>OW569406.1:41660813-42860813 GCA_937654795.1 Cistogaster globosa | reverse complement strand
TATATAGCGGTATATGTGCACGCGGAATAGTTTTCGAGTTATGAATGAAAAATTACTATTAATATCTTGATGTGTAGCACCTTTATTTTTTAATTATCAAAAGTGCCAAGTTAAAAATTTGATTCTTCATCTTTTTTTTTGTATTAAAATTAAAATTAACGAATGGTGATCTAAATAAAAAATGCTATATTTTGTCTCAGTTTTTATGTAAAACATAAAAGCACGTTGCACTAGTACACTCTCAAAAAAATAACTTGCTCACACGCATAGGCAAAAATACTTTCCATGCAACTCAAACAAGTTTGCCAAAACAAAAAAAAAATAAAAAAAAACACACATAAACAAACAAAAAAATCGTAACAAAAAAAATTGCCAAAAAGTTTGTTTTCTTCTCCTCGACACCAGATTACTCACTTATGACGTTTTAAAAAGTGTGTTATCACATTTTCTTCCAGCTTTCGTTTAAGCGAATATACAAATATTCAAAAATGCTAAAAGCAATGTGTTAGAAGAAACTGCTACACATACCTATTGTAGACATATGTTTTCATATAAAAAATATAAGCAAGTTTTGTCAGGAAGTGTTTAAATACTTTTTTGAATTGATTTTTAGAAGAAAACCTAAGCCTCGTATAGAATATCAGCCATGGAAAACATACAAATTCAAGAATTTGAAGAGTTGACGCTGGGACGCTTAAAGGTATTACGAATATTGGAACAAGCGCACTTACAAAACTTGGGACAAGAAATAATTCAAGCGAAAAAGCTCCAGTCATGGTAGAATAAGGTAAAGTGGTCGCTATTTTGCAAAATGTGCAGATTTGTCTAATATGTTGCTTTATAAAACCCCGGGCACAGAGAAAACAAGTGCCATTCTTGTAGCAGCTAGAAAAATTTTTAGTGACATGTATTGCGAAAGAATTTTAGAAATAAATACTTCTGATGAAAGTGTCGTGAATTCGATAAAATAAAAAAAAATAAAAAATAACTGTGAGTGGCGCAAGACCAGAGGGTCGTCCTTATCCCTCATTTCAAATTATCATTTTCGATGAGGCAGATTCTAAGACCATGCATTGGCTTTCAGAAGAACAATGAAAACCGTCGTAAAAGATTTTGTTTCATATAAGAATATGCGAAATTTACATCAAGTTGGAATACTATGTGCGTAAAATTGGCTATGAGGCTTACTAGGGTATCAGACGATCAAGTTTTCATTCAAGTTTCATTCAAGTTATATAATTTCTCTCATTTTTTAACCAAAACACTCACACTTTAAAAACTTGCTGAGAATTTGCTTTCAAGTTTTCGTTCAATTGAGTCTTTCAAATTACATTCAAGAAAACAGCTGATTGACGTTTTTCCTCCAAATTTGTATTAAAAATTTTGCTGTAAGTGTTTTCTTGACATCCTGCTTAAAAACTTGCTTTGAAATTGCATGCAGCCTACGTCACAGCTCTTAAGTTTTGTGAATTTTGACATGCAGTATGTGTAAATTTTTTGAAAGAGAATTGAACAAAAACTTGACCGTGTGTCTGTACTGTTATAGTGCATATTGGACAAATGCTCGAACAATTTAATGAGTATATAATGAGATGTCAGTTTCTGATAAACATGCAAAAGGCTCGCATATGTTATAAACTCGGGGTGAGTTATGTTGCATAAAAATATTTAGTTTTTATAAATACTTAAATTATTTTACAGGAATGCTCGTTTCGCTAGTAAAACAGTGGTTCAGAATACTTGCAAATTATGGATTTAGGTTGTGATATTACATTGGCTCTGCAAAGAAAATAATAATAGAGATTTATTTAGTCAATTTTTTTACTTTTGTAGTTTTTTTAATTCCGAGAAGTAACTGATTTTAATATATTTAAAAGAATACAATGTGCTTTTAACTTTAATACCTCTAATTGACATATATGCATGCAAGTTTCATTAATTTAATTTAGAGTTTTTTTAATTAATTGATTTATTGTATTTAATAACTATATTTGTGCATAATTATTTAAAAAACTTGCTTTATGAGAATCTATATATAAATAGAAAAAGACAAAACTTCGGGATAATTTTTCTCATCTGTCAACCCATTTTGTTTATTTTTTCACATATTTGTAGATATTGTCGAGCTTTAGGGCACCGTCTTTATCGTATTTAATTCGGTTCAGTATTAAGGAAATAAATCACTCCTTAAGTTGCTACTTGCAAATTGCCTTACCTTTGAAAGAAAATAAAGTTTATTATCACAAGTATTTAATTTATTTGTATTTTTACACTTACATTGGTGGTGGGTAGGTGAAAGCCTTATCCAATACAATTTCAGTAGCCAATTTAACATTATACAAATCGATGGTTTTCTTATGCGCATGGTTTACAAGCACTTTGGCATTATCCAATATGGAAGTCGCATAACATTTTTAAAGAATCAGATAACAAAAGTGATATTTGCTTATAATAATAAAGGACGTACGGTATGTGAACTCCAATAATTGATTGATCGATTGATGAAAAGCACTATTCACAGACAAACTTTTAATGCATCATATTTTTTAAATCTTTGAATTCTTTTCTAAAAATTCAATAGCTTTAACGTTGCCGGCAATACCTTTACAATGTGGATACGTATAGTTGCTTATACCACAATGTCAATAAATCATTTCAGGGCCTATGCACAGGCATCACCAATTTCTATATCCGGAGCATATAAAACCATGGCTGTAGTACCAGATGCTTTATCACAACCCATTTGCACGGCACTGGCTCGAATTTGCATTACAGTCGGTTGAGAATATTAAGCACAATTTTTAATTAACAGCATTGGCCATTCAAATATTCTTCTAGCTTCAAGGAAACGCATAAGTCTACTGGCCATTCCAACATATTGTGTTCCTTGGCCAGGAAACAATATAATTGATGTTTCGTTAGGATTTATTTCTGGCTTTATAACTTCTTCATTTGAAAACATATTTTCCAAAATTATCGCTTGATTTGTTTAAGTTGCTGCCTCCAGTGGATTATTTTCAGCTTTGCTACATTTTATTTGTTTAAACGTAAATTGTTGTATACTCAACTCGGTGTTTTATACTTAGGCCACAGCGTAAACTCAACATTATTATTTCAAAAAACACATATAACTAAATTCCAGCTACAACCAGAAAGAGGTAGTAATATAAAAAATCAAAGTACTATTACTATCCCTCTCCAACAATAGCTGGAATCTGGCCACACTGAATTTTTTGTGTCTTATCTGGTTAGTTTTCTGTGTCCTCGATTATACTCCTGCAACATATTTTTTTGTAGAGTTGCATAAAATAGGAATCGTGCTAAGAAAAATAGTGTAATAGGGTACAAGACGAATCAATACTAACACTGCAGTTACACTGTCTTTTTTGTTTGTTGTTCAATTCTCTTTCAAGAAATTTACACATACTGCTTGTCAAAATTCACAAAAATTTAAAGCTGTGACGTAGGCTGCACGCAATTTCAAAGCAAGTTTTTTAGCACGATGTCGTCTCCTTGCCTCCTTGAAATTATTGATTTTTCGGCACAGTACAAAAATATCTTAGCAAAAATATTTCAGCCACTCGTCTCCCTATATCCATGGAGGAATATGATGTCCATGGTACATAAAGTATTATGTCATGTTTAAACAATTATTAAATTGAAAATTCTTCCCCTTGGAGAACTAACAGAAAAAGCCCAAGAAGCAAGAAATCGCAAACTCAAGTATATTCAATTATTCAGTTCTAAACAACAGTTCAAACATGAAGACACTTTCTACAGCCTATTGTTATCTTCCGATCCTGTACTCTCAATAATGAGAAAACGTTGGTTTAGTTATGAGGCTTCTTCACTTACTAACAAGAAAGAATTAATTGCTTAAACATTGATTTTTGTCGTTACTTTATTGTTGGGACAAAAATCTTTAGTTAATTAAAAATATTTGTGAGAAGTCGCCTGAAGAGCTAAGTAAGCGGTAGCCAAATGGCCATCGAAACGTGATTTCACCGTCAAAAATTAATATCAGATATTTGATTATTTAATCTGGATATACATATTTTTTTTAAAACATTACTAACCATTAAGGAATTGTTTTATAATAATGAAAATAACAGGACTAATCTTTATTTAAGATCAAGTAAAAAACTTTACATAAAAAATTCACGCGATTAAAAAACAGTTTTTTGAAAAATTTATTGTTGCTGATTATGGTCTTAAAAAAAATACTATTTAGATTTAATTGAAATGGTGTCAAGTCTTTGCTTAATACCAAAGTTGCTCTATCATTAACCAATTTGTGTGTTAAGCTGGCCAAGTTTTTGGCATCATCAATGCTAGAGTGCTGTTTTCCTTCAAAATTAAAATTCAGGAACAACTCCTAGTTTTTGAGATATAAGCCCATTTGTAGTATGAGTGAAATTTGAAAATTTATTTTTTTAAATACTTTGTTCAAGAAAATATGCTCAACAAATATAACCGATATGCCAGATTAGAGCCAATATGTGTGGCTTTCACCCACAATTGGTCCCATCCAGGAACAGCTCCTAGTTTTCGAGATATAAGCCCATTTGTAGTATGAGTGAAATTTGAAAATTTATTTTTTTAATACTTTGTTCAAGAAAATATGCTCAACAAATATAAGCTATATGCCAGATTAGAGCCAATATATGTGGCTTTCATCCGAAATTGGTCCCATCTAGGAACAACTCTTAGTTTTCGAGATAAAAGCCTAGATATAATATGAAGGAAAGCCCAAATGTATTAGTTGTAACATATTTTTAGTCTTTTTAAAAAAGATTTTTTTTGTTCATAAAATATAGATTTTTATTAAATTTGTTACTATAACTTTTGAATAATTAATTAAATTTGCTTAATTTTATAAAACTTTTCATTTCCGGTTTGTTAAGTTAGTTTGTTAACTTGAAAATCCTCTCTCAAAATAAAAAAAGAAGAAGAGCTGATATTCAATGTTGACTTAGTATTTTAATAAAAGTTGCCATATAATTTGTAAGACCTAGCTACATATGACTAAACTTAAACTTAGCAGCATTCGATTTAATATCGAAACCTTAGAATTGTTGTGCTCCAATAGCCATTTAAAAAAATTAGTTAGGTATGGAATATATACTTGAATATACCTGAATTATTCTTTTTCTCTTTAGGTATATCTAATATTGTTGTGCTCCTAACAGTAATGTTAAAAGTACGAGTCAATTTGTATAAAAAACTAAAAAAACATGAAAATAAACAAAGTTATTATTTTGCACCGCGTTTTCTCTTCTAAACATTAACATTTCGTTTTAGTTATAATTTTAGAAATTAAAAACACTTAAAAAACAATAAATTTTATTCGCGTATTTGTAAAAAATATGTGCAAAAATTTATTGTTTATAAAAACATTGATCAGTTATACTTTGAAATATACTAATGTTAGCGTGTTTCTCGCTATTAACTGTAAAAATTATGGTTAAACTTGAATAAAAAAGTGTCTGGCAGCCTACATTAAAAAAAAGAGTTATCACTCATTTTGCTTCTCAATATAAAGAGAGAGAGAAATTCTCTCTTTATATTGAGTCAAAATTTTAGTTTGTTATCTTTAGTTTGTTATCTTCTCGCCCGCTTCTTCTCCTACTTTAACCTGGTTAATTACACAAGGCAACAATTTTGAAAAAATTTTAGGGGCTTTGAAAACCACTATATAATTTTGATGTATTGTGGTCCCAGTAGTACAAATATGGTTCAATTTTGAAATTCTATGGAGAGGTTTTTTTTTAAAAAATTTTTAAGTAAAATTATAAATTTTTTTAGACGTTTCTCCACATAATTAATGATAACTAAAAAAAAATTAGTCCGATATTATTCAAATAAACTTAGAAAAACTGAAATTTACATAGCCTTTAATCCGTTAATATATTGCGTTTCAATCTGCTCTCTAGTTTCGGAGTTATAATAAAAAATTGAGGGAAAAAATATTTTTTTGCGTGAAAATAGCAAATTTTTTTGTTTTAAAATAATCATAAAAAATCGAAAACGGCAAAAATCGTTCAGATTTATTGCTTTATCGCAAAGCCACATGTAATAGGAACAAAATGAGATATCGATCATAAAAATCGATTGATTTTTTTCGAATTTATTCACAATTAAGTGAATTCGCTCATTTTCACCAAATTTTAGTTTTTTGTCTGATATACATAAAATTGAGTAGTTAATGTTCTTCTTTCGATTGATTGAATTTTGAAAACATTTTCCCCATGCTATGTACAAATTTTCACATCAAAAATGCATTACATAGCAACATTCGTGTATTTTTTGGCAAAACCCTACCTAGAATATACTGATTCTATTCTTCGGAAAGACATTTGTGTTGGATGAGCTTAAATGTAAATAAATAAATAAATTAAATAGTAGAAAATTTATATTTTATTATTCACATTTATTATAATAAATAAAACAAGAATATAAATAAATATGTATTATAAACTACAAACTCTGAAATTTTCTTTTAGTCGATTTTCTACTATTGTTGAATAACGAAGTGTTACTCTGAATACTCCAGCAAAAATCAGCCATCATGTGTGCATCCCAGCGACCCTGGTATCGTTCCTCCATTGTCCGGATATCTTGGTGGAATCGTTCGCCCTGTTCTTCACTCAAGTCTCCTAGATTTTCAGGAAAACGATCTAAGTGACTGTGCAGGTAGTGTACTTTGATGCTCATGTTGCATCCAAGATTCTGGAAGTGAGTTAACATCTCTTCAACGTGCGCAACGTAATCATCACCCTTGTTATTTCCTAAGAAATTTTGAATAACCCATACAAACGAATCCCATGCATTCTTCTCAATTTCTGACATTGAACTGCCAAATTCAGTATCGTTCACCAATTTGCGAATTTGTGGGCCATCAAATATGCCTGCTTTCAGCTTTTCCATACTTAGATTGGGAAACTTCCTTGAAATATACTGGAAACATTCACTATCTTTGTTAAGTGCTCAAAAGGTTCAAATTGTGCGGATAGATATTATAGCAATCTTGATATGACTTTTGCAATGAAGTTAAGAAGCACTTCCGTTTTTTCCCGGTGATATATTGGCCGCACACATAACAAAATAAATCTGGATCGTTTTTACATAAAAATGTTCTGGCTTTCTGGCTCATTTTTATTAATATTTGAAAATTGTTTTTAACTTCTAAGCTGTAATTTTTGTGTAGGTATTAAATGATGTTTGCGTTATCGCAAACACTTCTTGAATGAAATAAAAAGGGTCAAGGAGATCTTATAAATACTGATACTATAATTTGGGATAACCCTTTGTGTGGATACAGTTTGTGTGTGCTGCAAATTTTTTATTATTCCTAAGAATCCTAAAAAACATTAAGGACTTTTATGAGAAAAAAAATCATCCGTTACAGGTAGCTAACGGAAAATAAGAGCACTTCAGCGTACACGCACATTTATGACCGTTTTATTACTATCCTACCGCAATCGTAAAAATTATACAATCTTTTGTTTATTACTTATTTTTTTTTAATTATTAGAATCATAAAAATGTCATAGAGGTTTTTCCTAAAGGGGTTTTGCCAAAATGCGTGTCGTAAAATGCACCTGAGTTTTTATGTTCTGCATTTTCATTATATAGTAGGTACAATTTTCTACAGTGCTTGTAAATATGCGATACTTTCAATTAATTGTAAATAAAAATGTAAAGCATGCATCGATTTTTATGATCCATATCTAGTTTAATTTGCATGATATGTAGCTTTACTACAAAAAAATAAAAAGTAATATTTTTTGCAGTTTTCGATTTTTTCCAGATTTTTGTTTTTCAAAATTTTTTTTTTTTAGCTTTTTTTTTTTTTTTTTTGCTAACAATTTGTTTCATAACTTTCAAACTATTCATCGCATTAAAAAAATTTGTATACGTTATTTAAAGATATTATAAACCTTAATTTTTGTAAATTTAATTCGACAAAATCGGACTAGTTGTTTTTGAGTTATGACAACATAAGTGGAGAAATGTCTCAAAATATTGTCAATTTTACTTAAAAAATTAAAAAAAAAAAAAAATTATCCATAAAATTGAAAAATTTTACCATTTTTGTACTTAGGCAGCCATGATGCATCAAATCTATATAGTGGTTAGTCAAGCCTTTTTTTGCTGTTGAACTGTGTTATCTATCTGCGTGAAGATAGCAAACTTTTTCAACAAATTTTTTTTCACTCAGTTTGCAGAGATAGGCAACGAAGAAATACTCTCTTGTGCAGACAGAATTGAGTATTTTCGGATGTGTGGACTGAAATTTAAGTGATGCCTAGTCAAATAGACACATTTAGTACAAATTTGCGAACAATTATACGGCAGCACTTCCTCATTTTCATCTTTTTTCGATTTTCAACAAACCTGCGCGAATTTTTCAAATAATATAAAAATAACATAAGACAGTTAAAAAAAAATTAAAAATTCTTTAAAAAATTCTTTTAATATAAAGAAAAAAACAAAATATAAAATATACAAACGAAATTTGTATAAACCAATATATGAAAAATGTGTATGATATGATATGATTTTATGTATACGACCCACTTTTTGACCTATAGGACACCCACCGTAAAATGCGCAAAAAATCTAAAAACGCAGTTTAATAGCCTTAAGTCTTGGCTATATTTTGGCATCATTACTTTTTCTCAGAGCAGTTTTTGTCCCGTACGACCTATGAAAAATACTGTTTGCATATAAGTCACTCAACCCACTTTTTGACCTATAGGACCCAAACCGTAAAATTCGCAAAAAATCTAAAAACGAAGTTTAATAGCCTTAAGTCTTGGCTACATTTTGGCATCATTACTTTTTGTCAGACCAGTTTTTGTCCCGTATGACCTATGCAACACTCTGTTTGCATATAAGTCACTCAACCCACTTTTTGACCTATACGACCCACATCGTAAAATTCGCAAAAAATCTAAAAACGAAGTTTAATAGCCTTAAGTCTTGGCTACATTTTGGCATCATTACTTTTTCTCAGACCAGTTTTTGTCCCGACTCGTATTTTTATCATCTTTCGATCTTATATAGCGGTATATGTGCACGCGGAATAGTTTTCGAGTTTTGAATGAAAAATTACTATTAATATCTTGATGTGTAGCACCTTTATTTTTTAATTATCAAAAGTGCCACTTTAAAAATTTGATTCTATCATCTTTTTTTTTTGTATTAAAATTAACGAATGGTGATCTAAATAAAAAATGCTATATTTTGTCTCAGTTTGTTTACATTTTTTATGTAAAACATTAAAGCACGTTGCACTAGCGCACTCTCAAAAAAAAACTTGCTCACGAAACGTGATTTCACCGTCAATAATTAATATCAGATATTTGATTATTTAACCAGGATATACATATTTTTTTAAAAACATTACTAACCATTAAGGAATTGTTTTATAATAATGAAAATAACAGGACTAAGCTTTATTTAAGATCATAAAAAATGCACGCGATTAAAAAAAAGTTTTTTGGAAAATTTATCGTTGCTGATTATGGTCTTAAAAAAAATACTATTTAGATTTAATTGAAATTGTGTCAAGTCTTTGGTTAATACCAAAGTTGCTCTATCATTAACCAATTTGTGTGTTAAGCTGGCCAAGTTTTTGGCATCATCAATGCTAGAGTGCTGTTTTCCTTCAAAATTAAAATCCAGGAACAACTCCTAGTTGTCGAGATATAAGCCCATTTGTAGTATGAGTGAAATTTGAAAATTTATTTTTTTAATACTTTGTTCAAGAAAATATACTCAACAAATATAAGCTATATGCCAGATTAGAGCCAATATATGTGGCTTTCAGCCGAAATTGGTCCCATCCAGGAACAACTCTTAGGCTTCGAGATATAGGCCCATTTGTAGTATGAGTGAAATTTGAAAATTTTTTTAATACTTTGTTCAAGAAAATATGCTCAACAAATATAACCTATATGCCAGATTAGAGCCAATATATGTGGCTTTCATCCAAAATTGGTCCCATCCAGTAACAACTCTTAGTCTTCGAGATATAAGCCCATTTGTAGTATGAGTGAAATTTGAAAATTTATTTTTTTAATACTTTGTTCAAGAAAATATGCTCAACAAATATATGCTACATGCCAGGTTGGAGCCAATATATGTGGCTTTCATCCACAATTGGTTCCATCCAGGAACAACTCTTAGTTTTCGAGATAAAAGCCTAGATATAATATGAATATTTGGGCTTTCCAAATGTATAAGTATAACGTATTTTTAGTCTTTTTACAAAAGATTTTTTTTGTTCATAAAATATAGATTTTTATTAAATTTGTTACTATAACTTTTGAATAATTTATTAAATTTGCCTAATTTTATAAAACTTTTCATTTCCGGTTTGTTAAGTTAGTTTGTTAACTTGAAAATCCTCTCTCAAAATAAAAAAAGAAGAAGAGCTGATATTCAATCTTGACTTATAGCCTGTTTTTGTAAATGTGTTCAAAAAACAGACGTGCAATTGCTATACAAGCAATCAAGTTTTTAATTGTGTTCATTATATCTTTTCGCTTGGGCATAAAAGCTCTTTTTCTTAGTTGTGTTCCTTTCGTAGAGCAATACTGCCTACATGGCTTTATTAACATTTCTTAAAGCTTTTTCGTTACAAATATATCTGATGTTTGGTAAATGGGGCAACTCTCTATAAAAGTAATAACAGCAACAGGTATTTAAAAATAAATAAACAAACGTAAAGAAATTCAATTATTTGCTTTAAAAAAAAAAAAAAAATGCCACTACAGAGAGTCGCCTAAGCCGTAGAATTTTGCGTGATGCAACCAATGTTTTGGAACTTCCATAAAACAAGTAAGTATATGAAATAATTTGATTTTGTGAAAATAAGATATTTTTTGTAGATTTATAGCAAACTTCCGTGTTAGCAAGGAAGTATTTTCAATTCTATTAGGAGAACTGGGAACAAGAATGGAACAAGGCAGGCGAAGCAGCAGCAATCCTACTATTATAAAATTGTCCACATTTTTAAAATTTCTGACAAGTGGTGGCTACCAATTTTCTATTGGAAATGAATGTGTTTCATACATGTGTAAATCCAGAGTGTCCGAAGTCATAAGCGAATGCTTAGACATATGTAAACAATACCTGTGCCCTAAATGGATAACTTTAGAAAAAACCGCAGAAGAAGAAAATAAAACAAAGGAATATTTTTTCAACAAGGCTGGCATACCTGGTGTTGTAGGTTGCATAGACGGAACCCATGTTCGCATGAAGTCACCGGGACAACAACAACATCATTTATATTATAACCGAAAAGGATTCTATAGTATAAATGTAATGGTAGTAAGTATTGTGCGATATATGTAACAGTAACACTTAATTACTTTACACATTTCAGATATGTGATCACAATATGGTGATAAATTATGTCGACGCCAGACACCCAGGTGCCAACCACGATTCCTTTGTTTGGGACCAAAGTTCAGTGCATAGTTTTTTTAAAATGAATTATTTAAAAGGAAAAAGGAATACGTGGCTTCTTGGTGTGTAGTTATATTTCTTTATTATAAAATATATACTAACGGAGTCATCAAAAACATATTTAAAAAAGGCGATTCTGGATACAAGCTTCAGCCATATATGATGACACCCTATCGAAATCCAACAGACGTCAGGCACAAGAAGTTCAATGAAAAGCATTGCAAGATACGAAACATTGTAGAACGCTTCTTAGGTGTGCTCAAGAACCGATTTAGATGCATAAGTGGATCACGAGGATTGCATTATAGTCCTGAAAAAACTACAAAAATTATAAATGCATGTTGTGCTTTACATAACATGTGTATTTTTTATAAAACCCATTGTATTCTATATGAGACTGGAACCGACAACGGTGATGATGAATATGTTTCTGAATCATCAGGAATTCAGTTGGCAGCTTTAACAGTAAGAGACGAAATTTCTAGAAACCTAACAATATAAATAAATAAAACAACAAATAATTTCAAAATCTAATATTTTATTCATTTGCAAAAGTGGGATGTTTGTTTGTTTCCATTGATGTTTGAGTAATGGAATGAGAAAGATAGGTTTAAATAAATTTTTTACGCTATACATTTTCTATATATAAATCTTATACCTACAGACATTTTTTTCACTCCTATTCATCTTTTAAGAAAGAAACTATTTCTCTCATTACATTTTCAATCCCTCGGAGGGAATCCGCCATGGAGTTAGGATTTCTAGTTTGAGCCTTCATTTCGTCCACTAACGTAGCATTTTGTTCCACCTGTAGTCTCAAAAGTTTTATTTGTTCTCCTTCTTGAATGTTGCTGATGGTACATTTTCGTTTTGTTGCTGTTTTTGTGGGTAAGGATTTCCTGTAGTTGGTAGTGAGTGACATTGGTGTTTTTAGTGTTGCTAGATCTGTTGTTGGAATGTTGGGTGTAGGTGTTGACTGTATTGGGGATATTATAGTATGGTGGTGCGTATGACTTTGTGCTGAAGTTGTAGGAGACACAATTGCCAGATTATTTGTGCGTCTGTGTGGCGTTGCTTCCAAAGCAATTGGCTTATTCATTTTCGGGCTTACAGTTACGCCAAATGTATTTTCGGTTGGAGCTGCAGCTGCGGAAAGGTGGAATATCCTGTCTATATCATTTTCTATTTCTGTTAGTAAAGTTACACAAGACGGTCCGCCACCTGTACCATTCATATTTTTGGTGTTCTCCGCTATTTTCCCATTGGTTCTACACTTGATGTCTGCCCATATCTGAAAATTAAATATCATAGGAAATTGAAATAAATCAAATGACAAAGAACATACTTTTTTCCATTCTGTCCCATTTCGTAGTGGAGGCCCGACAGCATTTACCCGTTGAGCTACAATATCCCATTTGGCGTCAATTTCGGCCTTTGTTTTACCGAAACTGGGACTTGAAGTGGCTAGTTCTGGGAACTCGTCCATCGAGTCTACCAAAGCACGAAACTGGTTAGGGTTGGTCTTTTTTATTCTGCAAAGTATAATTATGATTATCAGTATATGGTGTTTAATTTCATTTAAAAGTACTTACATTTTTTTGGTCAAACAATCCATTTTTATTTATTTATTGCAAACGGAACACATACGATCGATTTTTTGTGATTTTTTATTTTGACATTATGCTTCGTTCGTGGTTGATATATGCGAACCAATATTTTTTCAATAATTAAAAGCTTTTTTTTTACACTCAAGAAAAGCGTACAAAAACCAAAATTTTAAATCGTTCGCCACTGGGCGTGCAATACGTTAGAAAATAAGTTACAAAAACGAGACATTAGTATTTCAATAGAAGTTGCCATATAATTTGTAAAACCTAGCTACATATAACTAAATTTAATGTCGACACCTTAGAATTGTTGTGCTCCAATAGCCATTTAAAAAAATTAATTAGGTATAGAATATATACTTAAATATACCTGAATTATTCTTTTTCTCTTTAGGTATATCTAATATTGTTGTGCTCCAACAGTAATGTTAAGAGTACAAGGCAATTTGTACAAAAACTAAAAAAACATGAAAATAAACAAAGTTATTATTTTGCAGATGTTGTTAAAGACACCGCGTTTTCTCTTCTAAACATTAACATTTCGTTTTAGTTATAATTTTAGAAATTAATAACACTTAAAAAACAATAAATTTTATTTGCTTATTTGTAAAAAATATGTGCAAGAATTTATTGCTTATAAAAACATTGATCAGTTATACTTTGAAATATACTAATGTTAGCGTGTTTCTCGCTATTAACTTTAAAAATTATGGCTAAACTTGAATAAAAAAGTGTCTGGCAGCCTACAATAAAAAAAAGAGTTATCACTCATTTTGCTTTTCAATATAAAGAGAGAAATTCTCTCTTTATATTGAGTCAAAATTTTAGTTTGTTATCTTCTCGCCCGCTTCTTCTCCTACGTTAACCTGGATAATTATCTATCTGCGTGAAGATAGCAAACTTTTTCAACAATTTTTTTTTCAGTCAGTTTGCAGAGATAGGCAACGAAAAAATACTCTCTTCTGCAGACAGAATTGAGTATTTTCGGATGTGTGGACTGAAATTTAAGTGATGCCTAGTCAAATAGACACATTTAGTACACATTTGCGAACAATTATAAGGCAGCACTTCCTCATTTTCATCTTTTTTCGATCTTCAACAAACCTGCGCGAATTTTCAAATAATATAAAAATAACATAAAACAATTACAAAAAAAAAATTAAAAATTCTTTTAATATAAAGAAAAAAACAAAATATAAAATATACAAACAAAACTTGTATAAACCAATATATGAAATATGTGTATGATATGATATGATTTTATGTATACGACCCACTTTTTGACCTATAGGACACCCACCGTAAAATTCGCACAAAATCTAAAAACGCAGTTTAATAGCCTTAAGTCTTGGCTATATTTTGGCATCATTACTATTTCTCAGACCAGTTTTTGTCCCGTACGACCTATGCAAAATACTGTTTGCATATAAGTCACTCAACCCACTTTTTGACCTATAGGACCCACACCGTAAAATTCGCAAACAATCTAAAAACGAAGTGTAATAGCCTTAAGTCTTGGCTACATTTTGGCATCATTACTTTTTTTCAGACCATTTTTTGTCCCGTACGACCTATGCAAAACTCTGTTTGCATATAAGTCACTCAACCCACTTTTTGACCTATAGGACCCACACCGTAAAATTCGCAAAAAATCTAAAAACGAAGTTTAATAGCCTTAAGTCTTGGCTACATTTTGGCATCATTACTTTTTCTCAGACCAGTTTTTGTCCCGATTCGTATTTTTATCATCTTTCGATCTTATATAGCGGTATATGTGCACGCGGAATAGTTTTCGAGTTATGAATGAAAAATTACTATTAATATCTTGATGTGTAGCACCTGTATTTTTTAATTATCAAAAGTGCCAGTTTAAAAATTTGATTCTATCAACTTTTTTTTTTGTATTAAAATTAAAATTAACGAATGGTGATCTATATAAAAAATGCTATATTTTGTCTTAGTTTGTTTACATTTTTTATGTAAAACATAAAAGCACATTGCACTAGCGCACTCTCAAAAAAAACCTTTCTCACACGCATAGGCAAAAATACTTTCCATACAACTCTGAAAGTTTGCCAAAACAAAAAAAAAAAAAAAAACACACATAAACAAACAAAAAAATCGTAACAAAAAAAATTGCCAAAAAGTTTGTTTTCTTCTGCTCGACACCATATTACTCACTTATGACGTTTTAAAAAGTGTGTTATCACATTTTCTTCCAGCTTTCGTTCAAGCGAATAAACAAATATTCAAAAATGCTAAAAGCAATGTGTTAGAAGAAACTGCTACACATACCTATTGTAGACATATGTTTTCATATAAAAAATATAAACAAGTTCTGTCAGGAAGTGTTTAATACTTTTTTGAATTGATTTTTAGAAGAAAACCTAAGCCTCGTATAGAATATCAGCCATGGAAAACATACAAATTCAAGAATTTGAAAAGTTGACGCTGGGACGCTTAAAGGTATTATGAATATTGGAACAAGCGCACTTACAAAACTTAGCACATAAAATAATTCAAGCGAAAAAGTTCCAGTCATAGTAGAATAAGGTAAAGTGGTCGCTATTTTGCAAAATGTGCAGATTTGTCTAATATGTTGCTTTATAAAACCCCGGGCACAGAGAAAACAAGTGCCATTCTTGTAGCAGCTAGAAAAATTTTTAGTGACATGTATTGCGAAAGAATATTAGAAATAAATACTTCTGATGAAAGTGTCGTGAATTCGACAAAATAAAAAAAAAATAACTGTGAGTGGCGCAAGACCAGAGGGTCGCCCTTATCCGTCATTTCAAATTATCATTCTCGATTAGGCAGGTTCTAAGACCATGCATTGGCTTTCAGAAGAACAATGAAAACCGTCGTAAAAGATTTTGTTTCATATAAGAATATACGATATTTACACCAATTTGGAATACTATGTGCGTAAAATTGGCTATGAGGCTTACTAGGGTATCAGACGATCAAGTTTTCATTCAAGTTTCATTCAAGTTATATAATTTCTCTCATTTTTTAACCAAAACACTCACACTTTAAAAACTTGCTGAGAATTTGCTTTCAAGTTTTCGTTCAATTGAGTCTTTCAAATTACATTCAAGAAAACAGCTGATTGACGTTTTTCCTCCAAATTTGTATTAAAAATTCTGCTGTAAGTGTTTTCTTGACATCCTGCTTAAAAACATTATACAAATCGATGGTTTTCTTATGCGCATGGTTTACAAGCACTTTGGCATTATCCAATATGGAAGTCGCATAACATTTTTAAAGAATCAGATAACAAAAGTGATATTTGCTTATAATAATAAAGGACGTACGGTATGTGAACTCCAATAATTGATTGATCGATTGATGAAAAGCACTATTCACAGACAAACTTTTAATGCATCATATTTTTTAAATCTTTGAATTCTTTTCTAAAAATTCAATAGCCTTAACGTTGCCGGCAATACCTTTACAATGTAGATACATATAGTTGCTTATACCACAATGTCAATAAATCATTGCAGGGCCTTTGCACAGGCATCACCAATTTCTATATCCGGAAAATATAAAACCATGGCTGTAGTACCAGATGCTTTATCACAACCCATTTGCACGGCACTGGCTCGAATTTGCACTACAGTCGGTTGAGAATATTAAGCACAATTTTTAATTAACAGCATTGGCCATTCAAATATTCTTCTAGCTTCAAGGAAACGCATAGGTCTACTGGCCATTCCAACATATTGTGTTCCTTGGCCAGGAAACAATATAATTGATGTTTCGTTAGGATTTATTTCTGGCTTTATAACTTCTTCATTTGAAAACATATTTTCCAAAATTATCGCTTGATTTGTTTAAGTTGCTGCCTCCAGTGGATTATTTTCAGCTTTGCTACATTTTATTTGTTTAAACGTAAATTGTTGTATACTAAACTCGGTGTTTTATACTTAGGCCACAGCTTAAGCTCAACATTATTATTTCAAAAAACACATATAACTAAATTCCAGCTACAACCAGAAAGAGGTAGTAATATAAAAAATCAAAGTACTATTACTATCCCTCTCCAACAATAGTGGAATGTGGCGACACTGAATTTTTTGTGTCTTATCTGGTTAGTTTTCTGTGTCCTCGATTATACTCCTGCAACATATTTTTTTGTAGAGTTGCATAAAATAGGAATCGTGCTAAGAAAAATAGTGTAATAGGGTACAAGACGAATCAATACTAACACTGCAGTTACACTGTCTTTTTTGTTTGTTGTTCAATTCTCTTTCAAGAAATTTACACATACTGCTTGTCAAAATTCACAAAAATTTAAAGCTGTGGCGTAGGCTGCACGCAATTTCAAAGCAAGTTTTTTAGCCTTGCCTCCTTGAAATTATTGATTTTTCGGCACAGTACGACGTTCGGAATGATTTTATTTTTTTTAACTTCTTCCACCGACAGTTTTGTTTCGTTGGCAATAGAGTTATAGGCCTTAACTTTTAAGACACTTTTATTATTTATTTTTTTAATTTTTAAGAAACTTTTGTTATTTATAATTTTAAGTTCAAAGAAACAAAGCAACACTGACAGCAGAATATTTTTAAATGAGAATGCATTTTTAAAGGAAATAACTTCAGTCAGCAATTTGAAACACTCAATTAAACGAAAACTTGAAAGCAAATTCTCAGCAAATTTTTGAAGTGAGAGAAATTTTAAAATTTGAATGAAAATTTGATTGTCTGATACCCAAGTATGTTGTCGCAATGGCGAATTCATTAGTTTTCGCCAAAATTTTAAATGTCAAACTCCGTATATAAATAATATGTATCATTTTTTTATATGGTGTTTGGCATTTAGCGTCTCGGCGAAAATGAATGAATTCGCTATTGCGACCACCTAGTATTTAGCCTTGATAGGGTAGTAATAAAAAGAGGCATTATCTATTTTTCATTAGTTAGTGGAACAGATGTAAGTTTAAAATAAATAGCATACAGTTTACTTAAGGTGCCTTTAGACGAAATGTTTTTTACATATGACTTGTCAGATTTTCCATAAAAAAATACATATGTATCGAGAACGGCTTAAAACATTTCTTTTGTTAAATACATATGTAAAAGCCATATGACAAATTTTCATTTATATAGCGTTTACACTTTTGTGTTTAAGCAAGTTTAACGTGTTTACGTCGAAAACAAGTTGTTTTTGAGATGTTTTCCCATGCATTTACTTGCTTGCAAAACACTTTAAATTGACGTGTTTTTGATTTGAACAAGTCAGAAAACACTTAAAAACCAGGGTTCAGATATGCTACTGAAGTGTGTTCAATTGTTTTTTGGATTTTGGTGTTAAATTGAACATTATTTTTAATGGCGGCAAATCATAAATTAAGCGTTCAGTCAAAAAGTGTAAACAAACCAGGTATAGGTATACAAACATGTTTTGAAAGAAATTAATGTGCAATTAGAAAAGGAATTTAGTGCACTTTTAATCGTGTAGTTGTGCTCTGTGGTGTAGTGACATAGTTATTTAAAAAACTCCTTTAACTTTGCTGTTTTAATAGGAAGGTATGTAGATTTTTGTTATATTATTTTTTATGGCTTATTGCAGGATAACACGTCGGAAAAGATGGAACACAAAAAAAAAAAAAAATAAAAAAAGAAAAAAAAAACAATGGACAACCAAGGAAGAAGAGTTGGTAGTAGAAATCTGGGCGGAACACATGCGTGACCTAAAAGGAAAGCGCAAAAATAGTCATGTTTTAGAAATAATGAAATGTAAGTTGCACAAATATGGATGCGATGTATCATAGACCTAAATTCAAAACTACACAATTTGACAACAAAATGCAGGTGAATGTTTTTTCTAAAAATACTGTAGACTTAAATTTACATTTATTTTATTTTCAGAAAAGACAAAGCTCTAGTTGGAACATCCGGAGGTTCTTCGTCTACATGGGGTCTTTATGACCGGGTACATACTATTTTTGGTAAGATTAATAATGAGGAAAGTATACAAGGTAAATTGAAGTAAAAATTATATTTTAAACAAAAATGTCTTTTAACTGTACGGTTTTAATTTTATATTTATTCAAATCAAAACGAATGTTATATAATAATAGGACTAGTGTATTATTTATTTAAAGTCTCTTATTTTAATTTTTATTTATTTATTTTTTAGATATAAGTATGACCAACTCAATAGAAATAGAGGTATTGGATAATTATTCCGAATTAGATATTGACTACAACCGCTCAAGTGTTTCATTTCCCCCAACTTCAATTAACGCAGAATCACACATATTTCCGTCATCAAGTACAGCTTCAACACCTACTCCACCTGATGTAAAGAAAAATAATAAAAACTAAAATAATTTTCAAAATGAAATATTAAAAAGGATTGATAAGATGGATGAGAAAATTAGTTAACAAAATGCAAAGCTGAAGGAAATGGATGAAAAAATGTACGACATTGAAAAAAAGAAAATAGAACTATTGGAACAATTTGTAAAGAGTTCTGAAGAAATTAAAAACGCAATGGTCAATTATTTGAAAAAAATTTAGTGCAAAACTTAGGTACCTAGTTTAAGATTTTTGATATTTTTTATAACTGAAACATGTCTGTGATTTTTTTACTAATGTTTATGAAATGAAGTATTTTAGTTAACTATTATTTACCTTAACTTTAAGTATGAATTGTTTTACTTTTGCTATATTTTTTTATTAATACTTATGAATTGAGATATTTTAGTATTATTAACTTATAATTTTATTAACTTAAAAAATGAATTTAAAATTAAAACTTTGCGGATGATGATAAGGACTATAAAGCAATATCAACTCTTTTTTCGAGTGATTTTGCCGTCAGAAATTGCGTTTGTTCTCTTTGCAAACATCTCGCTTAAACACGTCGTAAACAAAGCATATGCCTTCCAGCGGTGCAACTTTTTCTTTCTTCACTTATGCCGTTTTTAAATGATCAAAAAGCGCAAAAACATTAAAATTGTTGGAAGCAGAATAAAGTTGACATCTTTATTAGTATTAACAGAGCCGCTCACCAAACAACTGTTGTAAACGTTTAAACGCGAAATTTAAAGCCATATGTAAAAATGACCACTTTGACATACATAAGGAATTATATGTGGATTTTCAAACTGACAGGTATATGTAAAAAACCATTCCATCTAAATCGTCTAAGTTATCCTATAAAGTATATATCAAGGCATATTGATTGAATGCATAAGCTTTTACGTGTATTTTGTTTTTTAAAAACTTTTGAGCTGTCAAACACGTCTGTCAATATGTGTGTATGTATTTCAATATATTTTTGGTGGCTTTATTTTTTTTTCATAAAAACATTACGGTTTCCTTACGTATTTTTCCTCATCCCGTGTCTGTTCTGTGAAAATATTACAAATAATAATATCCATCTTTTTCTCTATGGCTCACAAAAAAAGAATTTTGTTATTTGTAACCACTATTTCTATATATGCTAGTAAGCAATCAATTTAAAGTATTTTTTTTTTTACACGTTACAATACTCTGTACGTGCGTGTTAAGTATTATTATCTGTTGCACGCGCTAGTTAAGTTATTTAGACCCATCATCTATCCCACGTTTGTATGTATGTTGATAAAAATATATACTTACTAGAACCAAAGTTATTACTAGTTATGATAAATGTTTTGTAAACATATTTAAAGATAAGAATAATTCTGGTAATAACGAAACGCAAATTTTTACTAATAAACGTAAACAGTTTTGAGATAAAATTTATAGAAGGAAATTCGATTAAAATTAAGGTCATTAAGAGGATGCCCGTGTAAAACCATACATATATAATTGTAACAGCCGTAGGGACCAGTGGCTTTTTCAGCTAGCTCGTTTAACCCTAATTTCTCCGGCGAGCACCTCTCAGAAAGTTCCAACCCTCCTACTGGGTACAATGTCCATAAAAAAACTAAATTTTGTATATTTGCATACATACCACAAAAACTAAAACGCCTCACTTTCTTCCAGGATGATGTTAACCTGTTTTCCCCTCCCGCCATTAACTATTTAAATTACAGTCAACACATCATTTAAACTTTTCCTTTAAACGCTATAAAGCATAGTTTTAATTAAAACAAAATAAGATATCCTTAAAACTATACAATTTAAATTTAATCTTTTTATATAACGCTCATAATTACAACGCAAAATTGAAATTAAATTTTAAACATATAACGTCTTAATACTAATTATTCTCTCTACTTGAACTAATATTGTTTGCTTGGCTTTTTGTTATATTTAAATTTCCTCTAACAAAATAAAAATTTATCTAAAAAAAGCACTGACCACTATGGGGAGATAAAAGCGTAAATAAAAAAAAAACAAAGTTATAATCACTCTAGTCTACTTTAAGGCGTTACTCTTTAATAAATTTATTCTTAATAACAATTTAAAATTGAATTATTATATTGAGACTTCTTTCTTTTTTTCATCAGTTGCTTAATACTAACAGTAAGTGTTACAGAAAAACTTAAAACTATACCGTATTATTTTAATAGCATAAATAAATTTTGAGTATGCAACTTGCTTATCAATATATAAGGTAAATTTAACAAGTTAATAATATTGAGAATATATAATACAATGCTTGCTCCCGGCATTTACAGTAACGGTAGAGTAGTATCTACTTTATATATACCTAATAATAAACTAAATTTAAAACTATTTACAACTTAATACTAAAAGGAAAAACAACAAAAAAGAAACAAAAAAAAGGAAAAAAAAAAATAATAATATAAAAAAAAAACAAATTTATCCCCTATGTATACCAGGGGTAGTACATGAGTAGAAGTTTCTACCAGTAAAATTCCAATTGTAGAAAGATAATTTGAGTTTGACCAGTTAAATTCTAATTCATTTACTAAAATGTCTTGCATTATGCTACCTTCAAAATAAGATAGTCTATCTACAAAGCGTTTCATAAAACTTAAAGCATAAGTAGAAAGAGGATATATTTTGGACTCTTTGTATATAAATTCATTTAAAAAGCGTTTATTATGAACTTTAAAGTTCTTTCCTATGCACTTTCGAATGAGATGCCGTTCGAAAATTTCCATTTTTTTCATTGCTGTTTTTGATATGCTGAACCATATCGGAAACGCATACATGAGTATTGGTCGTATGCTTGTCTTATACAAAACTAGTTTTGTTTTAACCGGCAAATCTTTACCGTTGAACAACCTGGAGAAAGCTCCTTTAATTTTATTAGCCTTTTCCAGATTGTAAACAACATGTTTATTAAACTTCAAAAGCTTATTAAAATTAACTCAAAGATATTTCATGTCATCCCTAAACATGATTTCAGTTCTATTTATGGTCAATTTTAACTTCTTACTTTCCGGTACAACAGTATATTTACATTTCCCGGAAGCGTTGCGTATACATATTGCATTACTTTTTAAAGCATTTATTTTTATTCCCCATTGAGAATAAAATTGATTTACAGATTCAAGGTGAGATGAAACATTTTAAAGTGCATTAACAGGAGACACATCATGAGTATATAGTAGCAAGTCGTCAGCATAAAGTATACTTTTAGAATTATTTCGTTCATAAGGTATATCATATATAAAAATACTGTACAGATAGGTGCCAATACAGATCCTTGTGGTACGCCGCAAAAAACTTCACCTTAAGAAGACATAATATTATTAAATAACACATAAAACTTTCTGCTGTCAAAAAAACTCTGAAACAGTTTAACAATCGATGGATCAAATCCTATTTTAATCATTTTATAGAGAATTCCGTCATGATATGCTCTATCAAAGGCCTTTTCAATATCCAGTGATACTGCAACCGTACATCGACCTCTTCTTAAATTTTGCACAATATCCGAATAAAATTTCAAAAGAGCATGAAGCGTACTATTGCGTTTTTTAAAACCAAATTGGTTCTGTGGAATATATTCTCCATTAAGACCTCTATCCATTTTATCACGGATAATTCTTTAAAATAACTTTCCTAGGTTAGGAAGTAAGGAAATAGGCCTCAAGTTATTTATATCATCATTTTCTTTTTGCTTGGCAATTGGAACAATTTTTGCAATTTTCCACGAATTAGGAAAATAACTGTTATTAAGGCAATTATTAAAAAGTATCGTTAGATATTCAAAAGCCTTTAAAGGAAACTTTTTAATTAAAAAAATTGATATATTATCAATTCCTGAAGACTTCTTGTTATTTATTAATTTAATAATACATAAAAGAGAATCGATATTTGTAAATTTTGTGTTATCCAGATTATTTAATGACGTAAATTCATTATTGAATTCAACACTACTCTGTGACTGTGAAATAGTTTCGTTGATTGTTTCTTGTATTTCTGAAATATTTCTATTAGGTTGAAACCTTTCGTAAATAGCTGTAAAATGATTCTTTAAGATATCTAATTTTTGGTTAACCTCAGTAATTTTTATACCATTTACTGATATATCTTTTACAGAAGAACGATTTTTATTTCCAATAATTTTAAAAATTTTCTTGTAAGCCCATGGACCTGGTTTTATATCTTTAAATTTTGCACTAAAAACAATTGATTGCTCAATCTCTATTTGTTCTTTAATAATAATTTTGATAAGATCAATTTGTTTTGAAATAAGGCGATAATCAGGATGATTTCTGTTAAGTGTTCTAGTATATATTTGTTTTAATTCTCTTTGCCAATCATATTTAATCCTTAGCAAGTTTGCTACCTTATCCGATGCAATAAATTTCCTAGTTTTATATTTAATCTTCTTGCTATGAATTTGAGTAATAAAATTTATAGAAGTGCTTAACTCTTGAATATAATAATCAATTTCTTCGTTCGATAAATTCCTGTTATATGGAGGAAAATGATTAAGTAAAGAATAACAAACATCAGCCTTAAATCTAGTCCAATTTGTTTCTTTAAAAGATATAAAATGATCAGGCGCTTTGAAAATGAGGTTAAAATTTGAAATTTTAAGATGAAGTTTCAAGGGTATATGGTCGGAAAATGTAGGAAGTGTTGAAATTTTGAAATTTGAATTTTGAAAGTCAATAAAATCAGTACTAATTAGGAAATGATCTAAATTTGATGATCCGTTTAAATAAGTAGGATATGATTCACAAATTCTAACAACTGAGCAAGATTCATTTTGAAGCCAGTTTGAAAGAATTTCGCCATTAAAATTATTGTTTGTGTCTCCCCAGGAAATATGCTTTGCGTTTAAATCTCCGCCAAGAATAAAACCATCGTACGTATTAGAAAAATTTAAAACTAAAGAAAGTCCCTGAGAAATTATTTCACGACTGCAGTTACTTTGAAAATAAATTAAACCGCAAAGAATTTTTCTTAAAGTCCCGTTAATCGAAACATTTAATTCAATAAATAAATTAGGAAACCTCAGATTGGGAATGTTCACTTTCATAAAAGATATCGATTTCTTAAGAGCGATTCCGACACCTAATAAGCTATCACCATTAAAACTATGTAATTATCAAGACATAAATCCTTCCCTGAAGACATATGTGTCTCTTGCAAAAATGCGATTTCAATATTAAATTGATTTAATAACTTATTCAGTTCTATTTTTCTTCCAATATGGATAAGAGAACCGACATTAAAGGTTAATAAATTTAAAGAATTACGGACCATAGACATTGTGAATTTCCTCTATTAAATTCAAGCATTCTGTTTTTACTTGATCTTTGCTCATGGATTTATAATTTTTCATAAAATTTACAATTTTGCTTTTTAAATTCAAAGGTTCTGAATTGAATAATGTTTCAGCAAGCTTCAAAAATTCCTGAATTAGTGGAGGTTTCTCTAATTTGCGCTTTGATGGGAAATTGTCCGGAACTTTAAACAAGCTAGCAAAAGATTTATTAGCTACAACTCGATTGGATGAGTTTACGGCTTTTGCAACATTTTCAGCCGCTAATAGCTGTTTGTGTTTTGCTTCCTTACTCGATTTTTTTCTAAAATCAACATACTTTTTGTAAACAGGGCACCCTCTGTAATTGGAGGTGTGACCATTCTCATTGCAGTTTACGCAAAATGGCAAAACATTACTAGATGAAACAAAAGCACATTCACCTGGGGGATGCTTTTCACAGCATTTAATGCAAGCAAATGGACGGCTACAATTTTTTGAATAATGACCCCATTTCTGGCACCTCCAACATTGAGGAATTTTAGCACTTGATTTAGGACGTTCCCATGAAACGACTTGATTAGGTAAATACTTTATGCCGAGGAGCTCGTTTACATTTCTATTTGGTAAAATAGTTATTAAAAATAGACCAGTTTCAATGCCTAGCTTTCTTGAAAATTCTGTTGTGAACTTTGACACGGAATCAACAGTGTCTGGTACAATTTTGTTTATTTCTGACTTAATACTATTCACATCAGAATTAAAGTAAAGACCTCTACAAACTAAACTCTGTCGTTTATATTCCCTAGGAGTATATGTATAAGACGAAATTTCTTTTTCTTTCAAGAGCAGCATCATCTCAGAATGTGCAGAGGAATCTTTTAAGTATAATTTGCTTTTATTTTTGGACTGATTTTTAATAAAAAATTCTACGTTTTTAGAATTTAGTTGGTCAATTAGTGATTTAATATTAACATTTTCTAAGAAAATAGGAGGACAATATGAAATTCTATTTGGAACATTTGTGTTGGTGTTGTTAAATTTTAGGTTAACGCGGTCTATACCATTGCTACAAGTTTCTGCTTCTACATTTAAATTACCTAGTAAAGCAAACTTATTTGTCCGATTCACATTATTGGCTAAATTATTCCCTGCTTAAAATTGCACTTTTGGTAAATCATATTTAATATCACCTTGAAATTTCCGTTTCTTATTTTGAACTATTTTGAACTCATTGTCCATAGAAGATATTGATAGCGAGTCTTGATCCATGTCTGTCCCATAAATTTTCTCTAATTCCGTATTCTGAATTTAGATGTTTTCCAATATCTCAACATTATTTTTGGAACAAGAAGATTCCAGCTTGCCATTTGTTTGGCTTTGCTTCAAACAGTTTCTTACCCAGGTCAGAGTTTCCAGAAGCGTCAGCATGTTTTTTGGGATTTCTTAAAGCTTGACTTTTTAAAATCGATGAATTCTCTTCATTTAAAATAGTTGGTGCCGTCTTAGAATTGTTAGGAGGTCGCCCTCCAGATTGGGAACACAACGGATCCCTCGACATTATCGAATTTTAATAACAATATTATTAAATATTCAATAAGATTTTGAATTAATTTTTGTGCTTGAAAAAAGTTTTTTCTTTTAATTTCTAACAATTTAAAAATTATATAAAAGTATAAAAATAAGCGTAGACAAATATGAAAATTAATACAAACAAATCTACAATAATTAATCTAATAATCAACTTAAAACTAGGAATACATTTTTATAAACTTAACTATGTATATTCTTTAAGTGTTTAATAAAATTTTTTAATCCTTTAAAATTACCTTATTTTAACCTGTTGGCATCTTATTCTTTATCTTTTTGGTTCACAATATTGCTTTAAACTAAAAATTCGTCTTTTTTTATAAAAAATTATTAATTGAAAATTTTTTTTTTTCAATTCCTTTTCCTAACGAGATTTTTAAAGTGTCTTTTTGTTTAAGTAATTTAAATAAAAGTTGTTACCAGGCTATCTGTGGGCATGTATGTAGGTTGTACTTATCCTTTATGTCCTGATGAAAGTTGTGTATTTTCTTAATACTCCAGGATATACTACTCACTACCCTACACGAACTTTTTAGCCAGCTGATATTTTTAAGAAATATTAATTTCTACTTAACTCATCTTAGCATTCATCTTACGTTTTATTTGCATCAACTACACTGAATTCCAATTTTCTGTCACCCCAAAAATTAATCAAATTGCTAGCATTTATATTTCTTCAGGATAAATATTAAATATCGAGCTATTATATTTACTTAATATATAAAGAAATGATCCTAGTTATCCTTTACCTGCTTAAAACTCCTGCTTGATTTTGGTTTGTTTTCATAACCGTAAAATAGACTACTCGCACAATGTCACTGAAAGTTCTTTACACTTTACTCTTTGAAAGACAAGACACTTCTGAACTAATGAGACTTTTTATCTTTCTCATTTTTCAACCTTTCCAAATCGTGTCATATATTTCTTAATTTATTTCCGCCTCATCCATATTTTTTGTTCTCTTTCGTTTTTTCAAGAATGTTCTACCTTGCTTTAACTCGCCATCTTGATTTACTTTGTGGTCTATACCCTATGTACGATGAGGAAATTTTTAGAGCACTTCAGTAATTTCGAATTGTTTTTTATATGCCATTAAAATGTTTACTAGGCAGAGTACTTTTAAAAAGTAAGAAATCGCGACCAAGAAAAAACATAACTTCTTTGTTTGAAATTCACGACAACAACATTTTCTTTATTTCCAAAAACTTAAAAATATTCATATGAGCCAACAGTTTAAGTAAATGCACTCTTTTTAACAACAACAAAACATACTACATTAGAATTTAAGTGAGAAACATATAAAAAAACTAACGGTTAATCACAAACCACTGTAATGTTTATACAATATTACAGTAGTTTTCGCTTATAGTCCACAACTACAGTTGCACAATTTTTGCGGACTATAAGCGAATTAGGACTATAACCGATTTTTTTTAAGCCACTTTATGGACTATAACTGAATCCAGATATAATACACATTTTGGACTATCTACAAAGTATGCAATTTCTTCAATAAAACCACTTTTTTTTAAACAAAATAAAAGTCTATTTAAAAAATTTTTGAAATTTGTAAAAGTTGCCAGAAATCCAAATAAAAAAGGTTGCCAGTTTGTTAAAAAAAAGTATTAAAAAAACAGGGTGGACTATATGAAAGTTGTTTTCTATACAATATTAGCTATGTATGCAAAGAAAATTTGGCCTTTAAACGAAAATGGACTATAAGCGAAGTGGACTTAAGAACAAATAACTTGTATGAAATTCGAAAAAACCTGCAAGTGAATAGGACTGTTTTGACTTACATCCGTTTTTGTCCTTTAAGCGAAATGGACTATAAACGAAAAGTACTGTAGCATCAAATTACAGTGATAACAATAAACCAAAAAATAGATTAAATTTAAACAATAAAAAATATGAAAAACAAAAATCAAATTTAGGTAAACTTATACGGTGACCTAACATGCCGGCCCCATTTAAAGGACGCTTTCAAGAAAATGGTAATACAGCCAGTCTGTGGATAGGGCGACGTATAATTCCTTTCGTTGTTTTGATGTTGACAACCCTGACGTGATTATCTCTACCCTATATTATGTTAGTGATTTCGCCCATGCGCCAACGTTGTGGTGGTTGATTATCTTCTTGAATAATAACTAGAGATCCAATAGCAATGTTGGCGTTGGAGCTAGTCCATTTGTTGCGCATTTGCAGTTCATTTAGATAATCGCTGGACCACTTCTTCCAAAAACCTTGTTTGATGGCGTTTATACGAGACCAACAGTCTAGGTTATTTAGTTGTTTCGAAGGACATCACGTTCTGGCAAACCACGGAGGGGAGCACTTATAAGGAAATGGCCTGATGTAGGAGCTTCAAAGTCACTGGGATCTTCAGATAGAGGTGAAATCGGTCTTAAATTTAAAATTGCCTCTATCTCTATCTTCACAGTTGCAAGCTCCTCAAACGTTAATCTTGTGTTAAAAAGAGTCCTTATTAAGTGACCCTTGGCTGATTTTACGGCCGCCTCCCACAAACCGCTAAAATGTGGTACTCTAAGTGGAATAAATCGAAAATTAATAAATTGGTTTGAGAAATAATTTTATGTAAAATTTTTGTTTTAAGGATCAAAAAGGAATGATTTTAATTGAATTTAGTAGCATTATCACAGAATATGTCTGTGGGCAGACCTCTTCCTCTAATCATTATTTTGAGAGCGGCAATAAAGGCGTCTGTTGGTTAATCCGACACGTCCTTAATATGGACTGCTTTAACAGCGAGACAGACGAATATAGCAACATATGTTTTATATGGCACCTTTTCTCGGATTCTTAAATAAGTATTGATCGGACCACAAAAATCGACAGCACATCTAGCGAAAGGTCTAGCAGGGTAAAGACGTTTCACAGGCGGGTCCCCCATCATTTGCTGCAATAATTTAGGACAGTAGCGAATGCATTGTGGACAAGAATTTACAATTCGACGACATAAATTCCTTAAGTTTATGATTCAAAGTCTTTAGCGGATTAACGACATTAAAGCCTTGGCTCCAGCATGGAAAGTTGGTAATATGTACGTGACAAACATAGCAGTGTACAAAATGATTTTTACTAGATAATAATGTTGAATGTTTTTGACCCTCAGAAATTGCTGCACTTTTTAAACGACCTCCCAGTCTGGGAAGGGGTTAAGACACTTTAGAGCAACTTGGGGATCTTTCTTCTTCTTATCTCGACTCTTCTCATCTTGAAAATATTGCTTCTGGATGTTATAAACTACATGATGTAAGGCATTTTCTAATTCTTGGGGCTGTAAAGAGTCAGAATTGAAAATATTAATTAATTAATATTAATATTAACACGAATAATGTTTAAAAATGATCTATATTTTTGAATCGAATCTAAAATATAATTAGAATGCTCTTGTAGGCAAAGTTCAGTTTTGCGCTTTTCTTTGTCGACTTCTTTTAGATTTTCATCAGAAAGTTTATCCAATTTATCGGGAGGCCATTGGTCAGGATCATGTGCGAGAAAGTTTGGTCCTTGAAACCATATAGATGTGGTGAGTTCTTTTACACTTGAACAACGCGAAATGATATCAGCAGGATTAAAATTCGCTGAAACATGCCGCCAAACGTAACCATGGGTGGGATCTTGTATTTCTGATACCCTATTACAAACAAAAATGGATAATGTTGAAGAATGTTGCTTGAGCCAGGGAAGGATTATTTTAGAGTCTCGAAAATAAAAGCAACATCCGTATGCGCGAATTAATGAATCACAAAACCCATGAAGTTGCACTGATAGAGATTCAGCAGAGATAGAAACGGGGTATTTTAAGTATTGTTACGTTTATTTAAATTTATAAACGTCTATTTTATTAAGTTCTTTTATTAATTAAAGTAGTAATAAATACAATTTAATTACTACTTTAATTATACTACACTTTAATTAGGCGATTATTTACTTATTCACGATTAGTACACAAAAATACGCGATGGCAATTTCACCACAGTTTAACACAAGATCCTCACTGCTTGATGTTTTCACTAAGAATGAATCAGCGTGTATGGCCGTTGCTTTTATATACCCAATGTTAAGGCTCTTGAATATACCAGAACTTCCTCCATCTGTTGGTAGAATATTTCTTTACTACGCATTTATCATTTGAGACACATGATGATTGTTATTTGATTCCAGAACCTTTATTATTATTTTGAATTTAATTATACATGGTGTCTATTTTTATTAGTCGTTATGTACATAGGTGTTGCGTATATTTTTATTGCTTTATGTTAGTTGTTTTTGTTTTGTGATTAAGAAGTTTTTGTAGAAACTTCGGGCTTTGTAAACAGACACAAAAGGTCATTTCGTTTTGTTTTGTCGGTGACAATTGTTTTATTTCTTTTTATGACCTAAATACAGCATCTTCGCAACAGTATAATCAACATTTTTAAATCTGAGATAAAGAATTCCTAGGCCAAGTGAAGTTCTTGAGGTATAGATTCATCCCAACTAATTTTCATAATCCACAACATAATGATTTTAGCCTTAATAATAAGCGGCCCCAGGAGTCCAAAGGGGATCAAAGAGTAATGACGGGAGCGACAGAATTGTTCGTTTGGTGATTTTTGCATAAATAATAGAATTCTGGGTGAAAATGAAAATAGAAAAATGTCTTCTCGTTGGTACCAAGTAAGGGCGCTGGTTATAGCAGATTCATCAACGTTCAGATTTTTTGTAGTCTTATCATCTTGAAAGTCTTTATGGTTTAAGTGCCACTTATCCAATGGAAAACAAACACGACTAAGAACTGCATTTACTCACTTTTTGTTTTACCCAATTGCTCTAAAGTATCTGCAGCAGCTAAAAAGTCATCAACATAAGACGATGACTTAATAGTTTTTGCACCAAGTTCAAATTGATTCATATATTGATCTACGAGATAGTGAAGACTTTTGATTGCCAGATAAGGCGCGGCTAATATTCCGTATATGACAGTATTCAACTGATGTGTGCGTAGCTCCTCTTCTTCAGAATTTCTCCATAAGATGTGTTGATATTTTCTGTCGCAAGAATCAATAAGGTAAATCTTTTAAGAGCCGTGTTGCGTGAAAGACCTAAGACATCATCAGACTCCTTGAAGGGCAGTTTAACAACAATCCTACCTGTTGATTCACGGTGGACAGTATTGTTGAAAAATTTTTTACAATCAGATTGTTCTGGAGTCAAGCCATTTGAGTCGGATTTAACTTTTTTCATTTCCAAGAACCGCTCTAATTTCTTTTTCTACTGACAACATTCAAGACGAATCAAAAACTTGTGAATTACTTGAAAAATATCGACCTGCTACAATCCACCCAAAAAGTGATTTGTGTAACTTCGGCAAATTAGGACCAAGTTTAATCTGACTAACTAACATAATATCAAATAAATGTTTCAGTACCAATTAATAAATCTATTCGCTTTGATTTGAAAAAATTTTATCTGCAAGCTGGGTGTTTGGAGGCAATTTTCAGAATGAGATATCTAACTCTGAATGTGGTTGATACAATATATGGATGTATTGCAAAATGACAGGGTCACTTCAAAATCAGTGAATCGAGATTTAACATTTGTTGATGAGCGATTTTTACTTTTACTACAAGTATTTCCGATGCTGGTGACTTCGGTGGTTTGTTTTTTACGAGGCAAGAATAATTTTTTAGAACATTTATCAGTAATGAAAGTTAGTTGAGAGCAAGAATCTAGCAAGGCGCGTCCTAACTGATAGCAACCAGTGGCGTCGCGTACTAGAACCATAGCAGTCGCAAGAAGCACCTGTTCCGACAAATACTTTTCTATATGAGTGTGGACAGAAGCAGAAGAATCATTTAAGGCAGCACGAGAGGTAGAAGTTTCAGCAGCAGGCGACGAGGGCCTCTGAACTGGCTGAGGACGGGCGAGAACAAAATTTGCACTTGAATGAAGATAAACAGCTATTTACTTGATGACCTTTCGACAAACAACTTACACCAATCCCTAGTTGCTTTGTGTTTTCAAAACGTTGCGAGTGCAACGACTAATTGCATGGTCACTCTTAAAGCAAAGTACGCATACACGTTTTGAAATCGCAAAGGTACAACCTGGCTTAGAAGTTTTTTATTTAGACTTACCAGATTAGTGGTTCTGATTCTTACGAGGGTTAACGTGACTATGGATGATATTGATTCATTCCAGAAACTAGCATTGTCTTTCGAGTACCTTTAGAAAATCATCCCAAGATGGTAGTTGGGTAAAATCTAACGAGTTGTTCCATTTCCTTTTGGTCTCATCATCAACTTTTTCCATAATTATGTAAATAAGCATTGAATTAGCAATGTCAATTTGTGAGCCAAGAGACAATAAAGAGCGGATGTATTATCAACAAGACACGTAATTGACTACTAATATGTTTGGACACAGTTGGAAGTTCAAAAAGAGCGGTGATATTTTCCATAAAGATCAGCGTACTGTTATCATAACGCGATTTGAGTCTTTCGACAGCCTTTGGATAATTTTCATTCGTAATCTGAAATGCTTTTACGGTTTCCAATGCTTGACAATGCAGGCAGTCAGCAAATGGTTAAAATTTTCAATGTTTGAAAGACCAAATTCGCGATCGATAATTTGGTTGGAAGACGTAATAAAATTTTTGTACTCACTCTACTTACCACTAAATGTGGGAAGCTTGAGCTGAGGTTGCTTATGATTGGCTGCTATATATGATAGGGAAGCAAATTGTAGATTTGCTGCGATGTACAAATCTTCAATTTCGGGCCTACCGCTGTCACTTGAATCATATTTCTCTGTTTCAGTTTGAAACGTTAATATCTGCTTAAAATATGACTCCAAACTTCCCAAGCGGCACTTTACTTCAGCCGACGACAGCATCTTACCATCATCTATTCCATTGGCTTCGATTTGATTTTTAAAATGAGTAATACTTTTCTTTGTATTAGCGCGTTGTTGTTTCACTTCTTCCAACGTTATTTTAAAATTTTTCAGAATATAGTTTTTTACAAAAAAAAGTCAGCAAAAATATTCAACCACTGTTTTATTAATTGGAGACACTGTTTTGTAGAGCACTGTAACTGACGCCAAAATTATGCCCGCCAAAAGTTTTTATGCTTTGTATACTGGAGCAGCACGAGAGACAAAAAATTGGTATACAGATTCTTATGCAATGGAACCGAGTGAGAGCATGATATATTTTTAATTTTGTAATTAAGTATACTTTATTTTATATCAACGATACTAAAAGAGTCACTTTTTATATATTAAGAAAGTTTATTAAGTCTTGCAAGCACAGGGAATTTTTAATTGTAATTTAACACAACAATGTTTTAAATATTTAGAACTATTAAACTACTTGCAAAGTTGTTCTTTGGGATTTTTTTTTTTGTTAGTTTTTTAAATTCCACTTCACTACACGACCTGCACACTTTTGAGTAAAATGTACTACAACAAAAAGTTTTAAATAAATTTTCTTGTACTGCACAGCGAAAGTTTCACAGTAGCTCGTGCCCCCCGTTTGGCGCCAAAATGTACGACGAGAAGCTTTTTCCCTACCGGTAGCTATAAAGAGCAAATCAGTAATTTCGAACTGTTATCTATATGCCACTAAAATGTTTATTGGGCAATTTACTTTTAAAAATGTAAGAAATCACGACCGAGAAAAAACACAACTTCTTTCTTTGAATTTCACGACAACAATATTTCCTTTATTTCCAAAAAATTAAAAATAAGTCTAACAATATTTTAATAAGAGCCACTGTAGTTGTTGTTATTTCGTTTCTCACTTCCAACGTACCAATTGAACTTATTATTATTTGTATTTAAATTACAAAAACAATATTACTATACATTCATATTAGCCTACAGTTAAATAAATGCATTTTTTTAAACAACAACAAAACATACTACTTAAAGAATTTAAGTGAGAAACAAATATAAAAACTAACGGTTAATAACCAAATATTATTACAGTGGTTTGTTTATACAATATTAGCATCAAACAGTGGTAACAATACGCCAAAAAATAGATTGAATTTAAACAATTGAAAATTATGAAAAACAAAAATCAATATCTAGGTAAACTTATACGGTGACCTAACTCCCTAACTTTCTTAATTTAATTTCTTCCAAAACATTCGATTTAAAAAAAAAAAAAAACTTCGTTGCATTTGAAAATCTTGCATTTATCCTTTATTTTATTACATTTGGTTGGTCTTCTCCTTCTCTACTTTTGCGATCTATATAATAATTATTTTTTTTACTTAAACTTAAGTATCGGCCGTAATCTGTAAACTAAACATAGCTACAGCTGACAAAACCCAAACTTACCAAAACAAGTAAAAGCAAAGAAATGAAATGAATAAGCGCGTATTGAAGTCTAAACATAAGAAAGTCGAAACTAGAAAAATAACAATTTATAAATAATCAAGAAAACGTATCTTAGCATCTAACAATATCGGTGCAAAAATAAACATCAAACATTAGGAAAAAGTGTGAAAAGAAAAAAACAGAGGTATAAACAAATGTATTTTTCTCTATTCTAATCCACCCTTAATACTGTAATGCAGCATTTAACATTTAATACAAAAAAGCCACAAAACAAATGTAGAGGTTCTAAAGCTTGTGTTTTGTTTATGTATAGTATTTCATTTATATTGTGCTGTAAATCGTTTTAGCCGCAACAAAACTCCGAGTTCTAGAAAACTCTTTAAGTAGAAATCGGTGTGCGGTATAATGCAAAATAATTTAAGCGGTACAAAAGATCAACTGCCCAACGTGGAGAACACTCACCCCTGAGATAGTCTCAGAATCTATCCGAGCCGACCTTTGAAAAATCTAACAGGTAAACAATATTAACTTAAGTTTAAAAAGAATTTTTCTCTTGGAAAGGACGTCTGCTATAATTAATTTTGAGGCAAAATTTAAGTCAATCAAAATATGTCAATTATTAAATAAAACAAGTTTTTCTTGTATTCGAAACCTTCGAATGATTTAATATTGAATTCTTACTACTTAACTTAGTATATTGTTGCGAAGATGCTTTATTTAGGTCATAAAAATAAATAAAAATAATTGTCACAAACAAGGTAAAACGAAATGACCTATTGTGTATGTTTACAACGCTCAGAAGTTTCTACAAAAACTTCTTAATCATAAAACAAAAACAACTAACATAAAGCAATAAAAATAAACGCAACACACAACTACACACACACCTACATAACGATTAACCCTTTCGCTACATATTTTTACTCAAGGACAATAAAAATTTTATTTTTATATTTTTTTAATAGTTTTAATAACAAAAATTCAAATCAAAAGAAAAAAAAATTAAAAAATTTTTCGAAGTGGGTTTTTAAGACTGTTGCCAAATGGCAACAATTTTTCTCAAAGTATAAGAAAATTCACGCTTTTATCTCCTTTAAAGAAATTTTTTCATATAAAAAGTCAAAGTTATTTTTTTAACAATTTTATTGAATTTTTTATTCAAACTTATAGAAAATAATATTTTAATAATTCATTTACGATAAAAAATTTATATTAATAAAAAATAAAGTTAAATTATATAATAAAACTTAAATCAAATAATTCATACAACGAGAAAGTTTTCTACAAAAATTAATAAAATAACAAAAAACATAAGCAAATGAATTCATTTATTTATAGATTGTGGTAATCATAAAAGCAATTTCGATCCTTGTTCGGCATACATAAATGTACATTGCATTTTGAACACTTGTACCTGGAATATCCTTGACAACCGTTATTTTTGCATCTGCTTTTGTTTTCTATATAAGCTGGCCAATGTTGATTTCCATCGAATCGCACAGAAGAAGAAGGTTTTCTTTCATAGGCCTTTTTTGAGGTTGACGGGCTATCCAATTCCTCTTGTCTTGTCATGATGGTTAACAAAACACAAGTGAAATTCATATACAAAAAAGTAACGTTTATTGATCAATTATATACGTAAGATAAATTTGTTGCCATATGGCAACAGGTTGATTTTAAAAAATCGCTACACACTTATGCGGGCTTAAAAACCATACTTTTTTGCGAAATCCCATAAACCAATGAGTTTTTATTAGTTTCTTATTAAAATATCTTTTTAAGATTTTGGAATAATATTTTAAAAAAATTTTACAAAAAGTCAACTTTTTTACTGAAAATTGTGGAGTATATATAAGGTTATTTAGATTTAAATTATTTTCATGAAAATTTATCTAAAATGTCCAAATTTAAAATTTTTTGTCTTCTTTAGATATTAAAAAATAATAATCAACAAGAAACAATTCAGATATAATAAATATGAACAAAAATATTAGACATAAAAGTGGCTGTTGCCATATGGCAACAAAATAGCGAAAGGGTTAATAAAAATAGACAGCATGTATAAATAAATTCAAATTAATAATGGAAGGTTCTGGAATCAAATAATGACGGCTACAAAATCATGGCTGATACACACAAAATAAACAAAAACATTAGTTGAAAAACTGTACATTTTCTTAAACTTTATTAAGAAAATCCAAAAAACACATTAATTAAAACAATATATTTGAATTATTAATATTTAATTATTCTGCGGCAAATTCAAAAGTATTGGCTAGAAATAATAGATAGGTAAAATTAGTTTCATTAATACATTTTCTTTTTTTACAGGAACTTACCTCTAAATGGAAACAAAATGTTTGCACGGTGGACGGACAACTGGCAGAGCAGGACCCAAAATGGTAAGTTTTGCTGAAAATAAAAAGGGAATTAGTTTTTTTTATATACAAAATGTATTTTTACAGGAACTTACCTTCAAATGGAAATAATTTGTTTGCCCGGCGGACGGACAACTGGCAGAACAGGACCCAAAATGGTAAGTTTTGCTGAAAATACAAAGTGAATTAGTTTTTTTATATACAAAATGTATTTTTACAGGAACTTACCTTCAAATGGAAATAATTTTTTGCCGGGCGGACGGACAACTGGCAGAGCAGGACCCAAAATGGTAAGTTTTGCTGAAAATAAAAAGTAAATTAGTTTTTATTTATACAGGCACTTACATAAAAAACAAAAGCCCTTTTCAGGGCTCTAAAATACTTTGAAAAGAGATAAACTAAAACTTTCAAGGGCCAAGAAATACTTAAAAGTAAGGTAAAGAATAAAAGGCATCCCACTGTGTATTATTAGAATAAAAATAATACTCAAGAAACAAAAATACTAAAGTAATGCGTAAAGCATTATAAGAAACATTGTTTTTTTCATTACAAAAAACAAGTCTTTTACTTCGCTTACATCTCAGCAGCACTATAACTTGCACGTACAGACTAATATAAGTTTACTGTGTACATTGGTAAGTATCAGCTGGAAAAAAAATGTGCATTAGTTTTTTTATAACAATATTTCTTAATTAGTTGCACTTACCTACGGAAGGAAATGTTACAATTGTTTGATGTGGTTAATCTGAATATAAAATGTTTATTATTTACTTACAGGCGCTTACCTACAAAACATAAACCCTTTTCAGGGCTCTAAACTACTTGGAGAAAGAGATAAACTAAAACTTTCAAAATCCCTTTTAAGGGCTACAATATAAATTAATAAGGGAGATAAAATGAAAATGTGTAATAAATTAAAAAATATTGTTCTTACCTTAATTGCTTGTTGTATCGTAGTGTTTACATCTTTTTGTTTGCTTGATGGAAAATTTTAAGTGTCGGACCCAGAATTTTGAGTATTAACTGAAAACAGAAAACAAATTAGTTTTTTGAAAAGGAAAAATTAAACCTGTAAAAACCTTTTTAAGGTTTACAATATGCTTTTAAAGGATTGAACTAAGAAAAATATAAATTATTAAAGATTATAACATAATAAAAATTTACTTCTTACCTTCTTTAACCACCTCGCCCTATTTTTTTAAACATCACATTCATACAAAGTTATTTCTAATGTACAAAATAAACTCCTTTTTTAAGTTACATTGTTACCCTCAAAAGGATTTTGAAAGTTCTACTTGTGTTTTTAAGTATTTCTAGAGCTTTCAAAAGGGCTTTTGAAAGTTTCAATTTATCTCTTTTTCAAGTAATTTTTAGCCCTGAAAAGGGCTTTTGTTGTGTATGTAAGCTCCTGTAAGTAAACAATAATACACATTTGTTTTCAGATAACACTTACCATATTCCATCTAATTGTGCAAATAAACAACATCGAACAAGTGTAACATTTCCTTCTGCCAATTATCCACCGGTCGAACAAACTGTTTGCATTTGCAGGCAAATTCCTGTAAAAAGCATATTGTGTTAATAAAAATAAAGTAATTCACATCAACAATTTCTATTTAAGACTCCACACACATTTTGCCTACAACACCACTTTGTAAACGGATTTAAACACAATCTGCATTTAAGAGTATACAACACATTTTGCCTTATAATCCTTTACAATCCGCATTAGAGAGTCCACAACACATTTTGTCTTTTGTATCACTTTTTAGTTCTTGTTTAATTTTCACTTTTTTTTGACTTAATGCTTTTTTCACAGGAGTATCATTTCAATTCACTTTTTAATTTCCACACTTTAAGACACACAACGATTAGCACGTATCCATATGCCATTTAGATGTAAGCATACATGCATAGGAATTTTTAATTCTTGAAAAACATTCTACATTTTAGACAAAATACATTTCAACAAGTATTCATACATATTTAACAAAACACTACACCTGTTTCTAATAACGTACACAACTCCAATTGGACATAATTTATTTACCAATTGGAGCTTCAGATCCAGACAGAAATACAAGACAAAATTTTAAATGTTCCCAAACTGCACACAAATTAATACAATTGAAGTAAACTTACCTTATCGGATCCTTCGGGAACCGGTGAATTTTCTGCAGCCCAGGACATCCCATAATGCACTTGCGACTCCTAAAAATACAAAATATTTTACAGAAATGCCTAAATTTTGTAATGAATAAATACTCACATTTTTTAGCTTTGTGTTGTAGTACTTCCTTCAACTTTCTGATAATGTTGTACACATATGAGTATATTGAGCTTTTGACATTAAAATTGGTGGAAAAAATGGAAAATTGCGCCAGAAAATGCAAATTTTCCTATTTTTTGCGCCAATTTGTATTAAATTGTTTAACAAAATGTAAACAAAATAAAATGTCATTAACTCCTTAAAAGAAAAGAGACGGAACCATAAAAAACAAAAATTTTCTGTCTTGTAAAAACGAAGGGGTTAACTAAGTGATGCCACCTATCCTTCCGTGTCTAATCTAGTCGTGATCTATGATTCTTAGTGAAAACGTTATGTCTGTGGTGAAAACGTCAACCAGTAAAGATCTTGTGGTAAAACAGTGATGAAGTTGCCATCGCGTATTTTTTTGTACTAATCGCGAATAAGTTAATAATCGTCTAATAAAAGTGTAATTGAATTAAACTAATAAATAAATTGTGTTTATTTATTTTGCAATAAAAGAACTCAGTAAAATAAACGTTTATAAATTTAAATAAACGTAACAATATTTATATAATTAAACGTATATAATTATGTTGTCAAAAAATATTTCTTTTAGATCTTTAAATATATTGCACGGGTAAAGCCTGTATATATATATATATGTATATATATATATATATATATATATATATATATATATATATATATATATATATACATATATATATATATATATATACAGGCTTTACCCGTGCAATATATATATATATATATATATATATATATATATATATACAGTGAACTAAATGCAAAAAGCGCATAAGTGCATTGTAACATGAAGCCGTAAGCCTTTTTTATACTTTTACATACAAAATTGCACGGATAAGCGCAGCACGCATAAAAGCAAAAACCGCATAATTGCACAATTTTTCTTAACCTAAAACTACTTCTTTAGTACCATTTTGTGTGGATAAATGCACATCTTTGATACTACATTTTAATCCAACTCTACAAAATGTTATAAACGTATGTTTCATCATTTTTACTTCTTTTGTATGGCTGACTGAAGAAAATCTGTGTTTTTTTTTTGGTTTATTGTAAGTAATTTACGTTTTGAATTTACTTATAAATAAAAAAAAATCAATGTAACTGTTTGTATTTCTTACAGACAACCATGAGCTCAAAAAATACACTTACCGTCAAAGAAAAGCTTAGATTAATTGAGTCTTTTAAAGCCGGCTGCAGTCGAGAGGTTCTGGCTGGAAAGTATAAGATCAACATTTCAACAGTTTCGCGAGTCTTAAAAAATTAAGAGAAGCTTGAAACTATTAGAACTAAACATGAGAATATCACGCGGAAACGCTTTAGGCCAGGGCACTATGACATGGTAAATAATGCTGTAACAATATGGTTTAAAGATATGAGGTCTAAAAATGCAGTCATCACTGGTCCTATGATTTGTGAAAAAGCTATACAGTTTGCTATTTCAATGAAAATATACGGTTTCGAGGCGAACGATGGGTGGTTGCGGTGAAAAGGCTTCTGCTGACTATGGATCTGGTGAAGATTGGTCGAAATCAACCCTGCCAAATTTAATTAAAAACTTGGATCCTAATCAAATTTACAATGCCGATGAAGCAGGACTCTTTTATAAGGCGTTACCTACAGGCACATTTGCTTCAAAAGGTGAGGGAGTCTTTGGGGGGAAATGTCCAAACTTCGAATAACACTACTATTTTTGTGTAATATGCATGGGACCGATAAGCATGTTTACGCTATAGGAAAAGCAAACACCCCACATTGCTGCAGGGGTAAGACGATGCCAATTCCATACTATGAACAAAGAAATGCCTGGATGACTAGTTCCATATGGCTTGAAATTTTAACCGATTTCGACAAAACTCTGACAAAGGAGGTTGTTCTTTTTGTCTACAATGCAAGTCGTCATAAGATTTCAGATAATGATATTTTTAAACACATAACCATACATTACTTGCCACCAGATACAACCTCCCTAATCCAACCTTTAGATCAAGGCATCATTAAAAACTTTAAAATGCATTACCGCACATCTTTAGTACGGAAGCAGTTAATGGCTCTAGAGGCGGGGATGTCGTTTAAACAATTTTCAAAAGGTGTAACATTTCTTCAAGCGCTAAAAATAATTAAGAGAGCATGGTGGTGGCTTGTAACACCTAGGGTAATCAGCAACTGTTTTAGAAAAGCCGGATTGTGAAACTATTGATTTACCCCCTATTCCTGAAGAAGAATTCTTTTCAATTCTATAATGTAATACTAATTTACAATGCTTTGGTGATCTCACTGATAGTGATATTTTAAAGAAATTGGTTGGGAAAACGGAGCTTTATGTCCGGTTCCTAATGCTGAGCAATTTGAAGATTCCATTTGTGGTGAAAATCCTTGTCCTAGTCGCACAGATGCTATAAAAGCCTTCCACACTCTTAAAAACTATATTGAAAACAAAAATGTAGATTTTGATTTTGAGAAATTGGAGGAAAAATTATTTAAGGTTGAACAAGAAAGCCTGGTGCAAAACAAATTTCGGACTTTTTCACCAAATATACATAATCGTCCCAATCAATTTTTTTAATAACTCTTTTATTTGATTGATTAATTATTTTATTTTTTACTACTTTGTGATTATTTTTAATACTGAACTGATTTTTAAGTTTTTATAAAAAATTTTCAATGTAAGCCAAATATTAATAAAAATGTAAAACAAAATTAAATTTTGAAAGTTTATTTCAAACTGAACCGGTTTTTACAGATAAGTATACCTTTATTTAAATAGCGCAAGCAATATATACGTACGTTAATAATATGTACACGTACTTATAAATGCAATAATCGTGCACTTCTGTGATGTTTATATAAATGCAATAGTTGTGCACTTATCCGAGTTTTGTATAAATGCAAAAACCGCATAAGTACACAAAAAGTCTTGAGAAAAACGGTGTGCATTTATCCGTAGTTTACTATATATATATATATATATATATATATATATATATATATATATATATATATATATATATATATACATATATATATATATATATATATATATATATATATATATATATATATATATATATATCAAAGAACCAAGAAATATATTAGTTTTCCGTGCTAAACAAGAGAGTTTCACCGAAATTAACCACGGGAAGTATATGTGTGGAACATCAGCAATATAAGATTTTACTTTGTGTAAAAAATCTCTTATTTTTTTAGATTCCTTTTTGCTGAGGAGTAATCTGTCGCCGAATATAATTAATCTGGCGATTAATTCAGCAGCTTCTACCAATAAAAGGAAACGGAAACTAAAAAACTAAAGGAATGTTATAAACTCCAACATCACAAATGAATCACAGATTTTCTTTTCTTTTAAGTTTACTAATAAATATTGCACAAAAAAAAAACTAATCTAATCAGGTACTTAAGTTATATCACAGATGTAAGAGTAGAAATAGCTAAACTCATTAAAATGCTGAACGACACAACAAATACGTACAATCATAAAAAAATAAAAATTATAATTACGACAAATTTAATAATCACCAAAATCGATTCGTATTTTTATACTCTTTCGATCCTATATAGCGGCACTCTGAGTAGTTTTCGATATATAAGTGAAAAACTAAAGTTATAGATTTGAGCAATTTTTAAAATTTTAAAAGTTTGCCGCATAATAACTTTTTTCGTACAGTCGTTCAGAAAACAAAATATACCATGATCGAGTTGTATCTTTACCCTCTTTCGATCGTATATAGCGTCATTAGCGAACGCAAAATACTTTCCAATATATAGGCGAAAAACTAAACTTATATCTTTAAGCGATTTTTTTAAATTTTAAAAGTTTGCCACTTTATAACTTTTTTCGTTCAGCCTTTCAGAAAACAAACTATATCCGATCGGTTTGTTTTTTTATCCTCTTATGATCGTATATAGTACCATTGGTGCACGCGAAATAGTAGACACAACCGGCGAATCACAATGGCTCGGGAGCCGCATCTAAAGACGGATTCATCGCTGCCACTACACTTGCGTCGGAAACCTCCATCGCTTCCTCGTAATCCTTAAGTAAGCGGCTTCAAAAAATGTAGGTAAGGCATCCATAGTACTAGGAAATAATGAAGGTTAAAATATGATAAATAATAAATTTTAGTTGGTCAAAATGACCAGTTTGGTGATAGGTCGTCTTATAATCCCATTTTCCGCCCATATGTCCACCACGCGAATGTGGTCATCACTTCCTGGATATGTCTTAATAACACGACCTAATTTCCAAGACGTTGGAGAAAGCTGTTCATGGCGGATAGCAACTAAGTTGTTTACAGATGTGTCCCTTTCAGGAAACTTCCACTTATACCGTTTATGCAAACTTGACAAATATTCATCCTTCCACCGAAGGCAGAAGTGATGATTAAATGCTTTAACTTTTCTGTAGCGATTATCGAGACTAATAGGCGTTTCGTAAATTAACGGTTCAGGAGGATCTAAAATTGGTGAACCTATCAAAAAATGACCTGGTGTAAGAGCCACATGCTCATTAGGGTTATTACTCATTGAGCAAAGCGGCCGAGAATTTTCGGCAAAACAAGTGCCGTAGTCGTCAAGCAAATTGAGGAATCTAAAAGAGAATTTGTTGGAATAGAACAGAGTTTCCGAATAGTGGCAGAGACCGTTTGGTTAACATCCGAAATTTTGGCATTCGTAGAATGCGCAGAAATTTTTAAACAGTTCTGCAATCGCTCAGAAATAAATGATGTTTCTGAAGCGGGATCAATCAGGGTACGTACGAGGGCTGCTACATATATTTCTGGCCTGGCAACACTGAGTGCTGCCAAGTGCAATCTGACATTTCCATTGGAAAGTTTGTTATTTTTAAGCATTATCGTACTCAAAACGTTTTGACGTACGACCATTATTTGTGTTGTTTACAGGGACTTGAAAAAATTAATATAGAAAAAAGTGGAATTAACTCGTGAACATTTTCGTGCCATCATTTCTCACAACTTTCGACGTGGATTATCACGACAAGAGTGCATTGATGAACTTAAATCTTCGTGGCCGAAGCTCGCTCAAAGACGAATTCCGTGAAGGTCGTCCAAAAACGGCTGTTGTGCCAAAGAACATTGATGCCGTGCGTGAACTCGTAATGCAAGATCGCATGTCGCATTACATACCGAGAGATAGAGACATTCTTGGACATTTCTTCCACCAGCATACATTCGATACTGCATGAACACCTGGCCGTAAAAAAGGTTTGTTCTCGTTGGATCCCGCACAATTTGAAAGTCGCTCAAAAAAAAGCTCGTGTCGATTGGTGCAAAGAAATGTTGCAAGAATATGATTGCAGTGCTTCAAAAGACGTTTATAAGATCGTGAGGAATCATGGATCTATGCGTATGAGCCCGAAACGAAACAACAATCGACCGTGTGGGTCTTCAAAGACGAGCAAAATCCAACGAAAGTTGTTCGTGGAAGAAGCACTTCGAAGCAAATGGTCGCCTGTTTCTTCGGGAAAACTGGTCATGTGGCGACTGTTCCGCTTGAGCAACGTAGGACGGTCACTTCTGAGTGGTACACTACAATTTGTTTGCCTGAAGTCATCGGAGAAATTCGAAAAACCAACAAGAGAAGACGAATCATTGTTCACCATGACAATGCGAGCTCTCACACATCGGCTCAAACCAGAGCGTTTTTGACCGGCCAAAACGTCGAAATAATGGATCATCCGCCGTACAGCCCTGACTTGGCACCAAATGACTTCTTCTTGTTTCCGCACATAAAGAAAAAATGCGTTGTCAACGATTTTCGTCGCCAGAAGAAGCTGTTGAAGTGTTCAAAAACCATGTTTTAGAGGTGACTCAATCGGAGTGAAAAAAGTGCTTCGACAACTGGTTTGAGCACATGCAAAAGTGTATAAATCATGCTGGAGAATACTTTGAAAAACAATAAAACCATTTTTGATTATAAATATTCGCATTTTCACTATTAGGCCAGAAATATAAATAGCAGCCCTCGTAATACCCTGGTGATGTATATTTACCATTGGCGTCCCCAATAATACAGTCCGACTCTGCGAAACATGATATACTTGACGATTTACAGGAGCCAAAGATATTAAACCGCGAGAGGTAGATGGCTGTGCTGGCTCTATGGGTCCAGGGTTATCCTGCGTAAAATGAACGACAGAACCCACAATCGTATTAGAAGAATTTCCAACAATATCCCCCGAAGGAGACGCATTCCTGTGTAACAGGGTATGATGCCTCCTATTGCAACTTGAACAATTATGAATGCTCTTACAATCTTTAACTTCATGAGCGCGCGATGAACAATTAACATAATGAAATTTTTTAACTGTTCCGAATTAGAAACATTATAAATTGTTTGCAATTCCTCAAAAAATGTCTTTGAATTTTACAAAGAACACAATAATTTGACGTTGATGAACTCGCATAATGTGCTTTTACCTTTTGCACAACTTTCTTCTTTTCATGTGAGGAGTCCCTTGTATCGCGTAAACATTCTAACGTCTGAATCCTTTCTATCGGAAAGGCATCTAAATCCTTCCATTTAGACAAAACAAATTTGTTCTTAATACTTTGTTCCCACAAAGTAACAGTAATATCTAGAAGTCTCTGAATATAAATAAAAATAATAATTGGATCCCAATTCTCGGTCGACACCTCATAAATAGACAAAGCAGACAGGCAGCTGTTTATGTCCCTTTGTAAAGATTTCAGATTCACGCAAGTCTCCTTATCTAACACTTGAAGTTTGAAAAGAAGTTTAAGTTGGTTTTTAACTAACATACTAGGATTTTCATGAGCCTCTCTGAAATTTTCCCATGCTATATCAAAACCGTCATTTGAAAGTAGGCATTTAGAGACGATCTCTTTCGCCTCACCACTGGTTTTTCGCCGTAAATGAAATAGCCGCTTAATATTACTAAGACGCGCACTATTCACATATAACACAGTAAATAAATCTCTAAGGGTGGTCCTACAAAAGTAATCCCTTCAAACGTGTCAACGTCGCAAGGTGGTAACGACAAAGTGTAACCTGAAACATCAGCACCGTACGGATGTGCCATCTAGGAACTATTACATTTAATTTCCGATTCAAACTCAAGCTTCTTTCTATTTAGTTTTCCTAAACACGTAAAATATGCCGTATATGTAGCGCGATACTTTGCCGTTATAGCATCACCCTGATCCGATTAAGTATCCTTACAACTTTTAAAAAAATCCAAACACTTTTCCTTTGCCAACTTAACTTTGTCCCACAAAAGTCTTAACTCTTCGCCATGAAGCACTAATGTGTCTACTGTGTGTTCTTCATCTTTCATGTCATTAAAGAAAGCTTTAAATTCAATAAGAGCATTGGAAGCTCTAAAATCTATCAAGTGCTGTAAAGACACTATTATTATTAAATCAAAACAAAAAATTTAACTTCAACACTTATTGAAAAAAAATCAATAATTATTTTTAAATTTTAATCAAATTATATTTAAATAAAAAATAAATATTTTTAATTTGAATATAATTCATAATTAAACACAAAACAATATTATCAATTTAAAACAAAATAAATGTTAGCCAAACCGACCAACAGTAGGGTGCAATTTGTACATTCAAGAAGAAGCACCAATGTAATGTTAATGTATATGTATGTATGAGTTTTACCCAACACTGTAGAATGGCACAAGCCACAGAAATTCCCAATTGTTATTTAAATCTTTTGACACCACACCCAAACTTATTCATGTTACCAACATAAAATTCTAATAACAGTTTCATATTCAAGTAACAATTAAACTGATGTTTACTATAAAATGTATTTACTTTATAATGTAAGAGAATTATTGTAATATAAGAGAATAATTAACTTGTCACTTTTAAGAGTTCTATTTTATGTTTATATTTGTAAAATAAGAGAATTATACTTGCTTACAACGCCCACTGATAAATGTATAAAACCAAATTGTAAATTTAATTGTTAACCTTTTGTCTTTCTGATCTTAATAAACAGGCATGTTCTGATAATCGCAAATCGCCTAATACTTGCGATGCGAGTTGAAATCGCATGAAAGGTGTTCTGTAATTCACAATCACAAAAAATTTTGCGACTTCAAATCGCATGCACGTACTGAAGTGAAGTTATATTTAAATTTCAGTTAAAATAAACTATAAAACAGGGATAAAATTATACACAAATAAAAATTAATATGTTTTCTTTTATTTTTAACAAAAACTATTTTAATTTTAACACATTTAAAGTGTTAAATAATTAATTTAAAATATGCCCTTTGTTTTATCAATTGATTGTGTTGGTTTTTTTCTTGAGTACTGGCGATTTCATAAAAACAGCTGTTCTACTTGATGTTCGAAAATATATTGGTGTTAGAGCGGTATAGTCGGTAATCAAATAAAATATGAGGTTATTTTAACTTTAAATTCTTAAAGAAATATTCGATGCTTACTAAACGGGCGATTTAAGTGATAAGGTACTTGAATGGTTTTATTTAAATTACTTTTAGGACGATCTGCGCTTCGAACATGTATGTTATAACTAACAAAACAAACAAAATTTCATTTTAAGTACTGATTACTCACGACATAATTAATCTTTTTCTTTAAAGATGGAAAATGCAACATCATTAATACAAATACCATTTGTGGCCAAAATATTTTTTGCTTTGAGTTATTTTTTAAAATTAATAAATGTTTATTGCATTGAATTATCTATTAGACTGAATTAATCTCTAAGCGTCAGTTTCTTAATTTGTTCCATTTTTAATTGAATATTTTTTTAAGAAATTAAACTAAGCGAGAGGTTGTTGGCATTTTTTTATGTCTTGCACCGTCAAATCATATGTTTTTATTTTTCGAACATAAGTTTGAAAAAAAGCAAACCGCAAGCAAAACGTGTGAGTTTCAGAACATGTAAAACAAAAGTTTGCGTTTTTGAAATCGCATGGGATTGTGTGCGAGTGTCAAACATGCCTGAAAGACAGTTCATAAAAATAGTAACAACTTGTGTTGTTAATTAAAATTGGCGCAGTCGGTAGGATAAGCAAAAATAAATTGCTTGTCCCGAAGAAAAGAATCCTACGAAAAGGATAAAAATAATTAAATTCTGGGATACCCAAGGGTTGCTCCAGAATTATCACATAAAAAAATATTTATAAACATATTTATTTAAATTAAAATGGTCTAAGGATTATTATATCTAAGATTATAAAAATCTAATGTTCAAAAAGATTTTCTGAAAATAAAGAATAAGTTTTCCCTAATAAACTAAAATTTAAAAAACAAGAACATTTAATAAAATTATAAACTTTAAATTAAAGTACTAAACGAATTGAGTTAACTAAATTAATAATAATTCACTGAATAAAACATTAATTAATAAGTAAATAAATCAAGTTGAGAAATTTACAACTGCAGTTGAACAGTGCTCTAATTGAAAATAAAAACATCAAAGTGGATATAAAAACTACAGATCTGAAAAAAGAAAAATATTCGAGAACAATCGAGGAAAATTAGAAAAACTGGAGTAACAGTTACAGCAGGAGCAACTACAACAATAGTTGCTGCAACAACAACTTCAACAACAAATACAACATCAAGTACTACTTCCTCACCAGGAACGAGATATCGATCCTTTCAAGTTTCTAAGTTTGGTGCCAAATTTCGATGGCAGAAGAAGAATTGTACCCCTTTTTAGAGAGTATCGACAATGTCATCACAACGATGGAGCAGTACAACCCCACTTCTCAAAGGATGTTTCTGTGCATTATTAAAGGTAAAATTCAAGGTAAGGCAAGACTAGTTCTAAACATTCATTCACATTTAACAAGATGGTCCGAAATAAAAAATCTGTTGGAGTTAAATTTCGGAGGAGTAGCTTCGGCTGAAGTACTCTACAAGGAGTTGAGAGGTGCGCAATAAAGGGGTGACGTTCTACAATTTTATAAATTTATTCAAACAAAATTATCTTTACTAAATCAAAGACATCGGTTAAAAGGTAATCCCTCCGAGATAATTCATAATAATAACGCAGCCTTAAAAGTATTTATTGATAAGTTACCTATACATTTAAGAACAGTTCTTTGCTCTCTAAAGCCAAATTCCCTTGAAACTGCACTTCATGAATTAGGTCAGGCAAATTTTCTATCAGGTGAAACATTAGAAATAATAATTTTAAAAATTACAGTAACCAAAGTAGGGTGCAAAGTTCCACTACTAACAAACATCCTAATCCCGATATTCCCTACAAAATCAGTTATAATACTAATAGAAACAATGAAACTAACCCAAACAGGAAAACCTATGATAGGATTAAACAAAATAAGGTATTCCAGGCCACAATTGTAATACAAATTGTTTTAACAGATACACTAGTGGAGGAAACTTTGTTGAACCAATGGACATTAGTGAACAGACCCGTAGACAAAATAACTATTTAAGTAATAAATAAAATTTTCAATTTATGGCCTCTTTAGCAGAGAGTCCACCGAGCTACGGTTGCCCTATGTTCTTTTCAAGGAGGGAAACCGAGCAGCAAAAAATTTAATAGATACTGGCTCCACGGAAAATCTAATTCAAAGAAGTCACTGTCCAAAACATTTAATTCGTGGGCTAATAGAACCTTTAAAAATAAAAACCTCTTCAGGGCTTTTAGTAATAAAAGAAGAGGCTGCAGTCCCAAAAAATAGCCTACAAATAGGCCTCAAAGAAATCAAATATTCAAGATTTCTAACTTTCAATCAGTATTCATTGGAATATTTGGATCTAAACTATTACTTAATTATAATGCAGTTATAGATTATAAGAACCAATCTATTATAATCAATATCCAAGAATTACCATTATATTTTGAAGGGCAAGCTGAAAATGAACTAATAATAAATTCGGAAGAAATAGAAAAACTACCCGAATTACCTTATTTAGATGAACTGGGGGTTATGGAACAGTTACGGATAGGACACCTGAATAAAAAGGAAGAAAATGCTGGAAGAAACCTTATTAGAAAATTTTCAGATATATTCTATGAAAAAAGTGACGATCTTACTATTCCAAAAAAAAACTTAGGATCCAAACAACCATTGATAGACCTGTCTATACTAAATCTCCGTACAACTCTCCTATTTGGATTGTCCCAAAAAGGGTAGTAAAGAATGGCGAATTGTAATTGATTACAAAAAGCTAAATACCGTCACTAAGGAGGATAAATATCCAATTCCTCTTATTGATGAGGCTCTCGATAAATTAGGCAGAGCCAATTATTTTTCCACGCTTGATTTAACAAAGGGGTTTTACCAAATAGAGGTTGATTAAAACCACCAGGAAAAAAACTGCCTTTTCGACAAGCGATGATCATTACGAATTCAAACGTATGCCTTTCGGGCTCAAAAATGCGCCCGCAACATTTTAAACAATGATGAACAATATGCTTAGCAAATATATTAACAAAATTTGTGTCCTTTATATGGATGACATAACAGCACAAAGGGTAAAACCAAATCCTAAGAAGATAGAATGTATAAAAAATTTCCTATTCCAAGGACTATTAAAGAAATCCAAAGTTTTCTGGGCTTTAGTGGTTACTATAGAAAATTTCTTCGTGATTATGCCAAAATTGCAAAACCAATAACATTAAGAATAAAAAAGGATAGTATTAAAGATATTAATGAAGAGGACTATAAAAATTCTTTTGGGCAACTTAAAACTGTACTAACTTCTGACTTGGTGTTGAGGTACCCGGATTTTAAAAAACCATTTGTACTTACTACAGATGCGAGCAACTTTGCACTTGATGTCATTCTGTCGCAAGAAGACGGACCTTTGGCTTTCGCCTCAAGAACTCTTGATAATCATGAGATTAACCATAACCCCATTGAAAAAGAATTGCTTGCTATAGTAAGGGCTTTCGGACAATTCAGGAATTACTTGTATGGAAGAAAATTCAGACAGAACACTGATCCCAGACCGTTGGTTTGGTTGGCCTGTTCAAAAGAGCCAAACTCAAAGCTGGAAAATAAATTTGATATTAACTATGTAGAGGGAAAGGAAAACAAGGTTGCTGAGGCTCTATCTACAATACGTAGTGAAATAAACCTTTTCGAATGTAGCATCTGTAAAAAGAATTATAAAAGAAAGGACGGTTTAAACCAACATATAAACTAGAAAAGTGGTACACAAGTTTTTTATTGCAACATATGAAACGGTCTTTTTGAAAGCAAAAGAGGCTTAGGGACATTTTTTGCGTAAACACAAGAGAGCCAAAAAGCATCAGAAGAAAAAATAAAGAAAGAGTAAGCTCTCCTATACCAACTGTACACAGCATACAGGACGATGCGATAGATCATATTCCAGTAATAGAAAGTCCTTCACAATTTGCAAATAAGTAACTGCTAATTGAAAGACAGCAAGAAGACTCATATGAAGAAAAAGTGCAATTTAATAAAAAAATTATACAAATTCGGGGTTAATACAAATGATTATGCCGCAGTCTTGGAAAAAATATTAAAATTAATAAAGGAGGTAGAAAATATAGTTATATATTGTGAAATTAAAGAATTATATTCGATGATACAAAACGAAGTAATAAAATTGAAAAATAAAACAAACAATAATATATATATACAGAACCTATACCATGTTAGAAAACTTAGAAAAGCATCGATTGTAAGAAAAATAATGAAACACCACAAATATGAAAATAACGACCCTTGTATTGCTAAAACATATCTGGAACTAAAAAGAAAATATTACTTTCCGAACATGAGAAAGGAAGTATCTAAAATTATAAATAATTGCGATATTTGTAATTATAAAATTGAGAGAAACCCTCTTAAACTTCCATTTGCAAAAACAGAAAATTCAAATGCACCAAATGAAATATATCACGCAGATATTTGGTATATGGATCCAAAAACAACCTACATCACGATGATTGATAAGTTTTCGAAATATGCTTTAATTCTTATTAGGCATTTTACAATTATGTTCAACTTGATGAGAACACCAAAGAAATTAATCTTGGATAATGAACCAGGATTTGTTTCAGCGCTTTTTAGAAAAAACAAAAAAATGACGTACACTTTACCACACCATACAGACACACCGGAAATTCGGACATAGAAAGATTTCATAGTAAATTAAATGAACATATTAGAATTTTAAAAACAAGAGAAGAACAATACGATATTGCTTATACCATAGATTTACCTATACAAGCTAATTTTATCTATGATAATACTATTCATTTATCGACTAGCAGAAAGCCTTCAGAAATACATTTTCAATCTGACCTAGAGAAAAATAGAAAAGTAGCGGAAATATTAGAGCAGCGAAAAAAAAGAACTTTAGAATATCTTAATGAAACTCGGGAAGATAAACCAGTAAATGAGAAATTTAAAAAGGATTGTGGGGGTCAAAAAACAGACGCAAATATAAAAAAGTTAGTCTAGAAAAACTTGATGACTATGAAAATTATAATCAAAAAGTTTATAAGGATCAATTAATCCGTGCTAAAAATACTTTCAGCTCATTGGACGTTCTGGTTGACCCTACTGATGACATTTGCAGTTGCAGTAATACACGCTCAGAAAATTGATTTTGCAGATCTAACGACAGAAAATGGATTCACTGTGGTAAACTTAGGACAAAAACATATAATGGAAGAGTACTTTAATATCATACAATTTTTAACATTACTAAATACGAGGATTATATCGATAACTTGGAGGATGAGATAATTAAGTTAAACGACTACTACTTAGATCAAGAGATACAACATTTAAGGACATCTTTAAAAATACTCCTTCCAAATAGGCAAAAACGAGGACTGATCAACATTATGGGTACTGACTGAAATACTTGTACGGGACAATGGATGAAAAAGATAGAAAAGAGATAGAAACCAGATTGAATACAATTGAAACCAACACGCATAACGAAATTGAGCAATCTAATAGCCAAATTGAGATCAATAATCAGTTTGATGAGCAATTGGCGGAGATTTCAAAAACATACAAAGTGGAAGGGTAGAAAATTTACTTAGAGTATGTTACACTCAATAAAGAAACAAAGAAGGAAAAACTGGAAATTCAGAAAATACATTTAACCTTTCAGATAATGACATTATTTGAAAAATAATAGACAAAGTTGAAGGTATACTTTTAATCTCAAGACTAGGGCTTTTGATCCAAAATATATTAATGGACCAAGAATTGACTAAATTTAATATAACTTTTGAAAATCTAAAGAACATTAGAATGGTCGTGGAAGGTAATAATAGTAATATTTCGTTTTTAATCCAAATTCCCCAACTGACCCTAGACCTCTATGACACTTTATATATACAGCCTATTCCTAATAACAAAAATTTAGAAATAAATGAAAAATTATTTTCATATATTATGAAAGGTAAAGAGATATATTATGATACTAATTATAAGAAAAATTTAAATAAAGTAAAGGACAATTGTATTGAAAACATATTAAGCAATAAAAAGATGCATTGTAACTATCGAAAAAATCAGCTTACCACAATTATAGAATTAAGTTCTGATTTAATGTTTGCAATCAATGTTAATAATGTAACCGTTAATGATACTTGTAATGATATACCTATAACATTGACAGGTCATTACCTGATTAGAATTGAATCGTGCGAAATCATGTTTTTTTTGATAAATGGTATGATAAGAAATTTTATGGAAATAATGTAATAATACCCACTTTCTCTAAAGAAATACAAATTAATTTGGAAGAAGAATTATCCTTAGAAACTACCAACATATAAGAAATATAAAATATATGGAATAGTTAAGAAGCAATAAAAAAATAAATAATATATCTATTTACATTATAACCACTATTGCGCTATGTTTGATCATTGTATATTTTATAGTTAAATTTAAATCTAAAAAGACAATTAAAAAAACATTTATTTCGTTTCCAAAATTTTCTTCAGAAGTTGGGAACCAATCTTTGTTCGGGGGGTTTTACCCAACAATATAGAATGGCACAAGCGACAGAAATTCCAAATTGTTATTTGAATCTTTTGACACCACAGCCAAACTTATTCATATTACCAACATAAAACTGTAATAACTGTTTCATATTCAAGTAACAATTGAACTAACATTTTTTATAAAATGTATTTACTTTATAATGTAAGATAATTATTGTAATATAACAGAATAATTACCTTGTCACTTTCAAGAGTTCTATTTTATGTTCATATTTGTAGAAAAAGAAAATTATACTTACTTACAACGCCTACTGATAAATGTATATGTAAAACCAAATTGTAAATTCAATTGTTAAGCTTTCGGGCTTAAGTTCAGTTTACGGGCACCGCTCCAAAAAAATTCCTTTTCCAATGATACCCATATTGTCCCATTCTGCCATCTAATACCCGATATATGCCATATTAAACATTAAAACTTCGGAGGGCCGTAACTCCGGAACTAAGAGTTGGCGCCAAATTTTTCATTTGACACTTTTTGCTTAGAATTGCATTTTACACCCAGTAGGTAACTTTTTTTTCTTTTGGTGCGGTGCCCGTAAACTGGACTTGTTCCCACTTTTGTAAATTATTATTTCACTTTCACTTTAATTAAAAATAACTTATTGAAAATGAAATTACGCACCTTTATTTCATATAAATTTTCCAAAAAATGAGGATGAAATTTGGTGTCCGTTTTGAAGTAAATTTGTGGATCTTTAAATAAAAACAAAATAAGGTTGGTTATTCTCCAGTAGAATATAAGCACTTCCTAAGATCTGGCTCGAATGGACCAAAAATGTTTGCGTGTAAAGTATTAAAAGGATAAATAAAAATACAAGCTTTAAAATTTTCAAATTAAAATTTTAAAATTTAAAATTTGTTTTATTTGTATAATAATACCTTTTTTCAGCAACTGGGTTAGTTCTCGCTCAAAATGCTCAAACGAATGAGCTAATTCACACTAGAAAAATTTTTAGTGCGCTTAATTTTTGTTCTTTTCAAAACACACTGGATTAATTTGTGTGTGTTAGTATATTTTTGTTTAATTGAGGTTTGTTTTTTGTATATGCATTGGATTTGTTCTGCTAATGCGGGGTTGAAGCTGGTTGGAAAATTGTGCCAACCAAAAACGATTCACCGAAAATGCCAACAAAATGTCACGTTGTTCCAGAATAATTAATCCAGTGTGAATTGGCTCAATAAATATTTTTTAGGAATTGGAAGATAGCGATATAAGTTTAATTAACTAGGGTGTCAGACGATCAAGTTTTCATTCAAGTTTCATTCAAGTTTTAAAATTTCTCTAATTTTTTAACCAATACACTCACACTTTAAAAACTTGCTGAGAATTTGCTTTCAAGTTTTCGTTCAATTGAGTCTTTCAATTTACATTCAAGAAAACAGCTGATTGAAGTTTTTCCCTCCAAATTTGCATTAAAAATACTGCTGTCAGTGTTTTCTTGACATCTTGCTTAAAAACTTCCTTGGAAATTGCGTGCAGCCTATGTCACAGCTTTCAATTTGTGAATTTTGACAAGCAGTATGTGTAAATTTCTTGAAAGAGAATTGAACAAAAATTTGACCGTGTGACTGCACTGTAAACCGTTAGCGGTTTTATTCGTTAGAATCCAAATTAATACTCTGAATATACAAAGTTGATAAAACTAAATAATAGATCCTACCAGATTAATAAAAAGACGAATTACGAAAGTAAAAAAAATTTAAGACATTTTACATTAAACACCACGATCGATTCATATTTTTGTCTTGTTTCGATCGTATATAGCGTCACTTGTGCACACACAACAGTTTCCGAGATTTAAGCGAAAAACTAAACTTATATTTTTAAGCGATTTTTTAAAATTTAAAAAGTGTGCCGCTTAATAATTTTATACATCAGCCTTTCAAGAAACAGAATAAATTACGATCGATTCGAATTTTTATCCTCTTTCGATGCTTCATAGCGGTATATGTGCACGAGGTGTAGTTTTCGAGATATAAATGAAAAAACTAAAGCTATAGATTTAAATTTTTAAAAGTTTTAAAAGTTTGCCGCTTAAAAACTTTTTTCATACAGTCTCTCAGGAAACAAGCTATACTGCAATCGACTCGTATTTTTATCCTCTTTCGTTCGTATATATCGGTAAATATGCGCGCGAAAAAGTTTCCGAGATCAAGGTGAAAAACTAAGCTTATATTTTTGAGCGTTTTTTTTACAATTGAAGAGTGTGCTGGCTTATAACTTCTTTCGTACAGAAACGAGATACTTTTATTTTACATTACATTAAAAATTAACGAATTGTGACCGCTCCTAGGAACTCTTATTTTTTGTCAAATTTGGTTTACCCTTATGTTATGAACAACAAAAATACTCTTTTTTTACAACTCTGTTAAAAATGTAACCCGTTTCTTAGTGGTCGAGGAGAAGAAAACGAAGGCCCCTTTCAGATTAGGCAAGTTTACTTGCGCAAGTCTTGTGTTTGTGGGTGTGAAGGAAATAAACGAGATATAAACGAAAAACTAAAGTTATGAATTTGAGCGATTTTTTTAAGTTTTAAAAGTTTGCCGCTTAATAACTTTTCTCGTACAGTCTTTCAGAAAACAAACTATACGGCGATCGATTCGTATTTTTATCCTCTTTCAATCGTATATAGCGGTATGTGTGCACACAGAACAGTTTTCGAGATATAATTGAAAAACTAAAGTTATATATTTGAGCGATTTTTTTAAATTTTAAAAGTTTGCCGCTTAATAACTTTTTTCGTACAGTCTTTGAGGAAACAAGCTATACCATGATCGATTCGTATTTTTATCCTCTTTCGATCGTTTATAGCGGTTTGTATGCACACAGAACAGTTTTCGGGATATATACGAAAAACTAAAGTTTTATATTTGAGCGAATTTTTTTTTTAATTTTAAAAGTTTGCCGCTTAATAACTTGTTTCGTACAGTGTTTCAGAAAACAAGCTATATTACGATCGATACGTATTTTTATCGAGATATAAGCGAAAAACTACAGTTATAAATTTGAGCGATTTTTTTTTATTTTAAAAGTTTGCCGTTTAATAACTTTTTTCGTACAGTCTTTTAGGAAACAAACTATACCACGATCGATTCGTATTTTAATCCCCTTTCGATCGTTTATAGGGGTATATGTGCACGCGGAATAGTTTTTAAGATATAAGCGAAAAACTAAAGTTATAAATTTGAGCGATTTTTTTTTAAATTTAAAAGTTTGCTGCTTAATAACTTTTTTCGTACAGTCTTTCAGAAAACAAGCTATACCGCGATCGATTCGTATTTTTATCCTCTTTCGATTGTATATAGCGGTATGTGTGCACGCAGAACAGTTTTCGAGATATAATTGAAAAACTAAAGTTATATATTTGAGCGATTTTTTTTAAGTTTTAAAAGTTTGCCGCCTAATAACTTTTTTCGTATAGTCTTTCAGAAAACAGACTATGCGGCGATCGATTCGTATTTTGATCCCCTTTCGATCGTATATAGCGGTATATGTGCACGCGCAACAGTTTTCGAGAAATAAGCGAAAAACTAAAGTTATATATTTGAGCGATTTTTTTTTTAAAGTTTGCCGCTTAATAACTTTTTTCGTACAGTCTTTCAGAAAACAAGCTATACCACGATCGATTCGTATTTTTATCCTCTCTCGATCGTATAAAGCGGTAAAGTTTTCAAGATATAAGCGAAAAACTAAAGTTATAAATTTGAGCCTCTTTTTAATTTTAAAAGTTTGCCGCTTAATAACTTTTTTCGTACATTCTTTCAGAAAATAAAGTATACCATGATCGATTTGAATTTTTATCCTCTTTCGATCGTATATAACGGTATATATGCATGAGAAATAGTTTTCAAGATATAAGCGAAAAACTAAAGTTACATATTTGAGTGATTTTTAAAAATTTTTAAAGTTTGCCGCTTAATAACTTTTTTCGTACAGTCTTTCAAAAAACAAGCTATACCACGATCGATTCGTATTTTTATCCTCTTTCGATCGTATATAGCGGTATATGTGCACGCGGAATAGTTTTCAAGAACTAAGCGAAAAACTAAAGTTACATATTTGAGCGATTTTTTAAAATTTATAAAGTTTGCCGCTCAATAACTTTTTTCGTACAGTCTTTCAGAAAACAAGCTATACCACGATCGATTTGTATTTTTATCTTCTTTCGATCATATAAAGCGGTATATGTGAACGCGGAATAGTTTTCAAGATATAAACGAAAAACTACAGTTATAAATTTGAGCGATTTTTTTTAATTTTAAAAGTTTGCCGCTTAATAACTTTTTTCGTACAGTCTTTCGGAAAACAAGCTATACCACGATCGATTCGTATTTTTATCCTCTTTCGATCGTTTATAGCGGTATGTATGCACACATAACAGTTTTCGAGATATAAGCGAAAAACTAAAGTTATATATTTGAGCGATTTTTTTTTAATTTTAAAAGTTTGCCGCTTAATAACTTGTTTCGTACAGTCTTTCAGAAAACAAGCTATACCACGATCGATTCGTATTTCTATCTTCTTTCGATCGTATATAGCGGTATATGCGCACGCGGAATAGTTTTCAAGATATAAACGAAAAACAAAAGTTATAAATTTGAGCGATTTGTTTTAATTTGAAAATTTTGCTCCTTAATAACTTTTTTCGTACAGTCTTCAGAAAACAAGCTATACCACGATCGATTCGTATTTTTATCCTCTTTCGATCGTATATAGCGGTATATGTGCACGCGGAATAGTTTTCAAGATATAAGTGAAAAACTAAAGTTACATATTTGAGTGATTTTTTAAAATTTTTAAAGTTTGCCGCTTAATAACTTTTTTCATACAGTCTTTTAGAAAACACACTATATTACGATCGATACGTATTTTTATCGAGATATAAGCGAAAAACTACAGTTATAAATTTGAGAGATTTTTTTTTAATTTTAAAAACTTGCCGCTTAATAACTTTTTTCGTACAGTCTTTCAGAAAACAAGCTATACCACGATCGATTCGTATTTCTATCTTCTTTCGATCGTATATAGCGGTATATGCGCACGCGGAATAGTTTTCAAGATATAAACGAAAAACAAAAGTTATAAATTTGAGCGATTTGTTTTAATTTGAAAATTTTGCTCCTTAATAACTTTTTTCGTACAGTCTTCAGAAAACAAGCTATACCACGATCGATTCGTATTTTTATCCTCTTGCGATCGTATATAGCGGTATATGCGCACGCGGAATAGTTTTCAAGTTATGAGCGAAAAACTAAAGTTATAAATTTGAGCCTTTTTTTTAATTTTAAAAGTTTGCCGCTTAATAACTTTTTTCGTAGAGTCTTTCAGAAAACAAGCTATACCACGATCAATTCGTATTTCAATCCTCTTTCGATCGTATATAGCGGTATATGTGAACGCAGAATAGTTTTCAAGATATAAGCGAAAAACTAAAGTTATAAATTTGAGCCTTTTTTTTAATTTTAAAAGTTTGCCGCTTAATAACTTTTTTCGTAGAGTCTTTCAGAAAACAAGCTATACCACGATCGATTCGTATTTTTATCCTCTTTCGATCGTATATAGCGATATATCTGCACGCGGAAGAGTTTTCAAGATATAAGTGAAAAACTAAAGTTACATATTTGAGCGATTTTTTAAAATTTATAAAGTTTGCCGCTTAATAACTTTTTTCGTACAGTCTTTCAAAAAACAAGCTATACCACGATCGATTCGTATTTTTATCCTCTTTCGATCGTATATAGCGGTATATGTGCACGCGGAATAGTTTTCAAGAAATAAGCGAAAAACTAAAGTTACATATTTGAGCGATTTTTTAAAATTTATAAAGTTTGCCGCTTAATAACTTTTTTCGTACAGTCTTTCAGAAAACAAGCTATACCACGATCTATTTGTATTTTTACCCTCTTTCGATCACATAAAGCGGTATATGTGAACGCGGAATAGTTTTCAAGTTATGAGCGAAAAACTAAAGTTATAAATTTGAGCCTTTTTTTTAATTTTAAAAGTTTGCCGCTTAATAACTTTTTTCGTAGAGTCTTTCAGAAAACAAGCTATACCACGATCAATTCGTATTTCAATCCTCTTTCGATCGTATATAGCGGTATATGTGAACGCAGAATAGTTTTCAAGATATAAGCGAAAAACTAAAGTTATAAATTTGAGCCTTTTTTTTAATTTTAAAAGTTTGCCGCTTAATAACTTTTTTCGTAGAGTCTTTCAGAAAACAAGCTATACCACGATCGATTCGTATTTTTATCCTCTTTCGATCGTATATAGCGATATATCTGCACGCGGAAGAGTTTTCAAGATATAAGTGAAAAACTAAAGTTACATATTTGAGCGATTTTTTAAAATTTATAAAGTTTGCCGCTTAATAACTTTTTTCGTACAGTCTTTCAAAAAACAAGCTATACCACGATCGATTCGTATTTTTATCCTCTTTCGATCGTATATAGCGGTATATGTGCACGCGGAATAGTTTTCAAGAACTAAGCGAAAAACTAAAGTTACATATTTGAGCGATTTTTTAAAATTTATAAAGTTTGCCGCTCAATAACTTTTTTCGTATAGTCTTTCAGAAAACAAGCTATACCACGATCGATTTGTATTTTTATCTTCTTTCGATCATATAAAGCGGTATATGTGAACGCGGAATAGTTTTCAAGATATAAACGAAAAACTACAGTTATAAATTTGAGCGATTTTTTAATTTTAAAAGTTTGCCGCTTAATAACTTTTTTCGTACAGTCTTTCGGAAAACAAGCTATACCACGATCGATTCGTATTTTTATCCTCTTTCGATCGTTTATAGCGGTATGTATGCACACATAACAGTTTTCGAGATATAAGCGAAAAACTAAAGTTATATATTTGAGCGATTTTTTTTTAATTTTAAAAGTTTGCCGCTTAATAACTTGTTTCGTACAGTCTTTCAAAAAACAAGCTATATTACGATCGATACGTATTTTTATCGAGATATAAGCGAAAAACTACAGTTATAAATTTGAGCGTTTTTTTTTATTTTTAAAGTTTGCCGCTTAATAACGTTTTTCGTACAGCCTTTCAGAAAACAAGCTATACCACGATCGATTCGTATTTTTATCCTCTTTCGATCGTATATAGCGGTATATGTGCACGCGGAATAGTTTTCAAGATATAAGTGAAAAACTAAAGTTACATATTTGATCGATTTTTTAAATATTTTAAAGTTTGCCGCTTAATAAAGTTTTTCGTACAGTCTTTCAGAAAACAAACTATATTACGATCGATACATATTTTTATCGAGATATAAGCGAAAAACTACAGTTTTAAATTTGAGCGATTTTTTTTTAATTTTAAAAGTTTGCCGCTTAATAACTTTTTTCGTAGAGTCTTTCAGAAAACAAGCTATACCACCATCGATTCGTATTTTTATCCTCTTTTGATCGTATATAGTGGTATATATGCACGCGGAATAGTTTTCAAGATATAAACGAAAAACAAAAGTTATAAATTTGAGCGATTTGTTTTAATTTGAAAATTTTGCTCCTTATTAACTTTTTTCGTACAGTCTTTAGAAAACAAGCTATATCATGATCGATTCGTATTTTTATCCTCTTTCGATCGTATATAGCGGTATATGTGCACGCGGAATAGTTTTCAAGAAATAAGCGAAAACTAAAGTAACATATTTGATCGATTTTTTAAAATTTTTAAAGTTTGCCGCTTAATAACGTTTTTCGTACAGTCTTTCAGAAAACAAACATTATTACGATCGATACATATTTTTATCGAGATATAAGCGAAAAACTACAGTTTTAAATTTGAGCGATTTTTTTTTAATTTTAAAAGTTTGCCGCTTAATAACCTTGTTCGTACAGTCTTTCAGAAAACAAGCTATACCAACATCGATTCGTATTTTTATCCTCTTTTGATCGTATATAGTGGTATATATGCACGCTGAATAGTTTTCGAGATATAAGCGAAAAACTAAAGTTATAAATTTGAGCGATTTTTTAAAATTTTTAAAGTTTGCCGCTTAATAACGTTTTTCGTACAGTCTTTCAGAAAACAAGCTATACCACGATCGATTCGTATTTTTATCCTCTTTCGATCGTATATAGCGGTATATGTGCACGCGGAATAGTTTTCAGAAAACAAGCTATACCACGATCGATTCGTATTTCTATCTTCTTTCGATCGTATATAGCGGTATATGCGCACGCGGAATAGTTTTCAAGATATAAACGAAAAACAAAAGTTATAAATTTGAGCGATTTGTTTTAATTTGAAAATTTTGCTCCTTAATAACTTTTTTCGTACAGTCTTCAGAAAACGAGCTATACCACGATCGATTCGTATTTTTATCCTCTTGCGATCGTATATAGCGGTATATGTGCACGCGGAAAAGTTTTCAAGAAATAAGCGAAAAACTAAAGTTACATATTTGAGCGGTTTTTAAAAATTTTTAAAGTTTGCCGCTTAATAACTTTTTTCGTACAGTCTTTCAGAAAACAAGCTATACCACGATCGATTTGTATTTTTACCCTCTTTCGATCGCATAAAGCGGTATATGTGAACGCGGAATAGTTTTCAAGTTATGAGCGAAAAACTAAAGTTATAAATTTGAGCCTTTTTTTTAATTTTAAAAGTTTGCCGCTTAATAACTTTTTTCGTAGAGTCTTTTAGAAAACAAGCTATACCACGATCAATTCGTATTTTAATCCTCTTTCGATCGTATATAGCGGTATATGTGAACGCGGAATAGTTTTCAAGATATAAGCGAAAAACTAAAGTTATAAATTTGAGCCTTTTTTTAATTTTAAAAGTTTGCCGCTTAATAACTTTTTTCGTAGAGTCTTTTAGAAAACAAGCTATACCACGATCAATTCGTATTTTAATCCTCTTTCGATCGTATATAGCGGTATATGTGAACGCGGAATAGTTTTCAAGATATAAGTGAAAAACTAAAGTTACATATTTGAGCGATTTTTTAAAATTTATAAAGTTTGCCGCTTAATAACTTTTTTCGTACAGTCTTTCAAAAAACAAGCTATACTACGATCGATTCGTATTTTTATCCTCTTTCGATCGTATATAGCGGTATATAGTTTTCAAGAAATAAGCGGAAAACTAAAGTTACATATTTGAGCGGTTTTTAAAAATGTTTAAAGTTTGCCGCTTAATAACTGTTTTCGTACAGTCTTTCAGAAAACAAGCTATACCACGATCGAGTTGTATTTTTATCTTCTTTCGATCATATAAAGCGGTATATGTGAACGCGGAATAGTTTTCAAGATATAAACGAAAAACTACAGTTATAAATTTGAGCGATTTTTTTAATTTTAAAAGTTTGCCGCTTAATAACTTTTTTCGTACAGTCTTTCGGAAAACAAGCTATACCACGATCGATTCGTATTTTTATCCTCTTTCGATCGTTTATAGCGGTATGTATGCACACATAACAGTTTTCGAGATATAAGCGAAAAACTAAAGTTATATATTTGAGCGATTTTTTTTTAATTTTAAAAGTTTGCCGCTTAATAACTTGTTTCGTACAGTCTTTCAAAAAACAAGCTATATTACGATCGATACGTATTTTTATCGAGATATAAGCGAAAAACTACAGTTATAAATTTGAGCGTTTTTTTTTAATTTTTAAAGTTTGCCGCTTAATAACTTTTTTCGTACAGTCTTTTTGGAAACAAACTATAACACGATCGACTCGTATTTTAATCCCCTTTCGATCGTATATAGCGGTATATGTGCACGCGGAATAGTTTTCAAGATATAAGCGAAAAACTAAAGTTATAAATTTGAGCGATTTTTTTTTTTTAAATTTAAAAGTTTGCCGCTTAATAACTTTTTTCGTACAGTCTTTCAGAAAACAAGCTATACCACGATCGATTCGTATTTTTATCCTCTTTCGATCGTATATAGCGGTATATGTGCACGCGGAATAGTTTTCAAGATATAAACGAAAAACAAAAGTTATAAATTTGAGCGATTTGTTTTAATTTGAAAATTTTGCTCCTTATTAACTTTTTTCGTACAGTCTTTAGAAAACAAGCTATATCACGATCGATTCGTATTTTTATCCTCTTTCGATCGTATATAGCGGTATATGTGCACGCGGAATAGTTTTCAAGAAATAAGCGAAAACTAAAGTAACATATTTGATCCATTTTTTAAAATTTTTAAAGTTTGCCGCTTAATAACGTTTTTCCTACAGTCTTTCAGAAAACAAACATTATTACGATCGATACATATTTTTATCGAGATATAAGCGAAAAACTACAGTTTTAAATTTGAGCGATTTTTTTTAATTTTAAAAGTTTGCCGCTTAATAACCTTGTTCGTACAGTCTTTCAGAAAACAAGCTATACCACCATCGATTCGTATTTTTATCCTCTTTTGATCGTATATAGTGGTATATATGAACGCTGAATAGTTTTCGAGATATAAGCGAAAAACTAAAGTTATAAATTTGAGCGATTTTTTTAAATTTTTAAAGTTTGCCGCTTAATAACGTTTTTCGTACAGCCTTTCAGAAAACAAGCTATACCACGATCGATTCGTATTTTTATCCTCTTTCGATCGTATATACCGGTATATGTGCACGCGGAATAGTTTTCAAGATATAAGTGAAAAACTAAAGTTACATATTTGATCGATTTTTTAAATATTTTAAAGTTTGCCGCTTAATAAAGTTTTTCGTACAGTCTTTCAGAAAACAAACTATATTACGATTGATACATATTTTTATCGAGATATAAGCGAAAAACTACAGTTTTAAATTTGAGCGATTTTTTTTAATTTTAAAAGTTTGCCGCTTAATGACTTTTTTCGTAGAGTCTTTCAGAAAACAAGCTATACCACCATCGATTCGTATTTTTATCCTCTTTTGATCGTATATAGTGGTATATATGCACGCGGAATAGTTTTCAAGATATAAACGAAAAACAAAAGTTATAAATTTGAGCGATTTGTTTTAATTTGAAAATTTTGCTCCTTATTAACTTTTTTCGTACAGTCTTTAGAAAACAAGCTATATCACGATCGATTCGTATTTTTATCCTCTTTCGATCGTATATAGCGGTATATGTGCACGCGGAATAGTTTTCAAGAAATAAGCGAAAACTAAAGTAACATATTTGATCGATTTTTTAAAATTTTTAAAGTTTGCCGCTTAATAACGTTTTTCGTACAGTCTTTCAGAAAACAAACATTATTACGATCGATACATATTTTTATCGAGATATAAGCGAAAAACTACACTTTTAAATTTGAGCGATTTTTTTTAATTTTAAAAGTTTGCCGCTTAATAACCTTGTTCGTACAGTCTTTCAGAAAACAAGCTATACCAACATCGATTCGTATTTTTATCCTCTTTTGATCGTATATAGTGGTATATATGCACGCGGAATAGTTTTCAAGATATAAACGAAAAACAAAAGTTATAAATTTGAGCGATTTGTTTTAATTTGAAAATTTTGCTCCTTATTAACTTTTTTCGTACAGTCTTTAGAAAACAAGCTATATCACGATCGATTCGTATTTTTATCCTCTTTCGATCGTATATAGCGGTATATGTGCACGCGGAATAGTTTTCAAGAAATAAGCGAAAACTAAAGTAACATATTTGATCGATTTTTTAAAATTTTTAAAGTTTGCCGCTTAATAACGTTTTTCGTACAGTCTTTCAGAAAACAAACATTATTACGATCGATACATATTTTTATCGAGATATAAGCGAAAAACTACAGTTTTAAATTTGAGCGATTTTTTTTTAATTTTAAAAGTTTGCCGCTTAATAACCTTGTTCGTACAGTCTTTCAGAAAACAAGCTATACCAACATCGATTCGTATTTTTATCCTCTTTTGATCGTATATAGTGGTATATATGCACGCTGAATAGTTTTCGAGATATAAGCGAAAAACTAAAGTTATAAATTTGAGCGATTTTTTTAAATTTTTAAAGTTTGCCGCTTAATAAAGTTTTTCGTACAGTCTTTCAGAAAACAAACTATATTACGATCGATACATATTTTTATCGAGATATAAGCGAAAAACTACAGTTTTAAATTTGAGCGATTTTTTTTAATTTTAAAAGTTTGCCGCTTAATAACTTTTTTCGTAGAGTCTTTCAGAAAACAAGCTATACCACGATCGATTCGTATTTTTATCCTCTTTCGATCGTATATAGCAATATATGTGTACGCGGAATAGTTTTCAAGATATAAGCGAAAAACTAAAGTTACATATTTGAGCGATGTTTTAAATTTTTTCAAGTTTGCCGCTTAATAACTTTTGTGGTGCAGTCTTTCAGAAAACAAGCTATACCACGATTGATTCGTATTTTTATCCTCTTTCGATCGTATATAGTGGTATATATGCACGCGTAATAGTTTTCGAGATATAAGCGAAAAACTAAAGTTATAAATTTGATCGATTTTTTTTTTAATATTAAAGGTTGCCGCTTAACAACTTTTTTCGTACAGTCTTTCAGAAAACAAGCTATACTACGCTCGATTCGCATTTTTATCCTCTTTCGATCGTTTAAAGCGGTATATGTGATCGCGGGATAGTTTTCAAGATATAAGCGAAAAACTAAAGTTATAAATTTGAGCGATTTTTTTAAATTTAAAAGTTTGCCGCTTAATAGCTTTTTTCGTACAGTCTTTCAGAAAACAAGCTATACCACGATCGATTCGTATTTTTATCCCATTTCGATCGTATATAGCGGTATATATGCACGCGGAATAGTTTTCAAGATATAAGCGAAAAACAAAAGTTATAAATTTGAGCGATTTTTTTTTAATTTTAAAAGTTTGCTGCTTAATAACTTTTTTCGAGCAGTCTCTCACGAAACAAACTATACTACGATCGATTCGTATTTTAATCCCCTTTCGATCGTATATAGCAGTATATGTGCACGTATTATAGTTTTCAAGATATAAGCGAAAAACTAAAGTTATAAATTTGAGCGATTTTTTTTAAATTTTAAAGTTTGCCGCTTAATAATTTTTTTTAGTACAGTCTAACAGAAAACAAGCTATACCACGATCGATTCGTATTTTTATTGCCTTTCGATCGTATATAGCGGTATATGTGCACGCGGAATAGTTTTCAAGATATAAGCGAAAATTAAAAGTTATTAATTTGAGCGATTTTTTTTTAATTTTAAAAGTTTGCTGCTTAATAACTTTTTTCATACAGTCTTTCACGAAACAAGCTGCACTACGATCGATTCATATTTTAATCCCCTTTCGATCGTATATAGCGGTATATGTGCACGTATTATAGTTTTCAAGATATAAGCGAAAAACAAAAGTTATAAATTTGAGCGATTTCTTTAATTTTAAAAGTTTGCTGCTTAATAACTTTTTTCGAGCAGTCTCTCACAAAACAAACTATACTACGATCGATTCGTATGTTAATCCCCTTTCGATCGTATATAGCGGTATATGTGCACGCGGAATAGTTTTCAAGATATAAGCGAAAAATAAAAGTTATTAATTTGAGCGATTTTTTTTTTAATTTTAAAAGTTTGCTGCTTAATAACTTTTTTCATACAGTCTTTCACGAAACAAACTGCACTACGATCGATTTACATTTTAATCCCCTTTCGATCGTATATAGCGGTATATGTGCACGTATTATAGTTTTCAAGATATAAGCGAAAAACAAAAGTTATAAATTTGAGCGATTTTTTTTAATTTTAAAAGTTTGCCGCTTAATAGCTTTTTTCGTACAGTCTTTCAGAAAACAAGCTATACTACGATCGATTCGTATTTTTATCCCATTTCGATCGTATATAGCGGTATATATGCACGCGGAATAGTTTTCAAGATATAAGCGAAAAACAAAAGTTATAAATTTGAGCGATTTTTTTTTAATTTTAAAAGTTTGCCGCTTAATAACTTTTTTCGTACAGTCTTTCAGAAAACAAACTATACCGCCATCGATTCGTATTTTTATCCCCTTTCGATCTTATATAGCGATATATGTGCACGCGGAATAGTTTTCAAGATGTAAGCGAAAAACTAAAGTTACATATTTGAGCAATTTTTTAAAATTTTTAAAGTTTGCCGCTTAATAACTTGTTTCGTGCAATCTTTCGGGAAACAAGCTACACCGCGATCGATTCGTATTTTCATCCTCTTTCGATCGTATACAGCGGTATATGTGAACGGTGAACCGTTTTAGAGATATAAGCCTAAAACTAAGGTTATAAATTTTAGCGATTTTTTTTATTTTAAAAGTTTGCCGCTTAATAACTTTTTCCGTACAGTCTTTCAGAAAACAAGCTATACAACGATCGATTCGTATTTTTGTCATCTTTCGATCGTATATAGCGGTATATGTGCACGCGGAATAGTTTTCGAGATATAAGCGAAAAACTAAAGTTATGAATATGAGCGATGTTTTTTAAATTTTAAAAGTTTGCCGCTTAATAACTTTTTTCATTCAGTCTTTTAGGAAACAAGCTATACCACGATCGATTCGTATTTTTATCCTCTTTCGATCGTATATAGCGGTGTGTGTGCAGAGAGAACAGTTTTCGAGATATAAGCGAAAAACTAAAGTTTTATATTTGAGCGATTTTTTTAACTTTTAAAAGTTTTTTGCTTAATAACTTTTTTCGTACAGTCTTTCAGAAAACAAACTATACCACGGTCGTTTCGTATTTTTATCCTCTTTCGATCGTATATACCGCTATGTCTACATAGAACAGTTTTCGAGATATAAGCGAAAAACTAAAGTTTTATATTTGAGCGATTTTTTTTAATTTTAAAAGTTTGGCGCTTAATAACTTTTTTCTTACAGTCTTTAAGAAAACAAACTATATCACGCTCGATTCGTATTTTTATGCTCTTTCAATCGTATATAGCGGTATATGTGCACGCGGAATAGTTTTCAAGAAATAAGCGAAAAACCAAAGTTACATATTTGAGCGATTTTTTAAAAATTTTTAAAGTTTGCCGCTTAATAACTTTTTTCGTACAGTCTTTCAGGAAACAAATTATCCTACGATCGATTTGAATTTTTATCCTTTTTCGATCATATATGTAGCGGTATATGTGAACGTGAAATAGTTTTCAAGATATAAGCGAAAAACAAAAGTTAAAAATTTGAGCGTTTTTTTAATTTTAAAAGTTTGCTGCTTAATAACTTTTTTCGTACAGTCTTTCAGAAAACAAGCTATACCACGATCGATTCGTATTTTTATCGTCTTTCGATCGTATATAGCGATATATCTGCACGCGGAAGAGTTTTCAAGATATAAGTGAAAAACTAAAGTTACATATTTGAGCGATTTTTTTTTAATTTTTAAAGTTTGCCGCTTAATTACTTTTTTCGTACAGTCTTTCAGAAAACAAGCTATACCACGCTCGATTCGCATTTTTATCCTCTTTCGATCGTATATAGCGGTATATGTGCACGCGGAATAGTTTTCAAGATATAAACGAAAAACCAAAGTTATAAATTTGAGCGATTTGTTTTAATTTGAAAATTTTGCTCCTTAATAACTTTTTTCGTACAGTCTTCAGAAAACAAGCTATACCACGATCGATTCGTATTTTTATCCTCTTTCGATCGTATATAGCGGTATATGTGCACGCGGAATAGTTTTCAAGAAATAAGCGCAAACTAAAGTTACATATTTGAGCGGTTTTTAAAAATTTTTAAAGTTGCCACTTAATAACTTTTTATGTACAGTCTCTCAGAAAACAAGCTATACCACGATCGATTTGTATTTTTATCCTCTTTCGATCATATAAAGCGGTATATGTGAACGCGGAATAGTTTTCAAGATATAAGCGAAAAACTAATCTCTTAAATATGAGCCTTTTTTTTATTTTTTAAAGCTTGCCGCTTAATAACTTTTTTCGTACAGTCTTTCAGAAAACAAGCTATACCACGATTGATTCGTATTTTTATCCTCTTTCGATCGTATATAGAGGTATATATGCACGCGGAATAGTTTTCGAGATATAAGCGAAAAACTAAAGTTATAAATTTGATCGATTTTTTTTTTTAATTTTAAAGGTTGCCGCTTAACAACTTTTTTCGTACAGTCTTTCAGAAAACAAGCTATACTACGCTCGATTCGCATTTTTATCCTCTTTCGATCGTATAAAGCGGTATATGTGATCGCGGGATAGTTTTCAAGATATAAGCGAAAAACTAAAGTTATAAATTTGAGCGATTTTTTTAAATTTAAAAGTTTGCCGCTTAATAGCTTTTTTCGTACAGTCTTTCAGAAAACAGGCTATACCACGATCGATTCGTATTTTTATCCCATTTCGATCGTATATAGCGGTATATACGCACGCGGAATAGTTTTCAAGATATAAGCGAAAAACAAAAGTTATAAATTTGAGCGATTTTTTTTTTAATTTTAAAAGTTTGCTGCTTAATAGCTTTTTTCGAGCAGTCTTTCACGAAACAAACTATACTACGATCGATTTGTATTTTAATCCCCTTTCGATCGTATATAGCAGTATATGTGCACGTATTATAGTTTTCAAGATATAAGCGAAAAACTAAAGTTATAAATTTGAGCGATTTTTTTTAAATTTTAAAGTTTGCCGCTTAATAATTTTTTTTAGTACAGTCTAACAGAAAACAAGTTATACCACGATCGATTCGTATTTTTATTGCCTTTCCATCGTATATAGCGGTATATGTGCACGCGGAATAGTTTTCAAGATATAAGCGAAAAATAAAAGTTATTAATTTGAGCGATTTTTTTTAATTTTAAAAGTTTGCTGCTTAATAACTTTTTTCATACAGTCTTTCACGAAACAAACTGCACTACGATCGATTCACATTTTAATCCCCTTTCGATCGTATATAGCGGTATATGTGCACGTATTACAGTTTTCAAGATATAAGCGAAAAACAAAAGTTATAAATTTGAGCGATTTTTTTTAATTTTAAAAGTTTGCTGCTTAATAACTTTTTTCGAGCAGTCTCTCACGAAACAAACTATACTACGATCGATTCGTATGTTAATCCCCTTTCGATCATATATAGCGGTATATGTGCACGTGTTATAGTTTTCAAGATATAAGCGAAAAACTAAAGTTATAAATTTGAGCCTTCGTTTTTTAATTTTAAAAGTTTGCCGCTTAATAACTTTTTTCGTTCAGTCTTTCAGAAAACAAACTATACCGCCATCGATTTATGTTTTTATCCTCTTTCGATCTTATATAGCGATATATGTGCACGCGGAATAGTTTTCAAGAAAAACTAAAGTTACATATTTGAGCAATTTTTAAAATTTTTAAAGTTTGCCGCTTAATAACTTGTTTCGTGCAATCTTTCAGGAAACAAGGTACACCGCGATCGATTCGTATTTTCATCCTCTTTCGATCGTATACAGCGGTATATGTGAACGGTGAACCGTTTTCGAGATATAAGCCTAAAACTAAAGTTATAAATTTTAGCGATTTTTTTTATTTTAAAAGTTTGCCGCTTAATAACTTTTTCCGTACAGCCTTTCAGAAAACAAGCTATACAACGATCGATTCGTATTTTTGTCATCTTTTGATCGTATATAGCGGTATATGTGCACGCGGAATAGTTTTCGAGATATAAGCGAAAAACTAAAGTTATGAATATGAGCGATGTTTTTTAAATTTTAAAAGTTTGCCGCTTAATAACTTTTTTGATTCAGTCTTTTAGGAAACAAGCTATACCACGATCGATTCGTATTTTTATCCTCTTTCGATCGTATATAGCGGTATGTGTGCACAGAGAACAGTTTTTGAGATATAAGCTAAAAACTAAAGTTTTATATTTGAGCGATTTTTTTAAATATTAAAAGTTTTTCGCTCAATAACTTTTTTCGTACAGTCTTTCAGAAAACAAACTATACCATGGTCGTTTCGTATTTTTATCCTCTTTCGATCGTATATACCGCTATGTCTACATAGAACAGTTTTCGAGATATAAGCGAAAAACTAATGTTTTATATTTGAGCGATTTTTTTTAATTTTAAAAGTTTGGCGCTTAATAACTTTTTTCTTACAGTCTTTTAGAAAACAAACTATATCACGCTCGATTCGTATTTTTATCCTCTTTCAATCGTATATAGCGGTATATGTGCACGCGGAATGGTTTTCAAGAAATAAGCGAAAAACTAAAGTTACATATTTGAGCGATTTTTGAAAATTTTTAAAGTTTGCCGCTTAATAACTTTTTTCGTACAGTCTTTCAGGAAACAAATTATCCTACGATCGATTTGAATTTTTATCCTTTTTCGATCATATATATAGCGGTATATGTGAACGCGAAATAGTTTTCAAGATATAAGCGAAAAACAAAAGTTAAAAATTTGAGCGTTTTTTTAATTTTAAAAGTTTGCTGCTTAATAACTTTTTTCGTACAGTTTTTCAGAAAACAAGCTATACCACGATCGATTCGTATTTTTATCCTCTTTCGATCGTATATAGCGATATATCTGCACGCGGAAGAGTTTTCAAGATATAAGTGAAAAACTAAAGTTACATATTTGAGCGATTTTTTAAAATTTTTAAAGTTTGCCGCTTAATAACTTTTTTCGTACAGGCTTTCAGAAAACAAGCTATACCACGATCGATTCGTATTTTTATCCTCTTTCGATCGTATATAGTGGTATATATGCACGCGGAATAGTTTTCGAGATATAAGCGAAAAACTAAAGTTGTAAATTTGAGCGATTTTTTTTTTAATTTTAAAGATTGCCGCTTAACAACTTTTTTCGTAAAGTCTTTCAGAAAACAAGCTATACCACGCTCGATTCGCATTTTTATCCTCTTTCCATCGTATAAAGCGGTATATGTGATCGCGGGATAGTTTTCAAGATATAAGCGAAAAACTAAGGTTACATATTTGAGCGATTTTTTAAAATTTTTAAAGTTTGCCGCTTAATAACTTTTTTCGTACAGTCTTTCAGAAAACAAACTATACCGCGATCGATTTATATTTTTATCCTCTTTCGATCTTATATAGCGATATATGTGCACGCGGAATAGTTTTCAAGATATAAGCGAAAAACTAAAGTTATATATTTGACCATTTTTTTAAATTTTTAAAGTTTGCCGCTTAATAACTTGTTTCGTGCAATCTTTCAGGAAACAAGCTACACCGCGATCGAGATCGTATTTTTATCCTTTTTCGATCGTATATAGCGGTATATGTCTGCATAGAACAGTTTTCGAGATATAAGCGAAAAACTAAAAATTTATATTTGCTCGATTTTTTTTAATTTTAAAAGTTTGGCGCTTAATAACTTTTTTCTTACAGTATTTTAGAAAACAAACTATATTACGCTCGATTCGTATTTTTTTCCTCTTTCAATCGTATATAGCGGTATATGTGCACGCGGAATAGTTTTCAAGAAATAAGCGAAAAACTAAACTTACATATTTGAGCGATTTTTAAAAATTTTTAAAGTTTGCCGCTTAATAACTTTTTTCGTACAGTCTTTCAGGAAACAAATTATCTTACGATCGATTTGAATTTTTATCCTCTTTCGATCATATATAGCGGTATATGTGAACGCGGAATAGTGTTCAAGATATAAGCAAAAAACTAATCTCTTAAATATGAGCCTTTTTTTTTAATTCTAAAAGTTTACCGCTTAATAACTTTTTTCGTACAGTCTTTCAGAAAACAAGCTATATCACAATCGATTCGTATTTTTATCCTCTTTCGATCGTATATAGCGGTATATGTGCACGCGGAATAGTTTTCAAGATATAAACGAAAAACAAAAGTTATAAATTTGAGCGATTTGTTTTAATTTGAAAATTTTGCTCCTTAATAACTTTTTTCGTACAGTCTTCAGAAAACAAGCTATACCACGATCGACTCGTATTTTTATCCTCTTTCGATCGTATATAGCGGTATATGTGCACGCGGAATAGTTTTCAAGAAATAAGCGAAAACTAAAGTTACATATTTGAGCGGTTTTTAAAAATTTTTAAAGTTTGCCGCTTAATAAGTTTTTTCGTACAGTCTCTCAGAAAACAAGCTATACCACGATCGATTTGTATTTTTATCCTCTTTCGAGCATATGAAGCGGTATATGTGAACGCGGAATAGTTTTCAAGATATAAGCGAAAAACTAATCTCTTAAATATGAGCCTTTTTTTTATTTTTAAAAGTTTGCCGCTTAATAACTTTTTTCGTACAGTCTTTCAGAAAACAAGCTATACCATGATATATTTGTATTATTATCCCCTTTCGATCGTATATAGCGGTATATGTGCACGCGAAATAGTTTTCAAGATATAAGCGAAAAACTAAAGTTATAAATATGAGTGATTTTTTTAAATTTAAAAGTTTGCCGCTTAATAGCTTTTTTCTTACAGTCTTTCAGAAAACAAGCTATACCACGATCGATTCGTACTTTTATCCCCTTTCGATCATATATGGCGGTATATGTGCACGTGGAATAGTTTTCAAGATATAAGCGAAAAACTAAAGTTATAAATTTGAGCGATATTTTTTAAATTTTAAAGTTTGCCGCTTAATAACTTTTTTCGTACAGTCTAACAGAAAAGAAGCTATACCACGATCGATTCGTATTTTTATTGCCTTTTGATCGTGTATAGCGGTATATGTGCACGCGGAATAATTTTCGAGATATAGGCGAAAAACTAAAGTTATAAATTTGAGCCTTCTTTTTTTAATTTTAAAAGTTTGTCGCTTAATAACTTTTTTCGTGCAGTCTTTCAGAAAACAGGCTATACCACGACAGATTAGTATTTTTATCCTCTTTCGATCGTATATAGCGGTATATGTGCACGCGGAACAGTTTTCAAGATATAAGCGATAAACTAAAGTTATAAATATGAGCCTTCTTTTTTTAATTTTAAAAGTTTGCCGCTTAATAACTTTTTTCGTACAGTCTTTCAGAAAACAAACTATACCGCGATCGATTTATATTTTTATCCCCTTTCGATCTTATATAGCGATATATGTGCACGCGGAATAGTTTTCAAGATATAAGCGAAAAACTAAAGTTACATATTTGAGCGATTTTTTAAAATATTTAAAGTTTGCCGCTTAATAACTTGTTTCGTGCAATCTTTCAGGAAGCAAGCTACACCGCGATCGATTCGTATTTTTATCCTCTTTCGATCGTAGAAAGCGGTATATGTGCACGCGGAACAGTTTTCAAGATATAAGCGAAAAACTAAAGTTATAAATTTGAGCCTTCTTTTTTTAATTTTAAAAGTTTGCCGCTTAATAACTTTTTTCGTACAGTCTTTCAGAAAACAAACTATACCGCGATCGATTTATATTTTTATCCCCTTTCGATCTTATATAGCGATATATGTGCACGCGGAATAGTTTTCAAGATATAAGCGAAAAACTAAAGTTACATATTTGAGCGATTTTTTAAAATATTTAAAGTTTGCCGCTTAATAACTTGTTTCGTGCAATCTTTCAGGAAGCAAGCTACACCGCGATCGATTCGTATTTTTATCCTCTTTCGATCGTATATAGCGGTATATGTGCACGCGGATTAGTTTTCGAGATATATGAAAAAAACTAAAGTTATAAATTTGAACGATTTTTTTTATTTTAAAAGTTTACCGCTTAATAAATTTTTCGTACAGTCTTTCAGAAAACAAGCTATACCACGCTCGATTCGTATTTTTATCCTCTTTCGATCGTAGAAAGCGGTATATGTGCACGCGGAACAGTTTTCAAGATATAAGCGAAAAACTAAAGTTATAAATTTGAGCCTTCTTTTTTTAATTTTAAAAGTTTGCCGCTTAATAACTTTTTTCGTACAGTCTTTCAGAAAACAAACTATACCGCGATCGATTTATATTTTTATCCCCTTTCGATCTTATATAGCGATATATGTGCACGCGGAATAGTTTTCAAGATATAAGCGAAAAACTAAAGTTACATATTTGAGCGGTTTTTAAAAATTTTAAAAGTTTGCCGCTTAATAACTTTTTTCGAGCAGCCTCTCACGAAACAAGCTATACTACGATCGATTTGTACTTTAATCCCCTTTCGATCGTATATAGCGGTATATATGCATGCGGAATAGTTTTCAAGATATAAGCGAAAAACTAAAGTAACATATTTGAGCGATTTTTTAAAATGTATAAAGTTTGCCGCTTAATAACTTTTTTCGTACAGTCTTTCAGAAAACAAGCTATATCACGATCGATTCGTATTTTTATCCTCTTTCGATCGTATATAGCGGTATATGTGCACGCGGAACAGTTTTCAAGATATAAGCGAAAAACTAAAGTTATAAATTTGAGCCTTCTTTTTTTAATTTTAAAAGTTTGCCGCTTAATAACTTTTTTCGTACAGTCTTTCAGAAAACAAACTATACCGCGATCGATTTATATTTTTATCCCCTTTCGATCTTATATAGCGATATATGTGCACGCGGAATAGTTTTCAAGAAATAAGCGAAAACTAAAGTTACATATTTGAGCGGTTTTTAAAAATTTTTAAAGTTTGCCGCTTAATAAGTTTTTTCGTACAGTCTCTCAGAAAACAAGCTATACCACGATCGATTTGTATTTTTATCCTCTTTCGAGCATATGAAGCGGTATATGTGAACGCGGAATAGTTTTCAAGATATAAGCGAAAAACTAATCTCTTAAATATGAGCCTTTTTTTTATTTTTAAAAGTTTGCCGCTTAATAACTTTTTTCGTACAGTCTTTCAGAAAACAAGCTATACCATGATATATTTGTATTATTATCCCCTTTCGATCGTATATAGCGGTATATGTGCACGCGAAATAGTTTTCAAGATATAAGCGAAAAACTAAAGTTATAAATATGAGTGATTTTTTTAAATTTAAAAGTTTGCCGCTTAATAGCTTTTTTCTTACAGTCTTTCAGAAAACAAGCTATACCACGATCGATTCGTACTTTTATCCCCTTTCGATCATATATGGCGGTATATGTGCACGTGGAATAGTTTTCAAGATATAAGCGAAAAACTAAAGTTATAAATTTGAGCGATATTTTTTAAATTTTAAAGTTTGCCGCTTAATAACTTTTTTCGTACAGTCTAACAGAAAAGAAGCTATACCACGATCGATTCGTATTTTTATTGCCTTTTGATCGTGTATAGCGGTATATGTGCACGCGGAATAATTTTCGAGATATAGGCGAAAAACTAAAGTTATAAATTTGAGCCTTCTTTTTTTAATTTTAAAAGTTTGTCGCTTAATAACTTTTTTCGTGCAGTCTTTCAGAAAACAGGCTATACCACGACAGATTAGTATTTTTATCCTCTTTCGATCGTATATAGCGGTATATGTGCACGCGGAACAGTTTTCAAGATATAAGCGATAAACTAAAGTTATAAATTTGAGCCTTCTTTTTTTAATTTTAAAAGTTTGCCGCTTAATAACTTTTTTCGTACAGTCTTTCAGAAAACAAACTATACCGCGATCGATTTATATTTTTATCCCCTTTCGATCTTATATAGCGATATATGTGCACGCGGAATAGTTTTCAAGATATAAGCGAAAAACTAAAGTTACATATTTGAGCGATTTTTTAAAATATTTAAAGTTTGCCGCTTAATAACTTGTTTCGTGCAATCTTTCAGGAAGCAAGCTACACCGCGATCGATTCGTATTTTTATCCTCTTTCGATCGTAGAAAGCGGTATATGTGCACGCGGAACAGTTTTCAAGATATAAGCGAAAAACTAAAGTTATAAATTTGAGCCTTCTTTTTTTAATTTTAAAAGTTTGCCGCTTAATAACTTTTTTCGTACAGTCTTTCAGAAAACAAACTATACCGCGATCGATTTATATTTTTATCCCCTTTCGATCTTATATAGCGATATATGTGCACGCGGAATAGTTTTCAAGATATAAGCGAAAAACTAAAGTTACATATTTGAGCGATTTTTTAAAATATTTAAAGTTTGCCGCTTAATAACTTGTTTCGTGCAATCTTTCAGGAAGCAAGCTACACCGCGATCGATTCGTATTTTTATCCTCTTTCGATCGTATATAGCGGTATATGTGCACGCGGATTAGTTTTCGAGATATATGAAAAAAACTAAAGTTATAAATTTGAACGATTTTTTTTATTTTAAAAGTTTACCGCTTAATAAATTTTTCGTACAGTCTTTCAGAAAACAAGCTATACCACGCTCGATTCGTATTTTTATCCTCTTTCGATCGTAGAAAGCGGTATATGTGCACGCGGAACAGTTTTCAAGATATAAGCGAAAAACTAAAGTTATAAATTTGAGCCTTCTTTTTTTAATTTTAAAAGTTTGCCGCTTAATAACTTTTTTCGTACAGTCTTTCAGAAAACAAACTATACCGCGATCGATTTATATTTTTATCCCCTTTCGATCTTATATAGCGATATATGTGCACGCGGAATAGTTTTCAAGATATAAGCGAAAAACTAAAGTTACATATTTGAGCGGTTTTTAAAAATTTTAAAAGTTTGCCGCTTAATAACTTTTTTCGAGCAGCCTCTCACGAAACAAGCTATACTACGATCGATTTGTACTTTAATCCCCTTTCGATCGTATATAGCGGTATATATGCATGCGGAATAGTTTTCAAGATATAAGCGAAAAACTAAAGTAACATATTTGAGCGATTTTTTAAAATGTATAAAGTTTGCCGCTTAATAACTTTTTTCGTACAGTCTTTCAGAAAACAAGCTATATCACGATCGATTCGTATTTTTATCCTCTTTCGATCGTATATAGCGGTATATGTGCACGCGGAATAGTTTTCAAGAAATAAGCGAAAAACTAAAGTTACATATTTGAGCGGTTTTTAAAAATCTTTAAAGTTTGTCGCTTAATAACTGTTTTCGTACAGTCTTTAAGAAAACAACCTATACCACGATCGATTCGTATTTTTATCCTCTTTCGATCGTTTATAGCGGTATGTATGCACACAGAACAGTTTTCGAGATATAAGCGAAAAACTAAAGTTTTATATTTGAGCGATTTTTTTTTTAATTTTAAAAGTTTGCCGCTTAATAACTTGTTTTGTACAGTGTTTCAAAAAACAAGCTATAGTACGATCGATACGTATTTTTATCGAGATATAAGCGAAAAACTACAGTTATAAATTTGAGCGATTTTTTTTTTAATTTTTAAAGTTTGCCGCTTAATAACTTTTTTCGTACCGTCTTTTTGGAAACAAACTATAACACGATCGACTCGTATTTTAATCTCCTTTCGATCGTATATAGCGGTATATGTGCACGCGGAATAGTTTTCAAGATATAAGCGATTTTTTTTTTTTAATTTAAAAGTTTGCCGCTTAATAACTTTTTTCGTACAGTCTTTCAGAAAACAAGCTATACCACGATCGATTTGTATTTTTATCCTCTTTCGATCGTATATAGCGGTATATGTGCACGCGGAATAGTTTTCAAGATATAAACGAAAAACAAAAGTTATAAATTTGAGCGATTTGTTTTAATTTGAAAATTTTGCTCCTTAATAACTTTTTTCGTACAGTCTTCAGAAAACAAGCTATACCACGATCGATTTGAATTTTTATCCTCTTTCGATCATATATAGCGGTATATGTGAACGCGGAATAGTTTTCAAGAAATAAGCGAAAACTAAAGTTACATATATGAGCGGTTTTTAAAAATTTTTAAAGTTTGCCGCTTAATAACTTTTTTCGTACAGTCTCTCAGAAAACAAGCTATACCACGATCGATTTGTATTTTTATCCTCTTTCGATCATATGAAGCGGTATATGTGAACGCGGAATAGTTTTCAAAATATAAGCGAAAAACTAATCTCTTAAATATGAGCCTTTTTTTATTTTTAAAAGTTTTCCGCTTAATAACTTTTTTCGTACAGTCTTTCAGAAAACAAGCTATACCATGATATAAATGTATTCTTATCCCCTTTCGATCGTATATAGCGGTATATGTGCACGCGAAATAGTTTTCAAGATATAAGCGAAAAACAAATTTTATAAATTTGAGCGTTTTTTTAATTTAAAATTTTTGCTGCTTAATAACTTTTTTCGTACAGTCTTTCAGAAAACAAGCTATACCACGATCGATTCGTATTTTTATCCTCTTTCGATCGTATATAGCGATATATGTGCACGCGGAATAGTTTTCAAGATATAAGCGAAAAACTAAAGTTACATATTTGAGCGATGTTTTAAATTTTTTCAAGTTTGCCGCCTTATAACTTTTGTCGTACGGTCTTTCAGAAAACAAGCTATACCAAGATTGATTCGTATTTTTATCCTCTTTCGATCGTATAACTTTTTTCGTACAGTCTTCAGAAAACAAGCTATACCACGATAGATTCGTATTTTTATCCTCTTTCGATCGTATATAGCGGTATATGTGCACGCGGAATAGTTTTCAAGAAATAAGCGAAAACTAAAGTTACATATTTGAGCGGTTTTTAAAAATTTTTAAAGTTTGCCGCTTAATAACTTTTTTCGTACAGTCTCTCAGAAAACAAGCTATACCACGATCGATTTGTATTTTTATCCTCTTTCGATCATATGAAGCGGTATATGTGAACGCGAAATAGTTTTCAAGATATAAGCGAAAAACTAATCTCTTAAATATGAGCCTTTTTTTATTTTTAAAAGTTTTCCGCTTAATAACTTTTTTCGTACAGTCTTTCAGAAAACAAGCTATACCATGATATAATTGTATTCTTATCCCCTTTCGATCGTATATAGCGATATATGTGCACGCGGAATAGTTTTCGAGATATAAGCGAAAAACTAAAGTTATAAATTTGAGCGATTTTTTTTAATTTTAAAGGTTGCCGCTTAACAACTTTTTTCGTACAGTCTTTCAGAAAACAAGCTATACCGCGCTCGATTCGAATTTTTATCCTCTTTCGATCGTATAAAGCGGTATATATGATCGCGGGATAGTTTTCAAGATATAAGCGAAAAACTAAAGTTACATATTTGAGCGATTTTTTAAAATTTTTAAAGTTTGCCGCTTAATAACTTTTTTTGAGCAGTCTCTCACGAAACAAACTGTACTACGATCGATTCTTATTTTAATCCCCTTTCGATCGTATATAGCGGTATATATGCATGCGGAATAGTTTTCAAGATATAAGCGAAAAACTAAAGTAACATATTTGAGCGATTTTTTAAAATGTATAAAGTTTGCCGCTTAATAACTTTTTTCGTACAGTCTTTCAGAAAATAAGCTAAACCACGATCGATTCGTATTTTTATCCTCTTTCGATCGTATATAGCGGTATATGTGCACGCGGAATAGTTTTCAAGATATAAGTGAAAAACTAAAGTTACATATTTGACCGATTTTTAAAAATTTTTAAAGTTTGCCGCTTAATAACGTTTTTCGTACAGTCTTTCAGAAAAAAAACTATATTACGATCGATACGTATTTTTATCGAGATAAAGCGAAAAACTACAGTTTTAAATTTGACCGATTTTTTTTAATTTTAAAAGTTTGCCGCTTAATAACTTTTTTCGTACAGTCTTTCAGAAAACAAGCTATAACACGATCGATTCGTATTTTTATCCTCTTTCGATCGTATATAGCGGTATATGTGCACGCGGAATAGTTTTCAAGATATAAACGAAAAACAAAAGTTATAAATTTGAGCGATTTGTTTTAATTTGAAAATTTTGCTCCTTAATAACTTTTTTCGTACAGTCTTCAGAAAACAAGCTATACCACGATCGATTCGTATTTTTATCCTCTTTCGATTGCGTATAGCGGTATATGTGCACGCGGAATAGTTTTCAAGAAATAAGCGAAAACTAAAGTTACATATTTGAGCGGTTTTTAAAAATTTTTAAAGTTTGCCGCTTAATAACTTTTTTCGAGCAGTCTCTCACGAAACAAACTATACTACGATCGATTCGTATTTTAATCCCCTTTCGATCGTATATGGCGGTATATATACATGCGGTATAGTTTTCAAGATATAAGCGAAAAGCTAAAGTAACATATTTGAGCGATTTTTTTAAATGTATAACGTTTGCCGCCTAATAACTTTTTTCGTACAACCTTTCAGAAAACAAGCTATACCACGATCGATTCGTATTTTTATCCTCTTTCGATCGTTTATAGTGGTATATGTCTACATAGAACAGTTTTCGAGATATAAGCGAAAAACTAAAGTTTTATATTTGAGCGATTTTTTTTTAATTTTAAAAGTTTGGCGCTTAATAACTTTTTTCTTATAGTCTTTTAGAAAACAAACTATATCACGCTCGATTCGTATTTTTATCCTCTTTCAATCGCATATAGCGGTATATGTGCACGCGGAATAGTTTTCAAGAAATAAGCGAAAAACTAAAGTTACATATTTGAGCGATTTTTTAAAATTTTTAAAGTTTGCCGCTTAATAACTTTTTTCGTACATTCTTTTAAAAATCAAACTATATCACGATCGATTTGATTTTTATCCTATTTCGATGATATATAGCGGAATGTGTGCACGCGGAATATGAGCGATTTTTTTTAATTTTAAAAGTTTGCCGCTTAATTACTTTTTTCGTACAGTCTTTCAGAAAACAAGCTATACGGCAATCGATTCGTAGTTTTGTCATCTTTCGATCGTATATAGCGGTATGCGTGCACAGAGAACAGTTTTCGAGATATTAGCAAAAACTAAAGTTTTATATTTGAGCGATTTTTTTAAATTTTAAAAGTTTTTCGCTTAATAACTTTTTTCGTACAGTCTTTCAGAAAACAAACTATACCACGATCGATTCGTATTTTTATCCTCTTTCGATCGTATATAGCGGTATATGTGCACGTGGAATAGTTTTCGAGAAATAAGCGAAAAACTAAAGTTACATATTTGGGCGATTTTTTAAAATTTTTAAAGTTTGCCCATTAATAACTTTTTTCGTACAGTCTTTCAGAAAACAAATTATTTTTCGATCGATTCGTATTTTTATCCTCTTTCGATCGTATATAGCGGTATATGTACACGCGGAATAGTTTTCGAGATATAAGCGAAAAACTAAAGTTATAAATTTGAGCGATTTTTTTTTAATTTTAAAAGTTCGCCGCTTAATAACTTTTTTCGTACAGTATTTCTGGAAACAAGTTATAATACGATCGATTCGTATTTAAATCCTCTTTCGAGCGCATATAGCGGTATATGTACACGCGGAATAGTTTTCGAGATATAAGCGAAAAACTAAAGTTTTATATTTGAGCGATTTTTTTAAATTTTAAAAGTTTTTCGCTTAATAACTTTTTTCGTACAGTCTTTCAGAAAACAAACTATACCACGATCGATTCGTATTTTTATCCTCTTTCGATCGTATATAGCGGTATATGTGCACGCGGAATAGTTTTCCAGATATAAGCGAAAAACTAAAGTTATAATTTTGAGCGATTTTTTAATTTATTTTAAAAGTTTGCCGCTTAATAACTTTTTTCGTTCAGTCTTTCAGAAAACAAACTATACCACGATCGATTCGTATTTTAATCTTCTTTCGATCGTATATAGCGGTATATATGCACGCGAAATAGTTTCCGAGATATAAGTGAAAAACTAAACTTATATTTTTTTTATCAAATTTTTTACAATTGAAAAGTTTGCTGGCTTATAATTTTTTTCTTACAGTCTTTCAAGAAACGAGCTATACCACAATAGATTCGTATTTTTAGTCTCTATAGATTGGCTTCAGTGGCTGTGATTCAGGGCTTTTAGTTTGGTTTTTATAACTAAAAAAAACATCAAAATTAATGACTATATGCTTTAGGTTAAGCTCCTTCATTTTTAAAATGGCGAGAGTGACAACCGAAAAATCAGATTCTGCAAGGTTACAGCCATGGCGAAATAATACAGGTGAACGCACGGGCGAAAAAGCTCATCAGCTGTTTACATTGTAGTTGTCAAGACGAATTCAGGTTGCTTAGGAAAATTGTCAAAAATTAATTGATTTCAATAATAAATATATTTCAAAAAACACAAAAGTTTTAATTTGTTTTGTTGCAAAAAAAAGCATTTCAAATTATAAAAAAAACTTGAAAGCGTATTTGCAGTTCCTGATGTGTATAATCTAGGTATTCTTAAAGAAATAGTGATATAAATATTAACTCGTTATAATTACGTGTTTCTTTTCTTGAATATGATCGTGTTGACTCTACTTGTGATGTAAATATCCACATTCGTCATCAGAAAAAATCCGGTCAAATACCGTCTACGCAGGAAATCTTCAGTTAGCGAAGCTGGTATTGGTTGTACCACAGAGGAACCAATTTTCAATATAATATTCAACATGTACCACATTGTACTAAAAAACTTTTTTATACTCGTGAACTGTGCTACTAAACTAGATTTGTTCCCTTTCTTCAATTGGGAGATGAACGTGTGGTTGCTCCATTATCACTGAACTGCTAAATATAGCAGCAAAACTGTTCTTAGTATGTTCACAATATCAAAGTTGTCATCACCTTCAAGGTTCTACGGCTGATACTGGAGAAACTGCAGGTGAGGAACTTTTTGTCGTAGAGGACAAAATACGAATAACTTCAGTATTCGTCTACAAATGGTCAACTTGTTTATCTTGATATTACAATTGTACAGAGTATATTAAGTTGTTGATCAATAAATAAAATAAAAATAGGTCTTGACTCTCTTTACATAATAAAAAACTTGTACAGTGCAGTTTACGAAATTATGTTGCAATGTAATGGTTGTTTTCACATTTAAAATCATATATGTAAGTACATTTTTTTCGCAAAACTAAAATAAACATCGTCGAATCCGACTCTTTTTTCACTTTTAAATACGCGTTTCTTTTGATTTTTTGTAAAAATTGAAAAAGAATGTTACATTATGTTAAATTGTTTGGGCATAAAGAAAACATACCTCCTGGATATGCTTACTGTAGCTAGTGGTCTTTTAGCAGTCGAATGTTTATAAAGTGCTGGTGACTTCACCACTTAGCACTTTGCCTTACATTTCTCTGATTCCTCGTTAAACACTATTTTTGTCTTCTGTGAGACATTTTATGATAAATAAAGTTAAATGGGTGTTGCGCTACTTATTTAAACGTCTTACTCTAAAATGAAATAATCGAGAAACGTCTTCATTGTTAACAAGACGGTGGAAGTTACCATTTATTTTTTAAAAATGCAATCTAAATAAAAGTAGTTAATGTTGCTATAGCATTCATTTTCATACGGATGCAAAATGGCGTGAATGTCGAATAAGAACATAATTGATACCAGTAGCTCGTTTAAAAATTTGATATTTATCCGCAAATAAATATAATAAAGTGTAAAATCGTTTTTAGTTTCCTTTTTGTTTTCGGTACTATTTCATCTTGCTCTTCAATATATTTTTCCAGTTTTTTTTTAAGACCTTTAGATATAATGCAAGCCATACACGTTGCGACATGTTGTACAACTTTGCTAGCAATAAAGTTGGGTGTTTTGTCTATAAATTATGCAACTTGCATACAATCGCGCAGCGAAAGTGGTCAAAGCAGTGGTTAATAGAAAAGAAAAATTAACGTTTGAAAACCTTGGACGTATTTCATCTGAATCTTCCATTTTAATTCATGTTTTAGTTTTCTTTAAATGTATAGAATACTTTTGCGCTGTGTTTTGCTATGTTGCCACAATGAAAATGAAAAGTAAAATAGAATAATGTTATGCGACATGTCCACTAACGCTGCGACCGAGTTGTATAACTTGCCAAAAAATCAAAACTTTTTGACCTTTCGTACAACCAACACGCAACTTCATAAAACTACACCACAAACTGTTGTACAACATGAGAAAATTGTACAACAGGTCGCAACGTGTATTTCTTGCATAATGCATCACCGCCGAATTCTGGTAAAAAATTAAAAAATACTTTTGTCTAATTTTTATTCCAATTTCTTGTTTGTTTTTTTTTTTTTAATTTTTTTGACAATATACATAGATTTTGTAGCAACAAATTCCCTGTTGTTTTTTGTGTTGTTGCATTGTTGTAGCCGTGCAATCACCTGTATTAATTCGCGTTGGTTACAGCTTTTTATTTAACATTTTTATTTTACAATACATTAAAAATTGTCGAATTGTTACCGCTTCTAAAAACTCCCTTTTTTGTGAAAATTTGTTTACATTTTTGTTTTGTTCAACAAAAATAGTCCTTTTTTTACAACTCTGTTAAAAAAGTTTGAATTTTCCATGGCGCAATAATACCAGGTGGATGCATTACCTTTTACGTGTATTTTGTTTTTGTAAAAACTAATTCCAGCTGTCAAAAACGTGTGTATGTATTTGTATGTATTCCAATATATTTTTAGTGGCTTTCTTATTTTTCACAAATACATACACATATTACTAGACGTTTTTGACAGCTCGAATTAGTTTTTACAAAAACAAAATACACGCAAAAGCTAAAACATATGATGAACACATGATCTGATGCAGTCACCTGTTTGATGCGCCTTGGAATTTTCTCAGATCGGCGAGAAGAAAACAAACTTTTTAGCAAATTTTTTGGTCGAGGAGAAGATAACAAACTTTTTGGCAAACTTTTTTTTTGTCTTGGCAAACTTTTTTCAGAGTTGCATGGAAAGTACTTTTTCCTATGCGTGTGAACATGTTGTTGTTTTTTTTGTAGGTGTATTAGTGCCACGTGCTTTCATGTTATACATAAAAAAAAAATGTAAACAAACTAAGACAAAAAATAGCATTTTTCAACTCGATCGTAATTCCTTAATTTATTATTAATTTTAATACAAAAAAACAAAATTAAAAGCCTACAGATCATAGAATCAAATTTTGCAACTGTCAATTTTGATAATTAAGAAATAAAGGTGGTGCACATCCAGCTATTTAGAGTAGTTTTTCATTCATAACTCGAAAACTATTCCGCGTGCACACATACTGCTATATACGATCGAAAGAGGATAAAAATACGAATCGATCGTGGTATAGTTTGTTTTCTGAAAGACTGTACGAAAAAAGTTATTAAGCGGCAAACTTTTCAAAATTAAAAAAATCGCTGAAATTAATAATTTTAGTTTTTCGCTTATATCTCGAAAACTATTCAGCGTGCACACATACTGCTATATACGATCGAAAGAGGATGAAAATACGAATCGATCGTGGTATAGTTTGTTTTCTGACAGACTTTACGAAAAAAGTTATTAAGCGGCAAACTTTATAAATTTGAGAAAACCGCTGAAATTAATAAGTTTAGTTTTTTGCTTATATCTCGGAAACTATTCCGCGTGCACACATACTGCTACATACGATCGAAAGAGGATAAAAATACGAATCGATCGTGGTATAGCTTGTTTTCTGAAAGACTGTACGAAAAAAGTTATTAAGCGGCAAACTTTATAAATTTTGATTTTTAGGAAATTTCAATAAACGATTTTAACTTTTGTGATTAATAGAAAGCAGAAAAAATAAAAAAATAAAATATAGTTAGTACTAATTTTAATAATATAGGTTTTAACTGATTTTATAGTCTAGAAACATTTGCTAACTACTTGAGGCGAAATTTTTAAAAACCCATTTTTATATCCAAAAATTCTAAAGTGAATTAATCAACTAGTCTAACACTTTTTTATATAGACCAATTGAAATTAAAACTAATTTAGAAGTACAAAGGGATATTACACACGGATTAGATATTAAACAAATTACACATTTTTTATATCGCTGGAATGGCAACAATGATTAAGCCATTTTTTATTTGTTTTACCTTAAACCAAGGTACATTTATTTTACTAGGTAAAAGCGGTTCTACAACAAATACAATATTTGTAAAAACAACATGGCATTTTATTGTTGCTTTGTGAGTGGAAATGTCAAAAATAGAAAAATAAAACAAAAGAGAATTATTCTAAAAACAAACGCTCTCCTTGTTCTGCATATGCTTGTTGTTAGTGTTTTTTGAAATTCGTAAACAAAAGTAGGAAAATATAAACAACTTTTGACATGTCCAACTAAAACCAGCTGGGTGGACGATACTACCTAGTAAAATAAATGTACCTTGCCTTAAACCAATTCCGTTATTCGTCCGCAAAGAAAACCTAAGTTGTGCTGCCAGACTAAGCAAATAGGATGAATGGAATTGAAACAATATATTTCACCATACCCTACAAATAAATTATTTTTTGTAACAATTATACAAATTTTTTAATTATAATATTTTTAAAATTGAATTTGATTTTCAATAATTGTTGTTTTAATATGGCTTAATATATCTTTAATAATGTACTCTAATATGCAGTGTATTATTATATATGTACATATGTAAAGTTGAAGGGATATCGATTTTATTTTGTTAGTTACTATCAAAAACTAAACATATACTGCCTTAAAAATTAATTTTGATTTTAAATTTTACTATCAGAATCTTAATATATACTTCCTTATGCATACAAATTAATGTTGATTTCAAGTTTATTTTAAAATGAATTTTGTATGCAAAATTTGTTCTAAAGTATATGGAAAAACTAAACTAATTTCAGAGATTTTTTTAATTTTGAAAAGTTTGCCGCTTAATAACTTTTTTCGTACAGTCTTTCAGAAAACAAACTATACCACGATCGATTCGTATTTTTGTCCTCTTTCGATCGTATATAGCAGTATATGTGCACGCGGAATAGTTTCCGAGATATAAGCAAAAAACTAAAATTATTAATTTCAGCGCTTTTCTCAAATTTATAAAGTTTGCCGCTTAATAACTTTTTTCGTACAGTCTTTCAGAAAGCAAACTATACCACAATCGAATCGTATATAGCAGTATGTATGCACGCGGAATAGTTTCCGAGATATAAGCAAAAAACTAAAATTATTAATTTCAGCAATTTTTTTAATTTTGAAAAGTTTGCCGCTTAATAACTTTTTTCGTACAGTCTTTCAGAAAACAAACTATACCACGATCGATTTGTATATTTATCTTCTTTCGATCGTATATAGCAGTGTATGTGCACGCGGAATAGTTTCCGAGATATAAGCAAAAAACTAAAATGATCAATTTCAGCGGTTTTCTCAAATTTGAAGAGTTTGCCGCTTAATAACTTTTTTCGTAAAGTCTTTCAGAAAACAAACTATACCACGATCGATTGGTACTTTTATCCTCTTTCGATCGTATATAGCAGTATATGTGCACGCGGAATAGTTTTCGAGATATAAGCGAGAAACTTAACTTATATTTTTGAGCGATTTTTTTTACCATTTAAAAGTTTGCTGGCTTATAACTTTTTACGTATATACCACGATCAATTCGTACTTTAAGCCTCTATCGATTGGCGTCAGTCGCTATGATGCACGGCTTTTAGTTTTGTTTTTATAACTAAAAAACCATCACAATTAATGACTATATGTTTTGGGTGTAGCTCCTTCATTTTTAAAATGGCGAAAGTGACAACCTGAAAATCTGATTCTGCAAGCTTAGAGCTTTTCATTTCTAATTTTTATTTTAAAATCTATTAAAAATTGACGAACTGTGACCGTTTCTAAAAGGTCTTATTTTTTGTCAAATTTTTTTTACATTTTTGTTTTGAACAACAATAATACTCCTTTTTTTACAACTCTGTAAAAAAAGTTTGAGGATTCTTCGAGTTTGTTATCTTCTCCTACGTTGTTTAAGAGTTTGTTTTCTTCTCCTACGTTAATTTGCAAATGAGATTTATTTTTATGTTTAATAATAAGGGAAAACTAAGTTTTTAAACCCCCGACAAGATGTTTTCCATTTAGAATCAAAAATTGTAAAACGAAAAGTTAAAATTTACTTAAAACGACAAATTGTTCTTAAGAAATGCCCACACAATACAAATCTGCTAAAAACTTAGATTATAAAAACAGGGTAGTTGACACAATCCGCGAATAAATATTCTAATAGTTAAATCTAAAAAAAATTTTTTTGACCATTAAAAAAAGGCCAATCTGATTAAAAATTAATTACGAATCACTACTAATACTAATTAGTTAATCAAATAATACAAGTAAAGTACAACAATGTCTAGACAGAGACCAAAACTTCATATGACCATACAAAAAGAACCGGAACAAGAACTGTAAGTCTTTTTTTATTAAATACATACATGTATGCTTAAAATTATTTGTGAGTTTTCCAATTTTGTTTGTAGAATTCCACCCCGAAATTTGGATTCCAGTACGACAATACAAATTGGAGACAGAACTTTTCAAATTGATGCGGACAGTCTGGAGAAAATTTGTGACTTGGGTCGTGGTGCATATGGCATTGTTGAGAAAATGCGCCACGAACAAACTGGCACTGTTATGGCGGTAAAACGCATTACTGCCACTGTCAATCGCAAAGAACAAAAACGCCTACTTATGGATTTGGATATATCTATGCGTTCTAGCGATTGCCCTTATACAGTACACTTCTATGGTGCTCTGTTTCGCGAGATGGATTTGTATGGAAGTTATGGATACCAGCTTAGATAAGTTTTATCCAAAAGTTTTCAATAATAACTTAACAATGGAGGAGTATTTGTTGGGAAAGGTAAGCGTATAACGATCAGAACGATCAGAATCGACAGTCATATAAGGAACTATTGTCATAAAAAGTCTTAAAAATTTAGTTAATCATCCAGCCTATCAAAATAAATAAATTTTTATAAGTTCACCGTCGTCTATCTGTGTGAATGAATAGCAAGTGATACTATATTACTGGAAAGAACAGTGTTGATAGTTTCACTAAGATAGGAAGGAAAATTTTGGCGAATATTTTGTAGTTGTGGAAATTTGAATAAAACATGTGTGTTTGTAAGATACCAGTTATATCTGTTACAAAGAGAGCGTGAAGTAAATATTAATATTAACCATGCGTGTGAGTAAGCGATGTGACACAGGTAAAAAAATATTTTTTTCAAATATTGTAAGCGGTTTTAGATATGGTGATGAGAAGAACGAGTTTTTTTTTAATATGAGACTAATGTAACTTGTGCTATCTGTAGACAAATATTAATCTACTCTAGGGGCTTAATACCTAATATTAATGCATATGTGTCATATTTGGCTGTGTTCTGAGCTAATTCACTTTCGGCTATTCCAAAGGATAGGAATCTACTGCTCAATAAAGCGCTTTCAGTAATAATGTTCCATTTGTTTTTGTATGAATTTCTTATGCTTTACGAAATGATATACATAAACAATAAAGATAGCAGTTTGACTTTTGTTTTTTAATGCTATATTGAGGGCTTGCTAAATAGCTAAGGTCTAAGTTGTTTTCTGTTTTAAGCACTGCAACATAAGCTGGAAGATGGGCTTCAGACTTATCACAATCTGCGTTTATGAAGTACTAGCCGCTATTTTGCAGACGTGTCTTTAGTTCAGATTTAAGGGTTTCATTTTTATTAAATAAGTTGAGCGACAAGTCTACAGAGGATATATTTATTTTCTTAGTATATTTAGCTTATTTGATAAGGCTCTATCTATCCTATATATGATTTTAAGCGTTAGTGCGTTTGACAGTTGTAAAGAAGTCTTTGTATATAACTGAGTTGAGCTGTAAAACAATTTCAGCAAATTTCTGACCCAAGCCTGATATATTCTAAAGACTATGGGTGTAGTTTTAAAAGTATAGCTCTTGCAGCTCGGTTGTAATAGGTTTGATTATTTTTATTTATTTATTTTATTTATTTATTGCGGTGTTCATGACCTAGATACAATATCAGCCTTAATGTAAATATTACAATTAATTTTCATTATTCTATATCAAATAATGATTTAATATATTGTATATATTTCATTTAATCTATTTTATATATATTCATTCTGACAGTCTTTAATTTCTTTTTACAATTCATTATACATTTTTTATCCTTCAAAAATTACACTTTTCTTTTGAAGATCAGTATTAATTTTCGGCAGTCTTATATTGTTTCTATGTCTCGTATTATAACTATGCATTTCAAAATTATATTGCATTCTCTCATAAATATAATTTGGCAATTGCCCTAATTTTAACTTATGAACAAATTTTAGAATGTGGTATGCAATTAACTGTTTTATATTAAGCCAATCTAAGCTTCGTATCATCTCAGAAATTGATGTATTGTACCTCTTGTTTAGAATAAACCTCATTAGTTTATTTTGCTGTATTTGTAATCTTCTAATTGCTTATTTTTTAACATAAAAATTATTGTTTGGTTATAGGTAAAATAAGGTTCTATTTTTGCCTTATGTATAGTTAATTTATAAAACCTATTTTCTTTGCTATTTTATTCTCAATTTAATTTACAGATAGCTATTTTATCTGTATCATATTTTCAGTTTCGTAGCCCTTGATTTGTAGCTTAACGCTATCATAGTTCTCAGAATTTCTATTTAATAACATGTATTTAGTTTTTTCACAATTCAGTTTTAACTTATTCCCACATAACCATACATATAACTCGTCCATGTCTGCCTGAACGGCATTCATAGTAATTCAAGTATAAGTGATTAACGTACAAAAGAGCATCATCAGCAAATAAAACTATTTTACAAAATTTTAAACAGTTTGGTATATCATCAACAAAAATCAAAAAAAGTAATGATGCAAGCACCGACCCTTGTGGCTGACCAATATCTACTCTCCGGTCTGATGAAGTTATACTTCCAATCACTGTTCTTTGTTTTCTATTTGTTCTCAAACTATTTTAATGCTTGCCCTCGTATACCGATCCGGTTCATATTCATCAAAGGGTGTGAAGATAGCTCCGACAATTAGCTTCGTTTTTGAAAACCCTGTTATAGTTTACATACCTCTCACTCAAAAAATATTATGTTTTTACACATATTGCTTATAATTTTGATATATACTTATATTAGGAAGTTAACAAGAAAATTTATTATTTGGAATCTTTATTATATTAATTTACTTTAATTGTGCTTGATTCCTTCAAAATGAAAGAAAAAATAAAAATAGTTACTCAATGGTTACTGTGTTTTTGTAATAAAGTTTTTGAGTTTTTTTTATGGCCTTTTTGCCTTATTGATTCAATGGAGTTCTCATTTAATTAGTTTGGCTTTTGGTATAAGACTCTGAGGTTTTCTTTACAAAATTTGGGTAAAATCCACTGATGAGCTGTATGAGCAGTAGTGAAATGGCCATATGGATATGCTTTCCCCACAGTAATACATTGAGTTTTTTACTTTAAAATAATAAATGTTTCATGAGAGTATCATGAAACATTTACACATATGGACAGAAAAATAGGTGTAAAGGCTACATGTAATTTCAACTTAACAAAAGTTGTTATTAACAACTCCCATTTAATAAGTTTTAAAACAAAAGGGTTGGCATTACAGTTTAACAAGAAAAAAAGGGGAAATCCCACTAGTAGAAACCTTTAGTATAAAGAATGCCATGACTTTGTTGTTTTAAATGCTTTTCAAATCGGACAGAAAAATAGGTGTGAATTATTTAAAGTTATAAAAATTAGATTTTTGGTGCAAAAAGAAATAAAATAAAGTAGTACTATTTGAAATTGGCATTTAATTTTATTAAAAGCAACTTAATATGGGTCGTGCGCATCATTGCAGTGAAGAAGAAAGACGTCTTGTTCGTCAGCTTCGAGAGCAAGGACGAACCTACAAATTTATTGCCACATCGTTGGGACGATCGCAAAATTTCGTAACCAATGCTTTAAAACCAAAGCAGAATATTGAAAGACGTGGGGTGTGTAAAAAAACATCTCCAACTACCGATAATGGTATAATTACCTTAGCTAAAAGATACCCTTTTATGTCTTCAAAGTCAATCTCAAATGAAATTGGAATGTGGTTTCAGCCAGAATGGTCCGAAGAAGATTGCTGGATGCGAAGCTACCTGGCAGAATCGCTCGCAAAGTTCCTCTGCTTAAAGAGGCTAATTTAAAGAAGAGGAAACATTTTGCTTTGGGTCTTAGAACATGGTGCGGGCCAGAAGGAGAAAAAAAGTGGCGAAATATTCTTTGGAGCGACGAAATTAAAATTAATTTGTTTGGTAACGATGCGGCAAGAAATGTACGTCGACCAAAAGGAAAAGAATTCCATATTCGATTTACCAAAAAAAAAACAGTCAAACACGATGGAGGGAACGTGATGGTATGGGGCTGTTTTTCTTGGTATGGTGTAGGCCCAATTCATCTTATAGAAAATGCAATGGACAGATTTGTGTATAAGGATTTGTTGGAGACAGTCATGCTACCATTTGATGAGGAAAATATGCCCCTAGTATGGAAATTTCAACAAGACAATGACCCGAAACACTCATCGAAGTTAGTGAGAGCATGGTTTCAGCAACATAATTTAAACGTAATTGAATGGCCTAGTCAGTCTCCTGACTTAAATCCAATAAAGAACCTTTGGGGTGAGCTAAAGCTTCCAAGCTTCCCTGCACTAATAAAACACAATTATGGGAAAACATCCAACAAGCTTGGTACAATATCCCTGTAGAGACTTGTCGAATGTTAATTTCATCCATGCCGCGAAGAATAGAAGCCGTCCTTAAAAATAATGGTGGTTATACAGGATATTAATTATCTGTTTGACTATTTATTTGAAAAAAACTATCCTAAAGTTCAAATTTTTATAATAATTTTAAGTTTTTTCGTACACACCTATTTTATTGTCCACATTCAAATTTATGAATTTCTGATATTTAAGTAATTTTAAGTTTCTTTACTCTTATTTTTACTCTGAATTAATTTTTTAATGCACAAGATATGTAAACTTAATAAATAAATTATTAAATATTGAAAAAATTAAAGAAATATGCGAAAACATTGAAATAATTACTTTACACCTATTTTTTTGCCATATGTGTATATTTGAAGGAATCAAGCACAATTAAAGTAAATTAATATATTAGGAAGTTTTGTTTTAAAATAATTCGGTTTTCTTATCAATAAATTATTTAAAGTATTGTGATTTAATTTGTTTCTTAATTTTGTTAAGGTAAGTGATAGTGCACTAAAGGCGCATTCTCCTAAACAGTAATAAATAATTTTAATCATACATGCTTTACATATGTATCAAAATTATCTGCCTAGAACGGTTTGGTTTTACCAACAATACAAAGAAATGAATGGTTTTGTTCAATAATGGTTGTGTGCAACAATTTACTTTTTTTCTTGCATTAAAAAAGTAATAAAAAAATAACAAATACAAAAGTAAAATTTCTACAACCATAAACAAAACATAATGCACTAATCCGAAAACAACAAATAAACGTGCAAAAACAAAGGCCATGAAAACAATTAGACAAGAAAAAAGACCAAATGAAAATAAATTAGTTTATAATAACAATAAACAACAAAATATCCTTTCCAATATATAATTGTTTTCTTGTAAATAGTTGCAGTGTTATTTATTGCACATTTTCACTGATCAGAATTCATAAATAATGAAGAGCAAATAAAATATTTATATTTTATAACAAAAGATATTTAGCTATATCTTTGAGTTCTGTGAAAAAAACATTTATTAATAACCAAATTTTATTTACTAAAGTAATGTCGTATAAATGTTGATAATTATAATGTACGTAAAATCCAACATACAATTAAACAAAAGATTTCATTTTCTGAGGAACTTTCATGTTTTTTCTAAATACCTACTTGTTTTCATTGTTTCTGCCAAAACGCACATTTCTTATACTTGAGGATGAGCGAAATAAAACATTCACATGTCTTACACATGAGGATGAGCAAAATAAAATTTTCTCATTTCTCATCCATGAGCAAAGTAAAATGAGCAAAACAAAAAATTATCATTTGACGAAAAAGAAAAAAAGCACACAAATTCTTACGGAAAAAAAGCAAAGCATATTCTCACTCATGTGCATTAAGTATGAGTGAGTGAGCAAACACTTACCCTGATATTCGGCTATGCCGAATCTTATATGCCGAATCATATATAGGGATGACAGAGAATTAAAAAAATAAGAAAAAAAATTAATAAGTAATATATATAATTGTTAAAAATATACTTTGTTTTCCACTTGCTCAAGCTTAAACAAATATTATATTTTACTTTAAGTATGTTTGGAAATTGTATTCTCTACACTTTTTCCTGGTAGAAAAAATATTTCCTTATTATTCTGATCGTTTGTTATATAATATTATTATTAAATAAAACATAATATTCAAATAAAACACAGTTTTAATAGGTTATGGGCCTTCTATAGTTAAAATTTGTGTGAGATTCGAGTGTGAAATAAAGATTTAAAGTTCTTTTGCCTGAATACCCACTGCGTAGCAAGTCGTGGCTACTGATTTTGTTTTTTCAAATCATGAAAGATTTTGATTTTGTGCGGAATGGCTGACACCAAATTGCTAATTACAAAACTTAATCGCGAAAATTATGAAGTATGGAAATATCGTATGAAATTATTACTGAAGAAGGAAAAGGTATGGGAAGTCATTAAAAAAGAAATCCCTGAAAATTGGAAGGATCGAGATAATGAAGCAACTATATTAATTGGTTTGGCTGTTGATGAAACAGAAGTGTGCCGCATTGCCAATTGTTAATATGCTAAATATGCCTGGAATATTCTTAAAGCATACCATGAAAAGTCAACACTTGCAACAAAGTTAAATAATGAGATCAATTTGTGGATTGAAATTACACCCAGGAGAAGATATGGACAATTATATAGCACAAATGAAGTTATTGTTTTGCAAATTGCAATCACTTGGTAAACAAAGTTCTGGGTCTTGCTACTTAGTAGTCTACCTACCATGTACGATACTCTAATAACAGCATTAGAAGTAAAAGATGAGAAGGATCTCACTATGACTGTTGTTGAAAATACACTGATAGAAGGATTTGAATATTAAAAACTACAAATAAATTTAAAAAGAATAATATCAATTCTATTGTGTGCCACTATTGCCGTGGAGTAGGTCATATACGGGAATTTAAAAGTGAAAAGCAGCAAAAAGCTAAAGTTCCTAAAAACGAAGAAAATAATTTGTGTTTTGTTCTTAATGGTGAAAGTGATATTTGGGTAGTTGACTCTGGTGCCACTTGTCATATTTGTAGCAATGAAAATGAGTTTGTAAATCTAGATAAATCATGGAAAAGGCGACTGCAGCTTAAAAATGTGAATCAACAAGGTGATGAAGAAATTATAACTGTCGAAGATGTTCTATATATCCCATCGTCTAAAGGAAATTTACTGTCAGTAAAGAAGTTATCAGCAAAAGGTTTCAAGTTCTTATTTTTGGGTACAATATGTAAAATTCTTGATATAAGTAATATTGAAGCTAATAAAGTTGTATGTAATCTTATTAAATGTCAACATTATTACCACAAGCTTTTTGGGCACAGAGACATTAACGCTATGAAGGGAATGCAATCTGGTAAGCTAAAGAAAGGTTTTATAATTATAGACTGTTGGGATGTGTTGGGCAGAAAAAGAAATTTGAATAAAAACCACAATTGTTATAATTTTGTGAAATGTATTTTATTAATAAAGATTTTTACCTTAATATGCGGGTGTGTTCTTTCTATGTATAAAAGACAACAACTACTAAGGGATGGTTTTGTGCAGACCCATCAACTGATTGTCGTAGAAAAATTAGGACTGAGTTATATAGGCGATTGGCCAGATATAACCCACCTAAAAATTGTGTACTGAGCTAGTGGACAGCCCGGACAAGAATAAATTTTTTCCGTAATGATTTGGGAACTTAGCTCTGGACCGAGAACTAGCGCGACCTTACCTGAGTGGTAAAAGGTCGGATCCGCCAACTGCAAGCCAGGAAAATGCTCCCGCACAACCTTTGACACATTCTCCATTGTGGTTCTTATACCTCGCATTTTTGAAACTTTTGCTGTCAGGGAAATTCGGCAATAGGACCCCGTAACAGGAATATTTAATTGTTTACTCAGCTGTTCGCTGATGTAGCTGACTCTACAGCAGAGGTCTATTACCGCACGAATATGTATCTGCCGGTCCCCTAGAATAAGTTTCGCCTGCAAGGTCGGCGAGAAATTTACCACATGGTGCAGTGGAAACGAGGTTACACTGACCATATGTGGCGGCACAATGTTCTTCGATTTCTTATTCTTTTTGGTGCCCTTTTCTTCAACACGCTTCGGGGAATGCAGCAGGGTGTTATGATCTCCCTGACATTTGTTGCAGTTTCGGACGCTTCGAAAGTCATTTAACGTGTGATTGCTGGCCAAACAACGTGAGTAATGGCCCCAAATCATCACGTGACGCAATTTCTTCTCATGAACAAGCTGCCGAAACCGAAAGCACGCTCTTAAAGGGTGAGAGGTACCACCGCGACAGGTTCATGAGGGAATCAGGTGGTTGCGATTCCATTGCCATGGAAGCCGTTGTCGAAGGTATGGTGCAGGGTGCTTTAGTTATCGGATCTGCTACCTCCATCGCCTCCTCATAATCATCTAGCAGGGCATCTTCATAAATAGTTGACAAGGTAGCTGTAATACTAGGAAATAAGGAGGGTTAATACATGGTAATTACAAGTTAATTGTTCAAAATGACCAGTTTTGTGATTGGTCGTTTCACAACCCCGTTTTCTGTGCGAACGTCGGCGACGCGCACATGATCATCACTTCCTGGATACGTCCTAATTACGCGACCTAATTTCCAGGGAGTTGGAGATAACTGTTCATGACGAATAGCAACCAAGTCGTTTACGGCTATGTCCCTGTCAGGAAATTTCCATTTATAGCTTTTATGCAAGTTATGAAGATATTCCTCTTTCCATCGTCGACAGAAGTCATGGGAAAATGCCTTCATTTTGCGATATCGATTCACTAAACCTATAGGTTACTCATAAATAGATGGTTCCGGTGGTGTCAATATTGGACCGCCTATTAAAAAATGACCAGGAGTCAGGGCCACAGGCTCGTTAGGATTGTCAGACATAGGACATAAGGATTGAGAATTCAAGCAAGCCTCTATCCGCGCAAGTATGGTAGAAGGTATATTTTACCGATTGAGCCTCCTTTCTAAAATGAAGTTTAAAGCTTTTAACAGCAGCTTCCCATAAGCCATCTATATCACGCGCACCTGCCGGGATAAACCGCCATGAAAGGCCCTGAACGGCAAAAGTAGAGCACAGTTTATTCTGGCTCTCCGTCAAAAAAGTACAAAAATATCACTCAATCTCACGAGAAGCTCCAACAAAATTGGTTCCATTATCAGAAAATATTGTCAGTGGACAACCACGTCTAGCAATAAACCGATGTAATGCCGCTAAAAACAAATCTGACGTTAAATCAGTCGTTGCTTCTAAATGGACTGCTTTAGTGGAAAAACAAACGAAGACACACACACACACATAGCCCTTCGTTATCCGGCAGGATCTACCAGTGAAACTTTTCAGATCAAAGGGACCTGCAAAATCAACACTCGTAGTGGTAAAAGGTCGCTCTAAAGTAGTGCGTTCCGGAGGTAAAGAGCGTTTTGAGAACATGAGCGTTTTTTATCTAATACACAACGCTTACAACGATTTATTATAGTCCGTACTAGAACCTTAAGTTGAGGCACCCAATATTCAATGCGCATAATCCTCAACATCAACTGATTGCCGTCATGAATAGAAATTAAATGCACGAATTCCCCTAAAAGAACAGTAAGCCGACACGAATAAGGTAAAATAATCGGATGTTTCTCCGTGTAAGTCGCCATCTTGACTTTACCAAACGACCATTTAGTCTCATTACTCCTTTATCATCTAAAAAGGGATTAAGTGAACTAAGCGAACTTTTCGATGAAATGTTTTCTCCTGCTAAAAGAGATTTATATTCTTCCACAAAATGAACCTTCTGAGCCAAAATTGGTAAACGCAATCGAACCTTTGTAATCTCATCACTTGAAATCGTAGAAGAATCAAAAGATTGTTTGCCTCTAAGCGAAGCATGTGTCATAACAAAAAATCGAAACATGTAAGCAATTACCCTAAGAGCGCGGTCAAGTTTAGAAAACCGGTAAAGAATATCCTCATAATTCGAAAAAAAAGGCGTGTGCTCTAACAGCTCTAGCTTCGACATCTGTGTCCAACGGGGAGAGATCATGAATCTTCCACTGAGACTTAGGCCCACGAAGCCACGTGGGTCCGTGCCACCAGAGTTCACTCTTAGCCAGATCTGAGGGCGAAAGTCCCCGACTGCCTAAATCCGCTGGATTTTCTTCCGATCCAATATGATACTAAATATGCTTCCCTACATTTTCCTGAATCCGACAAACCCTATTAGCCACAAACGTTGTCCAGCTATCCGGTGTTTTTCTCAACCAACACAGAACAATAGTGGAATCTGTCCAACAATACACTTGCCTTATCGGAATATCAATCGTTTCAATAATGGCTTTTAACAGCTCTGAGGCCAAAACTGCACCGCAAAGTTCCAAGCGAGGTAGGGAAATCGATTTTATTGGAGCCACTTTTGTTTTGCAAGAGAGCAAACAAGTATAGATTTCATATGCTTCGACACGAACATAAATCACCTTCGCGTATGATTTTTCTGAGGCATCAGAAAAAACATGAAGTTCCCCTAATGTCCCAGGTGCATAGTGCACCCATCTGGATATCCGGGTATCATTTATTTTCGTATAAAAGTTGACAAATTTTCTCCATTCCCTGTCCGTAGAAGGGACTAAAATATCATCCCAGTCAATATTATCTCGCCAGATACTCTGCATAATTATTTTAGTAATGATTACCGGACCTATCCATCCTAGAGGATCAAACAATTTGGCGATTATAGACAACACTTCCCTTTTCGTGTAACGTGCCCTCTCGGCTATAGGCTCTACACGAAAGTAAAAGGAGTCCAATTGAGCATTCCACTGAATACCCAATGTTTTCGAGTTACTAGATTCAACAAATGCTAAAAGCTTAGAATCTACAAGATATTCCGAAGGAAGGCCTTGTAGAACTTCAATGTCGTTCGAAGTCCATTTTCTTAACTCAAATTTAGCTGAAGACAAAGCAGATATAAGCTGATTTCGTGCCTTCAATACAGACGAAACATCATGAGCCCCTGTCAATACGTCGTCAACGTACATATCCTTGCGCAATATATTAGCCGCAAGAGGGTACTCCGTCTCTGAGTCTTCTGCGAACTGTAACAGTGTCCGTATCGCCAGGTAAGGAGCACAATTAACACCGAAAGTCAGAGTCTTCAATTCATACGTCTTCACCTCTTCTGCCAGAGAAGATCGAAAAAATATACACTGATATGGCGTAAGAGCAGAATCCAGCCGAATTTGTCTATACATCTAAGTAATATCGCAGTTAAAAACAAATCAAAATAGCCTCCAACGCAGAATAAGTAGAACTAAATCTGATTGCAAAGTGGGTCCCATATAAAGACAATCATTTAAACTACTTCCGTTAGAGGTTCTATTTGATGCATTAAATACGACACGCAATTTTGTAGTTTTGCTATCCGGCTTAAATACCGGGTGATGAAGAAGATAACAAGAGAATGAAGGACCAGTAAAAGCACGTACTTCATATGACCCAAACTTAAATACTCCTTAACAACACTATCATATAATGGTTTAACATTGGGCTTCCGCAAAATTGAGAACTCATTTCTCAAGAATTGTGCCATAACACCCTGTCTTGAAAAGCCTAAATTAATAGAATGAGGAAATTCCGGCCTAAAGGGTAGCGTCACTACATATCTGCCGTCGGAGTCGCGTCGCGTAGTTCTCCTAAAAGTGTCCTTACAAAATTCATCAGCCGGTGATATTTTCGTTTTAGGGGTTCCCTCAAGTTAACAAAAGCGAAGCAGATTTTTATTCAAATCGTCCCCTGTAGAAATCCCTACAGTAGTCGCATACACTTGCACACGTGATTCTCGAATAGATCCCGTAACGATCCATCCAAATACGGTATTCTGAGCCAGCAATGTCCCTAAAACATCACGACGAATTCCGCCCAAAATTAGCTGAGGATATAAATCCGCCCCTAAAAGTAATTCAACCGGTCTGGATTGATAAAACCGGGGGTCAGCTAGTTGTAGATCCGAAAAATTATTCCGAAGACTCGATCCCAATAGGAAAGTGGGCAAATTGACTGATATATTGGGTAATATCAGGGCCATGGTTTCCAATAGAATAGATTTATCTAAAGGAGAACCAATTTTCAAAGCGCAAACCTTTCTTGCAGCAGAAATCGTTTGGTTAAAACCAGAAACTTTGACATTCGTCGAATGTGCAGATAGTTTTAACCGATTCCGTAAATGTTTAGAGATAAAAAAAGATTCTGAAGCAGGGTCAATAACAGCGCGAGCGGGGTATGTCATACCCTGATGAATAATATTCACCATAGCTGTTCCCAGAATCACCTTTCTATTCTGAGAGACATGAAAAACCTGTCGATTAGAGCTGCCATCATGATATATTCCACTCGATGTAGAAGGTAGGGAAGAGTTCACATTAGCACCCTGTGCGATGTTACCCGAAGCCGGTGCCGAATTATCCCTAGCCGAAATCTCTCAACTTGTTTCATTACGATGCAGTAAGGAATGATGCCTTTTAGTACACGTCGTACAATTAAAGGCACTTTTACAATTCTTCACCTCGTGTTCCCACGACAAGCAATTCACACAACAGTGAAATTTTTTCACAGTTGTAAATCTTTCCGAAATCGAAGGATTTTTTAAACGTTTACAAGTCCTCAAAAATGACCTGAAGAACGACATAAAACGCAGGAAGATGAAGCTGAATTCACAACACGAGCCCTGACCTTCTGTCCAGAAGATTTTACAGATGGCTGTGAATCCTTAAGATCACGAACACACTCTAGAGTCTGAATTCTTTCCGTCAGAAAAGCATCAAACTCTTTCCAAGTAGACAAGACCGATTTATTACGAACACCCTGTTCCCAGAGACTAACCGTAGACGTAGGCAAACGCTGAATGCACATAAAAATTAAAATCGGATCCCAATTATCCGTTGAGACCTTATATACTGAAAGCGAAGTAAGACAGTTATTAATTCCGCGCTGAAGAGTTTTAAGCCCGGCACTAGATTCCTTATCTACCGAAGGAAGGTTAAATAACAATTTTAATTGGTTATTAACCAACATACGAGGGTTCTAATATGCCTCTTTCAAATTTTGCCACGCCACGTCAAACCCTTCATTATTCAACGGACACTTCGACACTATCTCATTCGCTTCACCGGCGGTCTTACGTATCAAATGACAAAGCTGTTCAACATTACTAAGGCGCGAACTATTAATATACATTGCAGTAAATAAATCCCTAATCACCTTCAAATGTTTTTAAATCGCAAGGAGGCAAGGACAAATTATGGTCAAAACTACCCGTATTGGAATTTATCGAAGTGGAACAACCCGCCTTTGGGGCCGCTTGGAAATTATGAACTTTTTCATTCATAGCAGCCGAACATTTCAAATACGCTATATATGTGGACTGATACTTAGACGAAGCTACCTCTACATCAGCCTTAGCACTGTCCTCAAAAAAGTCCCAACAAGCCTCATACGAAGACTTAACTTTTTCCCATAAACTCTTTAATTCGACACCCTGAATCTCCAGAGTGTAAACGGTATGCATTTCGTCACGAAACTCGCAAAAATTTGATTCAAATTTAATAAGCGCATCCGATGCTCTTATAAATTTATTTAGTGGTGATTTTGACATTTTTTTTCTTTAACAATTAATCCACGTCAAAATTCTTGTTGTTATCTCAGGCAAAAATGTTTTAATTTCTCACCTGAATATAATAATTTTAATCAATTGCGATTTGTTTGAAAATAGAACATTTTTCAATAAAAAATTAATTAAATGCACTAACAAACCGAATTACGAAAATTATTCACAAATAGTCCAAGAAAAATTAAAACTTTTTATCGCAAAATATCACCAAGACTTTTGTCGACTAACCCTAGTCGAATTGACTGTTGGGTTACAGTCGGTTTTTACGACAACAACAATTATAATAAAAAAAAAGAAAAAACTAGTTGATTGTAAATGTATAACAAATATATACGTGTGTATGTATATATGCACTTTATTACACTTAGTAATTATCTTATCAACTTATTATTTATCTATTTAATTAACTTAATGTTCACCAACTAAATATTCTATTTTAATATAAAAAATTGCGAAAATATTTTATTATATTTTTTATTGTCTGCGGTTGATTTATGTGCTGTTTTTGTATTTCAGGCAATCAATTCGTCTGAAAATTTTGTATGAAAAACACTCAATTTTTTGAGTAATTTCCATATAAATTTTCCAAACGAATTGATCGCCTGAAATACAAAAACAGCACATTAATCTCTACAAAAACACAAGGGTTGTTACACGATCAATCACAATAGGTAAAAAATATTCACAAACAACAGTTGCCAATGTATGTATTCAATAAATATACACATAAGTACATGCACTTTTTCTACCTTTTACACTTTTTCTTTTATTCACTTTTAAAAATGTTTTAAAATAAAACAATTATGCACCTTTAATCAAATTGAAATTTTCTAAAAAGAGTGTAGAGGTGATGATCCTTTGAAGAAGAAAAATAATATTAATATCCTCTAAATAAATTCTCAGGATCCGGCTCGAATGGACCAAAATGTTGGGGTGTGTTGGGCAGAAAAATTTGAATAAAAAACACAATTGTATTAAGTTTGCGAAATGTATATTATTAATAAAGATTTTTACCTTAATATGCGGGTGTGTTCTTTCTATGTATAAAGACAATAACTTTTTTACAAGAAGCCAAAAGGAAGATGGCGAAAACAAAATTTAGTTGAACCGTTAACGGTTTTAAGTAATGCCATTAAAGTAAATACTCCCAAAAAATACACTGTTTACTAAAGGAGTAGAATTTAGATTTTATCAAAGTCACCAGAGTGACAAATTAGGAATTTCATAAAATTTATGATTAATTAAAAAACCGAACAGCTCAACCTAAACATTGCCGGCCGCCTTGCAATAACAAAGTTAGATGCAATAAGCATAGAAGTAATTTAATCAATGAATGTTCTTTTTTTATTGTATTATTTTTTTCAAATTCAAAAACATATGGTTTTTACAACAGATCCATTAACTGAACCCAACTAAGGGATGGTTTTGTGCAGACCCATCAACTGATTGTCGTAGAAAAATTAGGACTGAGTTATATAGGCGATTGGCCAGATATAACCCACCCAAAAATTGTGTACTGAGCTAGTGGACAGCCCGGACAAGAATAAATTTTTTCCGTAATGATTTGGGAACTTAGCTCTGGACCGAGAACCAGCGCGACCTTACCTGAGTGGTAAAAGGTCGGATCCGCCAACTGCAAGCCAGGAAAATGCTCCCGCACAACCTTTGACACATTCTCCATTGTGGTTCTTATACCTCGCATTTTTGAAACTTTTGCTGTCAGGGAAATTCGGCAATAGGACCCCGTAACAGGAATATTTAATTGTTTACTCAGCTGTTCGCTGATGTAGCTGACGCTACAGCAGAGGTCTATTACCGCACGAATATGTATCTGCCGGTCCCCTAGAATAAGTTTCGCCTGCAAGGTCGGCGAGAAATTTACCACATGGTGCAGTGGAAACGAGGTTACACTGACTATATGTGGCGGCACAATGTTCTTCGATTTCTTATTCTTTTTGGTGCCCTTTTCTTCAACACGCTTCGGGGAATGCAGCACGGTGTTATGATCTCCCTGACATTTGTTGCAGTTTCGGACGCTTCGAAAGTCATTTAACGTGTGATTGCTGGCCAAACAACGTGAGTAATGGCCCCAAATCATCACGTGACGCAATTTCTTCTCATGAACAAGCTGCCGAAACCGAAAGCACGCTCTTAAAGGGTGAGAGGTACCACCGCGACAGGTTCATCAGGGAATCAGGTGGTTGCGATTCCATTGCCATGGAAGCCGTTGTCGAAGGTATGGTGCAGGGTGCTTCAGTTATCGAATCTGCTACCTCCATCGCCTTCTCATAATCATCTAGCAGGGCATCTTCATAAATAGTTGACAAGGTAGCTGTAATACTAGGAAATAAGGAGGGTTAATACATGGTAATTACAAGTTAATTGGTCAAAATGACCAGTTTTGTGATTGGTCGTTTCACAACCCCGTTTTCTGTGCGAACGTCGGCGACGCGCACATGATCATCACTTCCTGGATACGTCCTTATTACGCGACCTAATTTCCAGGGAGTTGGAGATAACTGTTCATGACGAATAGCAACCAAGTCGTTTACGGCTATGTCCCTGTCAGGAAATTTCCATTTATAGCGTTTATGCAAGTTATGAAGATATTCCTCTTTCCATCGTCGACAGAAGTCATGGGAAAATGCCTTCATTTTGCGATATCGATTCACTAAACCTATAGGTTACTCATAAATAGATGGTTCCGGTGGTGTCAATATTGGACCGCCTATTAAAAAATGACCAGGAGTCAGGGCCAAGGCTCGTTAGGATTGTCAGACATAGGATATAAGGATTAAGAATTCAAGCAAGCCTCTATCCGCGCAAGTATGGTAGAAGGTATATTTTACCGATTGAGCCTCCTTTCTAAAATGAAGTTTAAAGCTTTTAACAGCAGCTTCCCATAAGCCATCCATATCACGCGCACCTGCCGGGATAAACCGCCATGAAAGGCCCTGAACGGCAAAAGTAGAGCACAGTTGATCCTGGCTCTCCGTCAGAAAAGTACGAAAATATCACTCAATCTCATGAGAAGCTCCAACAAAATTGGTTCCATTATCAGAAAATATTGTCAGTAGACAACCACGTCTAGCAATAAACCGATGTAATGCCGCTAAAAACGAATCTGACGTTAAATCAAACAAACGAAGATACACACACACACATAGCCCTTCGTTATCCGGCAGGATCTACCCGTGAAACTTTTCAGATCAAAGGGACCTGCAAAATCAACACTCGTAGTGGTAAAAGGTCGCTCTAAAGTAGTGCGTTCCGGAGGTAAAGCTGCCATTATCTGAGAACATGAGCGTTTTTTATCTAATACACAACGCTTACAACGATTTATTATAGTCCGTACTAGAACCTTAAGTTGAGGCACCCAATATTCAATGCGCATAATCCTCAACATCAACTGATTGCCGTCATGAATAGAAATTAAATGCACGAATTCCCCTAAAAGAACAGTAAGCCGACACGAATAAGGTAAAATAATCGGATGTTTCTCCGTGTAAGTCGCCATCTTGACTTTACCAAACGACCATTTAGTCTCATTACTCCTTTATCATCTAAAAAGGGATTAAGTGAACTAAGCGAACTTTTCGATGAAATGTTTTCTCCTGCTAAAAGAGATTTATATTCTTCCACAAAATGAACCTTCTGAGCCAAAATTGCTAAACGCAATCGAACCTTTGTAATCTCATCACTTGAAATCGTAGAAGAATCAAAAGATTGTTTGCCTCTAAGCGAAGCATGTGTCATAACAAAAAATCGAAACATGTAAGCAATTACCCTAAGAGCGCGGTCAAGTTTAGAAAACCGGTAAAGAATATCCTCATAATTCGAAAAAAAAAGGCGTGTGCTCTAACAGCTCTAGCTTCGACATCTGTGTCCAACGGGGAGAGATCATGAATCTTCCACTGAGACTTAGGCCCACGAAGCCACGTGGGTCCGTGCCACCAGAGTTCACTCTTAGCCAGATCTGAGGGCGAAAGTCCCCGACTGCCTAAATCCGCTGGATTTTCTTCCGATCCAATATGATACCAAATATGCTTCCCTACATTTTCCTGAATCCGACAAACCCTATTAGCCACAAACGTTGTCCAGCTATCCGGTGTTTTTCTCAACCAACACAGAACAATAGTGGAATCTGTCCAACAATACACTTGCCTTATCGGAATATCAATCGTTTCAATAATGGCTTTTAACAGCTCTGAGGCCAAAACTGCACCGCAAAGTTCCAAGCGAGGTAGGGAAATCGATTTTATTGGAGCCACTTTTGTTTTGCAAGAGAGCAAACAAGTATAGATTTGGTCATATGCTTCGACACGAACATAAATCACCCTCGCGTATGATTTTTCTGAGGCATCAGAAAAAACATTAGGGGAACAATGTCCCAGGTGCATAGTGCACCCATCTAGATATCCGGATGTCATTTATTTTCGTATAAAAGTTGACAAATTTTCTCCATTCCCTGTCCGTAGAAGGGACTAAAATCTGCATAATTATTTTAGTAATGATTACCGGACCTATCCATCCTAGAGGATCAAACAATTTGGCGATTATAGACAACACTTCCCTTTTCGTGTAACGTGCCCTCTCGGCTATAGGCTCTACACGAAAGTAAAAGGAGTCCAATTGAGCATTCCACTGAATACTCAATGTTTTCGAGTTACTAGATTCAACAAATGCTAAAAGCTTAGAATCCACAAGATATTCCGAAGGAAGGCCTTGTAGAACTTCAATGTCGTTCGAAGTCCATTTTCTTAACTCAAATTTAGCTGAAGACAAAGCAGATATAAGCTGATTTCGTGCCTTCAATACAGACGAAACATCATGAGCCCCTGTCAATACGTCGTCAACGTACATATCTTTGCGCAATATATTAGCCGCAAGAGGGTACTCCGTCTCTGAGTCTTCTGCGAGCTGTAACAGTGTCCGTATCGCCAGGTAAGGAGCACAGTTAACACCGAAAGTCAGAGTCTTCAATTCATACGTCTTCACCTCTTCTGCCGGAGAAGATCGAAAAAATATACACTGATATGGCGTAAGAGCAGAATCCAACCGAATTTGTCTATACATCTAAGTAATATCGCAGTTAAAAACAAATCAAAATAGCCTCCAACGCAGAATAAGTAGAACTAAATCTGATTGCAAAGTGGGTCCCATATAAAGACAATCATTTAAACTACTTCCGTTAGAGGTTCTATTTGATGCATTAAATACGACACGCAATTTTGTAGTTTTGCTATCCGGCTTAAATACCGGGTGATGAAGAAGATAACAAGAGAATGAAGGACCAGTAAAAGCACGTACTACATATGACCCAAACTTAAATACTCCTTAACAACACTATCATATAATGGTTTAACATTGGGCTTCCGCAAAATTGAGAACTCATTTCTCAAGAATTGTGCCATAACACCCTGTCTTGAAAAGCCTAAATTAATAGAATGAGGAAATTCCGGCCTAAACGGTAGCGTCACTACATATCTGCCGTCGGAGTCGCGTCGCGTAGTTCTCCTAAAAGTGTCCTTACAAAATTCATCAGCCGGTGATATTTTCGTTTTAGGGGTTCCCTCAAGTTAACAAAAGCGAAGCAGATTTTTATTCAAATCGTCCCCTGTAGAAATCCCTACAGTAGTCGCATACACTTGCACACGTGATTCTCGAATAGATCCCGTAACGATCCATCCAAATACGGTATTCTGAGCCAGCAATGTCCCTAAAACATCACGACGAATTCCGCCCAAAATTAGCTGAGGATATAAATCCGCCCCTAAAAGTAATTCAACCGGTCTGGATTGATAAAACCGGGGGTCAGCTAGTTGTAGATCCGAAAAATTATTCCGAAGACTCGATCCCAATAGGAAAGTGGGCAAATTGACTGATATATTGGGTAATATCAGGGCCATGGTTTCCAATAGAATAGATTTATCTAAAGGAGAACCAATTTTCAAAGCGCAAACCTTTCTTGCAGCAGAAATCGTTTGGTTAAAACCAGAAACTTTGACATTCGTCGAATGTGCAGATAGTTTTAACCGATTCCGTAAATGTTTAGAGATAAAAAAAGATTCTGAAGCAGGGTCAATAACAGCGCGAGCGGGGTATGTCATACCCTGATGAATAATATTCACCATAGCTGTTCCCAGAATCACCTTTCTATTCTGAGAGACATGAAAAACCTGTCGATTAGAGCTGCCATCATGATATATTCCACTCGATGTAGAAGGTAGGGAAGAGTTCACATTAGCACCCTGTGCGATGTTACCCGAAGCCGGTGCCGAATTATCCCTAGCCGAAATCTCTCAACTTGTTTCATTACGATGCAGTAAGGAATGATGCCTTTTAGTACACGTCGTACAATTAAAGGCACTTTTACAATTCTTCACCTCGTGTTCCCACGACAAGCAATTCACACAACAGTGAAATTTTTTCACAGTTGTAAATCTTTCCGAAATCGAAGGATTTTTTAAACGTTTACAAGTCCTCAAAAATGACCTGAAGAACGACATAAAACGCAGGAAGATGAAGCTGAATTCACAACACGAGCCCTGACCTTCTGTCCAGAAGATTTTACAGATGGCTGTGAATCCTTAAGATCACGAACACACTCTAGGGTCTGAATTCTTTCCGTCAGAAAAGCATCAAACTCTTTCCAAGTAGACAAGACCGATTTATTACGAACACCCTGTTCCCAGAGACTAACCGTAGACGTAGGCAAACGCTGAATGCACATAAAAATTAAAATCGGATCCCAATTATCCGTTGAGACCTTATATACTGAAAGCGAATAAGACAGTTATTAATTCCGCGCTGAAGAGTTTTAAGCCCGGCACTAGATTCCTTATCTACCGAAGGAAGGTTAAATAACAATTTTAATTGGTTATTAACCAACATACGAGGGTTCTAATATGCCTCTTTCAAATTTTGCCACGCCACGTCAAACCCTTCATTATTCAACGGACACTTCGACACTATCTCATTCGCTTCACCGGCGGTCTTACGTATCAAATGACAAAGCTGTTCAACATTACTAAGGCGCGAACTATTAATATACATTGCAGTAAATAAATCCCTAATCACCTTCAAATGTTTTTAAATCGCAAGGAGGCAAGGACAAATTATGGTCAAAACTACCCGTATTGGAATTTATCGAAGTGGAACAACCCGCCTTTGGGGCCGCTTGGAAATTATGAACTTTTTCATTTATAGCAGCCGAACATTTCAAATACGCTATACATGTGGCCCATAAACTCTTTAATTCGACACCCTGAATCTCCAGAGTGTAAACGGTATGCATTTCGTCACGAAACTCGCAAAAATTTGATTCAAATTTAATAAGCGCATCCGATGCTCTTATAAATTTATTTAGTGGTGATTTTGACATTTTTCTTTCTTTAACAATTAATCCACGTCAAAATTCTTGTTGTTATCTCAGGCAAAAATGTTTTAATTTCTCACCTGAATATAATAATTTTAATCAATTGCGATTTGTTTGAAAATAGAAAATTTTTCAATAAAAAATTAATTAAATGCACTAACAAACCGAATTACGAAAATTATTCACAAATAGTCCAAGAAAAATTAAAACTTTTTATCGCAAAATATCACCAAGACTTTTGTCGACTAACCCTAGTCGAATTGACTGTTGGGTTACAGTCGGTTTTTACGACAACAACAATTATAATAAAAAAAAAGAAAAAAGTAGTTGATTGTAAATGTAAAACAAATATATACGTGTGTATGTATATATGCACTTTATTACACTTAGTAACTATCTTATCAACTTATTATTTATCTATTTAATTAACTTAATGTTCACCAACTAAATATTCTATTTTAATATAAAAAATTGCGAAAATATTTTATTATATTTTTTATTGTCTGCGGTTGATTTATGTGCTGTTTTTGTATTTCAGGCAATCAATTCGTCTGAAAATTTTGTATGAAAAACACTCAATTTTTTGAGTAATTTCCATATAAATTTTCCAAACGAATTGATCGCCTGAAATACAAAAACAGCACATTAATCTCTACAAAAACACAAGGGTTGTTACACGATCAATCACAATAGGTAAAAAATATTCACAAACAACAGTTGCCAATGTATGTATTCAATAAATATACACATAAGTACATGCACTTTTTCTACCTTTTACACTTTTTCTTTTATTCACTTTTAAAAATGTTTTAAAATAAAACAATTATGCACCTTTAATCAAATTGAAATTTTCTAAAAAGAGTGTAGAGGTGATGATCCTTTGAAGAAGAAAAATAATATTAATATCCTCTAAATAAATTCTCAGGATCCGGCTCGAATGGACCAAAATGTTGGGGTGTGTTGGGCAGAAAAAGAAATTTAAATAAAAAACACAATTGTATTAAGCTTGCGAAATGTATATTATTAATAAAGATTTTTACCTTAATATGCGGGTGTGTTCTTTCTATGTATAAAGACAATAACTTTTTTACAAGAAGCCAAAAGGAAGATGGCGAAAACAAAATTTAGTTGAACCGTTAACGGTTTTAAGTAATGCCATTAAAGTAAATACTCCCAAAAAATACACTGTTTACTAAAGGAGTAGAATTTAGATTTTATCAAAGTCACCAGAGTGACAAATTAGGAATTTCATAAAATTTATGATTAATTAAAAAACCGAACAGCTCAACCTAAACATTGCCGGCCGCCTTGCAATAACAAAGTTAGGTGCAATAAACATAGAAGTAATTTAATCAATGAATGTTCTTTTTTTATTGTATTATTTTTTTCAAATTCAAAAACATATGGTTTTTACAACAGATCCATTAACTGAACCCAACTAAGGGATGGTTTTGTGCAGACCCATCAACTGATTGTCGTAGAAAAATTAGGACTGAGTTATATAGGCGATTGGCCAGATATAACCCACCCAAAAATTGTGTACTGAGCTAGTGGACAGCCCGGACAAGAATAAATTTTTTCCGTAATGATTTGGGAACTTAGCTCTGGACCGAGAACCAGCGCGACCTTACCTGAGTGGTAAAAGGTCGGATCCGCCAACTGCAAGCCAGGAAAATGCTCCCGCACAACCTTTGACACATTCTCCATTGTGGTTCTTATACCTCGCATTTTTGAAACTTTTGCTGTCAGGGAAATTCGGCAATAGGACCCCGTAACAGGAATATTTAATTGTTTACTCAGCTGTTCGCTGATGTAGCTGACGCTACAGCAGAGGTCTATTACCGCACGAATATGTATCTGCCGGTCCCCTAGAATAAGTTTCGCCTGCAAGGTCGGCGAGAAATTTACCACATGGTGCAGTGGAAACGAGGTTACACTGACCATATGTGGCGGCACAATGTTCTTCGATTTCTTATTCTTTTTGGTGCCCTTTTCTTCAACACGCTTCGGGGAATGCAGCACGGTGTTATGATCTCCCTGACATTTAACGTGTGATTGCTGGCCAAACAACGTGAGTAATGGCCCCAAATCATCACGTGACGCAATTTCTTCTCATGAACAAGCTGCCGAAACCGAAAGCACGCTCTTAAAGGGTGAGAGGTACCACCGCGACAGGTTCATCAGGGAATCAGGTGGTTGCGATTCCATTGCCATGGAAGCCGTTGTCGAAGGTATGGTGCAGGGTGCTTCAGTTATCGGATCTGCTACCTCCATCGCCTCCTCATAATCATCTAGCAGGGCATCTTCATAAATAGTTGACAAGGTAGCTGTAATACTAGGAAATAAGGAGGGTTAATACATGGTAATTACAAGTTAATTGGTCAAAATGACCAGTTTTGTGATTGGTCGTTTCACAACCCCGTTTTCTGTGCGAACGTCGGCGACGCGCACATGATCATCACTTCCTGGATACGTCCTAATTACGCGACCTAATTTCCAGGGAGTTGGAGATAACTGTTCATGACGAATAGCAACCAAGTCGTTTACGGCTATGTCCCTGTCAGGAAATTTCCATTTATAGCGTTTATGCAAGTTATGAAGATATTCCTCTTTCCATCGTCGACAGAAGTCATGGGAAAATGCCTTCATTTTGCGATATCGATTCACTAAACCTATAGGTTACTCATAAATAGATGGTTCCGGTGGTGTCAATATTGGACCGCCTATTAAAAAATGACCAGGAGTCAGGGCCAAGGCTCGTTAGGATTGTCAGACATAGGATATAAGGATTGAGAATTCAAGCAAGCCTCTATCCGCGCAAGTATGGTAGAAGGTATATTTTACCGATTGAGCCTCCTTTCTAAAATGAAGTTTAAAGCTTTTAACAGCAGCTTCCCATAAGCCATCCATATCACGCGCACCTGCCGGGATAAACCGCCATGAAAGGCCCTGAACGGCAAAAGTAGAGCATAGTTGATCCTGGCTCTCCGTCAGAAAAGTACGAAAATATCACTCAATCTCATGAGAAGCTCCAACAAAATTGGTTCCATTATCAGAAAATATTGTCAGTAGACAACCACGTCTAGCAATAAACCGATGTAATGCCGCTAAAAACGAATCTGACGTTAAATCAGTCGTTGCTTCTAAATGGACTGCTTTAGTGGAAAAACAAACGAAGATACACACACACACATAGCCCTTCGTTATCCGGCAGGATCTACCCGTGAAACTTTTCAGATCAAAGGGACCTGCAAAATCAACACTCGTAGTGGTAAAAGGTCGCTCTAAAGTAGTGCGTTCCGGAGGTAAAGCTGCCATTATCTGAGAACATGAGCGTTTTTTATCTAATACACAACGCTTACAACGATTTATTATAGTCCGTACTAGAACCTTAAGTTGAGGCACCCAATATTAAATGCGAATAATCCTCAACATCAACTGATTGCCGTCATGAATAGAAATTAAATGCACGAATTCCCCTAAAAGAACAGTAAGCCGACACGAATAAGGTAAAATAATCGGATGTTTCTCCGTGTAAGTCGCCATCTTGACTTTACCAAACGACCATTTAGTCTCATTACTCCTTTATCATCTAAAAAGGGATTAAGTGAACTAAGCGAACTTTTCGATGAAATGTTTTCTCCTGCTAAAAGAGATTTATATTCTTCCACAAAATGAACCATTGAGCCAAAATTGCTAAAGGCAATCGAACCTTTGTAATCTCATCACTTGAAATCGTAGAAGAATCAAAAGATTGTTTGCCTCTAAGCGAAGCATGTGTCATAACAAAAAATCGAAACATGTAAGCAATTACCCTAAGAGCGCGGTCAAGTTTAGAAAACCGATAAAGAATATCCTCATAGTTCGAAAAAAAAGGCGTGTGCTCTAACAGCTCTAGCTTCGACATCTGTGTCCAACGGGGAGAGATCATGAATCTTCCACTGAGACTTAGGCCCACGAAGCCACGTGCGTCCGTGTCACCAGAGTTCACTCTTAGCCAGATCTGAGGGCGAAAGTCCCCGACTGCCTAAATCCGCTGGATTTTCTTCCGATCCAATATGATACCAACTATGCATCCCTACATTCTCCTGAATCCGACAAACCCTATTAGCCACAAACGTTGTCCAGCTATCCGGTGTTTTTCTCAACCAACACAGAACAATAGTGGAATCTGTCCAACAATACACTTGCCTTATCGGAATATCAATCGCTTCAATAATGGCTTTTAACAGCTCTGAGGCCAAAACTGCACCGCAAAGTTCCAAGCGAGGTAGGGAAATCGATTTTATTGGAGGCACTTTTGTTTTGCAAGAGAGCAAACAAGTATAGATTTGGTCATATGCTTCGACACGAACATAAATCACCCTCGCGTATGATTTTTCTGAGGCATCAGAAAAAACATTAGGGGAACAATGTCCCAGGTGCATAGTGCACCCATCTAGATATCCGGATGTCATTTATTTTCGTATAAAAGTTGACAAATTTTCTCCATTCCCTGTCCGTAGAAGGGACTAAAATATCATCCCAGTCAATATTATCTCGCCAGATACTCTGCATAATTATTTTAGTAATGATTACCGGACCTATCCATCCTAGAGGATCAAACAATTTGGCGATTATAGACAACACTTCCCTTTTCGTGTAACGTGCCCTCTCGGCTATAGGCTCTACACGAAAGTAAAAGGAGTCCAATTGAGCATTCCACTGAATACCCAATGTTTTCGAGTTACTAGATTCAACAAATGCTAAAAGCTTAGAATCCACAAGATATTCCGAAGGAAGGCCTTGTAGAACTTCAATGTCATTCGAAGTCCATTTTCTTAACTCAAATTTAGCTGAAGACAAAGCAGATATAAGCTGATTTCGTGCCTTCAATACAGACGAAACATCATGAGCCCCATGTCAATACGTCGTCAACGTACATATCTTTGCGCAATATATTAGCCGCAAGAGGGTACTCCGTCTCTGAGTCTTCTGCGAGCTGTAACAGTGTCCGTATCGCCAGGTAAGGAGCACAGTTAACACCGAAAGTCAGAGTCTTCAATTCATACGTCTTCACCTCTTCTGCCGGAGAAGATCGAAAAAATATACACTGATATGGCGTAAGAGCAGAATCCAACCGAATTTGTCTATACATCTAAGTAATATCGCAGTTAAAAACAAATCAAAATAGCCTCCAACGCAGAATAAGTAGAACTAAATCTGATTGCAAAGTGGGTCCCATATAAAGACAATCATTTAAACTACTTCCGTTAGAGGTTCTATTTGATGCATTAAATACGACACGCAATTTTGTAGTTTTGCTATCCGGCTTAAATACCGGGTGATGAAGAAGATAACAAGAGAATGAAGGACCAGTAAAAGCACGTACTACATATGACCCAAACTTAAATACTCCTTAACAACACTATCATATAATGGTTTAACATTGGGCTTCCGCAAAATTGAGAACTCATTTCTCAAGAATTGTGCCATAACACCCTGTCTTGAAAAGCCTAAATTAATAGAATGAGGAAATTCCGGCCTAAACGGTAGCGTCACTACATATCTGCCGTCGGAGTCGCGTCGCGTAGTTCTCCTAAAAGTGTCCTTACAAAATTCATCAGCCGGTGATATTTTCGTTTTAGGGGTTCCCTCAAGTTAACAAAAGCGAAGCAGATTTTTATTCAAATCGTCCCCTGTAGAAATCCCTACAGTAGTCGCATACACTTGCACACGTGATTCTCGAATAGATCCCGTAACGATCCATCCAAATACGGTATTCTGAGCCAGCAATGTCCCTAAAACATCACGACGAATTCCGCCCAAAATTAGCTGAGGATATAAATCCGCCCCTAAAAGTAATTCAACCGGTCTGGATTGATAAAACCGGGGGTCAGCTAGTTGTAGATCCGAAAAATTATCCCGAAGACTCGATCCCAATAGGAAAGTGGGCAAATTGACTGATATATTGAATAGAATAGATTTATCTAAAGGAGAACCAATTTTCAAAGCGCAAACCTTTCTTGCAGCAGAAATCGTTTGGTTAAAACCAGAAACTTTGACATTCGTCGAATGTGCAGATAGTTTCAACCGATTCCGTAAATGTTTAGAGATAAAAAAAAAAAGATTCTGAAGCAGGGTCAATAACAGCGCGAGCGGGGTATGTCATACCCTGATGAATAATATTCACCATAGCTGTTCCCAGAATCACCTTTCTATTCTGAGAGACATGAAAAACCTGTCGATTAGAGCTGCCATCATGATATATTCCACTCGATGTAGAAGGTAGGGAAGAGTTCACATTAGCACCCTGTGCGATGTTACCCGAAGCCGGTGCCGAATTATCCCTAGCCGAAATCTCTCAACTTGTTTCATTACGATGCAGTAAGGAATGATGCCTTTTAGTACACGTCGTACAATTAAAGGCACTTTTACAATTCTTCACCTCGTGTTCCCGCGACAAGCAATTCACACAACAGTGAAATTTTTTCACAGTTGTAAATCTTTCCGAAATCAAAGGATTTTTTAAACGTTTACAAGTCCTCAAAAATGACCTGAAGAACGACATAAAACGCAGGAAGATGAAGCTGAATTCACAACATGAGCCCTGACCTTCTGTCCAGAAGATTTTACAGATGGCTGTGAGTCCTTAAGATCACGAACACACTCTAGAGTCTGAATTCTTTCCGTCAGAAAAGCATCAAACTCTTTCCAAGTAGACAAGACCGATTTATTACGAACACCCTGTTCCCAGAGACTAACCGTAGACGTAGGCAAACGCTGAATGCACATAAAAATTAAAATCGGATACCAATTATCCGTTGAGACCTTATATACTGAAAGCGAAGTAAGACAGTTATTAATTCCGCGCTGAAGAGTTTTAAGCCCGGCACTAGATTCCTTATCTACCGAAGGAAGGTTAAATAACAATTTAAATTGGTTATTAACCAACATACGAGGGTTCTAATATGCCTCTTTCAAATTTTGCCACGCCACGTCAAACCCTTCATTATTCGACGGACACTTCGACACTATCTCATTCGCTTCACCGGCGGTCTTACGTATCAAATGACAAAGCCGTTCAACATTACTAAGGCGCGAACTATTAATATACATTGCAGTAAATAAATCCCTAATCACCTTCAAATGTTTTTAAATCGCAAGGAGACAAGGACAAATTATGGTCAAAACTACCCGTATTGGAATTCATCGAAGTGGAACAACCCGCCTTTGGGGCCGCTTGGAAATTATGAACTTTTTCATTCATAGCAGCCGAACATTTCAAATACGCTATATATGTGGACTGATACTTAGACGAAGCTACCTCTACATCAGCCTTAGCACTGTCCTCAAAAAAGTCCCAACAAGCCTCATACGAAGACTTAACTTTTTCCCATAAACTCTTTAATTCGACACCCTGAATCTCCAGAGGTTAAACGGTATGCATTTCGTCACGAAACTCGCAAAAATTTGATTCAAATTTAATAAGCGCATCCGATGCTCTTATAAATTTATTTAGTGGTGATTTTGACATTTTTTTTCTTTAACAATTATTCCACGTCAAAATTCTTGTTGTTATCTCAGGCAAAAATGTTTTAATTTCTCACCTGAATATAATAATTTTAATCAATTGCGATTTGTTTGAAAATAGAACATTTTTCAATAAAAAATTAATTAAATGCACTAACAAACCGAATTACGAAAATTATTCACAAATAGTCCAAGAAAAATTAAAACTTTTTATCGCAAAATATCACCAAGACTTTTGTCGACTAACCCTAGTCGAATTGACTGTTGGGTTACAGTCGGTTTTTACGACAACAACAATTATAATAAAAAAAAAGAAAAAACTAGTTGATTGTAAATGTATAACAAATATATACGTGTGTATGTATATATGCACTTTATTACACTTAGTAATTATCTTATCAACTTATTATTTATCTATTTAATTAATTTAATGTTCACCAACTAAATATTCTATTTTAATATAAAAAATTGCGAAAATATTTTATTATATTTTTTATTGTCTGCGGTTGATTTATGTGCTGTTTTTGTATTTCAGGCAATCAATTCGTCTGAAAATTTTGTATGAAAAACACTCAATTTTTTGAGTAATTTCCATATAGATTTTCCAAACGAATTGATCGCCTGAAATACAAAAACAGCACATTAATCTCTACAAAAACACAAGGGTTGTTACACGATCAATCACAATAGGTAAATAATATTCACAAACAACAGTTGCCAATGTATGCATTCAATAAATATACACATAAGTACATGCACTTTTTCTACCTTTTACACTTTTTCTTTTATTCACTTTTAAAAATGTTTTAAAATAAAACAATTATGCACCTTTAATCAAATTGAAATTTTCTAAAGAGAGTGTAGAGGTGATGATCCTTTGAAGAAGAAAAATAATATTAATATCCTCTAAATAAATTCTCAGGATCCGGCTCGAATGGACCAAAATGTTGGGGTGTGTTGGGCAGAAAAAGAAATTTGAATAAAAAACACAATTGTATTAATTTTGTGAAATGTATTTTATTAATAAAGATTTTTACCTTAATATGCGGGTGTGTTCTTTCTATGTATAAAGACAATAACTTTTTTACAAGAAGCCAAAAGGAAGATGGCGAAAACAAAATTTAGTTGAACCGTTAACGGTTTTAAGTAATGCCATTAAAGTAAATACTCCCAAAAAATACACTGTTTACTAAAGGAGTAGAATTTAGATTTTATCAAAGTCACCAGAGTGACAAATTAGGAATTATATAAAATTTATGATTAATTAAAAAACCGAACAGTTCAACCTAATATAGACTGTGGCGTTCGAACAACGTGCGACGTTTGTGCTAAATGAAAGAATCCGTTTCCAAAGAAATCGTTACATAAATCTAAAGCAGTTCTTGAGATTGTTCATTCGGATGTCTCTGGACCCATGCAAAATATAACTCCAGGAAAGAAAAGGTATTTTTTAATGGTCATTGATGATTATAGCCGATATACTGCTATTTATTTGCTATGCGAAAAGTCCGAGGATTTTGATAAAACCAGACATTATATAGAAATGGTAAAAAACAAGTTTGGAAAGGTCCCCATGTGTAAGAGATCAGATAATGTTACGGAATATAAATCGAAAAATATGCTTGAATTCCCAAAATTTTATGGTATTATGACTCAATTTAGCGTTCCTTATTGTCTTCAACAGAATGGAGTATCTAAAAGAAAGAATCGCTATCTAGTTGAAATGGCTCGATGTTTTTTGTAGGAAGCCAATTTACCGAAAATTTATTGGGGAGAAGCTGTTATGCATTCTAACTACTTACAAAATAGAATCATTTCATTTATACCTTGTACTCCATATGAGAGATGGGAAAAAGAAAAACCTAATGTAGAAAACATACACATATTTGGATCCAAAGCTTATGTCTTAGAACCTGATACAAGTAGAAAGAAATTCGATAACAAGTCAAGACTCCTCACATATGTGGGTTGTGATGAGGAAAGCAAAGGTTTACGTTTTGTTGATACAAGTACCAACAGAGTAACTATTAGCAGAGATTTTAAATTCGTTTCTTCAAAAATAATATAATCTTTGAATTACAAAGAGTGATAGCAATATATTAGACACTGAAAAATATTTAGAAGTTACTGCGTCGTCTAAGGCTATTGATAACGATTATGAATCTGATGATGGTTCTTATTGCAGTATTACAGATGACATTGAATATTTTACCAATTCTGAAACGACTACTAACCCATCTGTAATAGAAATTGAACCAACACTTCGAAGATCGTCAAGATTAAGCAAGGGTGTGCCTCCTTTAAAATACTCAGCCCTTTTAATTCATTCAAATGACATTGAAAAGACGACTGACATAATTTAACCCAAAACATACAAACAAGCAATAAAAAAAAATGAATGGGAATCTACAATGAAGGAGGAGATGGAGTCTCTTACGAAAAACCATACATGGGATTTGGTTCCAGCGCCACCAGGTGCTAATGTAATTGGACATTTAAGGCAAAAAGAGACGCAAATGGTAAGATTAAACGTTTTAAAGGGCGTTTAGTCGCTCAAGGTTTTAATAAAAAATAAAGCGTGTGAAGATAAATACGTCAGTTAAATACATCCTACAAAAATGTTAATGCTAACTGTGCTGATAAAATTACATGTACATAAAAAAACTATTAAGCTATGAATAATTAAAATTATTAAAGAAACAAAATAATTAAAAATTAAAAAAAAAATTTTTGGCTCCATTATAACCGCCTAACGTTTTTAGAAAAAAAACATATGAAAAAAGAGCTTATTTTGAAGTGGATATTTAGAGAAGACATGAAGCGGGTCATCGGCATAGTAGGAGTAGCCTAGGACTAGTAGATTCCAGCAGTGTAAAATCTACGTCTGGATTCAGCCCGATAAAATTTTGCTTTTAGAGAAAAATAATATGAAAAAAGAGCATATTTTGAAGTGGAAAAAGTGTGTATTTAGAGAAGACATGAATCGGGGCTGGAAATAGTAAAATAGAAAGAAAATCAATTTAAAATACGTCAAATGCAGTATATTAAAAAAATTCTTATCAAATTTGGTTTACAAGATGCAAGATCATCGCAATATCCACTTGAGCAGTCATATGGTAGAACTGACTCGGAGCTTTTGTTACGCAATGATGAATACCAAAGCTTATTAGGTTCGTTACTTTACATTGCAGTTAATTCTCGACCTAATATTTGTGCTAGTGTTTCCATTCTACTTATTTATAGTGCAGTAAGTTGGGCTTGCAAGAAACAAACAACTGTTTCGTTATCGACAACCGAAGCAGAATTTATTGCATTATCCGAAGCTGCTAAGGAAGCTGTTTGCATTAGAAATGTTTTAAATGATTTAAACTGCAAACAAAAAGAACCAACTGTAATTTTTGAAGGCAATAGAAGCTGTCTAAATCTAATCAAAGAAGAGAAACTAAGTAATAGATCAAAACATATTGATATCAAATTCCATTTTGCGAAAGACTATGTTGACAAGAAAATAATCGAATGCAAATACTGCCCTCTGAAGAAATGATTGTAGATATGTTAACAAAACTTTATAAAACTTAAAAATAGAAACATTACGAAGTAAGGCAAATCTAAAGGCATTCACAATTGAGGAGAGGTGTTAAAAATATACTTTGTTTTCCACTTGCTCATGCTTAAACAAATATTATATTTTACTTTTAGTGTTTTGAAATTGTATTCTCTATTATTCTGATCGTTTGTTATATAATTTTATTATTAAATAAAACATAATATTCAAATAAAACACAGTTTTAATAATAATTTTTCATAAAAATGTCATCGGCTTTTATTGGGTTAAGCATTTTTTGAAATTTTTAGTATTTTCAAAAACTTTTATGTGATACCCATATTGATATCTTAAAAAAACATGGTGCACAATCGTTCTTTTCTATGCAATGTTCAGATGCCCATAACTCAGAGAGCGCCAATTTTTTACTTGATGGCTTTTCTTATTTTGTAATTCTCTATCGCCACATTATTTGTGTTTTTGATTGGAGTTACTGCAATAAACATGTTCCAAATGATGTGGAAAAAATAGAATCAGGCTTGGTTTATTGCTCGCTGGACCGATCTAGCTGATTTTCAATTTCGAAACTGTGTCTGATCGATTGGCGTATTAATATTTTCTCTAGCTTATCTAGATGTGTGTGAAGATCAATTTCGTAGAAAAAGTCTCGGGCACAAATTAATTGCGTTAACATAGTTCTGTTAACAGGTTAACATAACGCTAGGGCATGAATGTCATCTTCTAAAGAAATTACAAATTTGAAAATTTATAAAACTTCCAAGATTACTATCAAAATTGCATTTTCTATAGGTAAGAAGTACTGGGAATCATAAAAGGGTATAAGCTCTAAAAATCCATCAATTTTTATCCGCCTATCATTTACTGTTTGTGGAGTTCATCTTCAAAAAAAATTTCAATCTTGAAAATTTAGAAAACTTTAAAATTTTTTATCAAAATTCTTTTTCTATAGTTGTAAAGTACTAGGAATCATATTTTTATAAAACCATTAATTTTTATCTGCCAGTTGCTAACCGCACCCTCTAAAAAAATTTTAAATTCGAAAATTTAGAAAACTTCAAAAATTTCTATTAAAACTCCATTTTCTGTAGTTATAAAGTACTAAGAATCATAAATGGGTATTTTATAGAAATATAAAATTCATCAATTTTGATCCTCCCATCTTCTACCGTTTTCCTGAAGTGCATCCCTTAAAGAAATTTCAATTTTGAAAATGCAAAAGCTTTAAAACTTTCTATCAAAATAGAATAGGAAAAGTAAAAAAGTAAAATAAATTTGTGTATTTTAGTGATGGTGGTTTTTATAAAATACTTGTTTAGATTTAGGAATATATAAGTAATTTTAATCAATTATTCATTATTTTCATAATTTTTGTAGATTGATTTGAAACAAGGTGAATTCATATAAGGTGACAGCGCCGCTACAGCAATGGAACAATACAACAATAAAAAGAAAAAACAGGCACTTAGGTGTATGGTAATCTTCAGAACGCAATTAAATACTGCACTTTTTTCTTACCGTTTTTAAAAACGTTTTTACTAAGATTCGTTTTTTTTTAATTGACTTAAAACTCTTCTTACAATTCTATTTTAAAGAATAATAAAAAAGAGATTTTGTAATGAAATGAACATTACAAAATTAAGCAAAAAATTGTCAGCTGCCGCAACGATGCCACGTGGTAAAATAAATTCGCCTTGATTTGAAAGAAAAAAATATAAAATAATAAACAATATTTTTATTTTTATTCTAAAACTGACCTAGTGCTTGTTTCATTATAAGATAAAATTAAATATAATAAAAGGCCAAAAAACATTAACATTTAAATAAAAAAATAAATAATTTTAAAAACATTAAATAATTTTTATCTATATTGGCGATCCTGCCAGGAGCTGTTCATCTTTAAGTATAAAGCCCAATTGCTCCATTTGGAATATCGAACACATTTTTCGCTTGAATTCACTCTAGATATAAAATACTGTGGCCGTACTCCGTAAGTCGCTTAAGCTTAATCTCCATCGCAAAAAATATATAAATCAATTTAGAGATTTTTAGCTACAAATACAATTCTGTAACGAGCATTGCTAAAATTAGCTATCTATTAAAAATTAAATTCGCCGTATTTTTGCATTTGTTGTCATCGCTAAAATTCACTTATTTTGTATTCTCTAACAACTAAACAGCTTTTATTTGTCTTCTAAATGCTTAATTTTTAGCAATAAGTATTTTGTGCTGCTAAAAAGTAATTAAAATTTTGCTGAGAGTTTACCATGGAGGAAGTAAGCAAGAGAATAACAATTAACTGCTTTAATATATTTCTTTTTCTCATCTACCCTTAAGTAGTTAATTTTTCGTAATAAAATCTTTTTGTTTTTACCTTTATGCTTTTTATGTTTATTCATTGGCCTTAGCGTTTTAAAAAATAATAAGAAAATTTTACATTTAGAACAAATTTCAATTTGTAAAAGTTCAAATCTACTTTTCTACGATTTCTTGAAAAAATAATATGCGTAAATAATGAACTATATTATTATCCGAACAAATATATTACAAAATAAAATATATTTTAATTAATATATTTAAAATTTAAAAAAAAATTTTACGTTTTACAACATATTTATAAAAATTTTTGGTGCGAAATGCATAACATTTATATGAACACAAAATATAAAGTAATGTCAAAAACGAGCTTCCTAAGTTTGTCTCTTTCTAACAGCACATTATTGAAAATAGAAGAAAATAAAAAGGCTTATTTTAGCAAATAGTAAATTTTAGCTAAGAGATTAGAGTTACAGAATACAAATTTAGCGACATCCCTAAAATATTCGCCCAAATTTATTTTTAGCGTTTTAGCGATCGAGATAGAAAATTATCGACGAGAATTACAGAATACGCCTGCTGGACATAATTCCCTAAGTATTAAATTGTGTCTCAATATGAACAAACCACGCTTCTGGATGATATACCGAAAATGGAGGTAACTTAACTGTTGCTGCGCAAATTTGTAGTTGTGAATTATTAGGATAATTACATGCAGCATTAAGGCTTAACTATAATGTGTTAGGATAGGTTAAACAACTGTGCGACTACACATAGTCAAATGTGCATAACTATAATATACTTAAGCGACTTTTCGTCAAGTTTCGTTAAGTGTAATTTTATTAAGCAAAAAACAAAGCCGACCGTACTTTGCTTAAGAAATCAAATGTCAATTGTTTTATAAATTTAAAAAGCGAACTGCAATAGACGCTGAAAATGTTTTTTTTTTTCATTATAATTAAATTAAGAGATCATCAAATAAAACATCTAATGCAATTAAATATCTAATGCAATTTTTAATATATTCAGAGTCTTTAATGGTTTTGACTTTTTTTCATTTTATTCCATTTTAATAATAATTTTTTGTACTGTTGCATTTTTAAGTACTTTTTTATTTATGTTATTATTTGCTTCATTTTTATTCAACGAATAATTCATAATCATTTATTATTGGTAATATATTTTTAAATTGTAAATATTTAATAACATTTTGGGTTAAAAATCGATACATTAGAAAAGCTTAAGAAGAAAACAGTTTCTTTCAAAAGTTAAATGTTTGCAACTGTGTGAAGTAAGTAGGTACGTTTATACAGTACATTATAGCCACCAAAAAGTCTTCAATAAGTTTCTTAGGCATTTGACATGTTTTTCGTTGACTTTTGACAATAGCTTAAGTTAGTTTAAGCATAATATAGTTAGCCCTTTAGAATACGAGTTATTAGAACCATTCGCGAAATCTTGAGTAACTACTGTATTAGAACAAATGAGAGAGCGAATCATGTTGGAGAATGTAGTCATGCTTACAAGAACAAACGAACAAACAACAACAACAATAGAAAAATTATTACAATAAATAATTATGATGTATTCAGTATGAAAGTTGAGCAAGAGGTAATTTATTATTCATTTTCTTTTGTGTTATAAGCTATATCTTATACTAATTTGACAGTGGTCAAATATATTCAATATGAGTCTATCTAGGTAGCTATAGAACATGACCCCTAGATGACAATATTCCACAACTCCCACCTATAGTTTAATAATACTTATAAAATATAATTAATTTTTTTCTTCTTTTTTCTTTAACTTACGAATTCAAAACAACTAAGATTTTGCAAATTATTTCTTATAATTCAGAAGTTGCAATGGTCTCAATTTACGCGATTGAAAATCAGCTCGACCAGGATTAACGTTATTCTGTACATCTCCCTCCACAGGATCTGCAGGAAAAGGTACACACCCTTCATCGGCTTGAACTGAAGGCGAACCATATGGTTCATCATGGGATGAACTAGAGCCTTCCTCAATGGCAATACTTGGTGGCTGTTTGTTCATTTTCGAGATTGTCTTCTTTGCCACGAATCATTTGATTAATGTGCCTCTTGATAATTTTTCTATGACGTAATAAAACGCAATTATACGATTGCGGGCCAATACGTTTTTTAACTGTAGCTTCCTGCCACGAAGCCTTATTAGGATTTGAATAGTCTCCACATATACATTTTCACCGGACTCAAACGCAGTCTTACGATTCCCATTAAAATTTTTTATATTTATCAACTGCTTTTCCCTAATTTTGTTTTTAACTAAAGGTGGACAAAGGATACTAAAGCGTGTTTTTATATCCCTCCCCAACAACAACTTTGCTGGAGTTTCCCCTGTAGTGCAATCTTTAGTCGACCTGTAGTCGAAGAGAAAGGTGTTCAAATATCATCCATATATTCACACTCACGCAAATTTGCATAAATAGACTTTTACAAAATTTTCGGCCTGACCATTGGTCACCGGGTGACCAGGAGCAGTAAAAATCTGCTTGATAATATTTTGCCTCATAAAAACCTTAAATTCCTCTGACGTAAATTGCCGACCGTTATCGCTCACCAACGTGTCGATAAGACCAAATCTGCCGAAAATATCACGTAATTTAGCTATAAAAAAACTAGTAGTTATAGATTTCGTTTTAAATACCTCTACCCATTTAGAAAGCGAGTCTATTATAATAAGAAAATAAAATTCTTTCATAGGCCCTGCAAAGTCTATACGAAGCCTAGACCAGGGAGAATCTGTAGGTGTCCAGGGTATTAGTGGGCCCTTTTCTGGACTTGGTTGTGCGAGCTTACATGAAACGCAGTTAGAAATTAATCTTACGAGGTCACAATCCATTTTAGGCCACCACACATACGATCTAGCCAACGCTTTCGTTTTAACTAATCCAAAATGAGAATAATGGAGTTCTTTTAAAACTTGGCAGCGTAACTTAGTCGGTATTACAACTCTAAAACTCCATAAAATACAACCGTATTCCACCGAAAATCTTGTATTTGCGAGAGATATAAGGTGCAAATTCCTCTCCTTCGAGTGATTCAATTTTTCCATTCTGTATCGCCTCCCTTAATTTTGACAATGTCGGCTCATGCCCAATTTCTCTGGAGATATCTTTGAAATTCAAATTTAATTTATTATCATTAGAAATGTAGTTAATGAAACCGAAATCTTCCCCCTCATTCCCAATTTCTTGCTGGGGAATCCTCGACAAATGATCCGCAGAAGCCAGATAATATTAATGCCCACCTCTGCATTCTAGCCGCCGCTATTACAGGCAATCCCTTATTTTCGCCAAAAATTCCTAACAGGGGCTTATGGTCGGATTCTAAAACGAAATGAATCCCCTTCAAGTATTGTCGAAGTTTTGTCACATTATAAACAATTTCCAATACCTCTTTCTGTATGGTGCTATAATTCCTTTCTGTTCAAGTAAGAGCTCTCGACACAAAAGCTATGGACTTTTTGGACCCATATGCCCATACGTGTGGCAGAATTCCCGCAACAGAATTATTTAAGGCATCTTTTGACAAAACAATCGGCAACTTAGGGTTAAAATGAACCAATACCCTGTTTGAAGTAACATCCACTTTTAAAGATTTAAATGTATTGTCACACTCCTTCGACTATTTGAATTTAGCATCCTTTCTGAGAAGCTCATAGAGCGGAGCCATTTTATTTGCAAAATTAGGGATAAATTTTGAATAATAATTAAGCATGCCCACGAATACTCTTACTTCCGAAATATTTCGGGAAACAGGGGCATGTAATACGGAAGAAATGCGGTCCTTGTTTAAACTCAAACCATTTCGGTCAATATTAAAACCTAAATAAAAGACCTTATCTCTGAAAAATTTGCATTTACTATCATTAAGCCGTAACCCCACCGATTCGAGTTTAGAGAGCACCAGTTCTATGGTTTTGACGTGCTCACAAAAGCTTTGCCCAGTAATGATAACATCATCCACATACTTTATAACATTTGGAATTCCACGCAAAACGTTTTCGATTGTTTTTTGAAAAATAGCCGCCGCGGGTTTTACGCCGAACGGCAGACGCGTCATTTTAAAAATTCTTAAGTGAGTATTCCAAGCACATAGCATCTGAGATTCCTCGTCTAATACAAGTTGGTTATAGGCATTCGAAAGATCTAATTTGGTATATAATTGTCCATGCGGTGAAGCAAATAATTCGTCTATTAACGGAAGGGTATATTTTACATCCTCCAAGTATTTATTAATAGTGTATTTGTAGTCCCCACATAAACGAATTTTCCCGTTAGGCTTGATAATGGGAACAAATAGTGTACACCATTCTGCGTTGTTAACGGGTATTAAAATACCTTTTTCTACCAAGTCCTGCAATTTAAACTCAATTTAAGAACGCTACACTAATGGCACCGGTCTTGGTTTACAAAAAAATTGGTTTAACGTTTTCCATTGAATTAAGTTTCACCGTACATCCAGTATATTAACCTAATTCTTTTTTAAACACATTCAAAAAACGTTTTCGTATGCCTTGTACACGCTCACTCATGCTACTAACCGTATTTATGTTTGAAAGACCGATTCCGAACAAAGCCACAAAATCGCGGCCTAAAAGCGATGAGCTACACGTACTATTTGTAATGACAAACCGTAAGTTCTTACAATTGCGATGAATTCACCGATAACCTTAATTTTGTCTCAACCATATGCACAAAATTTATCCATACACGGACTCAAATCTTGCCTCTCGAAAAACTTATCAAACGTTTCCTTCGACATTAAAGAACACGTAGCGCAAGTATCAACAATGAAGTCTACAACCTTTTTATTTACCTCCACAGAAAGAGAAAATGGTACAGAAGAACGTTCATCCGTGATACTATAAATAGAAAAATTAGAATCCTCACTTAAATTTTCATTATTAACATTATTTACAAAATTATTTTTTGATACTTGAACCGTATTAATTTCATTACTGTTGCATACACTTGCAAGATGCCCGATTTTATGAAACTTGTGACACTTGCTGTTTTTGTATCTGCATTTTTCACTAACGTGATTCTTCCATCCACACCGTGAACATTTGTTCTTTGTTCTTTGCTGTTATTCTGCTGCTTGTTGGTGCTGCTCTTGCCTCCGCCTGATGTATCTTCCCTGTTGTAAAACTGTTTGGACCCACGTGAAAATTTCTTAAGATAATTAACCTTACTTTCTTGGCTTTCGTTTGCACACATTTTCGCTTCCATCGTCAGCGCTTTCTTGTATGCCATCTCTAGAGTCAAACTCTCATCCTCCTCACACAGTCTTTCATATATTTCAAACGGAGAGGTCTGCCACATTTTGTAAATAACTCTATTAAGGCCATTTTAAAATTTCTTTTGTTTACTGTACAAGTCAATTCCACTGTATCGTTTTTAAACGATTCGCATTTTCACATCGTTTATTTTTTTCAAGATAAATATTAGTAACTGTTGGATAAAATTTTTTTAAATGACGTTCCAAGTTTCCAGCATGTTATTTAATAATTTATTTTCACATTTTTCATTTTTGCAAATTAGATGGTTGTTATTATTATTATTATTTTCAAAAAAAAGTGCGCAACAAATAATTTTTTGGACCAGGCATTTTGAATATCACGTCTCTCACTTTAAATGTAGTAATAATATTTACAAAACAAATAATGAGAACTTAGCAAGAGTCACAGTCATTGTTTTTGTTTTGATTTTCCTCACAGCAAAGAGTAAAAACTAAAGGTTTGTTTGGTTTATTTTCACACTCTGATTTTTTTAATCCATATAAAAAAATACTAAATTGCTTTTTACTCAGAAAACAACTGTTTTAACTATTTAAGTTTTCTTTTCAATAGCAAGAGGTTATGCCATATGTACATAACATTTGCAAGCTGAACATGGAAATTATAAACCGTATGTTAAACACTGATTTTCACATACACACGAAATTACATATGGATAGCAATTTTGACATTCCATATTACTTGTAAACGTAGTCTAAAAACACCTTTACAACTTTAATAATAAACAACTCACAAATGTACAGATGCATGTGAAATAAAAGAAAACACATGCTATTTTATATCTTCAAGGAAGTACCCAATAAACAAATTTCGCACAAGAACAAATATACTGTAACATAAACTAACTTAACAACTGTGATATTAGAATAAGAAATGCAATATTTAAATGTTTGTCAATTATAACAATCTTTTTATTGGTTATTTTTAAATGTGATATATATTTTAAATTTATTACGAAAATCGCTTGAAAAGGTCAACAAAAAATTAAGGAAACGGCGGGATAAAAAAATGTAATAAATTTTCTTACAATTATTTTTATTAGGCCCAATTAGCTTAATAAAACACCAAAACATCCAAATAATAGATCTGTTCAGTAACTAAAAATTTTTACCAATAGTTGCGAATTGTTACTAGAACGTGTTCACGTACTCACAAATTCGCAAGTAGAGAGTGAAAAAAGAGCATAAAAATGTGAGAGAAAAAATTTGTTGCAAGTTATGGCTAGTAAAATTTTTACTAGCAAGAATTAGCCAAACAGATGTTTCTTACCTTTGCTTACAAAATAATTTGCTTTAAAAAAGTCTGAAAGAAGAAATTTTTGTAAGATTAAAAAAAGTATTTGACAATTAAAAGAATACAAAAATAAATTATTTTGTTATTTTTCTTTAATATTGCTATTGAAGTACACAGCAAAGAAGTGTAAAAAACAGAAATTTGGTTTAGTCTTCGAGCTTGGCAGGTGTTTGTTTTGTCCTTAGAATTTAAAGTAAACAAGCCAGTGATAAAACATTCAATGCAATGTACTTTTTTTTGGTACAATTTAAAGACGAGTATTTAATTTTTTTTATCTAATTATCAATAAGTTATACAAATGTATGAAGTTATTATTATTATTTTTAATATATATATTTTTACATCTAAATCACAATAATTTTTTTTTTTAAAACTTGAGCAGAAAAAAAGTTATATTCATGATGCCCTTAAACATCATAAAAGCTTTTGAAAATTAACTAATAATTAAAAACAAAGTACAACATTTTATGTAAATATTTTTGCTATTTTTTTTTCATTTCATCCATTTATTAACTATAAGTTAACTATACATACATAGGATAAGTAGTATAAATTTATAATTATTAATTTAAAATTATTAATTTATATACGCTAACCTGCTAAGCCTTTCAGCTTGTCAGCAGAAGAGTAGTAAATAAATTACTAAATATAAACCAATTATTTAAATATAAACAAATTATTTAAATTCATTGCGAACTAATGAAATAATTTTATAAAAGCTTTTTTCTTTTTGGAATGCTATTTTCATTAACTATATACTTCTTCCATAATCGTTGTGAAAACGTTCTACTTTAAATCTTCCTTGTGCTCGGCGTCTTGTATTATGCTCATGATCTATTGCTTTCAAAAATATCTCATCCTTATGAAATTCATTTACCAAAGTCATGTGGTATATACTTTTCACGTTCAAAATGTTTAGTTTTTTAGCAAGATTATCTTGATTAAGATTGTTGTTATTTGTGATAAATGACGTGTTGTTTTGGCTATGACTGTTGTTGCTACTTGTAGTGTTCGAGATTATAGTTGTGTTGTTGTTGCGGCTAGTATTGAAACCCGTGTGATTATAGCTGAAAATGCTGTTGTTGGAGAACGAATGGCTATATCTGTTGTTGTAGCTAGTGATAAAAGACGTGATCTGTTGCTTGCGTTATTTGAGATATACGGTGTATGGTTATGGTTATTTGTCACATAATGACTAAAAAAGGTGTTGTTGTTTATATTGGCAGGCATAATGTTGCCGCTATAATTGTTGTTAAACGTTGTGCTATAGAGCACCTGGCTATCTCTAGATATAATAGCTTGTTGTATTGCATTTCTTACAATAACGTTTCTCTGTTGGGTTGCTGTTCGTAATTGATTGTTGTTGGTATTTAAAGTGTGGTTGGTTGAGTTTTGGGCATGGCTTGCACGATGATAGTTTTTCATCAGTATATTAAAAAGTTGAATTTGAGATTTTTGCAGTGCTCTGCAATATGACGAATTTCCCCAAGCTGTAGTACTTCAGCTACTGAAATGTATACTTGTTTAAGTACACTATACGTGGAACAGTAGCTCATATGGGTCAGCATGTATACAGTCTTTCGAAGTTTCTTCTGTAGGTTATCTATATGTGTCTTCCATTTAAACTTACTATCTACATAAGCTCCTAAGTACTTGTACGTGTCCACTAGTTCTATGATTGTTTTGCAGGAATCGTTAGAACTGCTAAGATTTTTCGCATTATTATTGTGAAGACATTCGTTGTCGTGGAATTTTATATTTAGGGTTGTTGTGGCTATATGTTGTAGTTTAATATGCATTAATTTAGTTTTTGTTGCGTTGATTGATAACTAGACCATTGTCGTGACACCATTTGGTTGCTATGTTTAATTGCTCCTGCATACGTTCTGTGGCCAATTTAATATTTTTGTCTGCAACGACGATTGCAGTATCATCGGCATATGCATATGATGTATTCCCTTGAAGATTACTTACCATGTCGTTAGCGTACATTATGTATAAAATTGGTCCTAACTTAGATTCTTGAGGTATGCCGAAGTCTATTGAAACTTTTTTACTGTATTGATTGTTAATCTTGACACTGTATGATCTACAGTCGAGATAACTTTTAAACAAGTTTAACGTGTTTCCCCTAATTCCATTTCTTTCTAGCATGTGAAGTAATTTACTGTGCGTAAGAGTGTCAAAAGCCTTACTAAAATCTATAAATAAAACCAGACTATGCATACCTTTGCCAAAATAGTTGTTTATACAATTTGAAAAATTTCCCATAAGTTTATTTATGTTTTTTCCTTTTTGGAAACCAAACTGATTTTTATTAATAATTTTTTATTTCTTCAAAAACGTTGTTGTTCTTCTCACTACAATTACCTCAAGAATTTTTTCAATGGCTGGTAGAATAGCGATAAGCCTGTAATTGTTGTAGTTTGTTTTGCATCCGCTTTTATATATGGGTCTTGCTAAAGATGTTTTTAGCAAATTTGGAACAATGCCGCTTTCCAAACTAGAGTTTATTTACCTTGTAATTATGGGTGTGATAAAGCTTGCATTGTTTTCAAGTCCACAGGTCTAATGCCATCGATTCCAGCAAGAATTTAAAATGTTATAGATTTCTTCCTCATTAGTGAGTTCCATAAAGAGCGAGTTTTCGCGAGCATTTCCATTATTAATTATGGTTTTTATACTGCAGCTATGTAAAATATTTTTCACATTTTCTTTAAAACTTTTGGAAAAATTGTCTAATATATTTTGTAGATTTATATTTCCAAAGTTTTTAATTACGTTTTCATCAATATTATTTGATTATTTTCCGACGATTTCATTAATCAATTGCCACGTTATGCGCATATCCTTTCTATTTTCAATAAAATTTTTTCTATAATAATTGTTTTTTTTTCATAATTTATTTTTTTGTTTGCGAGATTTCTAAACTTTTCATAATCAGTTTCACAGTTTTTGTTGTTTTTTATTATTTCGCCATCTATTAAAAAGTTTATCCCGGTGATCACAATATTTAACTAATTCATCACTTATCCAAGGATTTGACGATCTTTTAGTTACTTGAGATATTATTTTCAATTTCTTGTGTGGTTACCAGTTTGCTGGCTTTTAGTGATCTTGGTTTCATACATTTTGCCACTCTAGTACATTTTCTTAAAAAAAAGGAATATTTAATGTTCATACCGTACAGTTTTTAAGTTTTACATATCATTCCAGAAGCCACAACAATTTTATTTGCTAATTTTTGCTAGTAAAGCGTTCATTTATTGTTTTACATTTGGGAGAATAATTTTAAAAATTTCTGTTTTACTCTCTCGTTGCTACTTTTTGCTAGCAAAGTTACTGAACAGACCTAGTGTTTTATAATCTAAGCTTAAATAAAAACCATACAAGGGCATACTGCATTACTTTTCTACTGCATTACGTGTTTCAGTAATCAGTAAAAAGTACTGATTACTGAAAAAAATCAGTATTCAGTAAATTTTACTGGTTACTGAAAAGAGAAATCAGTAAAAAGTACTGATTACTGAAAAAAGAAATCAGTGTTCAGTAAATTTTACTGGTTACTGAAAAGAAATATCAGTATTCAATAAATTTTACTGATTATTGAAAAAGAAATGAGTATTCAGTTAATTTTACTGGTTACTGAAAAAAATCAGTATTCATTAAATTTTACTGATTATTGTAAAAAAAAATCAGTTATCAGTAAATTTTACTTGTTACTAAAAAAAATCAGTATTTAGTAAATTTTACTGATTATTGAAAAAAAAACCAGTATTGAGTAAAAAGTACTGATTGCTGAAAATGAGATCAGAATTCAGTAAATTTACCGATTTGTATAAAAAACTGCAGTAATCAGTAAATGACAGATAGTAGATGAATAGTGGCATAACTGAAAAAACGAACTTTATAAATATGTGTTAATTTTACGAAATTGTGGACTGTATATAAATTGTAAATTAATATTGATACATAAGTGAGCCACCCTGTGCTATAAATTACTTTATTAATTGAAAAAATTGAAACTAATAAAAACATAAAATTTGAGGGTATTTTATTGAAAATTGTTGGTAAGCTGACGCCTAGCTCGTTTCTGCCATAAACAATTTTTAATGAATATGGCAGAAACGAGCTAGGCGTCAGCTTACCATCAATTTTCAATAAAATACCTTCAAATTAAATAAACTAAGACAATGAATTTAAAAGGAAAAAACTTTTAAAACAGTATTTTTTAAGTTCGCAATGAATTAATTAATTTATATGTATCCAAAGAATTCTAATTAATTAATCTGCTGACAAGCCAATGGCTTAGTAGGTCATTTTAACGGTAACGGCCCAATTAGCTTAATAAAACACCAAAACATCCAAATAGTAGGTCTGTTCAGTAACTAAAAATTTTTACCAATTGTTGCGAATTGTTACTAGAACGTGTTCACGTACTCACAAATTTGCAAGTAGAGAGTGAAACAAGAGCATAAAAATGTGAGAGAAAAAATTTGTTGCAAGTTATGGCTAGTAAAATTTTTATTAGCAAGAATTAGCTAAACAGATGTTTCTTACCTTTGCTTACAAAATAATTGGCTTTAAAAAAGTCTGAAAGAAGAAATTTTTGTAAGATTAAAAAAAGTATTTGACAATTAACAGAATACAAACATAAATTATTTTGTTATTTTTCTTTAATATTGCTATTGAAGTACACAGCAAAGAAGTGTAAAAAACAGAAATTTGGCTTAGTCTTCGAGCTTGGCAGGTGTTTGTTTTCTCCTTAGAATTTAAAATAAACAAGCCAGTGATAAAACATTCAATGCAATGTACTTTTTTTTTGGTACATTTTAAAGACGAGTATTAATTTTTTTTTTATAATTATCAATAAGTTATACAAATGTATGAAGTTATTATTATTATTTTTAATATTAATATTTTTACATCTAAATCACAATAAACATGTTTTTTAAAACTTGAGCAGAAAAAAAAGTTATATTCATAATGCGCTTAAACATTATAGAAGCTTTTGAAAATTAACTAATAATTAAAAACAAAGTACAACATGTTATGTAAATATTTTTGCTATTTTTTTTTTCATTTCATCCATTTATTAACTATAAGTTAACTATACATACATATATATTTTTAATTCAGTGTCATTTTAGGATAAGTAGTATAAATTTATATTTATTAATTTAAAATTATTAACTTATCTACGAAAACCTTTGTCAGCGTTTTCTTAAAATAATATTTTCCACCTACAAAAATAAAATGTGCTGACAACCGCTTTAGTACCACTAAACCGGTAAAATTGGTTGCTTTCACATTTGAGCTTTTTTTTAAGATTACTATCTACACAAAAAAACAAAATTTTAAAAAAATATTTCATGTACAGAAATGATCCCGTTACTGTCGCACTTAAATTTGTCGGATCAAGCGCTTTCCCTGGTTTTCTCCAGACAAGCTGCTGGCCCTTGACACCAAAAATGCAAAATTTGCTTTCTTCTGTAAATAAGACCTTTTGTCAGATTTTTTTTTGCTTATTTATGTATTCCTTGGCAAAGACAATCCGCTTTTTACGATTTACAAGTGAAACTAGAGGCTTCTACGTGCTCATATACTTAGCTTTTTTTTTAAATTCTACGTACGGTATCTTTGATGAAACTGATCTTCAACAGATTTAGTGATTTCTCCTGACGTCAATTTAGGTTTCTGTTGAACTAATTGGAGAATGTGCCGTTTTTCCCGTACATTACACAAAAACACCTGTTTCTTTCTGTATTAAAGAGTGTGCTTTACCGACAGACTTAACAATGTCCCGAAGTGTTTTTCCCTCCTTCCATAGCATTATCATAATTTTTCTCTCTTCCACATGAACTTCTTTTTTCATTTTAAATTGCCAAACACTCATTAAAATTGTACCAAAGTAAAAGATATTAATAAATGACGCATATAGTATAAAAAACACATCAAATTTACCGTTACATACTTTATAGGCAGACTTTTGCTGCACTAGAGATATGCCTTGTTACGAAAATGATTGATCGCATAAACATCAAATAAGTTTTTGTTATATTTAAAGACGTGATGACTATTAGTTTAAATTTAATTTTTAGTTTTTTATAAACAAAACTGTGGGGGATAAAGGGGGGTTGCTTCCACGTAGATGTGGGCGGGGTCGTCCCACAGAGTTGTGGGGAAAAATACTTAAGACTTACCCGTGATACTGGAGATGTGAGTGGTGTCTTCTGCTGGCTGCTCCTCTTTATCTTCTGTATCTTGTTGAAAGGATTCTGATGTTCTGGTTCTTGAACTGTTTCCTTTATAGTGCTTCTAGTTGTAGTTGTTGTTGTTTTCTCTAGTGATGATGATGTTGTTGGTATCGAGATGGTGATATTTGCACCACAATTATCCTTTATTTTATTCTATATTTTGGACACACTGGCCAAGTAGGGTTTTGCATGAATAACACAATATGGTTTGTTTTTTGTTTTATGGTTTTTATTGAAACTTAATTCGAGCTTTATTTATAAAAATTTTAAGGGAAAATATACGTGGTATTAAACACGACTGCAATAACACTTAAAAAAAAAGAACCTTTTTTCTTTAAGAAAATAACTTTAGCGCACTAAAAAAAGAATCACTTCACAGATTTATTTAAATTAAATTGTACTTTCTACAAATGCTGAACTGACCACTGCACACGTCTACACTGCTGAACTGATTAACGTCGAAGAAGAATTGCGCATTCTTTTGCCCTTTTTTTGTTTTATGTTTCTCTCTTTTTTTTTATTACACAGATGCAAAAAAAAGGCAGAAGAGTGTTTACAACGCAGTCTGCGTTGACGCTTAAACATCCCGCCCCCCTTGCAGGACTGCAACTTAGAGTATAAAAAGTTATATATAAATTCTAATTCAATAAGTCAAAAAGATAGAGTATCTGAGGGTGTAATACAAGTATAAATTCAATAAATTCAATAAAGTTCAATAAATGTATAAGTTCAATAAATGTATAAGTGCAATAAATGTATAATATAAAAGTGATGGCTAGTCGTTGGTGGCACCTAGAGGCCAAACTTTCCCACTAAGACCCATCCCAAAGCTGTATCTTGTGCAAGAGGCAATGCGAGGCTGCCTGGTTGAAGACCACTTCTGATAAGATCCGGATATACATCGGCTCCCAGGATGACGTTGACGGTGTTATTACCATAGAAGTCTGGGTCTGCCAGACGGAGATTAGCGTAGTGTTGAGCTACTCGGCTGTCCAGCGGTTTTCTGGCTTGGTTGAGGGGTAGTTTGTCATCAACTCTGGCGGTGACGGTAAACGTGGTTGCTCCCTCAAAACGTGAACGAAAAGACATTTTGTACCACTTCTTGTTGTCGATCAGTTCAACGGGGAGGTGATATCGGTCGACGATGAAGGCGGCGATAGCACTTTCGGTGGCACACGGGTTTAACAGACCACGGACTTGCACCCATTGCTTGTTTAGGCGTATTTGCATAATGACGGTAGGTATCAACGTAGCGTTACCAGTACCGCTTGAACAACGTATCTTGGAGGGGCGATGGAGAAGTGTGTGATGCTTACCCCTGCAGATTTTACAACATTCAGCACTGCGACACTTATTAGTCCGGTGCGAGTGAGCTAAGCAATTTTCGCAATATAGATGGCGTCGTACCGTTTTTTCTCGTGCGGAAACAGACATGCTGATAAACTTTTTACATTTTCGCAATGGGTGATCCTTTTGGCACAGGCGGCAGTCACAGGTGGATTTTAAACGAATGATAACCCGTTGGCGCTCAATCGGGGAAGCGCTTCTACGTGGTGAACGCCGCATAATGACTAAAAAAGAAAAGAACGGAATAAAGGCAAAGATTAGTTGTCATTGCGATTCGGGGTAGGGGAGCCACACTAATTTAACGATGGGGCGCATGATGACACCCGTAGCGGTGCGGATGTCAGCTGTGCGGACCTTGCTGTCCGGGCCGTGATAGACTTTATCAATGCGACCGAGACGCCATTGGTGTGGGGGTAAATTGTCTTGTCGCACGACGACAAGATCTCCGATCGCGAAGTCTCGCTGTGGGTATTTCCATTTGGTCCGCTTATGAAGTTCCATAAGATACTCGTTTTTCCATCGACGGGCGAGGTGATGATGTAATATTTTTAGTTTCTGCCAGCGATTGACATAACTTAACGAGTGATCGGAGAGATTGGGTTCGGGGGGTGACAATATGGGGGTGCCTATGAGGAAGTGACCGGGGGTTATTGCGCATAAGTTGGTGGGGTCGTTGGTCACTGGACTCAAGGGCCGTGAATTCAGACATGCTTCTATGCGGGTTAGCATGGTGCTAAATTCTTCATACGTGAAGTGTTGGCTGTGGCAAATTCTTTTAAAATGGGCCTTAAAACTTTTAACTCCGGCCTCCCACAGGCCGCACATATGGGGTGCACCTGGGGGGATGAAGTGCCATTCTAACGGGGAGAAGCTGTTTTGAGCTAGTACACCTTTACGTACGAGTGCGAGGAATTGTTGGGCATCTTGTTGTAGGATGTTAGAGGCGCCAACAAACGCAGTGCCATTATCGGAATACATGGCATGGGGCGTTCCTCGTCTACTGAAAAATCTGGCGAAGGCTGCTAAAAAGGCTTGCGTAGATATGTCTCCAGTGGCTTCCAGGTGGATGGCTTTAGTGGCGAAGCAGACGAAGATAGCGACGTAACCTTTGGTGATTTTGCAACCGCGGCCCACGTAGGATTTTATCTCGAAGGGCCCGGCGAAATCCACTCCAGTGTCGTAGAATGGGCGGGTGAGCGTAACTCGTTCGGGGGGTAATGCAGCCATCATCTGCTGGCTGAGCGCACCTTTATGTCTGACGCATATTACACATTTAGAAATAGTTGATTTAATTAGATTTTTAAGACGAGGTACGTAATAATGACATCGCATAAGGCGGTGTAAAAGCGCATTTTGGCCATGTATGGAGTATATGTGTAGCCATTTGAGGAAAAGTTGAGTATAACGAGCGTGATAGGGTAACAAAATAGGGTAGCGCTCATTATAGCTAAGAGTGGGGGAGTTTGCCAATCGGCCATTAATTCTCATGATTCCTTTAGAATCGAGAAAGGGGTTAAGAGTTAATAATGTACTTTTACGGGATATCGGGCGATTATTGCATAATTCTTTATGCTCCTCTGCAAAATTAAGTTTTTGACTCGAAATGATTAAACATGATTTAACGAGATTGATTTCATCTGAGGTGAGATCGTTAGAGTTGAATTTCTGATGATTTTTCAAGCGATGATAAAAACGAAATACGTAACTAATAACTCGTAACGCTTTCGGCAAATCCGAAAAAGTATGGAGAAGGTCTTCATATTTTACCGTTGTAGAGTGCACACAAAGCGGTCTGGACTCTTCGTCCGTTGAGAAGTTTTCAGTGCATGACGGCCATTCAGCGTGTGGAAGTCTTAACCAAGAGGGACCTTGCCACCAGAGCGTATTCGCCGCCAATTGTGAGACGGTAAGGCCGCGAGAGGCCAGGTCAGCTGGATTGTTCTTCGTATCCACATGCGACCATGGTTCGATTCCGACCTTTTCGATTATGGAGGTGACGCGGTTTTCAACGAATGTTTTCCATCGGTTAGGGGGACCTCGCAACCACGCTAAGACGATCGTGGAATCCGTCCACAAGAAAATTTTGTAATTTTTCAAATTGAGTTGAGCTGGTATTGTGTCCATCATTGTAGCCAACAATTCAGCACCACAAAGTTCTTTTCGCGGTATCGAAACAAATTTTACCGGCGCTACCTTGGTTTTTGCTACTAAAAGGTGTGTTGAGACAAAACCTTGGTTCTCAGACCGCAGGTACAGAGTAGCGGCATAGGCCTTTTCAGAGGCGTCGCAGAAACCGTGTAGTTCGGTGTTGTATGAGGGGTCAAAATCAACAAAACGGGGTATTCGAATTTGTTCGATGTGTACATAATCGTCAAGAAAATTATGCCAGTTTTCTAATGTAGGGGGGTGTAAATCTTCATCCCAGTCTGTTTCGTCCTTCCAGATTTGTTGCATTATGATTTTAGCCACAATTATTTTGGGTGATAGCCAGCCCGCGGGGTCAAATAATTTGGCTATTTCTGAAAGTACAGACCTTTTTGTGACTGCCTTACGATCGGGGTGAGATTTCAATTTAAAGTAGAAATAATCGTTTCCAGCGTTCCAGCGCAGTCCAAGCGTTTTAGTGATGCTGGAATCAGAAAGGGTCAAAAATTCTTCATCTAGTAGATAATGCGAGGGTAAATCATTGAGTAGAAGATTGTTATTCGCCGTCCATTTACGTAACGTAAACCCAGCTGACTCAAGCACGTTGCGGAGTTGATTTCTGCATTCTAAGCTGGCCGTAAGAGTATGGGAGCCAGCCAAAACATCATCGACGTACATGAAGTTTCGTAAAATGTCAGCTGCCAGGGGGTAATTCTGTTCGACCTCGTTGGCTAACTCTAGCAATGTTCTGATTGCTAAGTATGGCGCGCAGTTGACACCGAATGTCACGGTATTCAACTGGTAATCTTGAAGGGGCTCATTCGGGAATTTTCGGAAGATTATGCGCTGATAAGGGGTTTGAGAGGGTTCTATAAGAATTTGGCGGTACATCTTTTCGATGTCCGCGTTAAATACGTAGCGAAAAAGTCTCCAGCGAAGAATTAAAATTGTTAAGTCAGCTTGTAATATAGGCCCAACGTGGAGCATATCGTTGAGACTGACGCCATTAGATGAGGGGCTAGAAGCATTAAACACCACACGTAGCTTGGTGGTAGCACTATCGGGTTTTAGTACCGCGTGGTGTGGCAAGTAGTAGCTTTCAGGGCCGTTGCTCGAGGGGGAAACTTTGTCCATTTGGCCTAGAGTGGCATACTCGGTGATTACTCGGTCGTAATCATTTTTGAGTTCGGGGATTTTTAGCAACCTTGTTTCATTGCGTAAAAATTGAGATATGGCGATGTTTCGGGAATCGCCTACATTAAGGGGGTTAGGGTAGTCGCGCTTAAAGGGGAGTGACACGACAAAACGACCATCAGGGTTTTTGTGGGTCGATCTCTTATACAGCTCTTCACAGTATATATCTTCAGGGGTTGAGCGGCGCTTCTTCGGAACTTCTTCCAGTTCCCAGAACTTTTGTAGTTGAGTGGATAGGGTAAGTTCATTGAAAAATGAACGAATCGTGACACGGTTTTGGGGGGTGTGCATTTTGCCGGGGAGTATCCAGCCGAAAATGGTATTTTGGGCCACCAGGGATTGGTGAGAGTCCCATTGTACGCCGTTTTTAATTATCTTGGGGTAGACATCTCCTCCGTGTAGTAGGTCCACCTCAGTGCAGTTTTGCCTATACTTATCAGCCAGTTGTAGGCGTGAGAAGTTCGCATCCTTAAGAGCGGATACTGGGTAATACGGTAGTTGGTCTGTTAACTTATTGACGATGAAGGCGTCAATACCCATGCTGATTGCAGGGTTAAGCGGAGACCCTATACGCACTTGACACATGTGAGTTGATGTGGCAGTTAATGAGTCATTTATGCCATGGACCTCAGCATGAGATGACTGAGTGTCGATGTGTAGTCTTCTTTGAAGTCGTCTCGAAATAAACGACGCTTCAGACGCAGAGTCGATTAAGGCACGAATAGTGCATTTAAGATCGTGATTATAAATGTCTACTAAGGCGGTGCCCAGTATAATAGAGGGGGTAGTTGTTTGTACCTGGGTTGAGTAGGATTGCAGCGTTTTTTCAGCGGCTTCACGAGAAGTAGAGGGGGTTGAATCTTGGGGGAGGTGGATACTAGTTGGGGGCGTAGCCCCGCGGGTAAAGTAATTAGTTCTATGTGATGGGGCAGCAGCAGGGGGCATATTCATGTTGTGCGGGGGGTTATATGAGCGAATATTATTTTCATGGGGGTTAGGGGTAGATATAACGGGAGCAGCTTGGGGTGCTGCAGGGTTCCGTATATTTGAGGCTGAGTTGCGTTCGTGGCGGTGCAGCAACGAATGATGGCTTTGGCCACAAGCGTTGCACACAAATTTGCTTTTGCATTGTCTACGCTCATGGGAGGTAGCGAGACAATTGGTGCAAAGTTTATGTTTTTTAACTATATTATATCGATTTTTAAGGGACATACCAAGAAACACTGAACAAAATCTGAGTGGATGTGAGTGGGGACACAAAGGGCATTTTTTCTGCTTGTCGATTAACACGCTGGTATTAAAACTGTTGAGTTTTTTCTCATTTTAATGCGGTTTTTTGTAATTCGAAACTTTAGGCGCGTTTGAGACATGCGAGTGTGAAAAGGTCGAGCGGATATCTGCAACGGATTCTAATGTCTGGAACCGAGACGTCAGAAACGCATCCATTTGGTTCCAGGCTGGCAACTCTGTGTTGTGGGGCAAAGAGTGTTCCCACAAATTGAGCGTAGTATCGGGCAGACAGGTGGAACAAATATAAATAAAAATGGGGTCCCAATTCTTGGTGTCGATTCCTAACAGCGTTAAATTCTTAACGCAGTCATTAATTGTGCGTTGTAAGCGACGAATATTGGGCCCAGTCTCTTTGGGAAGGGGAGAAATATTAAATAAACATTTTAATTGCGCGTTCACCAAAACGCGCTTATTTTCGTACCTTTGTACCAGGTGTTGCCATCCCATCTCGAACCCATCGTTCGTTATAGGGCAAGTTTTCAACAGGTCTCGTGCTTCTCCTTGGGTCTTCTTGAGTAGGTGGCACATCTTTTCTACCGGGGATAGGCGATTATTGTTCTTATAGAGGGCCGTGAACATATCACGGAATGTGGGCCATGACTTATAGTCACCGTGGAAAACCTCTGTATCGCAGGGGGGTACTGATATGAGGGGGTGTTGAGTTGCCTGTTCCTCTCGAGCAAGATGCCGTGTTGTCTTGTTGCGCAGAGTCTCGATGGCTTCATTTATTTTGGCGATCATTTTGGTATAAACCTCAAAAGTTGAAAAAAAAACGTTTTTCCAAAGTTTCGATGTCGATGTCATCTTTCACGGGATCAAATTTTTCGATAGCATCATCGTATAGCGACGCAAAGGCTTCCCATAGCCGTATAGCTTCTGTTTTCAGGACATCCCACGCGTGAATCGACTGGCCGTCAACCGCGCTCTCATCCATATGAACTGAAAGCTTCGTGATGCGATCAGAGACACGGATCAATGATTTAATTGATGCCATTTTATCGTTAAATGCGTAAGTGGGGGGTATTTAGTTACCAAGAAAAAGACTAGATACTTTGCGATATAAAAATTAATCGACTGTTGATAATTCGCGATAAAAAAAAAAAACGATCGATTGTTGGGTATAAACAGTAGGGGGAATTCTCGCCAACAAGACAATAAAAATGTCCGAATTGTAAAGGAGTTCAAATAATTGATAGAAGAAATTAAAATAAAAATATGAAAAATACTTTTTTTTTTTTCGGTTGCGCCTCGTTTTAATGTGCCCAAACTGTTGGGGTTGACCCTCGTATACTATTGCCCGTTAGTTTCGCCGAACAAACCAAGTGACAGTGAAGGGTAGAATTGGTAAATATTTGTTTTGAAATTAATAAATACAGTTGAGTATGAAGTTTTATATTTTTTATAATAAACGGTCGATAAATACCAAATAAAATAATTAACGCCTAATTTGCTTGGTTGCGTTTAATTTAATTTATTTATTAAAACAGGGGGGGGGGGGTAAATTTCAAATTTTCCTTTTTCTCCAAGTTCGTCAACCCGAGAGATATTATTTAATTCAATAATTTAATCTGATCCAAAATTAAATTTATCAAAATTATTTATGAAATTTAATTTAATTTAAAATCAACACGTTAAATTTTCAGCTTTCCTATACTTTAATGACCAAGAAAATTCAAAGAGTAACAATATTTGTCTGCGACTGTGCTTGTGTATTCTCATTTTCAACCACCAAATTCATTGCATGTATTGATGTAGGTCAGTAATATTTTTTACCATACGCTTGTGTATTATGCTTTGGTATTTTTCTCTTGTGTTTTGGGGGTGACGTCACAAAATTGATCTCTTTAATTTAAACAAATATTTACTCTCACTATACAAGCAAATGAAGATGTGTGCATACAACCACACATAAGAATATTGTCTTTATTCTTTTTCTCTGCCGGCAGCGAATTTGCGACGGCCAAAGAAACTTCTCTGCTTTTTATATTCCTGTATGTATGTAAGTTTTTTTTTTTTTTTGCGTAATTATGGGTACAGAAATATGCATATGCAGAAATATGTATGTGCTTTTTCAAGTTTGTTGTTTTTCAACAACTTGTTGCTTTAACCTTGAACAAATTTGGTGTGTACGTATGTATACAGATGTACGCATGCCAACAATCGTAAGCATATATATGTAAGTATATAAATTTCGCGGTTCTTATTTCTGCAGGTGCATAAGAAATAGAGGAATAAAATAAAAAAACCGTTGGCAATGCAAAAAAAAAACACAAGTACCGCTAGTATTGATGTTTTACAAATTATTATACAAATTTAAAAAAAGGGGTACAGTCAACGCTGTTTTTTCAAAAGGTTTTTTAATATGGGGCCCAGCACGAAGTGCTTGGGATTTTCCTTCATGGAAACACGGGTTGGGGGTATGGGGTTTCGTTCTCCTTTATACGGAGGTGAACTTTATTATATATACATACAATTATATAGATTCATATATATATATATTGGGTCCGGAATGGGAATCCGGTGGGGTTTTTTCTCCTTATGGAGGAAAGTTTTAGGGGTTTTTGGGGGTACCGGGTTGGATCCGGCTCGAAGGACCAAAAACTGTGGGGGATAAAGGGGAGTTGCTTCCACGTAGATGTGGGCGGGGTCGTCCCACAGAGTTGTGGGGAAAAATACTTAAGACTTACCCGTGATACTGGAGATGTGAGTGGTGTCTTCTGCTGGCTGCTCCTCTTTATCTTCTGTATCTTGTTGAAAGGATTCTGATGTTCTGGTTCTTGAACTGTTTCCTTTATAGTGCTTCTAGTTGTAGTTGTTGTTGTTTTCTCTAGTGATGATGATGTTGTTGGTATCGAGATGGTGATATTTGCACCACAATTATCCTTTATTTTATTCTATATTTTGGACACACTGGCCAAGTAGGGTTTTGCATGAATAACACAATATGGTTTGTTTTTTGTTTTATGGTTTTTATTGAAACTTAATTCGAGCTTTATTTATAAAAATTTTAAGGGAAAATATACGTGGTATTAAACACGACTGCAATAACACTTTAAAAAAAAGAACCTTTTTTCTTTAAGAAAATAACTTTAGCGCACTAAAAAAAGAATCACTTCACAGATTTATTTAAATTAAATTGTACTTTCTACAAATGCTGAACTGACCACTGCACACGTCTACACTGCTGAACTGATTAACGTCGAAGAAGAATTGCGCATTCTTTTGCCCTTTTTTTGTTTTATGTTTCTTTCTTTTTTTTTATTACACAGATGCAAAAAAAAGGCAGAAGAGTGTTTACAACGCAGTCTGCGTTGACGCTTAAACAAAAACTATAAATATAATCTGAATAAACTGCAAATTACAATGTTTTTTCGTAAGTGTAGTGTCTTGCTTGCTTCACATCAATTTTATATAAATCAGATGTTTCCATTCCTTTCTTGTTTTTGGATCAAGTACAGACAAGTAAATGTAGCTTCCGTTGACTAGGAATTGCTCATATGTATGTATATACAAAATGTTAAACATCTTATATTTTATTTTCTTAAATCTAGTATTAACAATTTATTATTTACAACAATTTATTATTTACCTTTATATCCTTATAATATCGGTTATATTTTTATGACTGTCAAGCAAAATGAGTATTATTTAGTTAAAGTTTTAGGTCTAAAGTTGCTTCCACATTTCAGATTGCCATGTCTGTCGTGAATGCTTTGCACTATTTACACACGCAGTTAAAAGTTATCCATCGTGATGTCAAGCCATCGAATATTCTTATTAATCGCAACGGTGAAGTTAAAATGTGCGATTTTGGGATATCAGGTATTAAAAACATAATATATTATTTAATAATAATTATATTAATTAATTATTCGAGCACAAATGAATATACTCCATTTTTATACTTTCATAAAATTTTACTTTATATTTTTTATTCTTATGTTAAAATTAATTAATTGTTGTTCACTATTTCGCATACCTCTCTAGTTAGCATCCTCCGTAAATCTTAAAACTAGTATAAAATTAACACATAATATAAACTTACAATATGAATTAAAATGCGGTCCGATTGGTCAAATATTTAACAAAAAAGCGTAACCACTATTTTTACAAATGTTTATAAAATTTTTCCTGATACGCATCATTACGAATGACGATTTGTAATATTTAAATGTGATATCTTACCTTTTATACTGTGTAGAATCTAGTATTTTTAATAAGTATTTCAGAAGGACAACATTTTTTTTTTTTCATTATTTAATGGTTAAGTTTTTTTTTGGTCAATTATTAACCTAACCTGACCGTACCGTTACATTAAACAAACAAAACGACACAGTCTAATTTAATTTAATTTTATTATTGCACTGATTTGTTCTCTTTTATTTTATTTATAGCTTTGCTCGCAGTTTGCAATATCTGTTTAGCAGCTCATTCTCTTATCATGCGGTATATTTATATATTGGTTTCTTTTGTCCAATTAACGCTTTTTCGATTCAAACTCAAACTTTTTCAAATCAAACTCAGTGTTTTTCAACGTAATGTCAATTTTATTCAAAACAAATTAAATTATTTTCAACACAAATTAAACTTTTTACAAATATTTTTCCTCTCAAATTCACTTTTTTTTTCTTACATACCTAATTTTTTAACTGCAAATTATTATTTTTTAATTAAACGCAAAATACTTAAAAAATAATTTTTATTTATACAAAATTAAATTAAGAACAAACTTCAATTACTTTCTATATAAAATTTTCAATGTAGCGGTTCTCCAGTTCAACCGTTGTTTTTTTTTTTTAATAAAAAAAAGCAGCTTATAGTATATTAGAGCAGTTTTAAAATTACATTTTCGATTGAATTCGCTGGAATGGTAATTATAGAGTGTTTAAAATAGCTCATAATACTTCACAAATTTCACTTACATTCTCAAAAATGTTTGCGTACCAGTTTTGTGCATGAAAGTGTTAACCGGCATTTCCATTATTGTACTGGAAAATAAAATTATAAATAACACAGTAATAGAAAAGAAATCACGAATAAAAAAAAAACACTTTTTAAATCTTTCTGCATTGAATTCGAAAAATTAATTTGAAGTGGTAAAAATTGAACTTGGAAAAATATAGTATTTAATTCTAACAGCCATACCTAAACAAAAGCGGAAAGGGGTTTTTGCTGTCAAAAGTTCCCATGTTCGTACATTTTGTATGTAGCATGCCGAAATAACGCGGCGGCAACTCTGTAATTAGAAAATCCAATTTTGGCAATGCGTTTTATAAAAATTTTAAATAAATATAAATTTAAATAATAATAATTTTTTATATAAAATTTTAATTTACACAACACAAAAAGAAATGTTATTCATGTTAAAATTAGTCCCCTTTTACAATGTAGAAATTGATGGGCAGACATAATATTGAAATTAGAAAAATTATATGAAGAAACAACATAAAAGTTATGAAGAGTGAAATAGAAAAACAATAAATGTCTAGTAAAGATAATAGCAAGGCGAATTAATTTTACAAGGTGGAAGCGTTAGAAAAATAATTACAACAATCAACAACATCAGGCATTTTTGTTTGTGTAAAATGTATACGCCTGTCAAAAACATTGATGTAAAATTTTTTGTATTCTGTAGAAAAAAAATATATAAAATGGTGGAGTATAACACAGTGTCAATTAAGCACTTTTTAGTCTTCCTTTTAATTAATTTAAATAAATAAGAAAATTACTTTGGTGGTAGTGACCAGCATGTATTGGATACAAATCATTCAATATTGATTGAATTTTATAATAGTTATCGCAGATTTCTCCGTCTTATAAGCTACTGGCTGAAAATTTATACGACTGGCGGGATGTTTTGCCAATAGCGGCCATCGATTGTACCGAAGATGATAATAACGTGATTACGGACCCATTTACACCTCAAAGCAATATAATGGCTGCATTGGGTCTCAGCCAGGACTACGCGGTTACACCTGCGCTCTGTGGCAACTATTTCACTTTATGTCTGTTCAGGCATCATATTCAGATAAAACTCAAGATCTTATAGAGGTACTACAGCCAATGTAAGATATTTCGTTGGCTGCACATATTTTTCTGAACATTTTCAGGTAAGTAAAACTTATTTTTATACCCTTCACAAAAAAAGTGGAAAAAGGGGTATATATAAGTTTGTAATTTCTACAATATCCATTTACGTCAATCGATCAGACATAGTGTCGAAAGAGGTGCTATTGGAAGTCAGCATTATCGGACCATGTCCTTCGAGGCAGTGGGCAAAACACCACGCCTACCTCAAATTTTTTTATGTCATTTGAAACAATAAAGTAACTCCAATCAAAAAAACAAATATATTGGGCGTTAGAGAACTAAACAATAAAAAAAGCATCTAGTGAAAAAATTGGCACTCGCTATATTATCCGAGTTATGGGACTCTGAAATTTTCATAAAATAGATCGATTGTCATTATAGTCAATATGGGTATCATTTAAAAGCTTTTGAAGTGATTTTTCAGGAAATACTAAAATTTTAAACAAATGCTTAACCCATTTAAAGGCGATGACATTTTTGTGTAAAATTATTAAAAAAAATTATTTACCGTACTTAATTTTATCTTATTTTATAATTCTTTGTCATATTTGTTTATTTGAATGAAGTTACAGCTTAAATCTAGATTACGGACGCAGCTTAAAAATTAAAAAAAGGTTTTCTACAGGGTGTAAAATTAAATTTTAAGCAAAATATGATATAGGAATTATTTTTGTATTGAAAAAAGCTTTTTTTGTCGTTACCTGTTTTTTTAAATAGTTTCCTTTTCAAATGCATAGATATTAAAATTATCTTTCCAATGATACCCATATTGCCTCACTACACCACAAAGAACTCGATATATGACATACAAACTTTGAAGGCCTGTAACTCCGAAACTAAGGGTCCAAATTTTACACCTTACATTCTTTGCTTAAAATAAAATTTTACACACTATGGCCAACTTTTTTTTGATTTTTAAGCTGCGTCCGTAAACCAGATTTGTTCCGAAGTTACTTCACTAAACTAGATTAACATACATGGTGAAGAGTATATAAGATTCGACATAGCCGAATGTTTTACTCTTACTTGTTTTTTAATGTTTTAAACTGCTCTTTATTTTAGGCTAAACGGGCATTATTGCTGCCATGGATAATACTACTGATTGTCGATGATTGTGTTGAATTTTCTTATGCCTTTTATTTTATAATTAGTAAAATAGATAATTTGATCCTAATGTTGGATTTATATTTACATAGTTTTTTAGATCATTTTTTAATAAAAAAGTTTTAAACTCTTGTAAATACTTTGTTTACTTGTAAACATTTTTAACTTATAATAATAAATAGTAAACAAAACAAAATTTAGTTTTTTTCAACAGGATATTTTCTTGATTATTTGAAAGTTAACAGAATTATGGTAAAATATTGTATTGCATGCCTGACGTCGCTTTGAACCTTGGTATTTTTTAAATTATTTAAAATATATACATATAAACACATGCATAGCAAAGTCGATTTAGCGATGTCCGTCTGTCCGTACATGTTAGTGTTGAAATTAACTCTGCCAAGGCACTAGATGAGCTGGAGAAAATTAAAATACTCCGATGGAGCAGGCAAGAGTTTCTATTGAAAATCAGCATGATGATTGTTCGAATTTTGGTTGATTGGCTTCAAATACCTACATTAAACGCAAAAATTATTTGAAAATAAAAATCTTTTTCTAAAATATTTTTGGTGGTCCTGAAAAGGACCGATTGGTTTTTGCATTTATTTGTGTCCAGTCGGTAGTTTAGCACCAGAAACCATTTTCTTTGTTCCTGTATTATTAAAACTTACTGCATCCACAGCGGCTCTTCAAAATTGGTCAATACATATACAGCTTCTGTTCTTTAATTCTTTTTGTCAAACCTTTTTCTCTTTGTTTTGGATCTTTTGGAGTACCAAAAAAGTACCACTTCCAGGAACACACATCATTGGGCACAAAACACAGCGCATGTTTATTAATGTTTAGTTTTTTTTAAAAGTTATTATTACACAAAACTTTTCTACGAAAACACCGATATAAATTATACACGTTTTTTTTTATGCTTGTAAAAAAACAATTCCTTTGACATTTGTATACATAAACAAAAAGTGTAGCAAAAAAAAATCAGCTGCCGTAGCGCTGCCACGTAGTAAAATTAATTCGCCTTGGATAGTAGTGTACTACACACACTACCTATTTAGCTCCACGCCGATAAACTTCGTTTGTCTGCCTATCAATTTCTACATTGTATTTATTTTCTAATAACTCTGTTTTTATCGTTTTGACATAACGTTGCCGCTTTTGTTTATGTATGGCATTTCAGCGTAAAAGCTATGCGTAAGAAAACGTTCCGTTTTCCGCTTTTGTTTAGTTATGACTGTAAAAGAAAAAAATAATAATTGAAATGAAAAAAAATGAATGTGTTGAAAATAATTTAATCTGTTCTAAATTAAATTGAAGTTGCTTTAAAAAATTGTGTTTGATTTGTAAAAAATTTAATTTGGATGGAAAAAGTGTTAATTTGAGAGTAAAACCTATATCAATAATAATTATTCACACTATTTGCAAAAGTATAAAACAAAAAAACGCAATTTTTACAGAAACATAACAAAAATTTAAAACAAAAACGAACACTACTCCACTTTTCTGACGTCAAGAAACTCTTTATACAAAACACATATTCTTTCTTTTTTGCACTTACTTTACAATCAATCTATCACGTACGTTGCTATATTTCTGTAATATTTGATGTCAGTTGACAATAAAAATTTTCAGTGCACGTGTCATTTTTAAAATTATTGTAAGTAAATAATTCCAGGCAAAAGATTATCGTGCGACGTGATTCAACTAACTTACTACAACCACCAAGTGCTCAGTAACTGTCAGAGAGATTTTCAGTAGCACGGAGAACATTTATAATGTCTTTAATCGAACTGAAAACGAAGGTAGATTGCAGTTAAGGTGTGGAGGTGGCCCTAAGCCTAAAATAAATAAATAAGCAGAGCGCCTAATTATTAGAAAACTTGTACAGAACCTTCAAATTTCTACAAGAGCACTTGCAAATGAGCTTGAAGAACAGTGCGGAATTGATGTTTGCCATAAAACAGCTAGACAGGCTATAACTAAGAACAAATACTCTTCAAGAGTTGCACGTAAAAACCATTACTGTCTTTAAAATACACAAACGGACAAAAGTCATCGTCACACACCTTGTTCACCCTTTGAAGAGCTGCCATGACCACAAAAATACCATAGGAAAAAAATTATAAATAGGTATAGTTAATACAATGTATTTATTAAGTTTTATTCAAAAATCAAACTTAATTAGGCTTACTTGCTAATAAATAAATAATTAAAATAAAAAATAATTCAAAATTTATGTGGACAAAAGTATTCGTCATTTATAGTTAAATGTTACGAAAACAATAAAATAATGACGGCTAATACTTAGTATGTTTCCCTTTTGATTTAAGTACTTCCTGCAAACGATTTTTCATTGAGTGGACTAATTTTTCCGTCACATCCCGTCCAATTTTTAGCCATTCTTCCAATAAAACTTCTTTAAGAACTTTTTTTGAAGTGATGTGATGCTGCCTTATTTTTTTATCCAAATGATCCCACAAATGTTCAATTGGATTTAGATCCGGTGATTGAGGAGGCGTTTTTAACGTGAGGGGTGTGTTATATAAGATCCACAAACGAACGATTTCTGCCGTATTTTTAGGATCATTGTCTTGTTGAAAGTAGTAATTCGACTCGATACCCAGCTTACATGCACTTTTTGGCAGATTCTCTTTTAAAATATTTAAGTACACATGTTTATCCATTATATTATCTATAAAAACTAGTTCCCCGACACCAGCAGCCGACATACATCCCCACACTATTATTCCAGAACCACCATGCTTAACGGTTGATTGAATGTGTTTGTCAACAAGTGCAGTACCGTCTTGTCGCCAAGCCAAAGCACGCCCATCCAAGTGGTAAACACAAAATTTGCTCTTATCAGAGAATATTACCTTATCCCAAAAATCATTCGTCTTATTTAAATACTCTTTAGCAAAAGATAACCGCTTTATCTGATTCGCCTTGCTTATTAATGGTTTTTTTCTACATACTCGGGCTTTGTAACCTTCGGAATTTAGCACTCTACGGATAGTACGAGGGTGAACGGTGGTTCCAGAGGCCTCCTTCAGTACTGCAGCAATTTCCGTAGATGGAGTTTTCGGTTCTTTTTTTATAATTTTAACTATTTCTCGTTTTTCCCGAACAGATAGCACTGAAGGCCGACCGCTTCGCGGACGATTCTCACAATCCGGATCATTTTTTTGACGATTAATGATGCTAGAAATAGTAGTTCGCGGCCGTTGCACTAGTTCACAAATTTCTCTTATAGTTTTGTTTTGTTTATACGCGTTTATAATAATTTTTTTTCTTCTATTGAGGTTTCTTTTCTTTTTTGGTCCATTTTTTGCAATTTCACGAAATTATGCACTTTAATATTAAATTTTTATAACGGAACATTTTATATACAGCGATGATTAAAAGGTAGTAGAATAATTGTTAAGTAAATATTATCGGCTTTGTGTAGAAACACGTTTTGAACTTAATCAAAAACTGCAGTGACGAACACTTTTGTCCACATAAATTTTGAATTATTTTTTATTTTAATTATTTATTTATTAGCAAGTAAGCCTAATTAAGTTTGATTTTTGAATAAAACTTAATAAATACATTGTATTAACTATACCTATTTATAATTTTTTTCCTGTGGTATTTTTGTGGTCATGGCAGCTCTTCAAAGGGTGAACAAGGTGTGTGACGATGACTTTTGTCCGTTTGTGTATATAGAGAAGCGTCTTTCCTTCGTCATTACGAATATCTAGCATCCGATAGACTAATGGGACGATTTCATATTTTGCGACGGGACAAAAATGATATATTACAACGATGGACCTAATAGAGTATAGCGAAAGCCCCTAAGATCGCTAGAAAACCGCAACATAATTCCTACAGTCAAATTTGGAAAAATGTCTTTGATTATTTAGGGGTGCATATACACAAAGGAGTGGAGGATTTGGCTTTCATAGAACCAGCAATGGATGCGCGACAATATTTAAGCATTTTGCAGAACTATTTAGGTAAAGTGCTAAAAAAAATTGGATTTATAAGAGAGAATAAGTCTGTATTAAAATTTTATCAAGATAACGATCCCAAACATAAGTCACATATGGTACGGATGTAGTCTGGATTTAAATACTATCGAAAATTTGTTGGTTTATTTAAAAAAAAAGTTGCTGAACACCAGCCATCTGATATGACTGCTCTAAAAAAGAAGTTTTAGATGAGTGGTAAGATATATATTAAAGAAGTTAATCAGTTCTATGAAAAAGAGATTGTAATGCGTGATAGATGCAAAAAATTATTTAGTTTTAATAAAAATGTCAACAATTGTGCAGAGTTTCTTGACATAAAAAAATGGAGTAGTGTTTGTTTTTGTTTAAAATTTTTGTTTTGTTTTTGTAAAAATTGCATTTTTTTTTTTTCGTTTTATACTATTGCAAATAGTGTAAATAATTATAATAAATTAAAAAACTTTATATTTCACAAAATAAAAAACTTTTTTTTTTTTTTCATACGAAATATGGAAAAATTAGATTTCGTTTTGTGTGTAAAGACATAACTGACATACTGTATATATACTGTATATATATATATATATATATATATATATATATATATATATATATATATATATATATATATATATATATATATATGTGTAAAATGCATGTGGAAAGTCAAAATTTCATTTAAAACGTGTTCTATTTTGATCTGACATCAGCTGTTTTTATGAATCTATGCCATATGAAAAGAATCAACGCCGGTTGAGCATTGCCGGTAGCCGACTGAAGATAATATTTTATATGACCAAAATTTGAAATTACTTTAAACTATTTAGCAACAATTATGTAAATTTTGTATCATTATTCAATGCAAACTAATCTTTTTCATATATTTTTAGTAAAAAAAAAAATAATTAAAATTAACAAGTCTTCTGTAATTCCGCAACGCACGTAAAAATATTTTAAGACGACTACAAGCCATTTTAAAACCGGACGGCTTAGATATTTGTACAGTGAAAAAAGCGAATTAATTAAAAAAGGAAATTCTTCTCTTATTTTTGATTTTAATTTAATTGAAATAACACTACACAATTCAATTGTTTTAGTTTCTAAATCCATTTTATAAGAAGCACTTTTAACAAAAAACAATTTTAAAAAATTTTGCAACAAATAATAATTATGTCAGACGTAACTATACATGTACGTTTGTGACCAAATATTAAAAGTGTTCTGTGAAATAGCAATTTTGAGACACATGCAGAATTACATATGACTTACACAGATAAGAAGTCAGTAGTGCGATTCACTACTGTTTTTTAACGACTATTGTAGGTTTAATTGACATAACAACAAAATTGACGATTTTGCTATTCAGTAATACTTATAACGATGCTCGTTGTTGCTTAAAAACATTTGTTATAGTTAGCGAGTTGCTCATAGTTAAAAAAGCGACTATAATTTTTGCGTTGTTAAATTTGTCGACGAAACAAACAACCCACAACATTTGTATGTACATTTATACATACATACATATAAGCATAAACGTAGAAAATTTATACATATTCGAATACAAAATACATATGTAAATAAAATAAATACAGTTTGTTTTCAATTTAATTAAATTAAACATTATTGTTTTATAAAGTTTAACTAAGAGCATTAAAAATTTATTTTAAAAATAAATTTCTTGCTAAAAAAAATTTACAGATAAGCATATGTTTTGACTGTACTCAAAAAGAGGTAACCGCAACTCTAACCAAAACAATTATTATGGTTTTCTTAATGTCAAACTCCATACATGCATAATAGATAACACATATTCATATGTGTAAATTGACATTGAAGAAATAAACGCATGCATGTGTCTTGCTTGAATTCACATGTTTTTATTCTTCTCTTTTGTGTTTTTCGTATATTTGCTGACGGAGTTGCCAATCAATATCGATTTGTCTTATAAGAAAATTAATAATATCTCATATCGTTAAAACGAAGTTCGTGAATCACAAAATCGTTACTGCAAACAACAGAAAATGACGACTAATATAACAATTGTCGTATTGTTTAAAGTTAGTGAATCGCACTACAGATGTTAAAAACATGTCGTGTATCGGTACCTTTAGAAATAAAGCATAAAATTATTAAACGTTTCTTCGATACAAATGTTTATGTGTTTATTTATTGAAAAGTATTTTATAAATAAATTTACAAAATACATATTTAAATGGTGTGGGCTGCTAGGCCATTACACCATATAAGGTTAGCTTAAATTTCACACTGGCGGATCTTAAAATGTTTTTTAGTTTTTTTTTTACTGAGCTCTTATTGCATTTCAGTATCTCTTCAAGCGTCTCATTTGTAGCGTTTCTGGGGCAAACTTTAAAAATGTGATCAATAGTGAGTATGTCTGCGCAAGCTATACATTCGCTGGGTGGCGTTCTTTCATAATAGTGTTTTGTGCCAAACTTTGTTGTACCTACTCTTGTTCTGCAGTCCTCTCTGGAAAAGTGTTTGTTGTAAGGAGGTCGTGACGTACAAGGATTGTGAGTCTTTAAAGAGCAGGTTGATGTACTTCATTTATCTTCATGTTGCTTAAGTTGCAGGTACTTTGAAAATTAGGTAAAATTGGTACTATTGGTGGAACTTCTGTTATTGGTGGGTAATTTATAACGTCTTTGGCAGCTACGTCGGCGAATTAATTACCTTTAATCCCTACATGCCACAGTAGGCTACCCCATATAAGTTAGCCGGCAAGAATTATTTTTAAATTTAAAATAGATGGATTTGGTGTAAAATGGGTCCATGAAGGTTTATGAAAAATTTCGACAGGATCAAGGACCGATAAGACCTCGCGAGGGAGCGAGAGAGCCTTAAGACCTACTTAAAAGGCCAATGATATTTTTTCAATGAATTGTGCTGTTATAGATGATTCGCCGAATGAAAATGATAGTACAGGGATAGAACACAAAATACTGAGAGGGAGGGGGGAGGTCAGGAACACAAAAAAAGCAACAAAATAAATAACCCGAAATTCAAAATTGAACAAACTTCTTTAAATTCTTATTATTTAATTTCAACAAACAATAAGGACTTAAAATTTAAATAGGACTGCCCATTCAAATTCATAATAAATAGGTAATACATTTTTGAGTTAAACCAAACTTCTACTCTACTATTCATCAGAATCAGATTCGCTAAACTTTTCTGTTTCTTCATTTTTATTTGCTCCTGCAAGCACAAAACATAAATCTTTATGGGCATCAAAACTAGGCTCAACTTAAAGCCCTAAGATTTCCGGTGGGAGCGATGAAAAGTTTTTGAAGGGTTTTTGTCGATATGAATTGATCAGAGGATCTGATGTTATCAACAACATATTAAGCAAAACTCTGTTTGTATTGATTCTGGAAGATTTGCGTGTATGCGCTAACCTGTATTGCCCTCAATCCTTGTTGCGAGCTGCCTAAGGTTCTTCATATAACTGACCGATGGGTACAATAAAATTTTTATAACATCGATCGCATGGCATAAAATATTGTGCACGCTAACACGCATAGGGTGCCAGTCATAAAATTTTAAATATTTGTCTTTAGTTTCTTGGAAACTCATGCAGATTTATTTCAAATCCTGATGACAATACACTTAAAATAATATAAAAACTTTTAAATACTTCTCCGTCTAGTTTAGTTATTTTAGAACTTTTTGAATAATTTATTGTGGAATAGTGCCATCTAGGGGTCATGTTCTATAGCTACCTACATAGACTCATATTGAATATATTTGACAACTGTCAAATTAGTAATAAGATATAGCTTATAACACAAAATAAAATGAATTATAAATCACTTCTTGTTCAACTTTCATACTGAATACATCATAGTGGCGACGAGCGAATAAAAAAAAATATAAAAAGAAAAGCAAAAAACAATAGAACGGTACTGTTATAATTTATAATATAAATTCTTGACAGACATTCGCTGATTCAGCAGCATATAATGTTATATACATACAAGTTCTTAAGTTGCTTTCGTTAAAAAAAATGCCAAAAGCAGATAATACAACTATGACTCACAATGAAAGTATTTTTGCGCCTTTCTTGACAACTGGCTTAAGGGAGTTCCGGCCAGAAATTGATAAGTGATAAGCAATTGGCAAGAGGTCTTAGATTCTCACTTTGTGGAGGCGTTAATAAAGGAGGACAAAATGAAAGTGTCAATTTTGTTGAAAGCTGTCGGACTGGAGGCCTATGGGTTGTTGAGAGAATTGTGCTTTCCAGATTTGCCAATAAAAAGGCATATACCAACCTTTGTGAAATGTTGCGTCAACATTATTCACCTCCTGTGATCATTTTTCCAGAGAGACGAAATTTTTTCGATGCTAAGAAAAAAACTAATAAATCGGTTTCGGCATGGTATGCAAGACTAAAAAAGTTAGCCATGGAGTGCAAATGTGGAGAACACCTTCAGCAATTTTTGTTGAATAAATTCGTTACTGGTTTCGAAGGTAAAATATATGCAAGACTGTGAGGAGAATGATGGCATACAGGAAAGCGCTGACGATGGAAGCGAAAATGTGTGCAAACGAAAGCCAAGAAAGTGAGGTTAATTATCTCAAGAAATTTTCACGTGGGTCCAAACATTTTTACAACAGGGAAGATACATCAGGCGGAGGCAAGAGCAGCACCAACAAGCAGCAGAATAACGGGCAAAGAACAAAGAACAAATGTTCACGGTGTGGATGGAAGAATCACGTTAGTAAAAAATGCAGATACAAAAACAGCAAGTGTTACAAGTGCCATAAAATCGGGCATCTTGCAAGTGTATGCAACAGTAATGAAATTAATACGGTTCAAGTATCTAAAAATAATTTTGTAGATAATGTTTGTAATGAAAATTTAAGTGAGGATTCTAATTTTTTGTATTTATTGTATCACGGATGAACGTTCTTCTGTACCATTTTCACTTTCTGTGGAGGTAAATAAAAAGGTTGTAGACTTCATTGTTGATACTGGTGCTGCGTGTTTTTTAATGTCGAAGGACACGTTTGATAAGTTTTTTGAGAAGCAAGATTTGCGTCCGTGTATGGATGAATTTTGTGCATATGGCGGAGACAAAATTAAGGTTATTGGTGTAAGGCATCGTCAACAGAGTAAGATCTTACGGTTTGTCATTAGAAATAGTACGTGTAGTCCATCGCTTTTAGGCCGCGCTTTTATGGCTTTGTTCGGAATCGGTGTTTCAAACATAAATACGGTTAGTAGCACGAGTGAGTGTGTACAAGGCATACGAAAACGTTTTTTGGATGTGTTTAAATAAGAATTAGGTCAATGTACTGGGTGTACGGTCAAGCTTAATTTAATGGAAAACGTTAAACCAATTTTTTTGTAAACCAAGACCGGTGCCATTAGCGTGGCGCTCTTAAATTTAGTTTCAATTGCAGGACTTGGTAGAAAAAGGTATTTTAATACCCGTTAGCAACGCAGAATGGAGTACACCATTGGTTCCCATTATCAAGCCTACCGGGCAAATTCGTTTATGTGGGCACAACAAATCCACTATTAATAAATACTTGGAGGATGTAAAATATCCCCTTCCGTTAATAGACGTATTATTTGCTTTACTGCATGGACAATTATATACCAAATTAGATCTTTCGAATGCCTATAACCAACTTGTTTTAGACGAGGAATCTCAGATGCTATGTGCTTGGAATACTCACTTTTTTAAAATGACGCGTCTACCGTTCGGCGTAAAACCCGCGGCAGCTATTCTTCAAAAAACAATCGAAAACGTTTTGCGTGGAATTCCAAATGTTACAAATTATGTGGATGATATCATTACTGGGCAAAGCTTTTGTGAGCACGTCAAAACCATAGAACTGGTGCTCTCTAAACTCGAATCGGTGGGGTTACGGTTTAATGAGAGTAAATGCGAATTTTTCAGAGATAAGGTCTCTTATTTATGTTTTAATATTGATCGAAATGGTTTGAGTTTAAAGAAGGACCGCATTTCTTCCGTATTACATGCCCCTGTTCCCCGAAATATTTCGGAAGTAAGAGCATTCGTAGGCATGCTTAATTATTATTCAAAATTTATCCCTAATTTTGCAAATAAAATGGCTCCGCTCTATGAGCTTCTCAGAAAGGATGCTAAATTTAAATGGTCGAAGGAGTGTGACAATACATTTAAATCTTTAAAAGTGGATGTTACTTCAAACAGGGTATTGGTTCATTTTAACCCTAAGTTGCCGATTGTTTTGTCAACAGATGCCTCAAATAATTCTGTTGCGGGAATTCTGCCACACGTATGGGCAGATGGGTCCAAAAGGTCCATAGCTTTTGTGTCGAGAGCTCTTACTTAAACAGAAAAGAATTATAGCACCATACAGAAAGAGGCATTGGAAATTGTTTATAATGTGACAAAACTTCGACAATACTTGATGGGGATTCATTTCGTTTTAGAATCCGACCATAAGCCCCTGTTAGGAATTTTTGGCGAAAATAAGGGATTGCCTGTAATGGCGGCGGCTAGAATGCAGAGGTGGGCATTAATATTATCTGGCTTTAATTACACCATGACCTATGTTAAGGGCACAGAGAATTCTGCGGATCATTTGTCGAGGATTCCCCAGCAAGAAATTGGGAATGAGGGGGAAGATTTCGGTTTCATTAACTACATTTCTAATGATAATAAATTTGAATTTCAAAGATATCTCCAGAGAAATTGGGCATGAGCCGACATTGTCAAAATTAAGGGAGGCGATACAGAATGGAAAAATTGAATCACTCGAAGGAGAGGAATTTGCTCCTTATATCTCTCGCAAATACGAGATTTTGGGTGGAATACGGTTGTATTTTATGGGGTTTTAGAGTTGTAATACCGACTAAGTTACGCTGCCAAGTTTAAAAAGAACTCCATAATTCTCATTTTGGAATAGTTAAAACGAAAGCGTTGGCTAGATCGTATGTGTGGTGGCATAAAATGGATTGTGACCTCGAAAGATTAATTTCTAACTGCGTTTCATGTAAGCTCGCACAACCAAGTCCAGAAAAGGGCCCACTAATACCCTGGACACCTACAGATTCTCCCTGGTCTAGACTTCGTATAGACTTTGCAGGGCCTATGAAAGAATTTTATTTTCTTATTATAATAGACTCGCTTTCTAAACGGGTAGAGGTATTTAAAACGAAATCTATAACTACTAGTTTTACTATAGCTAAATTACGTGATATTTTCGGGAGATTTGGTCTTATCGACACGTTGATGACCGATAACGGTCGGCAATTTACGTCAGACGAATATAAGGTTTTTATGAGTCAAAATAATATCATGCACATTTTTACTGCTCCTGGTCACCCGGCGACCAATGGTCAGGCCGAAAATTTTGTAAAGACTTTTAAAAATCTATGTATGCAAATTTGCGTGAGTGTGAAAATATGGATGATATTATGAACACCTTTCTCTTCGACTACAGGGAAATAAAAACACGCTTTACTATGCTTTGTCTACCTTTAGTTAAAAACAAAAATAGGGAAAAATATAAAAAATTTTAATGGGAATCGTAAGACTGCGTTTGAGTCCGATGAAAATGTATATGTGAGAGACTATTCAAATCCTAATTAGGCTTTGTGGCAGGAAGCTACGGTTAAAGAACGTATAATTGCGTTTTATCACGTAATAGAAAAATTATCAAGAGGCACATTAATCAAATGATTCTTGGCAAAGAAGACAATCTCGAAAATGAACAAACAGCACCAAGAATTGCCATTGAGGAAGGCTCTAGTTCATCCCATGATGAATCATATTGTTCCCCTTCAGTTCAAGCCGATGAAGGGTGTGTACCTGTTCCTGCAGATCCTGTGGAGAGAATGTACAAAATAACGTTAATCCTGGTCGAGCTGATTTCCAATCGCGTAAATTGAGACCATTGCAACGTCTGAGTTATAAAGAATTTTCAATATCTTAGTTGTTTTGAATTTGTAAGTTAAAGAAAAAAGAAAAAAAATTGAATTATATTTTATAAGTATTATTAAACTATAGGTGGGAGTTGTGGAATAGTGGCATCTAGGGGTGATGTTCTTTAGCTACCTACATAGACAACTGTCAAATCAGTAATAAGATATAGCTTATAACACAATAATAAATCACTTCTTGTTCAACTTTCATACTGAATAATATTTACTCGTATAAAAAAAACCTTCTGGCAGTATATCAATCATTTGTCGTGCCATATCCCGGTTTTACACCATCAATAATCAGGCCCATCTCATTTTTGAAACGCATTTGAATATCCTTTTTTTGATTCGCGACAGCCTCTTTATCTGTTGGCTGTCGAATCATTTTTTAATTCTAGCCGGTACGCAATATGCAGCATGCACTCTAATGTCTTTATCCACGCATGAAGACTGGACAGCCCATATGAATAAAATTCTGAATAAGGTTCTTTGACAATGTTAACGTTATTCATTTCACTGGGCTTAGCACCGCAAATGTAACAAGATTGCGGCAAGGACGGGTGGACGAAGGGCTAGAATTTTGCATTAAAACATTAGTTGGATTTTCTGTTGCTCGTAGCTGTATTGGTACAAAGGATAAGACAAATAAAGACGAATATGAGCAACCTTCTGCTTTAAACTTCTGTTTATATTTACTGTGGTTAGAGCTACCAGCTCCTTCCCAGTTACAAATAAGAGTTAATGAGTCCAACTTCGTAGGTGTTAAAACTGATTATTGAGCTTAATCAATAAATACAAAAATAATTGTAAAAAAAGAACATAAGTTGAGTTTTCTCCACCGACATTTAATGAGATTTTAAGAAGTAAAAAAAAGGAGAAGGTAATTTGCTTTGTCTTGTACTTGACTTGAAATATTGTCTTTGACTTGAAATATTACATTGATGCGAAGTCGTGCGAAGTATAAATCATTCAAGATCTAAGAGAATATAATGTAGAGAGTGTTTTAGCGAAATTTTAAAGTTTATGTCTCTTCATGTCACCAATGAGATGGTCCAACTTATATCAAATATTATGCTAATTTTCATCGAGAAAACCCCTAACTTGAGACAACTTTATAGGCACTTCTTTAAAGATATGATAATCGTTCTTATTTTTGTTAAAACGAGCATATCTTTTTAAGCAAAATACGCTTCATCCAAAATTTTAGAGCAGCGTTTTTACTAAAAATGAGAATAATTTCAATAAGATGTCTTTAATGTGCATGCAATTGAAAAAAATAGTTTTTGAAACTTTATCTTTGACCTAAAAAATTATGGCTACTAGACGGTTCAAAACACCCATGGCTACTTTTTTATCTAATTGGACAGTTCTTATTATGTCTGAATCATTAAAACAAAAAAAAAAAATTAATTTTTAATTTTTACCAGCTAGATCCCGCCCTGGTATCTAAAGAATGATGATTTCATTTAACAGAGTGGATTTTCCGAGAACGTGTCTTCTGTTTTCTGTCTGCATCTATAGCGATTTGACTGCGCTAAGGCGCATGCCTTTATATCCTTTGTTGTCTTCATAAATTTTAATTGTATAATATTATATTATCACTTTGAATCTTGCATTATTTCTCTTAACCAAATAGCTTCAGTGGTTGCTAAAATAAGAATACGTATTCAGCTTACGACGACAAAGTAGCTACAGTTTGTTCCTTCTTCTTGCACTCACAGATTTTCGATCTGATGACCAGTCAGCGTCAGCATATCCAATCACGAGTTCGTTGTTATTTAAAAACTTTAATTTTTTAGAAGAAATTCCTTTAATATATCTAACAGCTCTCTTCAGATGTTGCCAATGTTGGGTTTTGTTGAAAGCTCCCAAGATATCCAACTTGATAGCATATGTCTGGTCTTGATTATAATATAATGTTCGCGATGTGGTTGGTTTGTAATTCAGTTTTAAGTAAATTTCAGCTGAAAACCCTTTTCCTTGGAGCCATAACTCAATGCAATCGAGCATTCCAAATTTATTTAAAATTCTGGTTATGCTTATCTTGTGATATGCTTATAGTTCCATCTTCAAATTGTACTTTCATCCCTAAAACATATTTAAAAAAACCGCAATCTGACATTTCCAATTTTTATTTCCAACAATAAGCAGATCGTCTACCTATAAAATTAGATATAAGATATAATTTTATTTTTTATTCATTTTGATGTAAAGGCAGTAGTCATGTTTTGAACTTACGAATCCTAGCTATTCAATGAAGTTGTCGAATTTGCCATTACAACATTTTGGAGCTTGCAACACACTTTTGAATTTTTTTTACACCTACTGGTAGATTCTAGTAAATAGTTTCTTTAAAGTCTCTGAGGAGGAATTTCGTTTAAATATCCAGTTGATGAAATTTGTAACCATGATTGAGACGTACAGCTAGCACCTTTCTAATTGTGCTTAATTTAGCAACAGGGGCATAGGCATACGTATCGAAATAGTCTTTACCATAGTCTTGAAGAAAACCTTTGACAACCAATCTTCCTTTATAGTTTTCAAATTTCCATTATTTTCTTCTTTTTTTCGAAACACTCATTTTGATTTAAGCTTATTGATGTTATACTATATATCATAATGTTATACTTTATCCCAAACGTGGCTAACCTTCAAGGAATTAATTCCTCTTCAATTGCGTTTTGCTAGTGTTTTCTATCTTCTCTGTGAAAAATGTCTTGATATTTTAAACTACTCCTTTTGAACTACTTCTGAACTAAAACCAGTTATATAATAATAAAGCTTGCTTGGCAATTGACTTATTTTTCTACTTCTACGTATTTCGTTTTCCGAAATTGAATCTTTTTGCACACATTCTATATTCTTTGTATCACGAGCAAGCGAAGGATTAAGGGATACACTTCTGTTCTGTTAAGTAAGATACTGGAATAGAAACATTATCTTGTTAGTTGTTCGGATGAAAAATATTCTTTTCCTTGATAAATCGTGACCAATTTTGCCTCAGGGAACATTGCACTTACACTGATATAGAAGATCATAGAAAAATTTGTGAAATCGTCTATTAAATTCAAAACAAGGTGGCTGATGAAAGCTGGTACCAAAAAAATATCAATATCAAATTAATTATTTGGAATTTTTTATATTAATTTACTTGTTTGATTCCATCAAAATAAATATTTAATGATATTCTCATGAAATATTTAATGATGAATAATGAAATGTTACTGAAGATTTGCTGTGTTTTGTATAAAAAACCTGTTGAGTTTTTATTGTCTTTTTGCTTTGTTGATTCAATAAGACTTTCTAGTTTTGAATACAAAATTTGAGTAGAATCCACAGATGAGCATATAGCTATATAGTAGCGAAATGGCCATATGAATATGCTTTCCCCGCAGTAAAACTTTTTATTTTGTAGGTTTTTGTAAGAATTTTCATGAGAATACTATAAAATCGTTATATTTGAAGGAATCAAGCACGATTAAAGTAAATTAGTAAAAAAAGTAATAATTATTTTTCTGTGCAAGCAACTTGTTCCATTTTTATTTTATAAATTGATCTTTAGATTTAACAAAAATAGAGAACCGGGCCAAAGAAACAAGAATTTGGATCGTTGGATCGCTTTGACGCAGATTCCATAATTTCCGTCCAAAGAGATATAGGAGCGGCACTCCTAGCAGATGATGCTCGTGACGAGCGTGGCACAACCGCAAAAAGGCCTTATCATCGAAATATCTCAGTTCTGATTCTGGAAACTATCGCTGCTGTAGCTAACGCTATACATTCCAATTATATAGTTTCGTCAAGGAGCTTATCTGCTAAAATAGATGTCAGCAGATAGTCAGACGATTTTGCGTCAAGATTTAAACATATTTCCATATAAGACTCAATTAACAAGCAAACTGAAAACAACAGAGTTTCCGATTTGCTTGGAATTTCGCGAGAAGATCATGCAAATGGCGGCAGAGGATGAAAACATCTTGAGCTGCTTTTTTATGTCTGACAAGGAACATTTTTAATTAAACGGCAATGTTCACAACCAAATTGTCGAATATGGAGTTGTTCTAACCCACAGATACTCCATCAGGTCCAGTTGCATCCACTTCGCGTCAGATTGTGATGTGCAGCTTAATCCAGGTTCATTTTTGGGCCTTACTTTTTCGAAGAAAGTGAATCCCTTCAAAATCATTGTGAATTCAACAAGATTCAACAACTTGTCACATAGCTACGCGGCGAAAATTGTCCAATAAGCTGTTTCAAGAAACTCCATATTTCGTTGGCCCCCAGGTCCCCTAACATTACTGCACCTAATTTTTTTTGTGGGGTTATTGTAAACTGGAAGAAACAAAAAACAACAAATTTGGATGATTAAAAGCAATCCGTTCGAACATTGAGGCAAAGCCCGCTGCAACCCTCAAGGCAGCTATGAATAACTTTTTGATAAGATGTCGCACATGTGTCACCGAGGGTGGTGGTTATTTAAACTCAATTATTTTCAAACCGTCACGAATTATTTTAATAAAAATGTTTTATTTTTTCAATAAATTAATAAAACAATTACCTTTACAATTCTGTAGTTTGAACCAATCTAAGCTGTAGAAGTGATTGGTCCGCACACGTCAGTGAATTTTTTGAATGACTAGTAGCTCTAGGACCCATACCATAAAAAGGGTGTGCGAAAATTTTTTTATTCCACGCATACATCAAAAAAACTTAGCTAATTTTGTTTAAGGTCACGATTTACTAAACCTAGTTTCTTAAGAAGTTAAAATCTAGCAACACCAATATGTCCAAGACGCTTATGCCACAACTCAATTCCATTTTTATTACAGAATAAAGCAGATCTTATTGCACGGTTTAATTTTAATACATACAAATTTCTAAGAAGGTGAGCAGATGCAATCTCTACCTCCTCTTTTAATAGCAAAAAAAAAAAAAATGATCTCTTAAGTGAGAAGTATAGAACACATATTTAAGTATAACTTTAACACCTTTGTTAGTCATTTTATTTACTTTTTCAAAATAAGTCTCAAAAATTGAATCATTTTTTTTTCAACATTAATTTCTACTGGAGTTTTAATAAGGAAAAATATGACTTCTTATTTGTCAGATGCTTACTAGACCCAGAGTCTGATTTAAAGCAATTTTTTTACATTCGTACCATTGTTGCGTCTTTCTTTTTAGATGTTTAAAATAGTTGTGCTAGCATATCAGAATCTTCCAGCCAACCAATTTTAATTGCCGGATAAATTTTAAAGGCCAAGACGGGGCCACAATTTAATCGCTTTTATTCATTCGTAATTTAGCTATATTATTTCTAAACAACAACTGATTTACAACTAAGTGTTTGGAAAATGCGGCTTGTAACCTACTCCACATGTCAAATGCAGTTTCTTTTTCTCTTATACAGCTCAATCATAATGAAAAAAACTTACGATTCTGTCTTTTGCTTTTTTATCCTTCCGTAACTATTCTGTTAAAGATTCCACTTCAGTTAAAAGTTAGAAGACTATCGATTAGAACATCCAATAAATTCAGCAAATTCAGAAGGGTTTTTACCCTAAATTGCCAGTCATCGAATCCTTCTTTTAGTTGAGGAATTCCGCGCCTTTCCTTGTTGTTTTTGTTGTATTTAGAAATGAAGCAAAAAATTATTAAACGTTTATTCGTTACAAATTTTGTTTTTTTTTTACAGAAAAATAAAATATTCAATATCAAGGCGAATCGATTACCAGGTGGCAGCGTAGGCGAATTCAGTATTTTTTGCTGGCGTACACCACTGTCAAACTCCATATATAAAAAATTTGTGTATATTTTTTATATATGGAGTTTGACAGTCGTGTATACCAGCAAAAAATACTGAATTCGCCTACGCTGCCACCTGGTAATTTATTCGCCTTGTTCAATATAATGAAAAACAAAAAACAAAAGCTAATACTATTGAAAACTTATTTGAATAATCTCCTTTTACATTTATTTTTTGTGTGCTGTTATTGTGAACATAATTTGTGTCTAAATCTTATGTCTTATGTGCGTCCTGCTATTCTGGGTCACCTTAAAGACAAAATAATGTATCTGCAGTTTTCAGAAGTTTACAGGAGAGAGAAAAAATGTCAAAAAATTGAAACTATTTGCAATATAGAAACGAAAAACACATATTTTGATAAAAATGAAATTAGAAATATATATCGATATGTTATGTAACTTAGGAATTGTAAAAATCTGATACCAAATAACCTATCATAATAACAAATCAGCAATACTAATTAGTATCAAAAAAAAACTATTTCTTTATACGTATGAATATTATTTACATTAAATATACCAGTTTATCGGGATTTTTGTTGATTTATTTTTATCTTTTTTTTGTGTGTACAAAAACTGTGTATGGATAAAGATTTTTAAAAACAGTTATGGGTGTTTTATATAAAAGTTCATTTTTATTTTTTGTAATATTAATGATTAAATAAAAAAATTATTTTACTAAATAAAGGGCATTATTTCATTGAATAATAAATTAAAAATAATAATTACTCAAAAGGTATGTTTCATAAAAGTAATGTCAGTCTGCTGGAGCAAAGTTTTTAAATCTTTTTAACCTTTGGGGGTTTAATAGTTTAGACAGACGAATTTCAAAATGTCTAATAGATTTTTGTGGCAAAAGCCATAAAACCCTGTTGGATCATATGCCAAAACACGAAACATATTTAATTAAGGCTCTCCAATCCCCACAACATTTTGACGTCCGCCTTGGTTTCACTTCTCTTGGCTTTCTGTAAACGATTTTGCCTTTTGAAAAACTTTAATATCCCTTACCGGTCATACGATTTTGCTTTTTTCCTTTTTGTTGATCTTTTTAGGAACTTAACGTTTTCCTTAAAACTATTTGTATTGATTCAGCTCGTCTGCTGATCGTTGTACTCTAACGCAAGCACTTCAACTTGGTTAGTTCACTTAAATGAATAGTTTATATGACTCAAGCACTTAAGCCTAGTCAGGATATTGGGTTGTGTCAAGGCAGTAACACCAAGACAGCAGGTGGTATAACGCAAGCACTTGGAACTTGGTTATAGCGGTGAGGAGAAAAATAACAACCGTTTCTTTTGATTGAATTATTGATTCTACTTTTATTGGTATTACATTAAAGTCTCAAATACTATTTTTTGCTGATTAATACTAAGTACTTATTAATACTAAATATTAATAATAATAATAAAAATATCAAAGAATTAATTGGTAAGCAGTTTCATTTGGTGTGAGTCGTTAATATTCTTACCTGAGCCTTTTGTTTTTGCGTCAGTTCAATGCACCACCGGTTTAGTTTTCGGCGCGTGTGCCATAACTTCAGCAGAAACATGAGATACCCAGGCAATGCAAATAAAAGCAAAGGGTGATACAAAATAAAGTTCAATGAACGGCGTGTAACATTAATCGGTAGTTCAAGGTTGTTATTAAAATTAAATTTTGAAGAAAACAAAATTGTAATTTATTGACAAATAATTTTTTTTGTTTGTTTTATAAATTTCACATTAAAATATAAGTTAAAATAAAAATGCATGAACAGCGATTTAAGGTTGTCGTCACAATTAATGAATTTGGTGCAGGCATGTGTGTACGACAGTATGTATGCATATTTATACAAACATACTTGCACACGAAGGTAACTGTGAAGGCTTGAACATCCACCCGGCCGTTGTGTCATTCTCAACAAAATTACAAAGACGCCAACCTTACACTGCTCTCATTGCTAGCACTTAAGTTACTGAGACTTCAAATTCTGGTGCCTGTTGATTTGAGTTACTTCTTTTGCACTGTATCCTTTTCCATGCAATTGTAATGGTGATTATGGGTGCGAGAGGAGGGCGATATTGTATGTGTTTAATTTGGGATGGGAAATCTGAAACCACTTGTTGATGCAGTTTGCTCTGTATCTCGGAGACATTCTTAACTTGGTCGACGTAGGATTTGATGTGCATTTTTTCAATTAGGACCTCTTCTGGATCAATGGTGTCACTCAGGTTGGTAGTCACGGTGTATGGTGTTTGTAGTTCCGTGGTGAAGATTTCATGGCTTGTGAGGGTGATAGAATTGATTTTGATTGTGCAATCTGGGGCTACTTTTAGGAGGCCAGATCCCTCTAGGCTTAGCTGTAATTTTTGTTGTCCGCATACGGCGCTTGCTCGGGAAGGCTGATGGTATATAACCATTTATTACCGGATTCCAGCTGTTTTAGTGCCATGATGTCTAAAACGGTACTGATATTGCAATGTGTTTGGGTGCTATTGATGAGAAGCGAAAGCTCGCATTAGCATTTGCCAGCATTTGCGTAAAATTTTGAATGCATGTGCTGGCATAGGACTTCGTCCTTTTTAAGAATCGTGCATGAGGTCCGCTGCCGTTCGGTCAATACAAAATATTGCTCCTTGTGAGCATTTATGGCTAGAAAGTCTGCGCAGGGTGATATCGCAAGCGTTTTGTTGTTTATGTGAGCGGGAATGGAGTGTGGCTTGAAAAGTTTAAATGTTTCGTGATCAGCCAATGGAATGGAGATATGAAAGATGACGTGTTCTTTTGTAACCCCACCTTTTACGTTCATGAGTTTGTAGAGCTGTAGGATGTTATCTTGGCTTACAGGCAACTCTAGAGAGCTAGGTAGGTGATTCTTAACTTGCACTAGCTCGACTTGAAGTTGGGACGGTGACAAAAGTGTTGGGCTAATTTTCCCATGATGTGAGTCAGTTAATGCTGCTACGATTTCTGACTGAATTCGATGTAGCCTTACCGATGTTAAAGAAAGTTGAATGGAACGGGAGATGAAAATGTTGAATAGTTTTGCTTGATACTGATCTTTTTCGTCTTCGTGGAGCCTTGACACAACCCAATATCCTGACTAGGCTTAAGTGCTTGAGTCAGATAAACTATTCATTTAAGCGAACTAACCAAGTTGAAGTGCTTGCGTTAGAGCACAACGATCAGCAAACGACCTGAATCAATACCTTCTGGTGACCCCGACGTGATTACGGTAGGGATGGAATCGATGGACCAGTTGACCAATTCCCAACGAGCCACAGTAGAGCTTATAGAGGCCATAATCAGAAACTACAAAAAGGACCCAGCGCCAAGGAAAACTGCAGCTTATTACGAATAAAGAATCCGAAGATTAGACACAGCTTGGGATGAATTTAAATGCACCGAAAGCAAAATCCGATTTCTTGGGGATGCTCCACTGGATCATAAATACTTCACTGACAACTACTACAAGAAGATCAAAGGAATTGTCACGAAATACAGGGAATTATTTACATCGGCTACAGTACTACAGACTACAGTAGCCAACACTGATCAGCCTACCATCGAAGAACCTATAGTGCATGCAAGGACCTCTCCTGCATCCTCCAATTCCGCAATAAGAGGACAAAGTGTAATGATATCATCATTAAGGCGGCTATTAGTCATAGACCCCACCGCATCTAACATGCAGCTAAAAGAAAAACTGTGGAATGAAATCCAAAATTTACATTTCTCCATATGGGAAACAAACCCTGATCCAATAAAGGAAGGGTACGATGTCAACGCCTACAACGATCTGGAAAAATCAGTCATTAAAAATTTCAAGTTGTCCCCTCGCCCACAGGTGCAAGCGGTTCAATCTACATATACCAACATTTTGCCAATGCCCAAGGTCATATTTCCAAGGTTCAACGAAGACTATCTGCAGTGGCAATCCTTTCACGATTTGTTTACACAACTGGTTGACAACCAGCAAATCCCGACGGTACAGAAAATGTACCTGAAATCGAATTTAGGGGGTGAAGCTAAGAAATTGATAAGTCATCTCACAGCCACAGCCGATAACTACGCTACCGCCTGGAATCTACTACAAGACCGGTACAACAATCAACGAGTTCTGGTCACTACTATTGTGCAGCAACTATTGGATTAACCCAATGTGGGACCATCAGCAGCTGCGCTTAAACAACTCCATGATGCAACTCAAGAATCTCTACATGCATTAAACAATATCGAGATTGAAACCTTATCTTGGGGCCCCATGCTTCTTCACGTATTGGTGAAAAAGTTAGACCAAAGCACGAAAGGTCTATCACCAATCCAAAGGTGGTGCAAACAATCAAAGGTCTACTCACATTTCTAGAAGGTCGCTTTCAATCCATGGAAGCAATGATTCATAAGAAAAGGCCATCAAAAGTGTACGTTTTCACCACTGCAACCAATCAAACAGAGTTCTCTTGTACACTTTGCAAAAACGGTTATCATCAACTGTATCGGTGCCCGAAATTTCAAAAGTTAACACCACCAAATCGCCTTCAATACGCTCGGAAACATAATCTATGTACAAACTGCCTGAGAGCAGGGCACACTGCAAAGGCATGTAAATCAGGATCATGCCTGAAGTGCAATAACAAACGTAACTCATTGCTCCACCTGGAGACTGGCAATTAGCCACAGAAGCAAAAATCAAACGCTAATAAGGCACATCAACCAAACTCGTCAAAAATAGACAAAGCCTCTGTCAGTAAAAGGACAAGTAGTCTTGCAGAAGCAGCATCACTAGCAACATCAAATGTGGAATCACAGAACTCATATGTGCTTCTCAGCACTGCCCTGCTAAAAATTAAAGCAAATGCAATAGAAGTAGAATGCCGTGCTTTACTAGACTCAGGTTCTCAAGTGAATCTTATAACCGATCGCCTGGTTAAACGACTTAATATTCCAAGACAGGCAACAGCAGAAACATGAGATATCCAGGCAATGCAAATATAAGCAAAAGGTGGTGATACAAAATAAAATTCAATGAACGGCGTGTAACATTAAGCGGTAGTTCAAGGTTGTTATTAAAATTAAATTTTGAAGAAAACAAAATTGTAATTTAATGACAAATAGTTTTTTTGTTGTTTGTTGTTTTATAAATTTCACATTGAAATATAAGTTAAAATAAAAATGCATGAGCAGCGATATAAGGTTGTCGTCACAATTAATGTATTTAGTGCAGGCATGTGTGCACGTAAGTATGTATGCATATTTATACAACCATACTTACTTGCACACGAAGTTAACTGTAAAGGCTTGAACACTATTTTCGATTATGGAACTCCTTTTTTCACTTCTATTAATAAATAAAATTTAATAAAACACAAATTAAATGAATGTTTACTTAGTTATTTGGATTCATAAATTTTTATACTTGCTGATAGGTTATTTGGTGAATTAGTAATAACTCATTTGTTATTTTAGATCTTCAAAATTTCGCACACATATGCGTTATGATATATGGAATAATCATCCGTAAAAACTTTGGTTTAGAAATTTTCGCAGATAGGTTATTAGGTCTTTAAGGTGACGATGGCATATGTTTTGCCCGTCTTTATTAAGAGATATAAGATATTCCTTTTATCTAATTATAGCATCATTAATAAAACTCTTACATATAGTTTGTATTAAGAACTGATAAAGCTATCCAATAAGATATCGAAATATCCAAATTTACGCCCATTGCACTTTTTTTATAGGTTCACAGTTTTAAATAAAATTATTTTCAAGAAGTTTTAAGACTACTCAAATCTCGCCTACTTTTTGTAGACTTGGTTGATTGTTTTTATTGTAACAGTTGTGGTGTTGTCTTCCTGAAAAGATATAAAGATTTAATTGAGAATTTGCTCAAATTCAATCGGTCTTAGCCATAAGTCTGTAGGGCGTTAACCTATTGGGACAACAAGTAAATAAACAAATGAGGGCCTTAGAACTATTCGCTCATGGTAGAAGTTGAGAATAATGCACCGCCCATTAATATTGTAAAAGCCTCTTATTTTCTACAATCGCTGGGATGTTATTATAAAAGGTTTTTGTATCTCCTAAAACCACATTTGATAGAATAGCTTTCGGGCACCCTTAATGGCCATCCGGTCTAGTGTAGATGGGATGATATTCCGGATATCATTACTATAACGCCTATAGTCCTGCCAGATGTGACGGAGGCGGATCTTGAGTCATCCCTTCGAGATTAGAGTGACTGGGAAGGTATGTCACCTTATTATCATTATCATCTCATGAAGATTATCTACGTTTGTCGTAGCCATTTTGTTGGATGTGTTATTTTGTGCAGTTTGTAAAACTCGTCATTTTGTGTCGCAAGATCCATATTTCGGCAGCATAATTAGGGAAAATGAACGGTGAATTGCTTTGTCATTCTTCAAAAGGTGCCAGCGAACCCTGAGCCATGAACAGCTTTTCAGGTGGCACCAGTTACCACGAACTGAACAATTGACCGATGTGACGTTACGCGTTGTTCTGTTGTGACACAAAGAGCAAAACCAGATCTAGGGGCCTGGATTTTGTTCAGTGCCAGCTAAAATGAGTAATATTTTGAGCAAAATTTCTGGAATGTTTTGCTCACCTGAGGAAAAAACTTTCGGTTTGTACAGCTGTTGCTAGGTTGCCAATCTTTGGCCGAGCAAGACTCAGGTCGTTCCGGAGTGAAGATCCAATTATCGTGGGAATATTTTTATTTTGTAGTTGATGTTGGAGGCGTACAATGAAAAGTGAGGGGAGATGAATAGATGCAAAGCGGCTACACGCCGTCAGCGAATCGGATAATAAGTTTACTTTAAGCGGTTGTGGTGGTATAGAAAGTCATATTTGTGTGTGGTTAAATACTCACCTCTAATTAGAATTAGGTACGCGAGGCAGTGGTGGGACTCAGGTTTTTGCAGACATTTCGTTTTATAATGACCACAAGTCCTCCGGTCAGCTTAGTTTTATGAACAGTTACTAATAGTATATTGTTATCATAATGCATATGTTATGCATCTATAATATTTTTTGCCTGATATTACTCTACGGAGTTCTTATCTGGTGAAAGGCAGAGGATAATGGCCATCCTAATAACGAGAGTCAGTAGATTATTATTTCTTTATTAAGTAGTATGTTTCACACTTTAAAAAGCATTTACATTTTAGAAAATAATTAAAGCAGAAAAATTTGGGTTCATACATTGTATAAAAATCATCTAAATATTTCCTTCAATCTTTTACACATTTGTAGGTAACTGATTAGAAATAGTCAATTCCTTATGGAAAAGCGATCTGAACATCGCGGTTCCTTTGTCGACCTTTGCAATCTGAAGTCGCAACTGTTTCCTGCAAACCTTTATTGTTTACATACATATTTTAGCGCATATCCCGTCCTAATTTTCTTGAATAATGTAAGTGTATTTAATTCAAGTCTCAAGTCGTGATCTCCTAGTTAAAGTAATAAATGCTTATGATCCATTATGTATTTAACCTTTTTTCGTTTAATGTACGATTGCTTATCGAACTAAGTCGAAGAGTCGATTTATTGAATACTTAGTTTATAAAAATATAAATATTTCGTGCAAGAAACCCATCTAAGAGATAGGCATAGAATTTCGCTTGCTGATTATAGTTTCTTTAGGGATAATAGTACGCAAGAAGTTGAAATTATTTAAAGGAAGGCATTCAAATAGACTAAAGTTAATATTATAGATTTAGAATTTTTAAGTATATTTTTAGCAATTGAAATTAAAACAAATAGTTCGATCCAAAAGATTTTTCCAGGATCGATTTACATTCCAGGTAATTTAAGCTCGACTAAATTGTGAAATGGGTTATCAATTTTGAGTAACTTCTCCAAAAGTTTTTATATTTTTTTTATTGGTGGTCACTCTTTACCTACGTTTTCGGATCATTTTCAACCTAAACTTCAAATTAAATCACAGTAAAACACGCTGTAGTACCTCTCCGCTTTAGCACCTAACCCGTTTTAGTAAACAACACCTGCTGAGACTATGACTTTTTGTATAAAATTGAACAAATTTACCCTTTTAAGTATCTCCCCGCTGAAGTTATCAACCCGCATAAGTACTAAAATTTGATGTGCATGAAATAAAATTTTTCATGCGTTTTCCTCCGGTAAAGTACCATTCGGAATACAATTGCTTTTTTAAAACAACAACTCTTTATAATCGATTTTTTATTTATACCATTACTAATTTATCGAAAAATTTACATACATATCTGTCAAAATAAATATGTAATCAAGATACGTATAAAATAAAGATTCGTAAAAATACCTGGAAAAGGCAGAAAATTTACAAGTATGACAATTAAGAAAAAATACAAATTCTTCACTTGATTGATCAGAAAGCAAAATCGAAAAATTGCGTAACATTTTCTGTGTGACATATCAACTGTAAATAGAATTTAGAAACCGACAACAAGTGGAGGGAGCCGCAAACGCAACTTGTTTGCGAAGTAAACGTTTACGTACGAGTCCGCACAATCTCATTGAAAAAGGTCTTGATCAATGGTTTGACCATTGACTGCGCAGCAAAATTGCATTCCGATTTTATGTCAACAAATTGCTGGCTATGGCGATGGAAATATCGGAAAAGTATTAAGGTCATAAAAATAGGAGAAGTGGCTGATGCTGATACCGAAGAGGCGAATAGGTATCGCCAACTAAAATTGCAGAATTTAATAAAGGCTTATGATCCTCGCAATATCTTCAATGTTGTCGAAAGTAGGCTATTTTATAAGGCATTGCCGAATGAAACTTTTGCAAGAAAGGGTACAACAGTAACAGGAGGAAAGGGTAAAAAAGCACGGCTGACTTTTCTATTCTTGTGCAATGATGACGGGAGTTACAAAAAATTGTTTGATAGCGAAAAATCGAAGAAACATAAATGTTTAGAGGAAAATCTATTCTCCTTTGCCAGTACTGCTTTCAAAATAAGGCTTGGATGGTAGGCCCTCTGTAGTGAACTATTTTAAAAGAATACCACGTCGATATTGCAGCATCTTCATCAAGGAATCATAATCATCTTTAAAGTTTACTTTCGATAAATAATGGTTGGAAAACAGTTGCTTGCAATTGAAAAAGGTTAACAATCAAGGATTTTTTGAGAACTATTTCAATTTTGGATGCGTTGACTTTTTCAAAACGATCCTGGTGGCTTGTCAAAGGTGAATCCATCAAAAACTGCTTTCAAAAGGTGTGGTTTTTCACTACTACATATTTAAAATTTAAAAATTCTAATTTAATATTATTTTTACTACAGGATTTGCTATTCAAAATTATTTTCCTGATGACGGCGAGGAAACACTAATAGATATTCCCATAAACGCTCAATAGTTTGAGGAATATGTAAATAGCGATAAGAATACTAAATCCTTTGGCCCACTTACGAAAGAAGAAATAGTGTCATGTATTTTGGAAGATAACGCTGGCGAGATGTCACTATCTGAAGATACTATAGAAAATACTATTGTATTCAATCCACCCTCTTTTGCAAAAGCGCTGACAGCACTAGAAACAGAGAAAAATGTATGGGGGGCAATAATCATGAATTTGTTGAACTCAAAATATTAGAGGAAAAGTTGTTTAAAAAAAATATCAAAACATGCGTTTAAAGAAAATGATTGACTTTTTTGATATTTAAACCTATATTATATATATATGTATTATGTACACAAAATTTTCCTTCTCTTAAACGAATTTTTAGAGCAATAAGAAATAGGTTTTTTTTTAATGTTTAACCATCCAAGAGAAGGTACTAAAACGGGGATGTTTAAGTACCCAAACACAGAGGTACGAAAGCGGGTTTTTATAAATACACAACCCGCTTAAGTGCCTCAAAATGCGGGTTTAACTGTATTAAACTTTGAGATTATTGTATATCAAACAAATTGCAACAACTTTAGGAATAATGTTAGGATTGAAATTTTTACAATTATCTAGTTTCTAATAGATATCCCGAAGCTGCAGAAATTAATAGCTACATTGAGGAATTTGCATTTGCAGTAAATTTAGTTAATAATAATCATTCGACAAGGTTGAATGTAAATGTAAAAGATTTATAGTTTCTGATAAAATTAGAGATTTGTATAAAATAAAGTATGTTTGGCAAAAAGAGTTAAAGAGATTCCACAAAAATTTATGTCGTGTTACTTCGATTATTTACTTTAATCTTAACAAACACAAATTTTAAATATAATCATTAAAAACAGGTAGAACTTGAGCAATCTGTTTTTTTTTTTTTTTTTTTTTTTTTTTGTAAAGAATTTTGGCAGATTAATCCAGGTCCTAACGCTCATTGACAAATTTACAACTTAATTGGATTCAATAAAAGTAAAATATATATTTGTTGACGGAAGTCGAGTCGATGATCAATCATTAATTTTACGTGAACTAGAAAAGTATTTTTCAGACATTTACAGTGGTTCCGTTCCAGTGTGTCCCTTACTGGAATTCTGCACTTTCAGATACTATTCATAGCAATCTTAACGAAATTTCATGCTTACACTCAAAAAAAAGTTTACTAAATTTAAGTTGATTTAACTAAATTTAAAGAAATTCAGGCACGATTTGGCTCCAAAGAAAATGTTACTTAAATTAAGTATACAATTTTCGTAAAAAACAGTAAAAAAAACGTTCTTGCAAAAACTAAAATGTAGTAATACTTTACTCAAAAATACTTAAATTATACATTTTGGTGCCCGAAAATTCCTTTGCGCAAGTAAAATCTCTAATACAATTGAGTACACTTTTACAGAAAAAAGTAAACTTTTCATAATATTAAGTTGAACATTTTTGCAAGTATTCCTAACATTAAGTTAATTTTTTCTACTTCTAACAATGTCTTTGATCCTCTTTTAAGTCGAACATTTCTTAGCGGAGGTTAAAATGATCCCATTTTATTCTATATAATTTATAATTATAATACGAGAGTTTTCTCATAACAATTAAGCTTTAACTATGTTCTAGTATACTTTGATCTTAGTGAATTTTTTTTTTAAATTGGGTATCTGTTTGTACTCAAAGTGAGTAAAAAAAATTTAAATTAAAAAAAAATAGTTTTGCTATTAAAGCTAAGTTTACTTACAAAAAGGAAAGATTTTTTAATCGTGTTCATAATAACAAGTTTATTACTTCGAGTATCAAGAAAGTAGTTAACTTCCTTTTAAAAGGCATTATATGTTTCTTAAATTAAGAATCTTAATTATAGTTAAAATTATTAATTTTAACAACAATTTTATTTAAAAATAATTACGAATTTTAAATTTACCTACAAAAATTTATTGAGTTTTAGTATAGCTTTACTATAAAAAAAAATTATATAATACTTTAAAAGCTGTTTATATTTAAAGGGAGGAATTTATTATTTAAAAGGGAAAATTATTTTAAAGTTCTATTAAAAAACTAATATCTGTTGCACTTGCATGTTCTTGCTTGTAAAATTTTTCTAGACAAACAATAAAACCTTTAAATTATCATTTTTGGGATTTATAAAAAGTTACCTTATTTTTTCTATATGATTTAAAATAAAAAACAATTTTAAATAAAAAAAAAAACAATTCATTTTTTATTTAAGCAATATATTACATAAATTTAAACACTTTTACATAAGTATGCATATAGTTTTTATGGTTTATTTAGGATATAAATATATATAAAGGTCCACATGTGTAAAGTAGTACAAATGGTCGAATTTCTATAAGAGAAGTAATTTTTTTAATTTTTAATTTTTTTTTTTTTTTGTAATTTTATTATAACATTGATTTTGGTCTTAAGTATACCCTACTGTTTAAATTAATTAGGTAAATAGGAGGAGATTTTATGGATTTAGCAGAAAGTATTTTAAGCTCGTCTGAGTTTTCCTCTACAATATATGACAAAAGGTTTTTTTCATAAGATATAACATTTATTTTTTGACAAAGAGTTAATATATTGCTATGTTGTACAAATATTTCTTGAATTTTAAATGCCTAAAATTTAGGATTATAAAAAAATACTATAAAGCCAGCTTTATACGTGGCACATTGTAATGGCTAAGTTTTTATAGCATTTATAATCAGTTATGTCACTACTGTTTAGAAGTTTTTGTATTTCAAATAAAAATGGAGACTTTTCGATATTGTACTTTATCTGACCAAGAATAAATTTTGTTGGTTCAAATTTAAGAATAAACTCTGAAAATGAAGTGCAAAATTTTATAGCTATGGACAAAGATATATTTTTTCTTGAAGTTATATTCTTAGTATACGATTTCAACTGTCTATGTTTAGACTCGAAGCCAAAAGTCCACAAAAATATAAACGGGCCAGAGTGTTCTAAAATTCTAGAATAATGATTTAAAAAGTGATGCTTGGGTTTTAAAGAATCTGAAAAAAGTTCAACATATTTTTTATTGTGATATTCAATATGGGATTTTAAATTTATTTTATCTAAGCTTGTGAAGTCTGCCAAAAGCAATAAGTCTAATAACTCAATTAAGTTAATTACGAAATCCCACAGCTTACTTTTTACATCTACTAAATCAGCAATTATCAGCGGAAAATAGTGTGCGAATGTTAGCATTTCTCTGCCCGACATCTTTAGTTTAAATGCCTTTAAGTGATGAATTTGAATTTCAGGAGACATATTTCCGTATTCCGTTTCTCCATAATTAAAGTTTTGTTTTCTTATGTTGAGAAGATCCAGATCGAACGATTTATTTTTTATGAATAAAAGGATAACATGACATAAATCGTAATTTAAAATTCCTTCGAAAACATCATGTAAAATATCAGCGTATAAATTTTCAGTAACATGATAATGATTTATGTTATTGAAAATTGAGTTTTCTCTTATACCTGTATTATCAAAACTGTTTAAAATACAGTCGTCTAAATAGTTTGATAAGTTTCTCAAGTTATCAAACTTTTCTTTAAAAAGAGTTTTAGATTGTTCTTTGTCAACTTTACAAATTCTGCAAAAGTATTTTGATGAAAATGAGCGTGAAAACCCCAGTACACTATTTAATGCCAAATTGTTTCCCACAATTAGACCCAAGCTGAAAAATAACGTTTTTTTTCATTCTTTGTAACAATTTCAACACCGTTTTTTTCTAAGTCATTTAAAACTTTAATAAGTGAGAAAAAGCATATGTCATTTCCAAAATTTTTGACGTCTTTTGATTTAAATAACGCAGCAATAAAAATATTACACAATTTAAATTTTAAAAAATTTGGAGCTGTTGGAAATGAGTAATAAACGGCCATAAGGCTTGAACAATGAGAACCAAGTGGGTTATTTACTTCAAAATCATCGAAGTATAAAAAGTAAGGTAAAACAAATTTATCACAGAACAGTTTTGTTTTATTTCGCCAAATTTTACCATTACAAAAATTTTTCAATGTTGGACATTCTGATAAGTTTTTTAAACTTCTTTCGAGTTCCTCATAAATACCGTCTAACTCAAAAAACTTTTTGATTTGAAACTTAATTGGAAATAATACTCCTTTCGTTGCAACTTCATCAAGTGCATTTTCGTGGTTAATAACTGTGTTGCAAATGGCATTGTTTAACGTTATAACTTGCGGACTTTCGTAAAGGTATTCTGATTTTAATCTTTTCACAAACTTGTACTCACTATCAAAGTTTTCAAAAGGGTTATCGCAAAAATTTACTAACTGATTTAAATTATTTTTAATTTGGGATAAATTGTTTAAGTTTAATACTGAAATAATTTTTTGTAATTCATTCTTAATGGGGTGAGTAATATTATGTTTAATATTAGCCTGCATTTTTATAGCTTCCTTTCTTGGGAAATTTTTGTTTGCATAATTATTTAATGACAAATTGAACAAACTTTTAAATATGCACTCCATATTTATATTATTGAGTGTAGTAATCTTATCGGAGATAACGTGGGTGTCGCAAATGTTATTATTCACATTGATAATTGGTGATTCAAGAAAAGTAGAATTTTCAATTGGAACAACTTAATTACAAGCTGGTGTTAATTCTTCGTTTTCGGATTGAACTTTTTTCGAATACTCATTTTTCATGTGCTTCGAAAATGCTTTAAAGCAACCAAATTTTTGAAAACATTTTGAAAAACAACACTCGTATTTATTGATTGATGACAATTGATGTAAATATCTTAAATGGCAAAATAGTTTTGAACAATCTTTAAATTTTTTTTACAATTAAAACAATACATATCCATTTTTTTAAGTAGTTATATAGTTGTTGAAAAGCTTAATAATTAAATACTTAATTATATTAAATTGTAATAATTGTATTTTCAAAAGTGGTTATTTTGCAGCTTTAATGTCATTTAAAACGCTTACTAAAACGGTACTTTTTTCAGTGCTTTTTACGTCTATATTGTTAAAATGTTGCTGAAAAAAAAGCCAGACATTTTTGCAATCTTCAGGATATTTTAAGGTAAGGACCAAAAATATTTTGAAAGCCACGACAATACAGGTAATTAAATTAGGAAGCTTATAAAAAACATTACCATAAAATACATAAAAATCATCTAATTTAAATAAAGATTTACCAATGGAACAAATAATTGGCTGAAGGGTTTGTTTTTTGCTGTATGTATCATCAATTAACAACTTAATTTTTGTGTTTAATTCTATCAATGTTGGAGCCCACAATAAAAATGAATTTCTTGAATCCTCAATTGTTGTCTTCATAAATTTTCGTTTTCGATTGACTTCATTGATTATGCATTTCCTGGAGTTTGGTTTTAACAAAGCATGTAAAAGATGAACAATTATGATATTTTTTAATTCTGAAAGAATTGTATTAAATATTTTTTTTGTTTTAATAACATTTTATCTTCTTAGGTTAGAATTATACACGCAAAAAAAAAAAAATAAGAAAAAAATAAGTTTTTAGTTATAATGTGCTTATAGAAATAAAAAATTACCAAAGTTATTTTGAGACGCTTTTAAATCCTTTATTAATTCTAAGCATTCGGAACTTTTAACTTGCGCTTGTATTAATTACAATATCGGGTTGCAAAAACCTTCCCACTTTTCAAATATCAAATTAACTTTATCAGGATATTGCAAAGAAAAATCGGCAATTATCTATAAGATATGTAAAGTGATTTCTATTATACTGAAAATGGTAGTGAAATAACTAACCAATTTATATCCAAATGCTTGCTTTAAAAGTGGCCATTCTACCAAAATTTCCAATAAGCTATGGTTTTCTTTAATATACTTTGTTCTTAATGAAAACGTTTCTTCCCATTTTTGCATCACTATATCTAAAGGTTCGACGTTGTATTTTAGCCAGTCTTTGCTTGATATTTGATTTTCATCTGAATGTTTAGAAAATACCCATCGTATGAGGTTAGATAATTGCACTAGTCTTATTGTTAAGATTGAATTGTAAGCAAATTTATTTTTTACAAGTTTAAAAAGTAAAACGATGTACTTAGGATAACCTGTAGCTGAATAAATCGGGGTTTAATAATAAACAGGCTTGCTTTGCTCTCTTATATGCTATCGTATATTTACCAGTCACATTTGTGACCTTGGCTCATTGAAGTAAGTAAAAATCATTTAGATCCAGAAGATTAGTTTGTTCTAGAGAACAAATATCTTATAGATTTAAATGTGAATCCACCTACCCTCTTGCGAGATTATAAATGGGAATTGATAAGAGCAATTGTTCTATGACCTGCATCTACAATTCTTTAAACCAATAATTCAATGGCCTAGTGTAAATTCCGAACCTTACAGCAAACAGAACCAATTAAAATCATTCCCTCCTTGTTCACTAAAGCTCAACTGTAATATTTTTTAACTTGTAAAAATAAAACTTACGTAAAATATATAAAAATATCACATAAAATATCCCTAGATATTAGACTAGATAATACCTTGGGAAGTGTCTTGCAGACAAGAGATACTTTCTTCGATATCTTGCGTTTCAAAAGAACTTTCATAAACGCCTTCTTTTTTCAACTTTGAGATGAAGTTGTGATATTTGCTGTATAAATAACCAGCAGGCTTTCTACCTTTGATCGGTATGAAATATATATCCTAAAAATGAGTTTTAATAAATTTTCATCTTTAAAAAAAACAATATCTTACTTTGTTTTCAGTTGGAAAGAAATCTACTATTTGGCAAGCAATTCTTTCAAATGTTTTAGGGGTTGAGGAAATTTTATTATCAATAAGATATTCAACTATGCAACTTGAAATCAATTTTCTATACGTAGGATTCAAATTTTTATTTTTTTGGAAATACAAAAGAATTTGCTTTCCATTTAATGACGATTTTAAAATGTTGTCAATTGAAATCTAAATTTAATATACGTATATATTATTTTGTTTATGAGTAAGGTTTTAAAGTTATACATACCTCGTCATAACCTATTTGCAAAAAATTTGTTGAGTTAGAATATATTTCTGTTACAGATTGGTTCTGAACTTCTTTGGTATTAATATTACTGATTATTTCCTGGGCAAAATAACGAGAAAAATATTTAAATATGTCAAAAATTATATAAAATAGAAATATACCTGGTCTTCCTGCCATTTTTTTTAATGATATTCAAATTCCAATCTAATGCCATACAAATTTTTTGGAATGATGTCGTCTAAGCAAGTTTTACTCAAATATTGTAAATTATTAGCATCGAAACTGTGTTCTGTAAATTTAAAAATATTGGTTTCAATGTTTCGTTATATTAAATACATGTACTGTCTGTAGGTTTCAAAGTAAACTGTACAGACATATTTTTATTAGTTTTAATTTCATTATTTTAATATACGATATTTAGTGACCGCTCATTTTAGTTCAAAGTATAAAACTGAACTAGCTAAGTACTTCTATAGTTCCAAGCTCGTTTAGTTCAAGCTCGTTTAGTATAAAATTGAATAGTATATAGAACGACTAAATAAATCCTTGTTACAACAAATGCTTTCGTAAACTTTATTTTGACGCTTACAGTATATAATATATACTATATATGTACATATATCTATTGTTTTATATACATATGATTTTCTTACCTTCAAGAATTTGGATAAACTGTTCTCCTTTCAAGAATGTTAAAAGTTCTTCAATATTTTTAGCCATAGCACAAATTCTGTAAATATATAAACTTTTATTACTATAATCTATATGTACATACATATAACAAAACAGTAACGGGGTCATCATTTCTGTACGTGAAATATTTTTTGAAAATTTTGTTGTGGGTATGTTTTGTATTGTATGTATATCGATTAATATACAATACAAAACTGGAAAGATAATTTAAGCGGCTACTTATTGAACAGAAAAAACGATAAAATCTGATAAAAACCAAAATACTATTTTTTTTTTTTCATTTAAACGTATCTTCACAAAAAAAAATTTTACGAAGTGTGTAAAATATAATTTTAAACAAATAATATTGTTTTTCTCGCAAAATAATTTATTTTCGAAAATTATATAAAAAAAAAGAAATAAAACGAAAAAATTAGGAATTTTGTTCAAACGTTATAAAACTTCTTTTTATTATTTTATTTTTAATTCGGGGGTGGAAATGTACAACGTACCTTCAGCGGGATATACAAGAGTATGAAATGTAGCTTAACAAAAGAAAATCTCTAAAGCAATGAGAAGTAGCCAAAAAGAATTTCGTTAAGCTTACAATAGGTGAGTTCTTTACTTTGCACGTAAACATCCCGCCCCCCTTGCACGACTGCAACAAGAGGATCTAAGGAAAAAACGCACACGCAACTATTATAAATGTACAATTTCAAAAATTCATTTTACAAATTCATTGTTCTTAAAACTAATTAACAAATAGTAAATAATAAAAAAAATGTTACACAATGTTCCCCGAGTGGACATTAATAACGATCGTGGCGGGTTGGCCACGATAACCTCCGTAATTCGGCTGATTTGGCTGGTAATAGTGTTTTTGTTGTTGCTGTTGATAATGATGGTGGCTCTGAATTTTCTGCTGGTGTCGTTTTTGGCGCTGCGCATGGTGTTTATTCACTTGTTTTTGGACCCTCTTTTTATACTTCGTATTATTTTGCTGTGGCGTCGATGTAGTATTAGATGTTCCTTGGCGTTTAAAACGATGAAGCATAGTATGATGCTCTTCCAAACACTCGGTACATCGCTCTCGACTGTCACAGTTACGCATAATATGCGTGGTCGCAAAACAATTAAAACAATACTTGAGCCTTTTCACAGTTTTAATGCGCTCATCGATCATCATTCTTCTGAAACGGTAGCATTTCCGAAGCGGGTGATCTTTTTTGCACAACCTACATGCCGGTTCGTGCAACGCACTAGTCCTAGGAACGTCGACTTCCCATGGGCGATGTACCTCAAGGCGACGAGATTCAGCCATTTTTCTGTTAAACAAAAAAAAAGAAGAAAATGGAAGAAAACAAACGGGTTAAAACTATTCTGATACGGGTAACAGAACAAGCTTGACAATAGGACGAGTTAAAATACCTGAAGCTGTTCTTAAATTACAAACACGAGGTTTAGAATCAGTGCCTAAGTAAACCTTCTCTACACGTCCCAACTTCCATTCATTCGGTGGTAAGTTGTCTTGACGGATAACGACAACATCTCCTACTTGAAACTCCCTTTTGGGATACTTCCACTTCACACGTCTGTGAAGCTCTTTCAAGTACTCTTCCTTCCACCGAATCGCAAATTGGTGGTGAAGCACCTTCAATTTTTGCCATCTGTTAGCGTGACTCAAAGATAGATCGGACATGTCAGGCTCAGGGGGAGTAAGTAAGGGAGCACCAATCAGAAAATGACCTGGTGTTAACGGAGTGATATCATAGGAACTCTCATTCATAGGGCAAAGAGGCCTTGAGTTTAAACATGCTTCTATTCGAGTAAGCATGGTCGTAAATTCCTCATATGTAAACCGTTGAGCATTTGAAATTTTCTTTAAATGTGTCTTAAAACTTTTGACACCAGCCTCCCAAAGACCACCCATGTGTGGTGCACCTGGAGGTATGAAATGCCATTCAATCGCACTTAAGCTGTGTAGGGCATGAACCTTTTCTCTCAGGGCAGAGAGAAATGTTTTTCTATCAGCTTCAAGTAAATTTGAAGCACCAACAAACGCAGTGCCATTATCGGAATATAAATGGGATGGGCAACCACGTCGCGGAAAAATCTACCAAATGCGGCTAAGAACGTTTCAGACGACAGATCGTTAGTCGCCTCAAGATGTATTGCTTTTGTCGCGAAACATACAAAAACAACCACATAACCTTTCGTTATTTTGCAACCCCTTCCAACGTAAGATTTAATTTCAAACGGCCCGGCAAAATCTAAACCCGTATGGGTAAAAGGCCTGGAAAGGATTGTTCTTTCGGGGGGTAACGAAGCCATTAATTGCTGGCTCGTTTCTTTTCTAAAGAGAATACATCTTTTACAATTACGAATTATACCACGAATAAGATTCTTTAAATTCGGGACCCAAAATTCCATTCGAATAAGACGCATCATCAAAGCCTGTCCACCATGAATCGTGCATTTATGGACATGTCGCACAAATAACTTTGTAAAAGTTGCCTCATATGGAAGTATAATCGGAAATTTTTCATTATATACCAGACCTGGTGCTTGTACAAGACGCCCGTTCATTCTAATAAGACCATTTGAGTCTATAAATGGGTTTAAGGAAAGCAAACGACTTTTTGAGGGTAGTGGTATATCTTTTGACAAATACTTATATTCTTCAAAATAAGTCTGCTGACATATAAGAATTAATCGATTTCGTACAAATCTCACTTCAGCTTGCGATATTTCTAAAGTTGGATACAAACTGCTGCGCAAACGGAGAAAGCGCAGCAACCGAAACCAATACGCAATAACCCTGATTGCACGGGGTAGCTCTGAAAATCTTTTCAGTATATCAATTGGTTTTTGTGTTTCTGAATCCAATTTAACACATTCCAGGTGCGCATGAATGCTAACTAATTTTCGAGGCCATTCATTTACCGGTTTTGACAACCAATGAGGCCCGTGCCACCATAAGGAATTGTTTATTAAATTAAGCGCCAAAGATCCACGACTAGCTACATCAGCGGGATTATTTTTAGAATCGATGTGGGACCAACACTTGGTTCCTATACATTTAGTAATTAGTGCAACTCTATTCGCAACAAAAGTTGGCAAATCACATGAATCTTTATTTAGCCATGCCAAAACTATAGTAGAGTCCGTCCATAGAAAAATCTTATCTTCGGGGAATTTTAGTTGACATTTTAATGAATCTACCATTTTTGCCAATAATACTGCTCCACAGAGTTCTAATCGGGGTAAAGACTCAAATTTTACTGGAGCTACTTTTGTTTTAGACGCAAGTAAATGCGTTTTAGTCTCAAACGGGGAAGAGACAGAGCGAACATAGATACTTGCAGCATATGCCTTTTCAGAAGCATCGCAAAATCCGTGGATCTCAATCTCATTATTTGGGTGAAAGCTTACCCATCTAGGAATAAAAATTTTCTCGACATTCGGGTAATCATCGAGAAAAGAGTGCCATTGAACCAACGTAGCAGGGTTCAAACACTCATCCCAACCTGTCTTGTCCTTCCAGATTTGTTGCATAATCATTTTTGCAACAACAGTTTTCGGAGAAAGCCAACCGGCGGGATCAAACAATTTAGCAATTTCAGACAAGACAGCACGTTTTGTGACCACACTTCTATTAGGCTGCTTTACGAGTTTAAAATAAAAACAATCATTTTGAGCGTTCCAACGCAAGCCTAAAGTTTTTGTTGTGCTCGCATCTGAAAACTTTAAAAAATCTGCATCAAGCAAATTTTCATTCGGAATATTCTCTAAAAGACGTATATTGTTAGCGGTCCATTTACGGAGAATGAAACCAGCTGAAAGAAGAACTCCAATGAGTTCATCGCGTCTTTTTAAACCATCTTCTAGCTCATGCGAACCAGCCAATAAGTCATCGACGTACATATTATCTGTTAACATTTCGGATGCAGCGGGACTGCGAACTTTGCAATCATTCGCCAATTGCAGTAAAGTTTTTATAGCCAAATAAGGCGCACAATTGACTCCAAAAGTCACTGTTTTAAGCTCGTAGTCCTTAATTTCATCATCAGGATTACATCGGAAAAGAATCCTTTGAAACGTGGAATGATTGGGATGTATAAGAATTTGCCTGTACATTTTCTCTATGTCGGCATTAAACACATAACGATAAAATCTCCAACGGAGAATTAAAATAGTAAGATCTGCTTGTAATATCGGACCTGGGTACAAAATACTATTTAGACTTAAGCCACTCGTTGATGGACTAGACGCGTTAAAAACTACTCGAAGTTTCGTAGTTACACTGTCTGGCTTAATTACTGCATGGTGAGGCATATAATAGCAAGTAGCCTCAGAATCTGGGAGACTTGTTTCGCGCATATGTCCTAGTTCGATATACTCTTTAATTACGTTATCATACTGGGATTTTAAAACGGGATTTTTCAATAATCGCATCTCATTTCTTCTATATTGCGAGAGAGCAATACTTCGGGAATCGCCTAGAGACAAATGTTTTGGAAATTCTGGCCTAAAAGGTAAAGAAACGACATAACGGCCTTCAAAATTTCTATAAGTAGTGTTTCTGTAAAGCTTCTCACAGAAATCTTCTATTTGGGTTGTTCGGGGTACGGGGGGAACTTCCTCAAGTTCCCAAAAACGGGTCAGTTGATTATTTAGCTCGATACGGTTAAAATACGTTAAAATAGGAACAGATGGTCCCGATCGATCGATTTTACCAGTAACGATCCAGCCAAATACTGTATTTTGCGCTACGAGATTGGCATTAGGATGTTTTCTGACTTCAGGAAGTAAAATTTGCGAATAAACATCACCGCCTAGAAGTATATCTACTTTAACAGATCTAACGTCTGCAGTTGATATTTCGGGGAAAAAGCTAAAATCTGTAGTCGGAATATAAGAAGGCAAACGCCCTGTAAGTTCTGAAATTACATAAGCCTCAGTTTGAATTTTAAAGTTCGGGTCGATTGGCGATCCAATCGATATGAGACAAATTTGCGAAGATTTTGCTGCTACGCTGCCATTCAGACCAGTAATTTCAGCCGTCGGAGCAGCTCGTACCGGAATAGCAAGATTCTTCTGCAGTCTTTTCGAAATAAATGTTGCTTGAGAAGCTGGATCAATTAATGCTCTAGCAGAACTTATAACATCCTTAGTTCTAACTTGGCAATACGTAGTGCCTAACAAGACGGTATGATCGGGATTTAATTCCACTTGGGTACTATACGTTTGAAAGGAACGAGTACCTGCCGAAGTAGACGCAATATTGTCAACGTTAGTGGGCATAGTAGCTTGACTAGAATTATGCGCATGAGAGTCTCTTGGTACAAATACGGGGGTGTTATCTATAGTAGTGTGTTGTACCATATTAGAAGTGAATCTAGTCGATTGATTATCCCTATGTAAGAGCGAATGATGTTTTTGTTTGCACATAAAGCAAACGTGTACACTTTTACAATTTTTAAATTCATGTGAAGTTGCTAAACAATTCGTACAACACTTAAATCGTTTTACTGTTGAGATACGATCTTCTCCACTTTGTCTTAAAAAGGTGGGACACAATCTTAACGGGTGTTGTTCCTGACAAAGAACACAACGACTAACAGATTGTTTTGTATTAGCCTTAGTCGCAAAACTATTAATTCTCTTTGAATCATTATGAGCTCTTTTGGAATTATTCGTGTTGCTGGAATTTGAATTTTTATTCTGATTTGGTGACGGATGTGTCCCCTTTATGTCATAGACGGATTCTAAGGTCTGATAACGAGATGTTAAAAATTTGTCCATCTCATCCCACTTTGGCATGTTCGCATCACGTTTTATAGATTGTTCCCAGAGTCCTAAAGTATGCTCTGGAAGCTTAGTTGAGCAAATATAAACAAAAATTACATGCCAACTTTCCGTATTAACATTTAACATTGACAAATTCGTAATGCAATCGTTAATGGTGCGTTGCAGCGATTTTAAATTTGGGCCGGTTTCACGGGTAACAGGGGGAATATTGAATAAAATCTTTAATTGAGCGTTGATGAGAACTCGCTTGTTTTCAAATCTATCTACTAAATTCTGCCAAGCTAGGGCAAAGCCATCATTTGTCAAAGGACAAGTTCGAATAATTTCATGGGCTTCACCTTTCGTTTTCTGCAGTAGATAATACAATTTCTCTACTGGACTTAACCGAGGGTTATTTTTATATAAAGCGGAAAACATGTCCCGAAATGTAGGCCAAGTTACATAGTCCCCATAGAAAATCTCCGTATCGCACGGCGGTAAATGGATATTTGGAACTATAACTTGTGTTAATTCATTGGCCTGCTTCTGAGAAATTGCCTTTAGACGCTCTAAATTGTCGGAAATGAGAGAAATACCTTTCACGTAGGTACTATAGGAAGACATATATTTCTGTTTAATTTCCTTCTGAAACTTCTTAGAATCCCCTTCGCCCAATAAATTATCATAAACTTGACGAATTTCTTCCCATAAACGATTTAGTTCTTTCTCATGGGTGGTTAACGTACCAACTCTATGTTCCGATTGAGGTATTAACGCTATAAAAGCCTCAAAATCGGCTAAACGATTGCACGATTTAATTAAATTATTCATATCCGCCATTTCTCAAAGTACTGGAGTTATAAGAAACAAAAAAACCGTTTTTCAATAAGAAATTCTAAATTTTGATAAAAAAACGGGGAAAAATCAAATTTTTTCTTGTATTTGAACTATATTTTATTATCAAAGCAATAGCTTTTCCAAAAAACGCTTAAATATTGAAAATTATTAAAGTAAAATTACACTTGCGCAGTTATTCGTATTAAATAAATCCGTAAAAAATATTAAGCACAGTGTAAAAGCACTTCTAATAAGAAAAAAAAATAGAATCAAAGGTAATTTGTTGCAACAATTAAATTTGGTGTACTTTTTTGCAGTATTTTTTACTTTATTTCCATCCGATAAATTAATTCGATAAAAAATTTATATTCAATTTAATAAAATTCACTTAAAGATTACTTCAAAACCGAAAAAATTGAATTAAGTTTATTTGTATAAAAATAAACTTCACGAATACTCGATTATTCGTTCAATTAAATGTTGCAACACTAATATTATTAAAGTGAGTAACACAAACATACATATGTATATACACCAACCACCAGTAATAAAATTTCAGCTCTCTTATATTTGCACCTTTAACAGAATATATGTATATATGTAACTTAGGCACAACAAATTAATCTTTTAAAGCAATTGTTTAAGAATATGAAATAAAAAAATACACAGCACTATATTTATTTGTGTTTTTTTTTTTTTTTTTTGTTTTATTTAATTTGTTTATTATTATGTTTATTATTTTTAACAAACTCAAGCTGTAAAAAAACGGAGTAATAAAAACAGCGTTAAGAGCGGATTAAACGAACAAAATTAACACTTTAAAGAGAGTTGTTATTCTTTTTATTCAAAAACTAAAGAGTAAAAATTAGCGGGAATTAATTTTAGTAGTTTTTTATGCACTGGTTTTGTTGGTAACTTTAAAAAAATGTTTTAAACGGAGAATATGTACATATGTATGTATTTTGCTTATGTAGTCACTGCACTTTATTATTTTGCTTTTATTTATTGTTCACAAACAATATGTTTATTTTTTTTACCACTTAATATGCACTTTTTTCGCACTTATAATTTTAAAAACACATACCTTTTTTCCAAAAAATAAAGTTAATAAAAAATTGATAGGTATTATCCAAAAAATTGGCACCACAAATCGCAAAAAGGGTTTTTTTTTTCTGAAAATAAAATAATTTTCGAAATAAATTATTTTACTCTTCGAGTGAATAAATTTATCCGGTTCGATTGGACCAAAAATGTTTTTCTCGCAAAATAATTTATTTTCGAAAATTATATAAAAAAAAGAAATAAAACGAAAAAATTAGGAATTTTGTTCAAACGTTATAAAACTTCTTTTTATTATTTTATTTTTAATTCGGGGGTGGAAATGTACAACGTACCTTCAGCGGGATATACAAGAGTATGAAATGTAGCTTAACAAAAGAAAATCTCTAAAGCAATGAGAAGTAGCCAAAAAGAATTTCGTTAAGCTTACAATAGGTGAGTTCTTTACTTTGCACATAAACAAATATTAAGAAATAATTTTCGGAAAAACCCTTTGTTTCCGAGTTACGAACCTCCAAAATTTTTACGTATAATGTGACATATTGACTACGCAGTACCATAGAAGAGAAAATCTTTGCAGCTGGCCGAAGGCCGGCTACACAGGACATCTTTAGAAAGCGAAGCCGGTGTTGGTCGTACCACAGAAGAAAATCTTTACGTTTAAATGAAAAAATTCGTTTTTTGGTCTATAGCAGATTTTTTACCTTTTTTCTGTTTAATTAGAAAGCCGGTTAAATTACCTTGTAATATTGTCCCATTCTGTCATCAAATACTCGATATATGCCATATTAAATAAGAAAACTTCGGAGACCGGTAACTCCGGAATTAAGGGTTGGCGCTAAATTTTTTACTTAACATTTTTTGCTTAGAATTGCATTTTACACATCGTAGGAAAGATTTTTTTCTTTTGGAGCGGTGCACGTAAGCTGGACTTTTTCCAAATTTTAATATTTAAAATGCCGAATTATTACTGTGTGTTTAAATTACACTTTTTACGTTTTAATTTTTAAATACATATGTATACCGCAATGATATAATAAATAACACAAATTTAAACTTACCTTTAATAACCACACAATTTATAAATTTATTTTTAAATTTTTTTTTTATTAATTTTGCACTTAAAAAACTTTTTCCACTCTTGTTGCATTTCTTTCACCGCTTAAATCTTTACTGACAATTAAAAAAACTAAACTTATTATTCTTGATATACATAAGATTTGTTTACAGTTATTCCTTTTTGCCAAATGTTTCCAAAGATGGCAAAGGGATTATAAAAATTGTATAAAAAAGGAACAAAAATTCGAAAAGTACTAATATAAAAATATTTATGTAATATCTACGTTGCTTCATATTAAAAGTATCAAAATACACTTTTTCGTGCATTATATATATTTTTTAATTATACTAAAGGCCTTATTTACAATCAGTTTTTAAATTTGTTGCAGGTTTTAAAACCAATTTTGTATGGAAATTTTGTTTTATAAACCTATTATAAAAAAATTGTTTGTGAATAAGGCCTTAAAAATATAAAAAGTGTTTTTATTCAATAATACATCTTTCCAAATTTTAGAAAAGCTGATGAAAAACTAAATAACTTAGTTCAAATACATGACACTTATTTGAAGACAAATGGTTGCTAAAGGAATTGCAGTACTGATAGTTAGTCAATTTATCTGCCATTATAAAATTGCAATGTGTTTCTTTCTATAAACTGACAAAAACATTAATTATAAATAGAAAATCTCTAATAATTTAAAATAAAATTAGGAAGAACCAAAAAAGTACCAAATTTATTTATTTCACCATCCCCGCTCTCTGTATTAGTTGTTTGCTTCAGGCATGCCATATTTGTCGATTCATCGACATTTTGCCGATTTTTTCGACAAACTCTTAAAGCTCGGTAACTTTATTAAATTAATTGGATTAATTCCGCCAGTATATATTAAACTGTTGTTATAATTTTCGGTAAAAACCTTTGTTTCTTTTATTAAGAAATTACACTTTTGGCCATCACTAAAATCCTTTTTTTTGTACAACGAATGTTGCAGTAGAACTTTATTTCAAAAAAAAAAAAAAAAAAAAATCAATAACAAGAAAAGTGAAAAATACCGCTTGTGAATTTGTCACCAAATCTAATGGAATAGAATCGAAAAAAATCAACCTTATGAAATGTTATATAAAACTGCATTAAGTGACTCTAATGACCAAAAATATACAGAAATATTGAATTATTTCCGCTATATACAACCAATTGACCAATAACGAAACCAATTTATTTGTAGAACGATTGTTTTTATTAAAATTTATGTTATTTATTTTTTATTTTATATGTTGTGACCATTATTTAACACTGAATTTTCTGGTTTGTTATTGTTAGTTAATAAAATCATATTTTATTATTTTTAACATTGGTATTTTTAGTTTTCGTTTATTTTTAACTGAAAGGCGATGTTTTTTGCATAATGCCGATTTCTTATCAAAATAATCTGGCATCCCTGGTTAGTTGGGTAAATTTTCTCATATATGTTTCATAAAAAAAGGTGTTTTTAGATTTTGATGTGTTTCTTCATGTAAATTTTAATCCATCGAACCCAGTGTGGTAAAAAAAGTTCTCCCCTATTTGAGGAATGATTTTCTTTTTTAAAATTTGTCCTTTATATGAAAACATTTAAAATACTCATCTTATCAAACAATAAAAATATTATTGTTAGCATATATATATATATATATATATATATATATATATATATATATATATATATATATATATATATATATATATATATATATATATATATATATGTATATATATGTCAGTAATTATAATATTTTGAAATTTTTATTTATTATTTATTTTTAAATTTAATTTAAAGTATTTAGAAAAAAAATGTCGCGTTTTTAAGTCTTATTTCTTATTTTCTAGTTAATTTAATCTTATTACAAGAAACTATAATGTACTAAAACTTAGTTCATATATATATATATATATATATATATATATATATATATATATATATATATATATATATATATATATATATATATATATATATATATATATATATATATATATATATATATAATTTTGTTTAAGATAGCAACTAAATATTCTTATATCAAGTAAAATTTTCCTTAATTTTAGTAATCTGCATGATATTTACGATCTGTTTTTTCATCCAAATGGTAAAACAATTCAGTGTATTTTCTTTGTTTTTAAGAGAAAGTGGTCAGAAAAATATAAAGTCCATAATCTTCTTTTAAGTTATTGAATTATGTTTGACTATATTTAAGGACGCTTTTAACTAAATTTTCCATTTTTAATACAAACTTAAAATTTCTGATTTTAATGTAAAAAAACCTAAATATTGGAAAGAGTTTTATGTATGTGTGAACATTTATCATTAGGTTAAGTAAAACTGTAATTCTTTAAAGTAAGAAAAATTGAGTAAACATGTGTGATATTTTTCAGTTTATATACTTTTTTTTTGTACTTTAAACAAGTATAGTTTCATACAGCTTAGTATAAATTCTTATTTTTAAATAAATTTAAACTAAATTCAAGAAAATTTCATATATAAATACTAAGTTCATGTCTCACTTTAATTTAGTTTAAGTTTTTTTTTGAGTATACACATTTTTTCTGAACGGTAATGAAAGGAAGTTTTTTTTATTTATTAATTATTTGTAGAGAGCTCCGCGATTAGAGCTCAGATCTACTTCTTTAATCATTATGTTTAATTTATCATTTATGTTTAATAATTGTTTTTTCTTAATTAATATGTTGTCTTATATACTATTGGGACTGTGTGACTTTGTCGAAATGCACTCAACCACTTAATTCTTAGGTTGCTATTTTTTACATATAATTATATTAAGTTATACCAGTAGTGCGATTCACTACTCTTTTTTAACGACTATCGCTTGGTTTAATTGACTTAGCAACAAAATTGTCAATTTTGCTATTTAGTTATAATTTTAACGATGTTTGTTTTTGCTTAAAACTATTTGTTATAGTTAGCGAGTTGCTCGTTGTTAAAAAAGCGACTATAATTTTTGCGTTTTTAAATTTGTCGACGAAACGAACGAACTACAACATGTGTATTAGGGCAACACTGAAATGTATGGGAAAAATTTTTGTCCAGAATTTTAAACAAAAATGTGAAAGTTCTTTTGCCACGTGTTCTAAAACTTACTTGCTGAAAATTTGAGCCAAATCGGATAACTCTATCCCGCGCACATTTGCACAAAGAGCTCCCTATATTTTTTAGAATATCTCCTAACTATTTTAAGCAATTACGTAAGTAATTGAAATTATTGAAATCTTCCGAATGCCTGGAAAATTTCAATAATTGTGTCTGTACAAAAGAAACAAAATAATAATGATGTCAGTAACTTTAGGTCGATTTCATTCTTTCAGATTTGGGGAAGCTTTTCGAAAAAATGGACATATCGTCAAGTAAAAGATTTATTCCGGATCTTCAGTTGGGCGTGAAAAAAGGTAATTCTACTGTTGATGCTCTTTTAAACTTTCAATATGATGTGGTATCTAATCTTCGTAACCGTTTTTGTACAGTTCCAACTTCATTAGATATAGAAAAGTCTTTCAATAATGCTTTTACAATGGTATTCTTTTCAAAATGATTCAAATTGGGTTCAAATGTTTCTAAATTCTTTTATAGTTTTTTTTTTTTTCATAAATATAAATTTCGGTTTGGCACAAGGTTCGATTTTGGCCCGCATGTATGACTTTCCCCACATTATTCCTAATTCAACTGATCTACTTTACGCTTATGATTCTCTTCTCTATTCACATAGTGAATCTCCTACTGTCGCTTTAAGACAAGTTTCTAATCATCTTCAACTTGCAATTTTTTTTTATCATTGGGGAGTTAAAATAAATGCTTCTAAAAGTAAAGCAATTTGCATCCACAACGCAAAATGTAAAATAATATTGTTTTAGAAAGTACTTTTTGTGAATAATCTAAGGTATCTAGAAATTAACTTTAACAACCTGTTTAAATTTAATAGACATGCAAGAGTTGTTTTAAAAATCTTTTAAGATAATGGGTGCATTTTCAAAGGTGGTGTTTAACAAAAACTTGCCCAGTAAAGCTAAGTTTCTTTATATAAAACCAGTATAAGGCCAGTTTTCTGATACGGTTTGCAATATAGTTTAATATTTTACCTACTGTTATTAAGGAAATGGAAATTTGTGCAAGAAAGCTTTTAAGATGTTGTATTCAGAAAAATTTTGGGTCATGAAATAGACGTTATTCAATCTTATATATTTAAAAACAACTCCAATTGGTCTGTATGTTTGCGGCATTCCTAGAAAGTTTAATCAAATTTTTATTGCGCAGGTGTTTAATTAGAGTAATATACAGACATTTTATGAATTCTACACGAAATTTTTATATAATTTTTTTCAAAGCATTGTTGCTATAAAATTATTTTAAAAAAATCTTAAAATTGATTTAAATATTAATTTCAAACACGGTTTTGATCAGAGCTGTAAACGAATCATTCTTTTTTGAATCATTCCTGCGAATCATTCCCGCATTGAATTGTGATTTTTTTAATGCATTCATTCCACACAAAAAAGAATTGAATTAAAATTTGAATGCATTCACAATGAATTAAAATTCTTGATCGCCATTCACTTACCCACACGAAATGAATGAATAAGAATTTGAATTTCATCATGAAATTACTTTTTATGAATGCATTCCTTTCATCAGCCAAAAAACTAATTAGAATCTGAATGGATGTATTATGAATTTAAACGTCGTGAATGCATTTACTCGCCATCGAATTAAATGAATTAGAATTTGAATGCAATTATTGGAAGGAAAAATATATTGAAGGAATTCATTTTTTTTACAATAATTCTTTTAAGTTGAAAATTATACAGTGTGTGTTTTACTACGTCGGCCATGACATAAGCTGCAGAAAAGTTAACTGGTGTTATATCGGGCATGATAAGCGCTGTAGAAAAGTTAAAGGGTGTTAAAAGATTGACATGATTTTTACGATTAGAGTGTTATCTTTTGAACTACAAAAGATAAAAACTTGAAATTTACGCAGTGTATGTTACTACATCGGCCATTACAAACGCTATAGAAAAGTTAAAGGGTGTTGCAAAATTGACGTGATTTTTACGATTATAGTGTTATCTTTTGAACTATAACAGATGAAAACTTGAAATTTACGCAGTGTATGTTACTACATCGGCCATGACAAACGCTATAGACGTAGTAACATACACCGCGTAAATTTCAAGTTTTCATCTGTTATAGTTCAAAAGATAACACTATAATCGTAAAAATCACGTCAATTTTGCAACACCCTTTAACTTTTCTATAGCGTTTGTCATGGCCGATGTAGTAACATACACTGCGTAAATTTCAAGTTTTCATCTGTTATAGTTCAAAATATAACACTATAATCGTAAAAATCACGTCAATTTTGCAACACCCTTTAACTTTTCTATAGCGTTTGTCATGGCCGATGTAGTAACATACACTGCGTAAATTTCAAGTTTTCATCTGTTATAGTTCAAAAGATAACACTATAATCGTAAAAATCACGTCAATTTTGCAACACCCTTTAACTTTTCTACATCGTTTATCATGCCCGATATAACACCCGTTAACTTTTCTGCAGCTTATGTCATGGCCGACGTAGTAAAACACACACTGTATAATTTTCAACTTAAAAGAATTATTGTAAAAAAAAATGAATTCCTTCAATATATTTTTCCTTCCAATAATTGCATTCAAATTCTAATTCATTTAATTCGATGGCGATACATCCATTCAGATTCTAATTCATTTTTTGGCTGATGAAAGGAATGCATTCACACAAATTTTGTTCATAATAAATTCATTCAAATTCAAATTCATTAACTTTGTGTGGCCAAGTGAATGGCATTCAAGAATTCAAATTCATTGTGAATGCATTCAAATTTTAATTCAATTCATTTTTTGGAACAGATGAATGCATTCAAACATTTTAATTCACGGTGAGTTAAAAACCAAAAATGAATCATTCGTTTACAGCTCTGGTTTTGATAGCAAAACTACTCCTGGAACTCACGGAGTATAGTGCAGATAATTGTGTTTTATTTTTTTGTTCTTTCTGTTTTAATTTTTTCTTTTATGTGTTTGTAGTTTAGATTAAAGTATATTTTAAGAGTTCTCCTATTTAGCTAAGTTAGCCCCGGGAACAAGTGCATTTTTTCTTTTGTGCTAAACTTTGTTTTTTTTTTTTTATTGTAAAGCATGGTGCTGTACTAAATTTATTGTTTTTAAGACAATATGTTATGGTCTAAAGTAATCTATAATCCTTACTTATAAAAAGGAAAACTTTTATTGTTAAAAAAAGGCTTAATTAATCAACGTTAATGCAAGTCTTTGATAAATATTGAATCATTGGAAGCAATTTAATATAGTTTTTATATTGTCGCATAACGATTTCATTTCATTATTGTGCGCTAAGCTTTATTTTAGAGGGTTTGAAGTCTTATTATTTCTTAATTTGTCGAGCCGAATTCCAAATGCGGATTAATCTTATTATATACATACATTAATTATTATAATTGTTGATATCTTTTTTTTTTAGTAATTTAAAAAACAATTTTCTCACATATATAATTGATTTAGGTCTTTATCCAAAATAAACCCTATTAAATAAATAGTTTTTACCTTTTAAATTTATTTATTATTTACTTAACTTTTATATCACACACTATACAACATTATTTCAAATTTTTCCAAAAATAACCAGTAATTCGTGTATGTATACATAATAAACATCAATGCACTCAGAATCGATGCTTGCGGTACCCCATATTCATTATTACTAACGTCTAATTCGAATTATTTATTTTAGCTCGTGTCTCTGACCTATTCATAGAAAAGTACGAAGGAGCACCATATTTTTAAAGATATCAATATGGATATCATTTAAAAGCTTTTAAAGACCCGATAATCAAAATTATATACCTATGTATGGTAATTAATTTTTTCTTTTCTTATTTTTTAATTCTCTTTCACCCCAATATTTGTTTTTTATTAGAGTTACTTCACTAAACTAGATTTACATACATACTAAAGGTTTTTAATATTTTTCTTTCTAGTTTTTAATGGTAATGTCTATTGTTACCATCTCATAATACAATCTAGTCTCACATGGATATATTTTCCGGAAACCTGATTATGCCAATAATAATTTGTTCTTTTGCATATATTTTTCTCTTGAAGATTTCCCTAGAGTACAACGTTGCATAATTTTCTATTGTTCTTATTTACTTTTATATTCACATTTATATACCTGATATTTTAACTTATAAGCATCACATAATTTGTATGTATTTAAAAACTTGAATTTCATTCTTAATAAAACTTTCGAATCCACAGGTTATGAGCCCACTAGCTTAAGTTTAAAAAAATAGTTATTGCGGAGAAAAAGATTTGATAAGTGTCATTGTATTTTTTAAAGTGTGACGATGATGAGTTCGTTAACGTTCCAATTAGGCAAATAAGATATTGCTAATTACTACACACTGTCTATCACAAATTGAACTCTTGTGAAACCAACGATCGCCAATGATGCTTAGCGATGCAAGCTGAAGGATGAAAAGGCCCTGGCTATGATAATGCTTTCAGTAAAAAATGCTCAGCTTAGCTGCATAAAAAATTGTGAGATAGCTAAAGATGCGTGGAAAAAGCTATAAAAAATCTATAAGTTACTAAGTCTTCGATAACTTGAGACAACAACCATGAGTGAATAGCTTAATTGTTTTACGGAGTTAGCAGACAAGCTGGCAGAGGTTGGTATTGAATTTGCTGAAGAGTTATAATCATTTTACTATCAAGCATGCCAAAGGAGTTTGAGAACTATATAGTTAATATTTAAACACGTTATTCTCTATCCACGTTGGATATACTTAAATTAAGTTTATTAAAGAAGGATATCGCAGAATTCAGCATGAAGTTGGCGATGATGCTGGTGTCGTAAACCAACAAGCTTTTGTGGCTAGAACTAAAACCAAATAAAAAGCAAAAACGAAAATTTTGGAAGCAGCCGAAAATTTAAATGTTATAGTTGTGGCAAGCGTGTAGTTGAAACGATAGACCATCAACGTTCTTTTGCAATATTTGCGGCTGGTAACATCAAATCGTTTGACAAAGGCTTTTGGTGTATCGACAGCGGCGTGACGTGCCATATGTGCTGCAATCGTCAATTATTTTACTTTCGTAGAAACTAGGGAAAAGATTATACTTGCGTGTGACAGTTACATAGAAGCAGAAGGTAAAGGAGGCGTGAAAATAAAAACTCAAGATGGCGACATTGTTTTACGTCAAGTACTTTATGTTGTTGGAATGGTGGGGAATTTCATATCAGTTGCAAAATCGATTAAAAATGGCTATACTGTGCAGTTCGAGAACGGTTTTGCGAGAATACGAAATAAAAAGGGTGAAATTATTTTAAGAGTAAAAAATACAATGAACTTGTTTATACTTTTCTTATTCATAAAGCACTAGGTCAGGTTTTAAAAATAAAAATTTTGTTTTTTGTGGCATCTTCAGGAAACAGGAAACAAAATTATTAAAACTGTATGTTTTCAAATACAAATTATAAATTCATTTGAAAAAATTTGTCAAACTAACTTAAAAAATTTTCAAAAAACAAAGACAAAAAATTTAAACATGTTAACATAGACATACATATAAGAAAATTCAATACTGAAAATAAATTCAAATTTTTTAAATTTTCAAAAAATTTGAATATTGAAAAAATAAATTAAAAAAAACAATATTTTTATTTTTAAAACCTGACCTAGTGCTTAATGGATAAGAAAAGAAGAAAGGTCAAAAAAACATTCAAATTTATTTGAACTTGTTTATACTTTCAGAAGACAATCATTCAAATTTCCATTTTTTAAATACAGAGGAAGTACGTTGGCATTACCGATATATCCACATAAATTTTAGAAGCCTTAGTGATTTAATTAAAAAAAGGCATTAAATTGCATTAACATAAAGAAAACCAAAAAAAAAATGTAAATTGTAAAACCTGTTTAAAATCAAAACTATGTTCACAGCCCTTTCTATCATCAGACCAGTATAGAGCAGGTAATTTTTGGATTTAATTCATAGTGATGTCTGTGGTCCTATGAATAAGCCCCATCACTAGCTGGATCGCGGTACTTCGTAACGTTCATCGACGATCACTCTAGAAAAATATTTTTGTATTTTATGAAAAACAAAAATGAGGTCTTCGAGAAGTTTATGGTTTTTAAATACTTTGTCGAGAAACAACTAGGCCGACATATTAAGTGTTTAAGAAGTGACAACGGCAAAGAATGTGTAAACTATCAGTTTGACAAATTCTTAAAAGTAAATGGTATACAAAGGCAGTTAACAGTTTCGTACACTCCGGAACAAAATGGTGTAGCAGAACTTGTGAACAGAACTATCATAGAAATTTAAGAATTATGATAAATCATGCGGTGGTTGATGAATCGCTATGGGCGGAAGCTGTTAACACTGCTATGTATATCAGAAATATATCAAAAACGTTTTCATAAATCAAAAATGTTTTAATAAATAAGACTCCTTTCGAGGTTTGGCATAATAAAAAACCAAATGTTTATATTTCCGTATTTTTATAAATAGTTTATCACATCTATAGACGAGCTAATATAAAAATATTCACAAGTAACCATTTAACAACAGAAAATAGTAGATTTGATACTGGTATAAACCTTTCAGATAAAAACAGCAAGCCTATTTTATATAATAAAAGATACTGGTGGCTTACCTAATAATTTTTCTTTTATATTTTTAACCCTGCACCATTTTTTTTATTTTCTTAAACACCACAGATGGTCAAACTTACCTATCCAATAATAAAAGATTGAAATATTAAAATTATATACCTTCAATAAACATGACAGATATCAGGCAATCTACCTGCATAATACTATTTAAATAAACACCATCCTAACAGACAAAACACTCTGAACCCACCACTATCTATGCATTAAACACCTCACACTATCTAACCAGTACTAATTAAAACGCGGATTGAAAATGATGTCTTTACATCATAAGCGTTCGCCAATCGTACCAAATAAACAGCCAGTGACGACGGTCTTCACCGAAAGGTATGACAACAGTATTATATTTACTGGCGGAAAAAATCCAATTAACTTAATACCAAACACAGCTCCTCAAGCTAAGATACATTTAACTTGATTTACTAACAAGACACTACGACTGCAGAAGACTATAGCAAACATACGGTACAACAAACAATGCCTAAACAACAACATTACACCACGTTACATAACAATTAACATTACAACCCAAACATACGATTCCCAACACGCAAAGCGTGTAGCCCAATTGACATGAATAAAGACTGAGATACGCTCTCTTTACATTAAAAAAGACAAACTTAACAAAAAAGTTTACGACATTCATCTAGAAGTAACAGACCTATTATCAAAACACAATCTTTACCATATATTTCCCTCATTTTTACACTACTTGGATGAAAGGATACAAAATCAAATGACTGACAAATACAAACGAATGGAAAGAAAGTTTACAAAATTTACAAAACAGACCGACAAACGCACAAACACAGAATTTTAGCCACGTGTGAAAAACCTTACAGCCGTACGATTTAGCGACAATAAAACGAAGCTAATGAGAAGGAACTAAAACATAATCTACCTTTTGACAAAATACAAAGAACAATTGAAACCTAAATTGTAGACGCCGAAGCTACTATAACACGCTTACCAACTGATCGACAAGAATACATGAGACACAAGATAGCCGATGTACTCGAAAAAGCTATAAAAGAACACACTATATAAAAAACAAATCCTAGCGAACAGAAAATTACTAAACAAATAAAGACAAAGCTACGAATTAATGATCTATTACTTACTAAAGCGAACAAAGGTAACACAACTGTAATAATACACAAAAAAGGTTATATAGACAAAACAAAACAATTCATTCAACAGGCAAAATTCACGAAATTTAAAAATGACCCAACCGATTCATTCCAAAAGGAAATACGCAGCCTACTAAAACGCTGTTAAACGTTTACTGACGGTAAATTATACATATACATGAACACGAATCCAGGACCCCCTGCACTAAGAGCACAACCCAAAATTCATAAGGAAATTATACCGATCAGACCTATAGTAAATTACAAACCTGCACCTGCATATAACTTGGCTAAGCACCTCACCATATTATTGAAAGACAAAATAAATTTGCAGAACATATACATGTTGCAGTATACACAAGACCTTATCAATAAACTTAAGGACATCAATTTAACCGAAAATATGAGACTTGTTTCCTACGACATTAAGGATTTATATACATCAATACCCACGCAAGAAACGTTAACAATTCTACGTAACATACTTTCCAACTTATACGACAATCAATATATTAACGAAATAATGGATATTGCAAAAACGGTACTAAAATAAAACTACTTTAGATTTAACAATTACTTTTATAAAATACCTGATGGACTTGGCATGAGAAACCCGACATCCGCAATTTTTACAGAGATTTTTATGCGACATTTAGAACAACTACACGTTAAAACCCCAATGAAAAAACATAAAATAACTCATTATTACAGATACGTAGACGACATAATATGCATCCTAGAAAAGGACAACGTAGAAGAAATTCTAACGGATTTAAACACAATACATAACAAAATCACATACACAATGATATATACAGAAAACCAACCACAACAGACACAACTATCCACAGTACCTCAAACCATCCCATCCAACACAAACTTGCAGCATTTAGACATATGATTCACAGACTTAAGACAGTCCCACTTTCTCCAGACAAATATAACAAAGAACTCGACACAATTTACACTATAGCTAAAACTAACGGTTACAACTGCACTACTATCGACAAACTACTTAGACAGTACAACACTAAAAAAAGTAGACAATCGATACAACTCGAAGACACATTTTTAGTTACACCGGACCAGAAATATATAGATAAATTAACCTTTTTCAGAAAGAAGGTTTACAGACAGCACTAAAGACGAACAACACTCTACGAAACAATCTCAAGACATCAACAGAAATAACCGATAAATTTAACACCAGCGGAGTATACAGACTTACTTGCACCTGCAACCATACATACATAGGACAAACTGGACGAACATTAAAAACAAGGTTCACAGAACACACACGATCATATAAACGGAAAAGAGAAGACTCTAACTTCGTAATACACCTTAACACACATGAACACGAGCCAAGGGAAATAGATGAATGTATGACGTTAATACATCCTAGTAAAAAAGGACGAAGACTGGACATTCTTGAAAACATAGAAATATACAAAACACGAACATTTAACGAAGATATTAGTAACGAACAGGTAAATACAACCTCCGACACAATTTTTGCACCACTAAAACTATTAAAAATAAACTTACAAACGCAAAACACCCACAGATGGTCACACTTACCCAATAATAAAAAAATGAAATATTAAAATTATATACCTTCAATAAACATGACAGATATCAGGCAATATACTTGCATAATACCATTTAAATAAACACCATCCTAACAGACAAAACTACCGTAACCCACCACTATCTATGCAACAAACACTTTACACTATCTAACCAGTACTTATCAAAACGCGGCTTGAAAATTATGTCTTTACATCGAAAGCGCTCGCCAATGGTACCAAATAAACAGCCAGTGACGACGGTTTTCACCGAAAAGTATGACAACAATACCTACTATTGTTTATTCATAGTTAAATTATATACATTGTTGATTAAAAAAAACAAAAAACTTAAATTGGCTTTCATTACTCGATGCCGTTTGACATAAATGAAAATCTCACTCCTGAAATTCATAAACTTTTCCTTCGAGCATATCAACTAAAAAAAGACAAGGTGGTGTCAGCAACATTTACATATTGTGGGATCGTCTATGTGAAAACTTTTGAAAGTGATGAGTCAATACGAATCTGCCGCATAATAACGGATTACATGTATTATAAGCTATATAAAGTTTTAGTCTCTTTTTCGAAAATGCATTACTTTCAACAAATATATATTTGATATAATTTTTCTTTTCTATTATGACTTTCAACTATAATAATATGGGAGTTGGCTCCAGAGAAAACTTAGGCGCTATAGTAAGAATACTTTCTAAAAATGTTACTCGAATTACAATTTTTCACGTAAACGCCCAAAGCTTAAAAAATAAAATGTATGAGTTTCAACAGATTTTTGAAGCCAGCAACATATATATAATATGTATCTCAGAAACATGGTGTTATCCGGATGTTCATAGTAATATATACAATTTAAGTGGTTATCACCTTTTCCGTACTTATAGAGCAACTAATGCCAGTAGTGCTGCCACAAACATAAAATCTAATATACACACGTAGTAAATAGAAGTATGAAACCTTGCTTTAGACAACATGGAATATATACTTGTTAAAATTTCTAACAACACTGAAAAGTTGCTAGTTGGGACTATCTGCAGACCCAATAGAAACGACAGTATGGATCATATGCTAGATATGTTGAGCACGAGTACTCCCGGATACGATCATATAGTCGTTATTGGTGACTTCAACTCAAATACCTTAGAAGGTAATAGCCTAGTTAAGGACATGAGTTCCATTGGACTTCAAATAGTTAACAATAGAATTCCAACTCACTTTTCGTCAACTTCAAGTACATTAATAGACCTCTGTTTTAATAGTAACAACTTGCACTTGCTATTTGACCAGTTACCAGCGTCTATGTTCTCAAACATGACTTGTTGTTTCTAACTTATGATTTTAATATCACAACACCTAAAGTTCTAAAATATAGAGATTTTGACAATATCGACTTTTAGTCACTTCATGTTGAATTGTCATCTTTCAGATAGAATGATATTTTTTGGAAGGCTACTGTTGACGAACAGTTACATTTTTTACAGCGAGAACTTAGCTATATCTATGATTTGTATCCGTCAAAGAAAAAATTATAAGGAACGTGAAACCATGTTTTACAAATCAGATAAAAACTTTTATTTAAGTTAGGAATTATACATACAAAAGGTGGAATAGTTTTAGAACACCAGAGCTATGTATATAACATTTTCAAAAATGCGAGGAATACCGTAAACGCAAAAATGGCTAGGTCAATGTTTTATCACCAGAAGTTTCAAACATTTATTAACTCTTCTATCTAACACTTTTGGTTATGATGTGCACATCCAAAATTTTACTAGGTGTCACAGGGCTCAATACTTCGACACTACTGTACTGCATATACGCGAATAATCTGCCTCTGCAAGTAAAACACTGTAAAATTCAAATGTATGTTGACGATGTGCAACTTTATATAAGCTTATATATACCAGCAGCCTTCCTATCTATATAAGAGAATAAGTTTTTTTAAGTCTAATAAAGGTAACAAGGTTATTAGTGTCAGATACAATAAATCAATCTCGGAGCAGCACTTCTTATTAATTCGATTCGCCTCTGGAGCCAATTACCCCCTCAAATTCAACTTATAAACAATGCAAGTCATTTCAAATTTGTCATATTTGAGTACATACTTCAGTTAAAACGTTTACATATACATATATATATATATATATATATATATATATATATATATATATATATATATATATATATATAATCAGTATTCATTGGGAGTTCTAAATAAACAAAATTTTATAAGGTTTATATGTTTGCAATATATAAGTAATATTCGTTACATAAATATATATATATATATATATATATATATATATATATATATATATATATATATATATAATATATATATATTCTATTGCAACCAAAAGTTTTTTATTTCTTTCGCATTGCATCATGAATTTTCTTCAGCAATTCACGAATATTACTTATATATTGCAAACATATAAACCTTATAAAATTTTGTTTATTTAGAACTCCCAATGAATACTGATTATTTTTTTCATTCCTAACTGGTTGCCAGTCCGACTAAATGCTACTGGGACATGTTAGCTATCTAAGAATTACGAATAAAATTCTTAATATCGTTAATTACTGCACCCTAGAACCCTGCTTCAAATGAAAATTTTTCTTAAGAGAAGGTACTTCTCCTCCACCTTGATTTTGGATGAAAAGAAAGTCTGGACCACATTAGATCGGAGGAAGGCGGTTGCGCTTCTTTGTATCTGAAGTAACTAGACACTGCCTGTTTGGGACGCATGCGAGGAGGATGAGACTCCAATACGGCTTTTGCAGAAGCTGTCAGAGCGAAGAAGAGGAGAAGACAAATGAACACCTCTTTTGCCTATGCCCCGTACTGAAATGCCGTCGTTTTTGGCACTTGGCTACCGGTATTTTGGGAGTCTAGCTTGTGTTTTAACATTGCGACAAAGCAGGATCAGTTTCTGCACTGCGGATTGTTCTCTAACTCCCAAATGGCGCAACTCTTACTCTGTTCTTGTTCTAACGCTCTCAAATTCTATTTCTATTTTTTTTTTCTTAATCTTGACCTTTTTACTTATTCATGGCCCTTTTAATTTTTTCTTTCTTACCTGACTTTCTTTTTTCTCCTTCTTTATTTCTCAGGTAACACAAAGGATCTGCAAATGTATCCAATTGGGCTTTGAAAGCACAGCTGGCTGCCGAATCTAACCTTCTTAAAACTAACTTGTACAATCTTAGGCGTCATTGTTAGAATTTTTTGGGAGCTTAGAGAGTTTCATCTATGTTAGCCGAGTTTTGGCATTATCAACATCATCTGCTTCTTCTTTTCTTAAAACTCACGGTCGGCACGCATTAACCGTAAATCTTCAAGGGCGTCCCAACTGTAACTCCCAAGATATACAAAGAGAAATATTTTCTATTCCAATTCTATGGATTTTTGTTACAGTTAAAAGAGTTACCTACATAAATAATATAGTTATTTAATTATATAATAAACTTGTCCATTCTTTTTTTTTAATTATAACTAACTGTAGATTATTACTGATTGTCAGCAACGTAATATTCTTTAAGAATGTGTCGTTTAGTGGTTTTCCCTCCCCTTTATCCGAATATCAATAAAAAATTTTACCATTGGAAAGAACACATTATTCAGCGGCCGTTTTTTTTTTAATTTTCAGTTTTTTAGTTTCAGGTGTTCTCACCTTGCAGTGGCTCTTGAGATTCTTGCCTAGATTTCAGCTTCAGATTTGAGAAGCGTTTGAAACACTTCTCTTTATTCGTTTGGAGATAAAGCGGTCGTAATTCTTTCCAATGTCTCGATAGAAATATCCTTGCGAACAGTTAACTACAATTTTGTATCTACCCGCTATGTTTAAAGTAATTTTCATGACCATTTTTCATTAATGTTTATTAGAAAATAATATTTTTTCTTGTACTAATATTTAAAAAAGAGAAAAAAAAATTTTTAAATGAATGAAAATTATGTTTTTTTCTTCAAAAGGTAATTTAAAATACAGTTAAAAAGCAAATCCGATTAACTATACAGTTAAAAAACTTTCTTCTTTATGGTTAGTAATTTTGTAATCTAAAGATAGTGCTCTTTCCGAAGGTAGTAAAAGTTTAGCTGTCAACAAAAGATTAAAGAAGATCTTGGTAACAAAAATTTTGTGGTAAGTATGTTTCTAAAGCTCGAATAATTAATTAATATATTTATAAAAGTCGAGGAAAATTACAATAAGATAATAAATAACAAAAATTTCTACTTAAGGTTACCTCGTAGACTCAGTGGCAAAAACTATTGATGCTGGTTGTAAGCCGTATATGGCACCTGAACGTATTGACCCTTCCGGCAACCCGGCCCAATACGATATACGTTCTGATGTCTGGTCTTTTGGTATTAGTATGTTTGAAATGGCAACTGGTAAATTTCCATATAATATATGGAAAACACCATTTGAACAATTACGACAGGTTGTTAAAGATGATCCACCACGTTTGGAACCGGGCACATTTTCACCTGAATTCGATGACTTTATAACAAAATGCCTGCAGAAAAGCTTTACATCTCGACCCAATTATGAACAATTACTACAACATCAATTTATTACGGAGCATGCAAAACGTAACACAGATATTTCAGCATTTGTTTCTGATGTATTAGATATGCCTGAGTAGAATACAATTTTTTGTTAGCATATTGTTATTAAGATTTAAACTCCAAGAAACAAAACACTAAAATTACATACAATTAAGGATTTACTTACAAACAAAATAATTATATCGTTCATTCGCTGCAACATCATTGCAATTAAAAAAAAAAACAAATTATTGAGTTAACATCACTAGTAAATAAAGTGTTTTATTAATTAAAAAAGTCTCGTATTGGTGTTTTGATTAGTCTAATAAAATAGCTACAGTAGCATTTTATCCTAATTACTACACATCTGCATAAGAGTATTAAAAAGTACATTTACTTGTTACCTAACTGTATCATAAAGTACAAACAATTTGTGTACGCAGCGTTGCACTTCAGGTCCAATTCCGCACTTTGCAAGTTTTTTTTTTGCCTAATTATTAAATTTGTAGGCGAAATAGGACAAACATGTAGAAAGGGGTACACTGTATAAAATATAGTATTTTTGATTGGTGAGAACAATAAAGTGCAACTTTAAAAAACAGCCTGGTAATTTTAAAGAAGTACTATTCGTATCTTACGCTACAATAATAATGTTAAAAAAGTTATTTTGGAAAACGTCCGCACCAAAAAGTAAATTTTAATTGAATAATGATAATCACTGCTTCAACCCGTAGCTGGGGAAAAATTAAAAAATAATTTAAAAACGTGCAAGGCACAGCGCATATACATTTATACCTAACTCATCAACAGTTGATGTGATCCTGGAACAGCATCTATAATGTTGTAAGGAAACAAGTATGAATAATTAAAAATGAAATATGCATTCCGTGACTATACCGAAGGTGTAGTACAAAAAAGCAACAAATTTTCAAGACGTATTGTAGAGAAAACAACAAAGAAATGCTTTGAGTTGTGTGAGAATTTCGTCCAAACAAATTAATATTGACTAGTTGGTTAAATGGATGATATTTACAATGTACACAACTTAAGGTAGATGGATGCGAAGAATGCTGATGAGGTCCTGAAAATGCTGCATTACATTTTGCCAGCGTCTAATTTTTCTTGTTTTCTTTGAAAAACGTCCGCATACATTTTTCTTTATAAAAGTTAAATTAAAAAATGAACCAAAGCCGGAGTTTAATTGTGATTGTCATGATAAACGGACGTATTGCGGCAAAAATATTTTTGATCGTTTTCAACATGTTATTTATTTTACGCGTTGTTGTAAAGCTCAAAAATTCTTAAATCATTAAGTTTTTTATTTCACACAAGAGACAGACTCTTACAAAATCGAAAAAATAAAAGTAATGAGTGAACATAATGTTTTAAACTTAAATATAAATAATGACAACAATAATATCTTAGGCTCATCTAATAAAAATATAATGAGAAATCTATAAATGAAAGAAAAAGTAGAACACAATGAGTAAACAATTAAAGAATAATTATTATGCTATTCTGGACAATGACAAACATTGCAATAAAGAATATTTAAATAAATTCCAAAAACATGTAAATGATCATGAACCAATAACATCTCAAAGTCTATCACAAGCAGAAAAAACTGTAAATACCGAAAACATAACAAAACAAGATCAAATTAAAAATAAAAAAATTCCTCCACCTAAAATATTTAATGCGGTTCCTAATGAATTAATACAATTTATCGAAAAAGGTTTAGAAATCAAAAATTTAAAAATCAAAGAACTCAATAATAAAAAAACATCACTATTCATGTAATCTATTGATGATTTGCGTAAGTGTCAAAGCTTATCTTCAAAAAATTAAAACTGAATTTTTCACTTTTACACCTAAAAGTTTAAAAACTAAAACTTTTATTTTAAAAGGTCTCAGTGCTAACTCGAACGTTGATGAAATCTATCAAGAACTTTGCAAATATAACAATGATAATTTGAAAATTTTAAAAGTTAGTCCATTTAAAACAAAAAAATCTATTATGAATGGACAAGATCTCCCCATATATAATTTGATTCAAGTTAGCGGCGAAAGCAGCCTCAATGAATTTAAATCTACAAATAGACTTTTCATCGATGTATACGATGGGAACCTCTAAGGAAGTCAGAAATTCCACAATATAGGAAATGCCAGAGTTTTTTTTTTTCATAACGCTTCAAACTGCTTTTTGCAGCCGAGATGTGCAAAATGCGATAAAATGCACAATATTGGTGAATGCGAACAAGGAAAAGTGTCGGAAAATGAAAGGGAAAAATTATTTTGCGTACTGTGCCATAAGTATGGCCACCCAGCATCATACCGTTGATGCGAAAAGTATAAGGAGATGCAGCAAAGGCTCCGAGCCAAAAAACAAAGCTTGTCTGAAAAAAGAACAAACCCCAATGAGTTTTGTAAACGTTTTGAGGAACAACAACAAAGCACAAGCTTAGTGCTGCTCCGTTCAACAAATGTTAGAACAACTGAACAATACTATGCAGAATTTATCTATCCAACTAATAAATCTAAATAAACAGCTACAACTACAAACAAGTAGAATAAATACTATATTTTCAATGTTGGATTAAAATGGAAGAATCAACTGTAAATAACCTTAAAATAATTTAAAATTAATGTAAACTATTATAAAGCTTAGTAGAAGATAAGAGTTAGTGAAATTTATAAATTTGTATAATCCAGAATGCGAAATATAAACTATATTTCGAAAATTATGAACTAATACGTAAAGATAGGCCTAACGCCTCTAGAAATAGTGGTGGTACTGCTATCTTTATAAAAGAAAAAGATATAAAATTCAAAAATTGCACACATATCATTGGCAACTCACTTAAATGCCTGGAAGTACGCATTATAAAATTCCTCTACTGACTAACAAAAGTCTATCTATTATATCCTCTTATTACCCCTCAAGAAATAACAGCAAATTTTTTATATCCAATCTAAACTCTGTTTTTAAATCGCTGAATTTACAAAATCCAAATATATATTATTTAATGGCGGGTGACTTTAATTGTAAACATTCCGATTGGGGCAATAACGTAAATAATACTAATGGTAATTCTTTAAAAGAATGGATAGAGAATAATGAAATAAATTTTAAATGTAGCATTTATGCTTCCACCACCCCGTCCTATCCAAGATGTGGTTCGTATTTAGATTTGTGTTCAGTAGACTCGCGTCTCTTTTTTCTCAGAATTAATAATACTGTTAACTCTCTCAAATCCCTCGCTTATGATAGTGATCATAACTCCGTACCAATTGAACTTCTAAATGATAAAAATGATCCCCCCTTTTTTTGGTTGTTAATTCTCCCAACCCCAGAGTAAGTATTTGCTCATTTTTACAAAACAGTTAGACAAGAAAAAAAACCCACACAAAAATAAATTAATTTATGATAACAATAAACAACAAAACACCCTTCCCAAAGTATAATTTGTAACGACACGTTCTACGCTGGTTGCTGGGATAGCTGCAGCGGAGTCCAGGGTCGTTGCAATTTGATTTACCGTCCTAAGACGGAAAGGAAATGAAACAAAAAAAGCTTTATACGAGCAGCACCTTCGTGCTAAAGTTCTTAATACTCCTCGGGGTAGCAAGAGCTTTTATTCATTCGTTAAAAGAGTGCAGGATACTGCTAGTTCCTTAATTCCGCCTCTTTTAAAGGATGATCAAATAATTAACGACCCGGCTGATAAACCTAACCTCTTGACCAGTAACTATGTCAGATTTATTCTTTTGAGCACGTGCAGTTAAAAAGGTTTTAGCGGATCTCAACATATACAAGTCCCCTGGTCGGGATGGAATTCCAGCACTGGTCTTGAAGCAGTGCTCTTCGACGTTAGCGCGTCCATTAGCAAAACTTTTCAACATTTTGTACCATGTTCCCATCATGTTGGAAGGCTGCTAATGTAATACCAATCCCCAAGAAGGGAGTGGCTAGCAACCCTGAAAATTACCGCCCAATCGCAATTTGCTCTGCACTTTCCAAATGGAAAGTATGCTTAATTTTCATCTTGTGAAATATCTGGAGTCCAACAGCTTACTTAGTGACCGGCAGTAGGGCTTCCATAGGGGACGCTCTACGGGTGACTTATTGGCCTTCCTTTCGGAAAAATGGTATCAATCCATTCACCATTTCGGTGAAAAAGGTTGTTGTTTTAGATACTTTCAAGACGTTTGAAAAAGTATGGCATGGTGCTTTCACATCAAAACTTATTGCTTTTGGTGTCGGTAATAGCTTCACTCGACTTATATCGAGCTTTCTCAGGGATCGCACTATACGAGATATTAAAGATGGGTTCTAATCAAACGAGTTCAAGGTAAACTCAGGGGTACCGCAAGGTTCCGTCATTATCCTGCCCTATTTCTTATTTTTTTTAATGATCTTCTACGTCAGACTTCCAACTTTATATATTCTTTTGCAGATGACAGTAGCATATGCCATACATTTTAGTTTCGCAATAGACCAAGCCTTCGGGAAATTGAGGCTATGAGGAAGCATATGGACGATACCCTTAATCGCGACCTTTTGGTAATTTCCGAACGGGGCCTGGTGAACAGGGTTCAGTTTAACGCTTATAAAACCCAGTGCTGTGTGCTTTCGCACAGGCGTACTGCTGAACATGCTACCTCATCTGTAATTATGGGTGATATATGGATTAAAGAATCAGAAGCTCTCAATGTTCTTGGCATGAAGATTCAATGCGATGTTCGGGGGAACAAGCACATATTTCATGTTGCAAAAGAAGCATTCAAGTACCTAGGTTTTCTGAAACGGTGTAAGAAATACTTCACTCCATATAATCTCCTTACTATCGAAGTCACCTTTATCAGACCGAAAATGGAATACAACTCTCATGTATGGGCCGGTGTTTCAAAGTCTATTTTGGAGTTACTAGACCGCGTACAGGAGAGAGAGAAAAAGCTCATCGGTGACAGGAGGGTATCCAGCTCTATTGACTCACTGGAGCATCGATGCAATGTAGGGTGTGTTTCACTGTTTTATCGTTACTCCAACGAAATGCGCAACGCGATCTGCATCAAGAGCGCATTCCTTTGTGGTCGATTGGACAGTGAATCGCACAACGCATTACAGAGAAAATTCGTTTTTTAGCCGAACAGTTCGTATGTGGAATAAACTCCCTGAAGAGGTCTTTCCTGCCACTTTCAATTCAAATCAAATGTTCACAAGCACTACTTCCTCTATCCCCCATCTCACAACCCAATTTCCTAGTTCTGGCAATATGCATTGCATAAGTAGTGGTCATTCCCTGACTGCTGGTCCTAATTAAAAAAAAAATTTGGTTTAAGATGCCTAAGAGCATGCACTTCGCCATAAAGATTCCCAAGTAGTGAATTTACGAAATATATAAGTAATTCCAGACTATACTATGCTGCCAAAATTAGCCGAATTGATGGTTTCATAATACACCTTATTAGAAATCATATTCGATCTTGTTGTGACCTCTATGAAAATAACCTAATAATGGCTCCCTATTATGCCAACCACGAATACATATCCAAAACACTACAAAATGAATACGTTCCTCCTGAAGCATTCGTGTACCTTAATAAAAACGGTTTAATACAAAACGGCACAGGCGTCCCTATAGTTTTTCATATATATAGAAGAGCAAATGTTAAAGCTATTTCTAGCAACCAACTTACAGCTGAAAATAGAAGGTTCGATACGAAATTTTTTCGTGAGGATAAGAACATATTTCCATATTTAAATATTTGTAAATACTAGTGGCTTAGTTAAATACCGTAATCTTTTCTTTTGTTATAATAATTGTTATTGTAATGTTTTTTGAATAATTTTTCATTACAAAACATTCACTATTAAAAATTGATATAACTTTGAATATATTTGTATTAGAAATAAAATTAATTTTAAAAGATGTATATATTTATACCTATATGTATTATACTTGAGAGTTCGTTTATGGGACAGTGTATAGTTATATGCTATTTATACTACTATTTTGTTTATATGCAATAATTATTATAAAAATGTTCTTTAAATAAACGTTGAAAAAAATGAATCAAAGCTGAAAAAGTAAATTTTAATTGATTTATGAAAATCACCGGTTCAACCCCTAACTGGGAAAAAATTTTAAAACACGCAAGGCACAGCGCATATACATGCATACCTATCTCATCAACAGTAGATATGACACTGGAACAGCATCTATAATGTTGTGAGGAAACAAGTATGATTGATTAAAAATAAAATTTTAATTCGTGACTATACCGAAGGTGCTGTACTACACTACTAAAGCAACAAATTTCCAAGACGTGTTGTAGAAAAAACAACAAAGAAATGCTTTGAGTTGTGTGTGAATTTCGTCCAAACAAATTAATATTGACTAGTTGGTTAAATGGATGATATTTACAATGTACACAACTTAAGGTAGATGGTTGCGAAGAATGCTGATGAGCGATTTAGCGGTTCTAAAAATGCTGCATTGTATTTTGCTAGCGTCTAATTTTTCTTGTTTTCTTCGGAAAACGTCCGCATACATTTGAAAAATAATTTTTCTGTATAAAAGTTAAATTAAAAAATGGATCAAAGCCGAAAAAGTAATGCCCTTATTGCGGTTCTCCACTCAACTAAGTTTGGTCGTGTGAGAGTAAACCCAACTTATGCACAACTAAACTCATTTTAGTTATTGCGATACACAACTATTTTTAGTTGAGTTTGTCATAAAGTTGCTAACCTAAAATATCGAACTGCAACATTAAATACCACGTTTGACAAGTGAAATTTGAAGAAAATTAAGTTTCTAAAAGTGTTTTTTAACTATTGTGAGTATACAAATATTTACATAGAATGGATTTATTTTATGACGGTGAAAATGAATACTCTTGTATAGATGTGGTACGTATAAGAAGAAAAATTCGAGATAATTCCAACCCTCTTGAACCGCCCAGTGCCAGGTAAGAACTTTTTATGAGTAACAAAACTAAATAATAATTTTATATTTATAGATTTATAAGTTATTTCCGACTAAACATAGAAGCATTTTGTTATTTGCTGGATGAAATCAAAGATCACTTTAAAACATCTGCTCGCGTGGTGGCTATTCTTCCTGAATAAAAGTTATGTGCTGCTCTTAGATATTTCGCAGACGGGAGCTACCAAAAATGCTGTGATAACGACTTTAATGTTGGAATAGCTCAATCTACAATGTATCTAGTTTTAAAAGAAGTGATTGACATTATACAGCGCCGAATATGCAGCAAATGGATAACAATACATATGACCCAAGAAGAAAAATGCGTCAAAAGTTTTTTCACGAAGTGGATTCCCCGGTGTGTTGGGGTGTGTCGATGGAACACACGTGAAAATCGTTGCTCCAAAGAAAGATTTGCAACATCTTTACCTAAATCGAAAAGGATACCATAGCTTAGATGTTATGATTGTAAGCTTACTAAGGAAGATATTTGTTTTTTATTTATACTTATCGTTTCCAGATGTGTGATTACAAAATGAACAAAAGACACGCCGGAGCTAATCACGACTCACTAATTTTGAATTTAAATGACTTAAATATTTATTTGCAGACACATGTTCAACAAAATACATGGATATTAGGCAAGTTATATGATTTTTTTAGAAATAAAATTGTATTTAATTTATTATTTTAGGTGATGACACCATTTCGTATGACAGATGCCGATTCTGCACAAGCGCGATATAGTACTGTGCACGCCAAGGCTCACAACATCGTCGAGCGCACGATTGGAGTTTTAAAAAGCAGATTTCGATGTCTCCTTTCCGCTAGAGGTTTACATTATTCACCTGAAAAATCAACGGATATTGTAAACGTTTGCTGTTCTTTGCACAATATTAGCCTTCATTTTTAGGGTGAAATTCCAGAACAAGAAATAATAACGGAAATTAAAGATGCTTCTGTGCAACCCTCTAATACAAATATAGAAGAAACTGAAGTTGGAATCAGTATTAGAAATAATATTATGCAATCATTTTAAACGTTATAAAATATTTTATTTATTGTGAAACAATTTGTTAATTCAGTCTTAAAAAAGTTGAAAAAATAATTCTTTGCATATACTTAAAATTTTGTATTCTTAAAAAAATAATACCAGTATTGAGAATTTTAATTAAAAAACAGAAAAATAAAAAAATATTCACCCCTATTACAAATGTCAACACAATACAAGAGTCGACATCACATTAACACGCCGCACTGTGGTCAATATTTTGAGATAGCGGCCAAAACTCCTTTTATTTGTGTTCTTCGATTTTAAAGTTATTATACTTGTATGAAAGTAGGCAGTAGTAAACCTCGGGAGCCAAAAAGTTAGAACTCTATTTCAACTATTTCACTGAGAACGGTGGTCCAAAATGGGGTTTTTCAGAATTTTGTAAATTTATGATATTTTTAGTTAATTTTTAAAGTTTAAATGTTCATAACTTTTTAGTTTTTCAAGATTTTTGAACGAAATAAATTTTGTGTTGTAACTTAACTTATTTCCTATTACTGGTAAAAAATTGAAGCTCGACTGTTTTCAGAACAATTTAAATATTTTTTTTAAAAAAGGTCAAATTTCCTGCTTAATAGAGCACAACTCCTGCGAGTCAAGCTGAGTCAAAACACAAATTTACTATTTTGTAGTCCTAACTCTCCCGTAAATTCCTATATATACATGTCCATGCATCAGGACTGCACTTTTTGAGCTACAGCAATTATTCTGACCCAAGGTAAGATATTCGGTACAAATGCACGTCATATTTTTTGAGAAGTTATTTGTATGTGAAAGTGGCTATTATGCATATATTTTGATGAAATTTTGTAAAAGAGTTCTTACTGACCCAAAAAATAATTCTGTTGAGATTAGAAGTTGGCCCATATTTGGACCTAGTCCACATAGAAGGGTGTATTAAAATTTTGACAAAAATGACAATAGAACTCTCAAATTATGTGGTATCGGGCAATTCATTTGGAAAAGATAAAAAAGGGTTTTATTGCCACCTAATATTACATAACTTAAATACCTGAAAATTGCAAATAAATTTAAAACCAATGGAAATAACTGGTAAAACCAAGTAACTGTTATATTATGTTTCAAAGAGGTAAAAAAGATCATGTTAAAACTTCGAGCAATAGTATATTAATCCATGCATTCATTATTTTTCTTCATTATTGTTTAAACAATGGCTAAATTCAGTTATAGTGTTCTATCTGATATATATTTTAAACGGAAAGATGAAAAAAAAATATTATTTTACATATAATGAATAATCCATTCTTCAAAATATGCGACAAACAAGAAATTAAAATTCATAACTTAAAAATAAAAAACTTTTTAAATACTTTAAGAAAACGGTACAATTAATGTTCCAGAAACAAGAAATTGTTTTAATCACGCAACCAAGAATGACTAAGAAATAAACTGTGGTCGACCAGCAAAGCCAATTGATAATTGTAGTGAAAGATCACGAAGACGCAAGCTTAAACATATCAATGAAGAAGTTTCTTGTAACATCATAAAAAATTCATTTCTGCATCAAATTCAATCATCGAAAACTAAAAAGAGTAAAATTGCTATCATTGAAAAAATAGTGGAAGCAAGCCCCAGACGCACAAAAAGGATTTTAGAAAGTATGCCGACACCAACTGAATAAAATAAATTTACTCTAGAAGAAGCATTTGCACTATTTTTGGATTTGAAAATGACTAAAAACCAATATACAGAATTGCGGAAGCGAACCAATGAAAAAATTGTGGAATTTTTCCATCATATCGAGATATATTTTCTGCCAAAAAAGATTGCTTACCTTCACCAACTGCTATTAGTGTAACTTCAAGTTCAGCAGAAATAAAATTGCAGGATCTTCTTGAACACACTGCAGAACGATTATTAAAGACACTTGATGCTAACTATTTAAAGAAGTTTAAAAATTGCAGCATGAATTTAATTTCTAAATGGGGATGTAATGCGGAAAATTCATCAGATGCCAATTTATTCATGATTTCTTTCGTTCCATTACGTTTAACAAAAACTTATATTGGTTCAGAGCCGTCAACTAGTAGAGCTGCAGAGATAGATGTATGGAAGGATGAAATTCCTTCGTCAACAAAATTTTGTAGACCAATAAAGTTTGCTTACAAAAAAGAAACTAAAGATGCCATAACTGAAGAAGTTGGCAAAACAACAGATGAAATTAAAGAACTTCACTTTAAAATTTCACTTACAATGATCGATGGAAAAGTTGCACAAGCTTTAACCGAAACAAAATCTTCGTCAAGCTGCACCATATGCCAAAAAACATCAAGTCAATTGAGCCAACCACCAACACAAGACGATAGTTTTAATGAACCATATGAATTTGGAACGCACCTCTTCATGCTAGAATTCGTTTTATGGAGCATATTTTTAAATTGGGATACGATTTGGAATTTGGCCCGTTAAGCGAAACAGTGAGAAACAACAAAGAAAATTTGTAAAAAAGAAGGCAATAAAAACATATTCAAGAAAAATACCGTGAGATAGGCCTTATAATTGACCAGCCAAAGAAAGAAGAAGAAAATTCTAATGATGGAAACACAGCAAGGAGATTTTTTTCCGATCCAGAAACTGCAGCTTCTATAACTGGAGTATATTGTGATTTAATACGACGATTCCAAATCATATTAGAAGTTATAGCATGTAGCAAAAAGATAGATGCAAAAAAATTTGTTCAGTATGCTAATGAGACAGCAACCCTTTATAACCAAAAATATTCTTGGAGACATATGCCAACCACAGTTCACAAAATTTTGTTCCACGGGGAATAAACAATTCAGCACAATATGCTTCCAATTGGAGATCTCTCAGAAGAAGCGCAAAAAAAAGGAAAAAAGACTGCTTTCGCAAGTACAATACAATAAAAATTTCCATATATTGTTCTAATGAAGATCTTATTAATATTTTGTTGTGCACATCAGATCCATATATGTCCAGTATTCGACAAAAATAGAAATCAACCTCATTAGAGTTAGATGGAAGAAATTTTTAGTAATATTATTTAATTAATACTAGTTTAAAGATTATAGTTTGTTTCTAATTTTAGTATACATTTTTATTAATACATTTAAATAAAATATATGTGCACTTTAAATCAATAGTAAAAGTTTACTTAAAATTTTATCGATGTTGTGTTCTGTATATAATATATCCAAATGGTATTGATATTGTTGGGAATTTCAGTGTTATTTTTCAGTTTAATCCTCACAAGAATTAGCTTTTTTCAAAAAAAAAAAAAAAAACAACCTTTGGCCCCTGAGAATACTGAGACTAAATAAATGTCAGTGGCCAAATGTTGGCATTTTCTGACCAAAATTAAGTTTGGGAATAATAAATAAGTATTGGTTGTAAAATACGATTGAAGAAAGTAAGAAATTAATAAAAAATACTTATTTAAAATGTCTAAATATTCAACTCTTACATGGAAACTCAACAAAAAATCAAAATGCATTTTTAACTCTACATTACTCACGTTCCTATCAGTCGATTTTTACGTTTGAACACCCAAATTGAAGCTTAAAGTGCCCCCTATTGAACAAAACAAATTAAAATACCAATCTGGTCATCCTAACGCCAATGCTAAGTCGGTATTAATTAAAAGTATTGTGTTAACGTTGTGTTATTATCGATAACGTAGAGGAAACAAATACCATGTTTATAAAGTTTGGTGCTTTTTAAATTTGTTGTTTAATTTTTTTGATTGAAAATTTCTGGAAAAATGTATTTCATGTTAGAATTAAGTGGCAATTCTAGTGATAAAGAAAAGAAAGAAAATCTTAAACGTAAGAGAAAAGTTATGAGATAAAGAGCGGACATTTATGATTTACCATATGCCAAGTTTGTGAATAAAAATAAATCGTTTTTAACTTGCGAAATGACGGAAGAAGGAAAGGCTGAGTCTAAGCTAAATTTTTTGGAAAAACCGGGTTTCTCGGCGTTATTGGATGCGTAGATGGCACGCACATAAAGATTTTGGCGCCTAGTAAAGAAGAACAAAGTCTTTATTACAACAGAAAAGAAACAATCTTTTAAAAAAATCCTTCATGATTACATATAAAACAATATACTATATTTTTTTAGATTTGCGATTACAGAATGAAAATTAGATACGTGGATGCCCGGTATGCAGGTTCGTCTCATGATTCACTTATTTGGAACGTAAGTACAGTGAGACAACTTTTACGTGAACGATACAATTCCTGTGAAAGAAATTGTTGGCTTTTGGGTAATATTTTAAGAAAATAAAAGTACATATAGAAATTTAAAACAAATATTCTTATACATATAAAGGCGACGCTGGTTATCCTCTAGAGCCCTATTTTATGACACCTGCGCTGCAGAAAGAAGCTCTGAATCAATTTTTAACAGCAAGCAAGCAAAGGCAAGAAATGTTGTTGAGAGAACAATTGGTGTACTCAAAAATCGTTTTCGTTGTCTACTAGGAGCTCGCCAACTCTAATACAAACCTGCTAAAGCTACTAAAATTGTGAATGCTTATGCGGCTTTGCATAATATTTGTGTTGAGTAGAAAAGTTTGATCATCGACGATGATGTAGATATAAATGATGAAGAAAGTAGCAGTGAACATTTGATATAAATGTAGAAAACCTTTAAAATAATGAAGCTTCCCAAATAGGAGAACAAATAAAAAACAGTTTTTTGTAGTTCAAAACACGTAGTATAATTTAAATAATTTTTAAGTTTATAAGTATCTATGTACATATGTAATAATAAATAAATGCTCTAATAAATTATATATTAAATTACTCTTGCTTTTTAAGTACTTCTAGTTCTTTTTTTTTTTAATTTGCAATTTTATATTTTTTAATTCGATTTCTTTTTCAAACAGTTTCTATTCTCGTTTGTGCTTTCTTTCAGTAATTTTAAATTTTTTTTCCTCAACCTCCTAGACTTTTCACGTGTACCGGCTTATTTCTTTGAAAGCACTTTTTGTTTCTTCCCTTACATTTTGTTGGCACTGGCTTGATTTTTTTTAATATTTTTTATTTCTTTCATTGTATTAGAAACTTCCCTTTGCATAGCATTATGGTCCTCAAATAACTCATTTCGTTGATTACCGCTCGTTTTCCCTTTTTTTTTTTTTTTTTTTGAAACCGACTTCTATTAAAACTGCATTTGTGGAAGTTGAAGGTAAATTTTCAGCATCCTCAAGTGTTACGAAAACAGTCCTCAAAGTTTTGAATTACTGTTTTTTCAGAAGATGTGTCAATTCCTTGAACTTAGCCTTCAGGGTTAAACTGTTTCTAAAATTGCACCAAATTAGCGGCAGCTTTTTCCAAAGACGAAAGGATTAAAAACTTATTTACGCCTCTTCCTGTTGCATTAGCTTCTGCTTTATTGTGCATTAATTTCCTTTTAACCTTGCATTTGAAGTCTCTCCAAACCTTCTACCATCCATCGCTATCTCGAATAGGCGGTCCAATAGAATTTAGCTTAACAGCTATTTCCTTCCATTCTTCCTTAAAATTATTTGAAGTTATCCCTCTGTGGAATCCTTTTGCTAGGCTTGGTTTGTTTTCCAGTTTTCTAATAAGTTCCTCAAACTGTTTTGTTCTTGTTATTTTGATTTTTTTTCTCCATTTTTCCTTGTTCTGTTACAGAATTTAATTTGTCGTTGCTAAAAAGTTTGTCGACAAAAACAGTCATTTCAAGACAATGTTGTCATATAGCTCATCAGTGGATTTTACCCAAATTTTGTAAAGAAAACCTAAGAGTCTTATACCAAACGCCAAATTAATTAAATGAGAACTGCATTTAATCAATAAGGCAAAAAATATATTACGATTGGTATAATATCCTTTATTATATATAATATATACAATTTTGGGGATATATTACTCAAAAATAAGAGTTCCAAAAGTAACTCTTGTTTTTATTTTGAAATGCTATACTAGACTAGACTTAAACAAATGAAAAATAAGATATGGGAAAACATGTTTGATGTGCGGTTAAACCAAAAAAAATATTGGCCTTAAAAATATATTTGATCAAATTGTAAAAAAAAATGTAAAATTTATTTGCCCTGAAGCTATTGCAGATGGGATGTCTTAATTGGCATTCAATTTCTGCAGCATTATTACGCTAATTGCAAAGAAAATATTTTAAATATTATTAAATTGTTAAAATACTAATTACAAATGGTAAAAAATGATGGCTCCTATTAAGTTTTTAATTGCAGTACAATATAAGTTGAAAACAAACAAACAATAACCATTTGCGATCGGAACAAAAATAAACAAATGCAGGGCTTAAAATTGCTAAAGGCACGGTCATTCTTGGCAAACATTTGCACGAAATCGTCATATATTTGCTTGCCGTAATCTGACCACAAAATATTTATTAGGAGCAAACAACAACACAGCTGATTTCGGGAAAATAAAATTATTTTCCAGCAAACAAAAATGCTTCTAATGTGAACATAGTGTGACCACTCGACGGCAAATATTTGACTCATTTTTAGACAAAAAAATATTTGTTCTTACAAAATATTTGTAAAAAAAAACACAGGCAAACAACAGCTGTATCATCAATGTTGCTAAGTATTTAAACTAAATAATTAAGTTTCGGGAAAAATCGCATAAAATTACAACTAATAGTAATAATGAAATGCAATTTTTAAAGGAAAAAGTAAATGAAAACTTAAAGGAAACACATATTTTTCTAGTTATATATAATTAAAGTTTTATATATAATTTGGTATATTTCGACATTTTCGCTTTTGAATGGACTACGGTTTCAAAATTTTACGTAAAAACAATTGTTCCATTCTACGTTATAGTTTTTAAAAACCACGCTGAGATACAAAAAATAAGTTTTTTAAAAACTGGAGGACTTTATGTCCCAATTTAAATTTCGGCATATTCATAAAAAAAATTAAAATAACTTTGAAATGTAACCAATTTTCTTTTATAAATTTTTTTGATAAATATTGGTTTTAAATAGAAATCCCTGTAAATTACATTAACATTAAAAAAAGTTTTGTTTTACAAAAAAATTTTTCCTTTTTTTCGAAACATACATTACGACTGGTATAATATCCTTTATTATATATCATATATAAAATTTTGGAGATATATTACTCGAAAATAAGAGTTCCAAAAGTAACCCTTGTTTTTATTTTGAAATGCTATGCTAGACTAGACTTAAACAAAATTTTCCTTACTTCTACCGATAGCAAGTAATCCTGTTAGAAGCTATTAGTTCGGAAATTATAGAGATTTGTAGTTATAAACTATATGTTGTTATATTTCTAAACACAAAGCTCTGATTATAGTGAAATGTATTTATGTTGTTTTAAAATTCTTAATAATGAGATTAAATAAGACCAGCCACGTGCTTTGACATTAATAATCAATATAGATTAGTGTACAATACATAACCTAGAATTTAACACGCTTAAATTTAACTAACCTAAACTATATATTCCAATAGTTCAACTTTAAATTAAATTTACGAATCATTTAAACTGCATAAAGAGCCGGCTGTATGCAGAACCAAAACAAGCATCACCCGAAGCGTGAGAACAAAGCTAAGAATCCGTAGCCTAGTCCACGACACTCTTAACAGTACTTAATAACTTTAGTGATAATTCATTTCAAACACCTAAATTATTCTTCCACAACTTTCGATTTGCAATAAAAATAGATGTGTTCCGTAAGTCCTAAGCTAATAATTTGTTTTACATCTGAATGTGAACTGAAATTTTCATTAATACATACACACAAAAAAAAAAAACTGTAATGCCAAGAAAATTTGATTTTGATTCAAATAGAATTTACATTCGGATTGTGCCCAACAACATTTTGCATTTGTATCAACAAGTCTGTTTCTTTTGTCTCAAAGTGTAAATTCATTGTAGAGACAAAGTTAAAATTGTTGCCTAAAATGTCATATTTGTTACCCCAACGGTTCAGTTGCTGTTGTCGCAACTGCAACAATTGTTGTCTCAATTGTTCAATATACTTTTGTCGCAAATGCAGAAATTGTTGCCTCAACAGTTCAATATACTTTTGTCGCAAATGCAGAAATTGTTGCCTCAACAGTTCAATATACTTTTGTTGCAAATGCAGAAATTGTTGCCTCAACAGTTCAATATACTTTTGTCGCAAATGCAGAAATTGTTGCCTCAACAGTTTAATATACTTTTGTCGCAAATGCAGAAATTGTTGCCTCAACAGTTTAATATACTTTTGTTGCAAATGCAGAAATTGTTGCCTCAACAGTTCAATATACTTTTGTCGCAAATGCAGAAATTGTTGCCTCAACAGTTTAATATACTTTTGTCGCAAATGCAAATATTGGTAAGTTATATACATAATATAAATGAAAACATTATATTTAGTTTGAGAATATTTATTTTAAATTCTTGCAATTTTAAGTTTATTGTTTAATATATTTATTTTTCGGGGTTTTGAGTTTAAAAATAATTCAATTTTTTTTAAATAATATGAATTCATTTCTTGTAATATAACAAAGCCTTGAAATTTTTCAAAAAAATCAGTTTTTACTTCCTGAAGTATTAAGTATATTTCATTTTCCATTTTATAAAATATATTAAGGATAATTGCTTTAACATTTCTGAAATGTACAAAGTCTCCTTTTGTAAAAACAATTCCTTTAAAAATTATTTTTTCAATTTCAAAGCCAGTGGTTAAATCTGTACATAAATTTTTGTAAAAATTAAGTTTTGTCAAATCAATAGTTTTAGTTCTATTAAACTCAAAGTCATCTTTAAAGAAAGTGTTTTCAACTAAATGTAGCGAAAAATTAAGACAATGTTTTACACACAATGTATATGGTATATTCTTACGAGATCCGATAACATGGGCATATTGTTTGAAAGCAGCGTGCTTTCCTTCAAATCTGAAGCACCAGAGATGCTTTAGAGGACCTATTTTTTTTATGGCTGTAGGGTAATGTGTAAGAAAATGATATTTTGGTTTCAAATGTTCCTCAAAAATTGTTACATACGATTTGTTGTGTTCGAAAATCAAATCTTGTAATAATTTTAAAATGTCATTATCAAATTCATCTAATAAAATTAGATGAAGAATTTTTATGAAATTAATAAGAAACTTATATACTATGTCGTTTTCATCTACCAAGTCGCCAATTAAAAGTAAAATAGTTTCTAAAAATAGTTTCATTTGGGCGGCATTCATTTTAATATTAACATTTTTGATTTGCGTTTTGGTTATGGGAGAACTTATATTCTGCAAATCTGTAGACCCGTAATCAAATAACTGTTTTCGACAATTAAAAGCATCTAATGTAAAAAAATTTTTAACATATATAAAATAATTTAAAATTTTTGGAATATTATATTTTGCAACACCCAAAAAAATATCGTGCATGATATCGTAACATGTGTTATCAGTGACATGGAAGTAAGATAATTTATTCCATACAGAATTTTCCTTTACTGCTGACACAGTAGCCCCTTGTGAGCTAGCTTTAGCAATTTCTTCTAAGTACACATTTTTATCACGAATTTTTTGTTCTATTTCAGAAAAATTTTTTTTACATTCTTCTTTCGACAACGTACAATTCCTACAAAAATAATTGCTGTTAAAACTTGTTTGGAAGCTCAAAACTTCATTGAGTCCCAAATTATCACCCAATATTTGCCCAAGAACGAAGTATATAGTAGTCGTTTGTCCATTAATTTCAAAATTTAATCCGTTGATGCTCAAATCTTCCAAAACATCAATGAGAGGTTTGAGTGAGGCCTCGTTGCCAAAATAAGCCATATCTTTTGCATTAAAAAACCCAGCTACAAAAATATTTCTTAAGTAACTTAACTGGTGTTGAGGAACCACTGCACAGTGGTCGATATACCGAATCTGGCGGCATTTAATTCGAAAATGAATAAAAACAAAGCCTGATGCTTAATTTCGACTATGAAATGCATAATAAACTAAACTCTAAACAATTTTCATTTATTTCAGAGCTTTTTTGTTAAAGTTGCTGATACCTAGCCAACAAATTAGAAATATTTCTGTTAAATTACAGATATATTATTTTGAGTGTTGTTAATATAATTAGTACAAATTTTTTAAAGATAATATATTTGTTTTTAATCTGAATCAGAAGTATCAAAACCAACAGTGTCTTCATGTACAATTGGCTCTGAAAGCAAATTTTGTACATCTCTTCCAATTTCGATGTTGTTCCGGGAGTAGCTAGAAGGTCGTTTGGATAGCGTGGATATGAGAGGATCAGATGAGAAAAGAAGTGAATGCATTAAATCCTCCATTGTGTTTTTTCTTGAATTTTTTCGTGTATGATGCTCTCTTAAATTTCTCAAATCCTTATTCCGCGATTCCTGTGCTTCTTCTGACATCATGCCAATTGGAAGAGAGACATTATTTATGATTTCAGCACCGTGAATTAATATTTTGTGTACAGAAGATGGCATATAGAACCATGAATATTTGTTTACAAATATTTCCGCTGTTTCCCAGCAAAATGTTTTGAACGCATGTGTATTTATTTTGTACCCGCAAGCCATAGTGCGTAAAATAATGCTGAATCTACTGATTAAGTCCTCACTGACTCCAGTTAAAAGTGCTGCCAATTTTGGTTGTTGAAAAAATCTTCTAGCCGTATTTCCGTTATTAGTATTTCCCGATCCGGGCTTAGGAATATCAACTAATAAAGACATTTCATTTCTTAACTTTTCTTGTATATCTAATTTAGTTTGCTGTACAACAGATTTGTCAGTGCTACGAATTTGCCACCTTTTTATTGGGATTCTGTATGCAATATGTAAAATGCACTCAAAACACCTTATCCAAGCGTGTAGTGTTGACAAGCCATACTCATACATATTTCTATTTACCGGCAGATTATTAATGGCATTCAAGTCATTCATAATTTTTGGTGTGGCTCCGCAAATTCCACATGTTTGTGACGAGGATTCTGAAATTATACTAAAAACTTTGCCATCGATCATTGTCATGTAAAATTGGTGATTAATTTGAAAAGACTCGAATTGTGTTGGAATAATTTCAGTTATTTGCTGTTTCACTTAATCAACTTCAGCACTAACCAACTCAGAAGTTTCTTTTGCGTAAATCAATTTTATTGGTCTACAAAATCGCGTTGAAGAAGGCCGAGAATTCTCCCACAGAATGACACTTCCCATTTTCACTTGCAGTGGCACAATGCATACGGCAAATAAGTTTTCATCGATCCTGTTCGATTCAGGGTCAGAAAAGCTTTGGCGGTAAGTTGAATGTCCGCTACTGCCATCACATCCCCATTTGTATATCGCTGTAATAGCATCTTCATTGAGGCTGACGAAAACTTCCTTCTTTGATTCGACGATTCTTGTTGCTGTTTGATCAACCAAGCTCTGTAGAGACACTTCAGCAGACGTATCGGTAATTTGGACTCCAACAGGGTAGCATTTCTTTTTTGCTAATAGCAATGCATCATATGGTGGATATATGTTTGCATTTCTTACTTTTGCACCAGCTTGGATCAATTTGTACGAGTGCTTTGTAAAATCCCCATCCACGTAAAGAGCCAAAGCTTCATCAGGACTGTATGCAATAGCATTTTTGGCTTCTGAAGCAATAGTTTTTTTAATTTTTGCTGCAACCTCGGAATCAGAATGTAGCATGGATACAACTTCTGATGCATTTCTTTTTCCTGCTTTGTGTAAACTAACACGCGTCGCTACAACAAGTTCATCGCATGTAGTTTTTTCTACAAGCTGTGAAACTTTGTTGACTTGTGTTTTAGATGAACAAGCAGTGAACTCTTTTACAGGCCTTCCAAAATTTTTACTAGTTGTCGGCCCAACTAATAAAACTTCACTGTCCAACCAATCTTTATTATGTTTTTCAAAATTCGATAACGTTCTGTTGCAGTTCTTCCACTTTTCCACTACTTTGCTTATGAAGCTCCTCAATTTTTTTTTTATTTCTCGGCACTGCTCCTCATTATAGTGCGATTGGTCTATAATATTATTAAATACGTGGGCCTCCACAGCTAAAAATTTTTTAGTAGGGACGTTTTCATTGTGCCAAATCAAAAAAAGTGTGCGTTTGGAAACATTCATTATGCCTAAAAAATTAATTAACCAATAAACGGGCAAGAACGGGCAGATCATTTTGGACGTTTCACAACAACAAATAACCAAATTAATAATCAAAACCATATTTGGACCGAATCCGATCGAATCCCAAAAGATGCACTCCACCAAACTATAGTATATAACACTTCAAATCTGCTACACCAATGTTAACTTCTACAACGTATTTCTATTAAACTAGATAATCACAGATCACAAACATATTTTTTTTAGTTAATACATACCTTGTACTTTAAATAAAAACCTTAGTTTATAAAATTATTAATCAAATGATTTAATATTGCCGAAAACCACGCACTGAGCAATTTGGCGCCAAATTCTTTCAATGCACTTGCTGCAACTCATGTTATATTTGACAGCTAACAGCTGTGCGAATATTGAAAGCAAAACAAATGTAAAAACGCAAATTTGCTCAGTGGAGTATCGGTTATCGATACAATCTCAAACATTTATCGATTTTAAAGTTTTAAAATTTGACTTAAATGCCGTCAGATCAATGATTTCGACCACTGTGCACTGGTATAGAAAAGTAAATACCGCAAATAGAATGTTTACGGGGTCCAAGTGCATCGTTTATCTGGAAGTCGTCAAAATAAACAAATATTGGAAAAACTATTTTATCTCCAAAATTTTCCATCTTTGATTTCCACAAATGACCCATAATAAAGTGGTTTAATTTACCGTTTGATTTTATTTGCTCAATATTTTTCAGCGTATAATCTAGAACATTGGGACTTTCGAAATATTTTTGTAGTTGGTGTTTTATATCGCAAAAGCAACACTCAGTATTATTGGCTTCCAATGTTGGTTGTCCACGAACAAATATTTCATCTAAATCTTTTGATATTAAAAACTGCTTTGGAAATTTGAAAAGGTCTAATTGTTCTAACTGTTTGAAAAATTTATATTCTGAATCGATATCTTGAAACGGGTTTCTGGCAATATTAATTAATTCGGAGAATGAAGATTGAGCATTTTCAGGAAGAAATGGAATATATAATTCAAGAGTGTTTATTAAAGGAGTAATAACACATGTTATATCTTTTTGCATTTCCGGCACATTATTTCTGGCAATATTTGATCGTGAATGCAATCTCAAACTCATTGATATGGTATTTTTCAAAATAGATGCTTTTAAGTTATTAATATCCGGAATATTTAGTTGAAATATTGGTTCTTCAGTTGATTTTGTACAGGTGGTAAGACTTGTTGTTGGTAGATTTTTATTTATGTTGTCTTCGTATGTTGTCTTTTGAGAATATACCATACACTTGTCGTGTTTTATAACATGTTGTTTGAATTTATAAAAATTTTGATAATACTTATTGCATTCGTTAAAATTACAATAATATTGAAAGGTATTTGGAGTCATATGTACATCCTTTAAATGAGAAAGTAACAAATAAGCATTGTCAAAAACGTCGGAGCAAATAGAGCAATTATGTGTGGGCATTTTTTAATAAAATTTTTTGATAACGTTTAAAGTTTTTTAAGTTTGTTTAATATAGTTTCTAATTTTGCAATTTTATCTTGTGAAGGAATGTTATAAACGTAATTTTGTAAAAATACCCATACATATTTGCTCTTTTTGGAATATTCTAAATCCATGACGAAACATATTTTAATTATCAAATCGACAGCACGAAGTAAGGTTTCGACCTTATATCGTACGCCACTAAAAAGTACGTAAAATTCGCTCAACTTATCCAACGATTCACCAACCACTAGTATTTTAGGCTGCAATGTAAGCTTTTCTTTCGCAGCAAGAGATCTGGCATCATCTTCCCACTGGATCAAATTGTTTATATTTATTATATGGCCAATCATATCGTTTTGTGCATCGGATATAGATGGTTTCGCTCCCTTGTTGATGCGTGGAGGAGTTATAACCGCATGTAGTAAATAAAATAAATATAGATGTCGCGAATCTGTAAAAATATTTTTCATGCAATAAATTAAAGCAAATAATATACTTATCTCATCAACTTACCAAGATTTTCTGCCGATTTATATTTTTCAAAATTCTGCAAATTTAATTTATCTTTGATACTTGTAGCGAATAATATTTCGGAAACGTTTTTCTCAAAGGAATCAATTTTTTCAAGCAATAAAGATTTTTTTCCTGGATGCATTGTTTCGAAATCCACATCAATAAGTTCAAATCCGTTAGGGTCTTTGTATCTGGGCCATGCTTTTAAAAATTCGTCCAGTGATGTTTTATTTTCTTTTAGCCGATTTTCAGATGTTTGCTGCCATATTTCTTTCAAATTTGTAGGAATATTGTGTACTAGCCAATTTTTATTAGACATGAAGTCATTATATTCTTTTAAATTCAACTCAGGCATTTCTACAGTGCTTTCCTCAGCAGATTTAAACTTTTTTGACGAATTTGAGTCCATTGCATTGCGCCTGTGTTTTTCATTATAGTATCTGTCATATAGTTTTCCTGATGCATTTTTTTTTTGCCACTACGTGGAATGAAATAAGTGCATTCATTTTCGTTCGGGAAAACAAAAGTAATTGCCTGTGCCACTGCCGTCATGACTTTGGCATCCATTTTAATACCACTCATGATAAAATTATCAATAACAATGCGAACCACATTATTTTGTTCAATGTCAGTTAACATATAATTTTTTTCATAATTTTTCAGAATGTCTATTCCTGTAATTGTTTTACTTAGAATGTTTTTTATGTCATAATTATGAGAGTAAGATTGATTGGTATTAACCCAATTGTTCACTTCGTTTGAAGTTTGACTTGAATTAGTGATTGTTATGTCCGATCCGCAGCAAGATAGTAATGGTAGCTGTCCATATTGATAAATATAAAACATAAAATAATTATAATAATTTTTCATAATTGTACAATAATATGTATTAGCATTTATTGTCTATTCTTATAACAGCACGGTAACACTATTTTTTGTTTACATTTTTCTTTATTCGTAATGTTGAATAATCAATAATACGTGCATGCAAAAGGGGGAATCCCAAAAAGATAAAAAGCCTGTTGTCTCGAATGTAGTAAATACATAAAAACATTTAAAGATTCTTATTGTATTTACATTTGAATTACAGTGTAATAATGAAAATTTTGTCTATTTTCTCTTATTTTCATATGTATGTTTTATGTTTTGGAAATATGTAAAAGTGTTTAAAGATTTTTAATATACATAGTTTATGTATAGTAACTTTTGTTACAAGCGTGCAAAAAGTTCACAAGAATGTACAAGTAAATGAACAAATTAACACCTTACGTACCTTGTTTTGATTCCGCCACTTTTGCAATTCATGGCGAAAAATGATTTTTTCTCCGATAAACCCACTTCCTAATTTTGAAAATACTTCGTCGATGTCTTTTGAATGCATTATTTTCAAAATATCGACTTTGTTGATGCCGCATTCTATGAATGTAGAAATTGTTTCCATTGAAATATTCATTGTTGAAAGCAATGCAACCACTTCATTGGATAAATCCACCGTACAAATAATTGTTTCCTGAAAAATATCTTCCGACATTGTTGTTTGTTTATTTGTAGCACTTTAATTTTTATTTTAATTATTTTAAAACCAAAAAGCACACTTTTCACTTGTTTCACTCTGAAAAACTACTCAATACTGATCGCAATGATAATAAAATACCAATCATTAGAGTTGTGCCGCAACTCTACCGTCATTGCCAAATGCACATTTTTTTACGACAACAGTAATATTATTTGATTTAAAAAATAAATATTTTATGGCAACAAAAATTGTTATTTCCTGCAAATGCAAATCATTTAAGTTAACAGCAATTTTCAATGTGCCGTTATTTCAGAGGAAAACCTTTAACGACGAAAGTTATTCTATTTGCAACAAATAATTTTGCTGTTAAAAAACTTCAAATACTTTCATGTTGTTGCGGTAAAAAAAATATTGTTGGAAAATTTCTTCCGACAAAAGGTTTTCATTTGCTCCAACAAGTTTTTATTTACCCCAATAGCAAAATCATCAAATGCTAAAATTATTAGCCGTCACAATATTTTTTTTTTGTGTGTATAAATACGCTTAATTGTAAGTAATTACGCAACAGTTTTTAAAAACCCCGGTGATATTCAAGTGTTTTTCTTCTTTCTTCCGAAATTGGAAATTGTCCCAATTAAAATGTTGTATATATACTACCATATTCATAAAAAAACATTGCAAATTCATCATAAAATACATTTTAAAACTATTTTAGTATCTTATGAACACGGCAGTTACAGTTTGATTCTTCGTCAAATTGTCTTTTTATTTAAGCGACTAAAAAATATTATTTGTCGTCTACACTTATATAAAAAAAACAAATCAACAGCTGTAGATTGAAAGCAATATTAAATTAAATAAAAATTTGCAGAAATTTTAACTAAAAAGATGTAATGAATGCATAATACAATTTTTTATTTAGAAGTGGAATCTAATTCCTATTTAGGTTTTTCCTTTTATTGTTCTCTTCCCTGAGAACAACTATTAGTGCTTCTTAATAGCATGAAAGATAAAAAATTTCACATTTTTGCATGGCTTTGTTTACTTGTGACTTTCATACGTGAGAGTTATTCATTATAAATTTTCTTTTAACATTGCCATTATGTACAATAATTATTTTGATTGAAATCTGTATGCATTATACATGTGTGTATATAAATATAATGCCAGCCTCCATTACTTGACTAATTTTTATAGTTTATTGCCATCAGCGGTGGATATTTTCTTTTATATCAAAATCTGGAATTTTACTTTTCGTGTATAGTATAGGAAAAGAATCAAAGCTTAATTTGGTACTTTAAAAAGGAATCGCATAAAGTTTGCCTAGATAGGATAGATTTTCCTTCAGTTTTTTATTTTTGTTTTCACCTCAAATGGTTATTGTTTGTTTGTTTTCAACTTATATTGTACTGCAAATTAAAGCTTAATAGGAGCAACCATTTTTTACCATTTGTTATTAGTTTTTTTAACAATTCAATAATATTTTAAATATTTTTTTTGCAATTATTTCGTAATAATGCTGAAGAAATTAAATGGCAATGAAGACATCCCATCTGTAATAGTTTCAAGGCAAATAAATTTATGTTTTTTTACAGTTTGATCAAATATATTTTTAAGGAAAATATTTATTTAAGTGTGACCGCACATCAAACATGTTTGTCCATATTTTATTTGTCATTATTTTATAATTGTTTGAACAAACAAAAATAGGCAAATAAATATGTGTAGTGAGACCACAAAACAAATTTTGTATTGTTTTAAAAAAATTTAGGGCAAACAAGAGCAAACAAATTTGAGGCAAATGTTTGCCAAATGTGACCGTACCTTAACTCATATTAATTTCCAAAATGCGCTAGTGACTTTGACTGCGGAAAGATTTGAATAAAAAAATTGAAACAAAACAGATACATACAAAATGCTTGTGTTTGCTAGGACTTCGACTTCGGCAAACACACATGCGTAGTCGACAGTCACAAGCATGCAAAGTAAAACAAAGTGTAAATTGAAGTCAAAGAATTAGTAACATAGGCTTTAATTTTATTAACAAATCTCGTATACCTGAGGATGTTAAATAAAGTTATAACAATCATTTAGTCCTGCAGCAGGCAACAATTTGTTCGCTAATTTTTTAGAATTAGTAATTAAAAAAATAATAGAGAAATTAAAAAATTTTCACATATGTACATTGTTTTAGCTCTTTTAGAGGTTTTAAATTAATTATGTTTTATTAGTTTTGATGATGATCTGAATCGATATCTTCAAACAACGCCAAGTGATCAATAGCGATTAAGTTTAACCATCAGAACGTTTTCCAAAGTTTCGTGATTGAGGCGATTCCGGTTATCCGATAAAATTAACTTTAAAGAAAAGAAAGCACGCTCGATTGTTACCTAAAAATAAAATGTTTAAACCTTAATCAAAAATCTGCCAGATTCAAGAAAATTTAATTCCGAACCAAAATTCCATATATTTATCTTGTTGATCAAATCAGATGCTAAAATTTTTTTTTTGGGAATTCAATAATACTTTGATATCAATTTTCGAAATATTATAAATGTTTATAAATTAACTACCTGAGTATGTGGAATTGACAAGCAAATGTTTGCAAGGGCATATAATTCTGGATCAGCAAACTGCTTTCCATATCAAAAATCTAATAAGTTTGTTGCAACCCGTTGATATGGTAATTTGAAATTTTCGATTTTGGAATATGAGTCCATAGCGCCATTATTTTGATGCTGAAAATTATTCGACAGGTATTCATTGAGGTATTCATCCGCGTCTTCAAGAACTTCAAATGTTTATTGCTGTTAGCATCACTACCTTTTTTTTCGGGTATTATCACACCAATTGATTTTACTCTATCCTAAAGTTTTTTTTTAAGTAATTCATTGCTTCTTGTTTTTGCTCCGCAGTGCGAGTGTAACTAAACCTTGGGTCTAAGAACAAGCAAGCTTTAAGCTTTCATTTGTGAGGAGCTTGGTAGTTCTGATTTCAATGGAGTCTAAAAGTTTGTTTTCGATTTTTTGTATAAAAGAATCTTTGTTGTCGGCATAGTTTTCAACAATTTTCCTAGTCATTATTTTACACTTTAACCATTGTGCATAAAAATTGTCATAGTTCAATTGCTCCTCTTGAAACTTGATTATAGCTTTTTGCAGTGGTTCAAATACGGCATAATAGCTGCTTAAAAAATCCCAAAAGTCAATACTCAATTCAAAATTTTCGTCATGAAATTTGTTTGTAATGGAGTCGACATGTTCTAAAACCTCTTTGGCTTTATAAACGTTACATATCATATTATATGTTGATCCCCAACGTGTTGGACAGTCAAGTTGGGGCAAATTTAACTTCGTTAGTTAAAAAATCTCGTAGTAACCGTTAGTATTTTTTAACATATTTTACAAAGTTTCTACAGTTAATTAGGAAGCTCCTGCGTAACATCTAGACCACGCAGTTGAGCAGTATCCGCTGCACAACGGTAAATTTGTATATCACCTATTTGTAGGTATTTTGAATACTCGAAATGTTCAATGTTCCTTAGATATACCTCATTTGATTCCTCTTCCTCACCATTTTCGTACGATGTAAAGTCCGAAAAAATCTTTGTTGTCCTAATCATATTGGCGCCATTATCTGATGTTATTGATACATTTTGATTGAGAATTATGTTGTATTTGCTTAACATATTTTTGATTTCTGTCGCTAAATTACGGGAAAAACTTGATGCCATGCCTTTCAGTTCAGCCATTACCCAAAATTGTCGACATGATTGTATTGTCTTTTATAAACTGCGCACTGAGTCCAAATATGTTGGTTGACAATTTCGTGGCACTATCAATTTTTATTAATCTATGAATAAGCTCCGTTTTTTATATTATTTTTTATGTCAATAACCACTGATTTCAAGACTTTTTTGCAGTTGCTGCTGTTTAAACGAAAATTTATAATGAATTTTTCACCAAAGCCACGGCAAATTGGGTCTATGATGTTTTTCATGTTGTCTGAATTTAAAACATTCAATGGTACACTATCTTCGGTTACCAGTAGTGCGATTCACTACCTTCAAACAATACGATAATTGTTATATTAGTCGTCATTTTCTGTTGTTTGCAGTAACGATTTTGTGATTCACTAACTTCGTTTTAACATTATTAATTTTCTTAAAAGACAAATCGATATTGAGTGGTATCTCCGTCAGCAAATATACGAAAAACACAAAAGAGAAGAATAAGAACATGTGAATTCAAGCAAGGCACATGCATGAGTTTATTGCTTCAATGTCAATTTAAACACATGAATATTTGTTACCTAATATGCATGTATGGAGTTTGACATTAAGAAAAGCATAACTGTTTTGGTTAAAGAGTTGCGGTTACCTCTTTTTGAATACAGTCAAAACATATGCTTATCTGTAATTTTTTTTAACAAGAAATTTATTTTTAAAATAAAGTTTTAATGCTCTTAGTTAATCTTAATAAAACAATAATGTTTAATGTAATTAAATTGAAAGCATTATTTTTATTTTATTTACATATGTATTTTGTATTCGAATATGTATAAATTTTCCACGTTTATGCTTATACATATGTATGTATGTATAAATGTACATACAAATGTTGTGGGTTGTTTGTTTCGTCGACAAATTTAACAACGCAAAAATTATAGTCGCTTTTTTAACTATGAGCAACTCGCTAACTATAACATATGGTTTTAAGCAACAACGAGATTCGTCAAAAGTATTACTGAAAAGCAAAATCGTCAATTTTGTTGATAAGTCAATTAAACCTAGTAATAGTCGTTAAAAAAGAGTAGTGAATCGCACTACAGGCCGATGTAACTTCGAAATAATTGTTTCTTGCTTATTTCAATTTTAACAGTTTGTTTTCTAAATTGTTTTTTAATTATTTCATTGGAAACTGTGGTAGTAGTTCCCATCTCACTTATGGAAATATCATGCATTTTTATTAAATTGAATTCTAGGTTAAAAAGTCTATTTTCTTCAACTCATTTCCGCATATTTTGCATTTTGCTTTTTTACTTTCTTTAGAAATATTAAATTTTTCGAAAATTTAACTTTTGTTGAGCCTTTATGCCATTATGTAAATTTTCTTAAAACTGCAATTAATTATTAACACATCAACTTGTCTTGCACACCACAAACGACCAAATAGCAAAATCAAATAACTAACGCATATTCATTCCCTTGCAACTACAACTCAGTTCGCTTAACTATCGTTAGTCATTAGTCATTTTCATTACAATTATTGTTGCTATTGCTATCAACTTGCGTGTTTGCGAAGTCATTGTTGTTGCAGACGAAATCATTTTATTTGTAACTGTTTGATTTTATTTTTTTTTTTTAAATTCCTATTCATGGGTGAAGCAGTGGCAGCAGTTCTTTGACAAAAATTGTTTATGCGTTCGGTATGCACTAGTCAATTTTTATCTGTTTTTGCTGTTTTTTGGTTAGCAATTTAAACACTGAACAAATCAAGGAAAATCTGCCATCTATGTGCTTTCTTTTTAGGTCTCAAATCAAGTTTTGATTTTTTTTTCTATATCAAAACTTGGAAGAAAGAAAATATCCACCACTGATGGCAATAAACTATAAAAATTGTTCAAGCAATGGAGGCTGGAACAATAAAAGGAAAAAACTAAATAATAATTAGATTCCACTTCTTAATAAAAAATTGTGATATACCGTCATTATATTTTTTTGCCAAATTTTTTACAAATTTTTATTTAATTTAATAAATTTTTAAACTACAGCTATTTATTTGTATATTTTATAAAAGTGTTGCCAAATAATATATGTATTTTAAGTCGTTTAAATTAACAAGCTGATTTGACAAAGAATCAAACTGTAACTGTCGTGTTCATAAAATATAAAAATGGTTTAAAAATTTATTTAATGATAAATTTGCATCGAAAATTTGTCACAAAACACAGTTCAATATTATTTTTTTTTATGAATATGGCAGTAAATATACAAAATTTTTAATTGGGACATAAGGTCCTCCAGTTTAAAAAAAAAATATTTTTGATATTTTCAATTTCGGAAGATAGAAGAAAAACACTTGTATCTCACCGGGGTTTTTAAAGACTGTTGCGTAATTACTTACAGTCAAACGCATTTATATGTATTAATGAAAAATTCAGTTCACATTCAGATGTAAAACAAGCGTTTAGCTAAGAACTTATAAAACACATCTCTTTTTTTGCAAATCGAAAGTTATGAAAGAATAATTTAGTTGTTTAAAATAGATTATCAATAAAGTTATTAAGCACTGTTAAAGGGTCTTGGCTAAAGATTCTTAACCCTATTCTCACGCTTCGGGCGATGCAGAAGAATGAAACTGTTTTTCTTCTGCCTACTGCCGAATTTTTTCGGCTCTTTATGCAGTTTAAATGATTTGTAAATCTAATTTAAAGTTGAATTATGGGAATGTATAATTTAGGTTAGTTAAATTAAGGCGTGTAAAATTTAAGGTTAAATAATTTAAACGTGGCTGGTTTTATTAAATCTCATTAAAAATATATTAATAAAAATTAAACAATAAACTTACATACACTTCACTATAATCAGAGCTTTGTGTGCAGAAATATAACAATGGATAGTTTATAACTACAAATCTCTACAATTCCCGAACTTATAGCTTCTAACAGAATTATTTGCCATCGGTAGAAGTAAGGAAAATTTTGTTTTAGTCTAGCATAGCATTTCAAAATTAAAACAAAACAAAATTTACTTTCGGTGCAAGAAAAATGTTGAGTGAAAAACTAAGCGGCAACTCCTATTTTTCGATCTAATTTCTCCAATTTTTTCTATATTATATAAAAGGATATTATACCAAGGTAGACCAGCAAATTTTTTTTTGTAAAAAAACTTTTTTTTAAATATTAATAAAATTTGCAAGGACTCTAAAACTAATAGGTATTGAAAATATTATAAAAGAAAATTTGTTACAAGATACATTTCAAAGTTAATTTTTTATGAATATGGCAGTAAATATGCGAAATTTTAACTAGACATAAATTCCTTTAGTTTTTAAAAGATTTATTTTTTTATACTTCCGATATCTGAAGATAAAAAACTGTTTTATATAATACCGGGGTATTTTAAAACTGTTACGTGGAATTGAAAAATTTTTTCCGTAAAATTTTTAAACTATGGTCCATTGTAAAGCGAAAATGTTTAAATATACAAAATTATATATAACAACTTTGATAAATAATTAGAAAATATGCGTTCCATTTAAGTTTTCACTTACATTTTCTTTTAAAAATTGCATTTCATTATTATTTGTATTTTTCCGAAATTTTTCCCGGAACTTAGTTATTTAGTTTAAATACTAAGCAGCATTGAAAATACAGCTGTTGTTTGCCTCTGTTTTTTCTTACAAAAATTTTCTAAAAACAAATAGAAATGAGTCAAATATTTGCCGTCGAGCGGTCCGCTACGTTCACATTAGAAGCATTTTTGTTTGCTGGAAAATAATTTTATATGCCCAAAATCAGCTGTGGTGTTGTTTGCTCCTAACAAATATTTTGTGGTCAGACTACGGCAAACAAATATTTGATGTTTTTAGGCAAATTTTTGTCAAGTGTGACCGTACCTTAAATTAAATTTAAAAAACAAATTTCTTATTACTTAATACATGTATCTAGTAGAAGGCTGCAAAAATGTTTTAAAGTTAGGTGTTCTGTTTCACACTACATTCAGCCGCTGCTTTTTTGTGTAAACATAAAAAACAAAACATGACTAGAAAAATTTTTTCTCTACATGGTTAGTGCTTGTGATTGTAAAACAAATAAAATGTCAAAGGTTTTCTATAAAAATTTGGGGTAGAATCCACTAATGATCTATATTGTAGTAGCAAAATGGTCATATGGATATGCTTTCCCCGCAGTAATACATTTCATTTTGTAGTTTTAAATAGTAAATATTTCATGAAAATATTCCGAGAAATGAATTTTCATATTAAAGGAAAAAAATTTTTAAATCATTAAGTTCAGCAAAACATATACAAACAACGTGAAAATATTTAACATCAGTGTTCTAAAATAATTGCAATTTAGGGCAGTTTAAAGAGAAAACACTTTTTATAATAATTTTTGTTTAATAATTATACATTTTTAATAGCAATTAAAAAATTAATCTTTTTCATATTAACAACAAAACGCAAATGTATCTCTATATGCAAACATATTTTAAACGTTCTACCTTACTTTTAATGTTCTATTTCACCTTTAAAATAGCGCGATAAGCGTAATTGATCCGTCAAAAACTTTCATATACAAACAAAATGTGTTAGATAGTGATATTGGCTGCTTATTTGTTTTGTTTATTTTGAAAAGTAATAACAGTTTTCAGCAAAAACAAAGCTAAAATAGACAAGGAAGAAATATCAAATCTAATATATAAAATAAATTGCAATGACGGAACCAATATATGTAACAAGCAGTGTTGCCAGAAGTAACATGTAATTATTTTTGATATTAAAATAGAAGCGTAGGGAAAATCGGACAGATTTTTTATATTCTCCAAAACGTAGGGATTTTTTCGTCATGACGCATTATTTATGAAAAAGATGCAAACATAACCTTTTTTTAGTAAAATTTTTTTTAAAACGGTTAAAAAAATTTTCTTTTCGCTAAAATCGCTTATAAATATATATCCAGTGTTATGGAGTCTTTTTTTGAAAAGCGAGTAATAGAAAAAGATCATGTGTCAAATTTTGAAATGCGCATAAGCCTATTTTTTGCAGAGCACAATGTTGTGCTACATGTAGTAAATGACTTAGTTTCGCTTTAATAAAAAAAATTGTCCCAGACTCCTCTATTATAAAACACAGAAAATTGGAAAGAACTTAGTGCACTAAAATAATACAACGTGTTAGCAGAGGAAGAAAAATCTAAACTAATATTAAAACTACAAAATTATGAATTTTCTGTCCTCGTAGACGGGAGCACTTATATTTCGTCATCAAAAACAACGTGTGTTATTATTAAATGTTTTGATGAAGAAAAGGAGCTAACAGTTCTGCAACTGTTAAATTTGCTTCCTGTTGGAACATATTGTACGGCGGATGCGCTCTTTAAAATGTTCAAAGAACGCATGTTAAAATATTCAATTCCATTTTCTAACATACGTGGTCTTTGCTGCGATGGACCTAACGTCATGGCAGGAAAATTTAACTCCTTCTTGTTGCGTCTGCTCAATGACAATAAAGAAGAATATAAAGTGTATATAGTTTTGTAGAATAATTATATCTTGTGAGTTTGGTGTCTTTCCATAAACTGACTTTATTTAAAAATTATTTTTGTTTACAAGCTTACTTAACATACAACTTAAAATAAAGAAATCCGTTGACGGTGCAATTTCCCACGGCCAACGGGAAACGTTCATCAAATTACCCAAACACATGCATACATTATGCATGCACTTGAGCATGAACATTTGCTTCATGCATTCGGTCATCATTCAATGTGGATGTGGATAAGACGAATCTACTTATTAGGCAGATTTGTTCACCAACAAAACAACAAAAGTATTATTACAATGCAAATTTATTTTAGGCGCGTTTGCTCCATATGACTCCTCCACCCCTAGATTCAACAGTCTTTGTTGAATGCATGGCAGTAGGTTTCAATTCGATATTAACATCAATTTACCGATCCTTTTTTCCACATTTTTTGCAGACCGAATACATTACAGCGATTAGTATTATAAAAAAGATTAACGATATATTTAAACCGTAAGATACATTTTTGTGGTACATTAATTCTTTAATTTGCTTAATATTTTCGAATTGGTTAATTTTAATTTTATCAAAAGTAAGTTTTTCTTCAAATACTACCCCTATTATGTCATTATTTGGGTAGATAAATTTTTCTTTTACAATAGTATTCTTATTTACAAAGGTTTTGTTTAACAATTTAAGTTCACAATCGCAAAAATTAATCAGATTATTTTTATTTAGTTATTTATTATCAAGCGCGTTTTTTACTAAAATTAGATCATCATCAATAACGACGATGCTTGTTTGGTTATTTACCACCAATTTGCAATTTCTTTCAACAACGCAGTTTTTGCTCTCTCGCCTGGAAATACATTTTCTTTATAAGAAGGTCATGTTTCTAACTGTGATCACCAATTCAGGGTTTTCCTCAATTTAAAGGTACCTATCGTTCAGTAGTGGTGTTATCAGTTTCACATCTGTCAGAAAAAAATCCTTAGGAATTTTTATTGCTATAATGAGCAAATTATCTTTATAAGTCATTACTCCTAACTTTAGAAACTTTAATTTAAAATAATCGATGCCAAATTTTTCGATTTCTTCAGGAGTCAGTACACCTGGGTGCACTATATTGCTTCCAGCTGCTGCTATATTCTCCTGAATTTGCGTTATCTTGCCTTCAAAGTTTTTCAATTTAAGCATTTGATCAGTGTAAAGAAGTTTTCTAACTATTTCGTTGTTACGTTTTCTTAATTCTGCAAAGGTACTATTTATTTTAATTCTGTCAGTTTCTAAAGCCTCTCGCATAATTTCAATGGACTCATTAAAGTGTGTATTAATTATGATTTGCTTATTTATTGTGTTTATGGCATTTCAACACACTTTAAATGTTCTATAATTTCTTCTCTGTCATCGTCGTCCATCAGTCCAAACATCCATTTATAAACATTTCCCATTCCGTTAATTAATCCTCTTTTCTTTCTACTAAATTCAGAAGGTATTAAGGTCTTTATTTTTGCCCCAATAATTCTAATTTCCTTTCTTAAAATTTCACTATTATCGATATCTATTTCCTCTATATTTTTGGCTATCTGTTTAATTATATTTAGGTATTCAGTAGGGTGTATAATGTGTAAGACAGTGTTTGTTGCATTAGGGATTTCCACTTGCTTTACCTGCAGCATCGCGTACCCCGAATTCTCTTCAGCCTTTTCGATTCTTAGAAGCGCTTGAACCGCTGTCAGTACCATCATTATCACGATCTTCATTGTTGTTTTTCTGGAATACATTTTATTATATTTTATTCTTGTTGAAATTTTTTTTTCTTTTTATTTGTGTTTTATAAATTTTAGGAAATTTTCCTTCTTTAGAAATAATATGATTTAAATTCTTCTCGAAATTTTCTATTCTTTTATATTTTGGGTCAGACTTCCCAACTCTGTTGTTTCGTACATAACAATTTTCAAAATTATCTATTGAATATTTATTTGTTTTCTCATTTATTCGTTTAATTTGATCTACTTTTGATTTATGCAAGTTCTTTGCAAATTCTTTTACTTCTTCTATGGATATTAAATTGTTCAGAAAAGATATTGGGCGCCTTTTTGTACTAGAATGTATAGTATTATTATAAGCTATTATAGCCTCGTGAATTTTGTCTTTTAGCTCGTTAGAATTATTCGGATCAGCATCGAAAAGTCTTAAATGTTCGTTCAATGTACCATGAAGTCTCTCAAAGTCTGAATTTCCTGTTTTCATATAAGTCGTTGTAAAATGTACTTTGATATTATTTTCTTGTAAAAATTGTTTAATCGTCGCAGTTTTTAGTTCATTGTCCGTAATAATCAACTCAGGCTAACCTAAATATTAAATTCTAGTTTTTATCGCTTCTACTATTAAAACCTAAGTTCTGTCTTTTAGTTCACATGCAGTTGCGTATTTAGTTAATCGGTCAATAGATGTCAAGTACATCACGTTACGTTTAGGGAACCATATGTCTATGTGTATGATATCATTTTGTCTTTCCGGCGTTTGTGTCACATTAAACGAATGTTTTATGGGTTTTCTATCAAATTTTGCCCTATTGAAATATCGCAATTATTTATATATCGGTGAATCTGTTGCTGTAATCCTGTATAGTAATAGTTTTGTTTAATTTCTGAAAATATTTCTTTTATTCCGCGGTGATTATTTTTCAAGTGTTCACTTTCTATAATTTCTAAAAGTTTCCCTTTATACGTGACATCCTCCAATACTATTCTCGATCTTATTATTTTCAAATTTCTATTTCGTACAAAATGCGTTCGGTAAAAATCTTCAAATCTTTTAAATAAATCATCGTCTGTGCTATATATAGCCACCAACCCTTTCTGTGGGATATTTTCCTGCATAATTTTAATCATATCGCTATTATCTGCAATTTCGACTGTATGTCTGATCATCTTTCTAAAAATTATCTTCGAACTAATTCTTTCCTTATTTGATTTAGTCAACACAACTTGCAACTTATACATGTTTAAGGGTTTTTCAGTTATTCTAATGAAATCCAAACTGTCAGTTTCCGCACTATGTACAGTTTCTACGTCATTCTCATCAAAAAGTTCATTTAAATTGGTTATAAAATCATCGCTAAAGTTATTCTCGTCTTCTTCATTGCACTGTTTACTTGTGAGTCTACTCAAAGCATCAGCAGTAGCGTTTTCCTTTCCCTTGATATGCTCAATGTCGACGTCAAATTATCCTAACATAACCTTCCATCTTTGTATTTTGAGATTAGGTTCTTTGATATTGCTCAGCCAAACCAGAGGTTTGTGGTCAGTTTTAATTGTGAATTTACGACCATACAAATAATGTTTAAAATGTTTTACGGACCATACAACTGCCAATAGTTCTTTTTCGATAGTTCCATAATTTTGTTCATGTCGACTAAATGTTCTACTCGCGTATGCCACAACTTTACTTTCCTGCGTTAAAGCTGAACCTATAGCATAGTTGCTGGCATCTGTTACCAAAGTAAATTTTTTCGAAAAATTGGGACGAACTAAAATAGGATCTGTTTTCAATATCTTTTTCAATTTCTCAAAAGCTTCTATATAATCTGTATCTTTTATATTAACTTTCGCATCCCTCTTTAAGTATTTGGACAAATTGTACGCTACTTTCGAATAATCTTTTATAAATTTTCTATAAAATCCTGTAACTCCTAAAAATATTTTAATTTCCTTCTGTGTCTTCGGCAGTGCGATTTTCTCAATAGCTTCGACTTTAATCGGGTTTGTTTTAATACCTTCTGCGGTTATAATGTGGCCCAAAAAATCTGTTTCCCTTTTTAAAAATGTAGATTTCAAGATTTGCAATTTTAAATTTGCTCTTTTTAGTTTCTGGAATATTTTATTAAGTGATTCTATATGTTTCTCAATGCTAGTTGAGAAGACTAAGATATCGTCAAGGTACACCACACAAATCTTACCGATGAATTCCTTAAGTACACTATTAATCATTTTTTGAAAAGTTGCAGGTGAATTCCGCAACCCAAACGGCATACGTACGAATTCATAGTGGCCTGTTGCCGTTGAGAATGCAGTCTTCTGTATGTCTCTTGGGTGCATCTCAATTTGGTGGTATCCTTTAGCTAAATCCCATGTGGAAAAATATTGACATCTCCCCAATCTGTCAAACATGTCCTCAATATTAGGTATTGGGAATCGAACCTCCGTTGTTACACTGTTGAGTTTTCTATAGCCAATGACTATCCTCCATTTTTTCTCGTTTGAGTTATCCAGTTTCTTAGGTACGACCCAGATTGGACTGTTGTACATTTGAGGATCAGACTTCACTTCCAAATCGTTATTTAGTTTTATTTCTTTTATTTTATTTTCTTTATTCAACTTATGCTGATTTATGTTGAACTTAATAATGATTGCACAAAGGCTTATTTATTATTCTTATAAAATGTTTTAAACTATTTTAACAACATAAATGCTATTTTTTGGCAAAAAAATATTAATTCATGTGATTCATTCTGAATCAATTAAAATTTTTTTAAAGCTCGCTCAAAATTGTATTAAAAAGTCGGAACTAAAAACAAATTGTTCTGTTAGATCACAACATATTTTGTTGCCAATTAAGGAAATTTTTGTCGGCCACGAATGTGAGGAACTGTTAAAAAAGCTCCCTGAAAAAAAATATAATGAAATGAAAACTTATTGTCTAGAGTTTAATTCAACAGCACTACAGAAAATTCAAAATAGATTCTCACAAAATAATGATTCGATATTTAGAGAAATGGAACAATTCTGGATAAAAATAATAAAAATGAAAAACTTTAATGACGAAATTGTGTTTCTAAATTTATCGAAACTGGTACGGATTTTGTTTGCTTTACCATGCTAATGCCGATGCAGAATGGATTTTTTCAATAATAACAGATGTTAGTATCAAAAAGCGAAACAAATTAAACCACACAAGTTTAAGTTCAACTTTTATACCAAGATTAAATTTGCAAGACAGTGGAAAAGACTGCATAAATTTCGAATGTACTAAAAGTCATTTTAGAAAATTAAATTCTAAAGAACTTTATTAATTTTAAAATAGTCTGTTGTTTGTGTACCTGTATTAAGTTTATTATTTAAAGATTTAGTTGAAAAGAACTATAAATAATAATTTTAAAATTACATTGTTTTTATACTTTTATTAAATAAAAGTTCTCATGCTTAAATTAGTTGAATGGAATTACATGTGTATATTAATTTTTAAATAACCTGATTTTGTACCTGATTTGAATTTATCCTTTAAAATTTTATTTGAAAATAACTATTCATATTAATTTTTAACAAACTTTGATGTTTTAACTGAATTTAATTAAAAGTACATAGGAATGTATTATTTTTTTTTTTTAGTTTTTTACTTATTTTGTTACCAAAGCTTTAATAAATATATACATATATTTTTTTATAACTAATAGTTTTCTTCTATTTTAATGACAAAAATGCGAAGGGATTTTTGTAGGTATTTTTTCGACAAATTTACTGGCAACACTGGTAATAAGACATATATTGGCACAACAAAGAGAAATCTGGTAAAAAAAAAACTTTATAAAAGCCAATTTTTTTTTTTTATTTTTTATTTTAAAGAGAAGTAGCACTTCAGGCATTAAAACCTATTTAGTTATTTTTCATAACCGTGCTACATTCTTTAGGAAAGGGATAGATAAGAGATAAGACAGGTGGTGAAAGGAGAAAGATAGATAGTTATTTTACTTCGCCGGCGAATCTGCTATGAGAAAGTACTGACGAAGGAGACTGCACGTTTTTTTGTTCATTCTGAATATGTATTTATACCATTAAACAGAAAAAAACATTTTTTGTGTTTTGATTGCCGCAGGATTTGAACCCTGAACAACCAGGTTTGTAGTCAACGTGTTTACCACTTTGACTACAGCAGCCTGCACTTGCTGCCCACTGTGTAATGAGTGGACACAAACTGATTACAAGAAGAGATTAACATTAGAGATGCTACACATTATAACCGAACCGACAACAAAACGTATAAGTTATAAGACAGTCACTGATAATTGCGCTCAATTATGTATATCGATACATAACTAATAAACACAAAAAACAAAACAATTAGTTAACAAAAACTGATGAAACCGACTGGTTGTACGATAATTAATTTTAAATTGTGTCACCATTAAAATGTTTGTATTCTTAAAATTTATAATGTTTTCATGTTATTGTATTTAAGAAACTGTATCTTTGTTTTGTTTTTATGTAGATTCGATCAGAATGGTTAACGAAATATTGCAAAAATTAAATAAAACAAAATATTTTTATTGTTTTTCATTTTTAATATTTGGACATGACCTTAAGCCGGACCAAATCTTGTCAAAAGTAATGACAATTTACTTTTATTCAGGCCGATATATCCATGTTATAAAACATAAACTGTGTTTTCGGAACAGTCACAATTTTTGAGTTTTGTCGAACTTGCAGTAAATGATAATTGTTTTTTGTGTTAAGCTGTTACCATTTAAACGTAGTTATCAGCTAACAAAGAAGGCTTTCACTGTAGGCTTAGATAAGCAATATATTTAAAAAGAATTTTATTTTCTAATAACATTTATTTTACAAGTATATATATTTATTTAAGTTAACAGCTTCAGAAAGTTTTTAATAAAAAAAATTTTTTATTACAATTCTGAAAAGTATATGTATAACAACAGAAACTAAGGTTCTTAACTTAAATAATTATTCTATAAATAACAAAGTATATATTGTAAACAAAAGTACAATTTAAAAAAGCTACAATACTCCACCTTCAATAGGTTAAATATTACATGCTCTTTCTTTTTAATTATGTGCCTCGATCTTTGTCTGTTCAACGAAAGCTGGTTTAATTTTATTAATAGCAATAGTCTTAATTCTACCTTCAGTTTCAAGTTTAAAAAACTTTTTAGCCTTTTCAAATACCTTGTATGGCCCTTTATACGGCTGCTGCAACGACCGCTTCTGCTTGACTCTTATGAATACATATTTGCAACAAGGCAGATAATTTGGAACATAAGCTATTTATTTAGAACCATTGTATTGTGATAACCCAGAGTGAATATTCTTAAGGGACTTTTTTAGATCACTTATAAAATCTGGGGATGCATGTCCTTCATTTGGGGCAACAAAATCTCCTGGTAAACCCAAACACACCATCTCAGCAGGAGTAGCTTCTTTAAAAACCGACCGTAAGCCTAGAAGAGGCATCGGAGGAATATCATTCAAATGTCGTGCATCATTGCTAGCTAGCATTGTATTTTCAATTGCCGATAAAAACTTTCAACCATACCATTTGCTTTGAGGATGATAAGACAGAGTGGTAATTTTATGACTGTCTAGTATATTTGATAATTCCTTAAATAATTTTGATGTAAACTGTGATCCCTGATCGCTAGTTATTCTCATAGGAACTCCAAATCTACTGACACAGTCACATCAGAAATATCTACGAGCGGACAAGCCGCAGGCCATCTCGTGAATCTGTCTACAATGGTCAAAATATACTTATGCCCCCGATATGGAGGTAACGGACCAACAACATATTGATATGTATATATTGAAATCTACCTTTCGGAATATTGGTGATTTTGTATGCCTTATGACTTTTGATTTCTGTCAACTTAAGCATTCTTTTGTCCATATGTAAATATCCCTACCAATTTTTGGCCAGAAATATCGATCGAAAATCATTTTCCTTGTCGCTCTAATGCCGGGGTGAGAAATAAAATGTAAGTTTTCGAACACTGCTTTCCTTAACCATTTTGGAACGAACAGCCGGGGATCATGTGAAGAAACATCGCACCATAATTCAATATCCAAATAAGGTATCTTAATTACAACGTCAGCGTATCTGCTACTAAATTTCGTTCCCCCCATATGTTGTAGTGTGCATACTTACGGTACATAGTGTACAAAGGGATAACAACAGTTTGTATTTCAACCTTAAGTTGAATTAGTCAGAACTAATAAAACTAAATAAAATTCTTAAAACAATTATGAATACCCATGAGTAAAAACGTACTAAAGGGTTTCACATTACATTGTTTGTAGTACTGACCATTGTCAAGTAATGTGTCTGTTGATACTAGACCTCACACAGTTCGGGTGCAACAAATGCATATGACACTTTGAAACATTGCGACTGCAGTAAATCTGGCACGCGGATGTTTGAAGTGAGTCAATTTTAAATTTGTTTTGACGTTTCCCCTTTGTCATAGTACAAATAAATTTAGTATATAAGTCGTTGTAAAATTAGAAATAAGTTAGAGTTAAACAAAGTGTACAACAAGAAAGTTATGCTGTTTATTAAATAAAAATATAAACAAAACTAGAAACAATTCGAGTTTCATTTCAATGTTTAATATTATTCGTAAATTGTAAAATATATTTAAGGTGTCTTGTTTGTCTCGAACTCCTATCTGTTTTGGAATCTAATCAATTACAAACGGCTTATGATCAGTGCAGATGGTAAAAAGTCTTCCTTATAACATATGCCGAAAATGTTAAACGTTTCTTTGAAAAGAAAGCCAATGGCTCCAACATTTTATAACCAGTATGTTACAGAACATCACCTATGGCAAACTTAGACGCATCAATCGTTAATGCTAGTCGGGCTTTTGGATCAACAAGATTTAATAAAACATTTAAGGCAAAATTTTCATTTACTCAAGTAAAAGCTTTTTCAGATTTAATTTTTCATTCCAAAATCTTTCTTTTTCCCCTTAAAGCATTCGTAACCATTTTATGAATAGGACTCCGTTGGAATATACCTATGGTAAAAATTTACCATTCCTATGAATTTTTGTATTTGCTTAACCGAACTAGTGTTATCAAAACTACGCATCGCAGTAAATCTATTACCTCAGGGTTTAATTCCCATTCTGAAATATTTTTACGTAGAAAGTCAATGCTAGAAACTCCGAATACACATTTCTCTGGTTTAATATTGAGGCTATATTTTGTTAGTGGCTCAACTATTATTTTAAGGTGACTTATATGTTCTGCCTCACTTTCATTAACAATAAACACATCGTCTATATAAGCACAAACAAAATCTAAGCCATCGAAAACTTCGTTAATGAATCTTTGAAAAGTCTGTGCTGAATTTCTCAACCCGAAAGGCATACGCACGAATTCAATCATGCCAAAAGGAGTTGTAATCCCCATTTTATAAAAGTCTTCCTCCGCCATTGGAATCTGATGATAAGCTTGTATTAAATCTAATTTCAAAAACTTTATTTTACCATTCCAATCTTAATCATGTATGTATGGTAAAGGCTATCTGTCCGGAACAGTCACAAAGTTAAGACATCGAAAATCACCAAACGGCCGCCAGTCATTTGAATCTTTTTTTTTTGGTACTAAGTGCAATGCTGAAACAACACTAGAATTGGAAAGTCTAAAATTTCCAGATTTAACTAAAAACTCAAACTCCAATTTAGCAACTTTGTACTTAGCCTGACCTAATCGACGAGGTTTCGTGAAAGGTAAGACAAAATTTGTTACTAGCCTATGCACTGTCGTTGCTTTACTGGCTTGGAGTAGTCTGGTTCCGCAATCAAAGAAGGATATTGTCTTAATAGACTTGTGTATTGGTCTTCTCTAGCTAACAACTTTGATAGAAAAATTTTGCCTCAAATGTTTTATTAAATCTTGTTGATATGTCAGTAGATTTGGAGTTTCTATGAGAATAACTAGCATTTAGGGATCACAGTTTACATCAAAATTATTTAAGGTACTACCAAATATACTGGATACCACTATGTCTTATCATCCTCAAGCAACTGGTATGGTTGAAAGTTTTCATCGGCAATTAAAATCTACAATACTAGCTAGCAATGATGCAAGACATTGGTATGATATTCCTCCGATGGCTCTTTTAGGCTTACGGTCGGTTTTTAAAGAAGCTACTCCTGCTGAGATGGTGAGTTAACGTTTCCCAGGACATTTTGTTGCCCCAAATGAAGGACATGCACCCCCAGATTTTATAAATGATCTAAAAAAGTACTTTAAGAATGTTCACTGTAGGTTTTCACATTACAATGGTTCTAAATAAATAGGTTATGTTCCAAAGTATCTGTCTTGTTGCAAATATGCATTCATAAGAGTCAAGCAGAAGCGGTCGTTGCAGCAGCCCACAGTAGTTCAAGTTTCTAGGGAAGGCGGTCATACGTACACAGAGAAAAGAAATTTGTTGGGGGAACCGAATTCGTTGCCAATCGAATTTTGTCGGTTGTGTGTATTATCTTGAATTCGGTTGTAATAACTGAATGAGTGTGGCACTCACAACTATTTTTTTAAATGATTCTTGGGTGACTATAGAATATTATTGTGAATTAAATAAAACGATATAATTTTTTAATATTTATTTTTATTAAAGAAATAAATTACAGTGATAAGATTTTACATCATAAATTTCATGATTTGAATCATTTATTTAAACCAACTCCTTCTTTGAAATCAAGATACCATTTTTCATATAGTTTCTTTAACTTGCCATCCTATACCGCAAGTCTTGCCTCTGTGAAAAGTATTAAACATTTTTAAATTTCTTTTATTTACATATGGCTTTGTGAGTTAATTTTAAACTTACCACCAAACAACATTAAAGAACTTTTCACCACTTTGAAAAAATCTTTGTTCTTTTTTTGTATAATGTGTACAAATTTTATTTTTAGTACGTCAAAAATTTTTCTATTTTAGAAGATACAATTGATTTTTATAATTCTAACTACCAAAATTTGGTTTTCAGTAGTAATGTGCTGAATAAGTTTAGTTGCATCTTCCAATTAATAGAATAGATTTTAGTAAAGATACAAATCGGTCAGGTTAACTATTTTAAAAGGTATTACAACCAACATTTGGAGGCAAATATCAAATGTTAGCTTTTAATATAAAAAATAAGTCAAGATTGTAATTTATTAATAACTAAAATCAAATTGTTATATTCTTAATTCAATCTTGAACATATCGATGGAATTTTTACCAGTCTTTTTTCTGTGTGTAGTTTACTCAACTATAATCATCAAAATTAATATGAATATTTATGTTTCCGGTATTAATGGGCCAATTACGGTAAAATAACATAAAAAAGTCTTCAAATATATATTATAATAATTTATTTACCAAAAATTTTATTTATTTATTTAAGAAAAAAAATAAATTTTATAACATTTGTTCATTATTTTAAAAAAACTTAACATACGCAAAGCCTCAGGTGATAGCATGGACTTTCTCTTTTGTGGTAATTTACGTAAAGAAGAAATCAACGGGTCGGAATTTAAAAGAAGTCTATACAAAAGATCAGTGTTAGTGACAAAAAGAGATATTTTTCGCGTGTTGTCTCGTCTGAATTGCTCAAATGATTTATTACAAGATTCCGCGACTTCTTCAGAGAGCTCGATTATGGAAACTAGACAGTGATCAACTACTTCTGATCCGTGAAATAATACTTTGTGAACTGAAGTAGGCAAATTATACCATAGATACGTACTAAAAAGCATTCGCGTGGTTCCTGACGAGTAATCTCTAAATTCTACACTATTAATTTTGTGTCACGACGAAAGACATTGCAAAAGATGGTAACACCGATTAATAATTGCTTGATCTAGGACAGTTATTTCAGCTGATAAAGCTGAAATAAAAAAAGTTCTTGCAGTGTTTCCGTCATGGGATATGCCACTTCCGTCACATTGAGCTTTGTCGACAATTACACCTAATCGTGTCCTTAAGTGCTGCTGAACATATAGCTTTTCTGTGCAAAAAGCTCCTTTTCATCTGTTGAACGAGCCTGCCACTTTTCAAAATCTAATCGGTAAGATAAATGTAAAAAATATTCGAAAAGTCTTATCCATGAATGCAGAGGATATAACCCAAACTGATATCTAGCAGTATCAATAACGGATTTACTTAAGCACATGTCAATATCATTCATTTCTTTTGGTGTTGCACCACAGTATAGCATCTACTACACGCTGTGTTACTCAAAGCATTACAGACTTTACCATCAATCATGATTAAATGCTATGAATGTACAACTTTAATTTCGTAGTTGTTGATGTTAAAAATGAATGGTTGTAAACTGCTTATTTTATTTTTAAAATAGGCTTCTTCTTGCACAGAAAGATCTTTTGTTTCTTTAGCAAATTGAAATCGAATAGGTTTACAAAACTTAGTGGAAGAAGGGCGTGGGTTTTTTCCATATAATTTGGTCTGGATCGGAAGTATTTGATGTACATATTAAACGAAGCGGACAATATGAAGTAACAAATAAGGTATTATCTTGTATACTGGAATCTGAAAATGCCTTTTTATATTCACTGTGCCCCGTACTTCCGTCAAAGCCCCATTTACCAATCAAAAGAAACTCTTTACTAATGTCAGCATTACTGAGGACATCATTTTGATTTTCTAGTAAACGGGAAGTTGTATGATCTAGCAAAGATCGTAACTCTATTTCTATACGGCTGCAGCCGTATGAAGGCCCACACAAGGTACTTGAAAAGGGTAAAATGTTTTTTAAATTTGAAAATGAAGGTAGAATTAAGACTATTGTTATTGATAGAATTTAATCAGCTTTCGTTGAACAGACAAAGAACGAGGCACATAATTAAAAAGAAAAAGCATGTATTGCTTACAATATATACTTTGTTATATATAGAATAATTATTTAATTTAAAACCTTTTCTGTTTTTATATACTTGTAATCAAAAAGTTTCATTATTAAAAACTTTCTGAAGCTGTTAACTTAAATAAATATATTCATTTCCAAAATAAATATTATTAAAAAATAAAATACTTTTTAAATATATTACTTATCTAAGCCTACAGTGGAAGCCTTCTTTGTTAGCTGATAACAGCGTTTAAATGGTAACAGCTAAACACAAAAAATAAATATCACTCATTAATGCAAGTTCGACATAACTAAAAAATTGTGACTGTTCTGAAAACACATTTTATGTTTTATAACGTAGATATATTGGCCTGAATAGTACTAAATTGTTATTACTTTGGAAAAGATTTGGTCCTGTTGAACGTCATGTCCAAATATTAAAAATGAAAAACAATAAAAATACTTTTTTTCATTTAATTTTTGCAATATTTCGTTAACCAGTCTCCTACTACATAAAAACAAAACAAAGTTACATTTTCTTAAATACAATAACATGAAAACATTATCTCAAGGCGTTTGTTTGTTTGCACAATTACATTTAAAACAAAAAAAATTTTGAGAATTTGTTTTTGTTTTAAATGTAAATGTGCGAACGAGTGAACGATTGCGATATCGTGAAACAGGAAGTATATCTCTTAAGAATACAAACATTTTAATGTTGAAACAATTTAAAACTAAATTATCTTAAAACCATTCGGTTTCATCAGTTTTCCTTAACTAATTGTTTTGTTTTTTGTGTTTATTAATTATGTGTCGATATAATTGAGCGCAACTGTCAGTGTCTGCCTTGTACCTTAAAAGTTTTTTTGTAGGTTCGTTAATAATGTGTAGCATCTCTAAAATCTTTTATTCATATTTGTCTTTGTTGTGCCAATATATGTCTTGTTACCATTGTTGCCAGTAGGTTTCTCGAAAAATACATGCTACAAAAATCCGATTTTCCCTACACGTTGAAAAAATTTCGCCTACATTAAAATAAAAGAAAACCATTAGTTATAACAATATATTTATGTTAATTAAAGCTTTGGTAACAAAATAAGTAAAAAGCTAAAAAATACATACATATGTACATATGTACTTTTAAATAAATTCAATTAAAATAACAAAGTTTTTAAAAATTGACATGAATAGTTCTTTTCAAATAAAATTTTAAGGAATAAATTCAATTCAGGTACAAAAACAGGTTATTTTAAAATTAGTACACATGTAGTTCCATTCAACAAATTTAAGCATGAGAACTTTTATTTAATTAAATTATAAAAACAATGTAATTTTAAAATTATTATTTAAAGTTCTTTTCAACTAAATCTTTAAATAATAAACTTATTATTTATATTTTGAAATTAATAAAGTACTTTAGAATTTAATTTTCTAAAATGACTATCATTTATGCAGTCTTTTGCACTGTTTTGCAGAAATGATCTTAGTATACAAATTTATTCTGAGCCACATCAAGTACGGTCACTATAACATCTTGTGGTAAAGCTGTTATAATATGCTCGTACTTAGTTTTACTTTGCGTAATTACCTTGGTTAAAAAATGCCTTTTAGAATGACTAAACAATACTTCAGGCCAGTTAGTCCAAATCTGCGGTAATTACACAGAAGCGGTAGAAATATCAACATTTGTAGGAAGGTTAGAATCAGTATATATATATATATATATATATATATATATATATATATATATATATATATATATATATATATATATATATATATATATATATATATATATATATATATAGATGCCTAATAGTGAACAAGAATGGCAAGAAATATCCAATGATTTCCAAAAATGTTGGCAGTTCCCACATACACTAGATGCACTGGATGGGAAGCATATACGGATGAAGGCTCCACCACATAAAGGCTCTCAATTTTATAATATTAAAAGCTATTTTCGCGTAGTGCTATTTGCTGCTGCTGACGCACATAGCCGCTTCATATATATAAATGTAAATCGCTCGACAACACCATCCATAGCGACAGCAATTTATACCAGGCCTTCCAGAATGGAACTTTAAATATTCCACAACCAACACAACTTGTCTCCGGTAATGGATATAAAATTCCTTACAGACATTTGATGAAGCCATGAAATTAAGCGTGTCACAGTAGATTTTTAACTATAGCCTGAGTCGCTATTTAATAAATTTCGCATGTTCCACAGACCAATGGAAGTTGAGCCAAAAACTGTGGACGCTATCGTGAAGGCTTTCTGAGTCCTTCACAACTAATTAACTAAGCCTAGAGCGGCAACATCAGAAACAGAACCCGTAGAGCAGTTAGTTGTGTAAGCGTTTGCAGCAATTGGAAACCAAAGCCACGAAACTTACAAGTATTTGTGCAGAACTAGGGATGAGCTATCACGACAATTAACTAGATATGGTAATGTATATTTTCAGTAGCAAAAAAATTATTATTAAATAAAGAAACTAGCATCCACTAAGAAATAGAATGTTGTTTAATTTGTTTGTCCACTTACCTGCTTAGAATTATCAACAGTTTTCCGACGAAATAGAGATACATCAAGAAAACTTATCTCATTGTACCAAAACACACTAGGCTTAGATATCGAGTCTGTGTCGCATCCAGATTTTTTTCTACGTTCAACTCTTGATTTTTCTGAATTGTAGGCTGTTCGAAGGGACTTTATTTTTTTCTTAACATCTTTCACAGACATTTATGTCTCAGCAGCAATAGAATTATAGGCCTTCAGTTTTCAATCGTTGCGCCTATATAAAGAAAGATCCATACTCCACAGGACTTCGTGGCTTCTGTAAAGCTGTATGAACCGCGAAACATTATTATTATTTGCTTATATTTCAAATAAATAATAAAATTCTTAAAAGTCTAACAAAAAATATTTGTAGAAACAAAAGCGAAAAATATTTCAAAAGAACTTGGGATCAGCTGTTTTCTTAAACTAAAATAAACACTCAACTTGAGAGAAAAATTGATATCAAGTTCGTTTCAATTATTAAAAGTATTAGTATTGGTAAAAAGTGTGAATGTATTAAACTTTTGAAAGGCAAAAATTGATCGTGTAATCTGCAGGTAAATAACAAAGTAAACGGAAGAACAATTTAAGACACCTACATCAACGAAGAAAAAGAATAAAAACATTGACGAAAAATAGCTTTATACAAGTATATAATCTAGTACGAAAAATGTATATATAAACATACTAATACTGCAATCTGTGGTGTCATTTAAACATATGTTTCGTTAACAAAGAGAACTAGAAAAATTGCAACGAAGTTTGTCGTTACATAATAAAATTTCATTATATTATCATTTTTTTATACATTTTATAAATGTTTTAATTTTTCTATAATCCCTTTATATCATTAAGTGTTATACCTTTAATTTTCATTCTCTTTGATTAATTTAAGGTAAATATCAATTACTTTTATGATCATTATAATTTTGTATTCAGCATACTTAGCTGCAAAAGAGTGGTAGGTCAATATTTGTACTCTTATTTTATTATTCTTTTTCTCTTTATTTTATCACTATATTAGGCTTTCTCATTTTTCTTTCTATCTCCTCATTTTTCTTTCTATCTCTACCTCATTGTATTTGTCTGTGTACTACTCCACTGGTGTGAATTGTTGATGTTGTCGAGCTCTGCTACATATTTAGTTGGGTTTGATCTATCATAGTGAGCGGACAGCCAGCACAAGCGGTACAGCTTTGCCGGCAGCCATTTATCCCAGGCGTAGTGGTTAACTTAGTTGTAGTGCAAAGGGTCTCTACTGATTCGTAATGGTCATAGAGCCCATGCAATAGTAGTGGTGCACAGGGAATAAACTGGTATTGAATGCCATTTATCCCAAGTGGCTGATTCTAAGAAACACTAACACCTTCACAATTCTGACCACAAAAGGACGCTTTGAAATTCTAGAGGCTCTCTTCTGGGTCAGCCGCCGAACGTTACCCACTGTACACGGATAATCCGCGCCACTTGTTTTCTTGCTCTGTATGCTGAAGTAAAAATATTTTTTGTCTATTATATACATAATATAATAAATTATATTAATAAAAAGTGTAAATAACTGCGGAAAATGAATGCCTTTAATTTAATATTTTTATCGACCCTGGACAAGCTGACACTACTCAGGTATCACTGTTATAAAATGTCAAATACAAAACCTCCTGCAATATATAAACAACAACGATTTTTTTTTAATAATTACATTTCCTTTGTAAATGTTATACGTACAACGTATTTTTTCTCAGGTTGTACTTTTTCTAATGATGCAAAAAGTCAATTATGATCATATATTTTTGTACAATTCAAAAAAATTTTTTGTTATATAGTATGTGATTATTGCACTAATACAAAAGAAAATATGTTCATAAATAAAGAAAAGGAAGTAAATTGGTTAATATGCTTTAATATTTGAAACTATAAATAAATTAAATTCATTATTATTTAAAATTTCGTGTTTATTATCCCGACCGAATTATTAAAATCAACTATATTGATTTTTGAGGGTGAAAGCATGTCTCGATGGCCATTTCGCTACCACTTAGCTCTTCAGGAAACTTCTAATTAACATTTTTAGTAAACTAAAGTTTTTGTCGTCAATAAATTGTATTAATTTATATTCACCTGAGTTGGTGGTAGAGAAAAAACAAACATTTCTAATTGCATATAACTCTGGATCTGTGTATTTTTTTCTTTCCAAAACGTTAGTACATCTGTATCCATCCTTCATAAGGATGTGTAAAATTTGACCTACTTTTGACTTCTTTTAGAACTCCTTGTCTTAAACATTCATACAATAGTTCATCCTCCTCATCAAAAAAGTCAAATGATGGATTTTAAGCTATACTTGCCGTCGAGCATGAGGGCTCAGTGTAACTTATTTTCTGGATTCTATCCTAGTTTACCTTTAAATACAGAATTGCTATCATAGAATGTTGAAAGCGAGGGTCAAAAAAGAGGCATGAAATAAGTTATTATTAAATAATTTTTCTGTTCGTGCTTTTATTGACTTTAATATCATGTTTCCAATACTTGCTATTAGTTCCTAACTAAGTCGTTAAAAATTTTGTTGGTACAAATTTTTAACTATAGCCATTGTGCATAAAACTCGCCATAGTGAAATTACTCTTTTAAAATTTTTTAAATGACTTGCAGGAGAACAACTTTAACTGCGATCTTCATTTAGTTGGGCAATCAAGTTAAGGAATTTTTAAGTGTTTTAGCAGCATTACGAAAGATCAAAATTACTATCAATAAATTAATGCTAACAAAAAGAAAATATATTAAAAAATATCTGCGATACTTATGTACTCGCCACCTAAACTTATTTGATTTATTTAAATTAAGAAATGAATGCAAAACAACGTTTTGTTCTATCAATGGCAAAAATGTTTGTTTACTTTTGTTTTTTGCGAAGCAACAAGAAAAAATGACAACCATATGGTAAAACTGTATTATTTAAATGGACTTTAAATGCACAAGATTGGTCATTTAAGTGTGCCTTGAAAAACTGAATTTTGTTCTTACATAAAGTTATAATATAAATGACATTTAAATAAAGTCAAAAACTGGCCCTAAGCATGTTTGCACCTTTATCCGATGTATCGAAACTTTTTTATATAAATTTATGTTATATAGCTTAAGCACATTTAACACTTCAGCGGCAAGATATTTGGCTGTGTTTGAACCAATACCTTTCAGTTCAACCATTCCTAATATAATAAATTTTATTTTGACCGCGCTAATAACCTGCGCACTAAAGCCAAATGTATTATTTGGAGCCGTGTAACAGTGTCTATTTTTAACGATAGCAAATTGATTTTCAATTACAAAGGTAATTTCCAATTTTTTGCTCTTAGCAATAGTTTTCAAGTTTTTTTTACAAGTTGACGCATTCAATGTAATTTTTTTTTCCACCCGTATATCTTAGTACATCACAAATCGGATGTACGATATTTCGCATATTTGAGGAATTAAATACATTAAACGGAATCATTGGCAACATTGTTTTCAATAAGAATTTTTCAATTTGAATTTTTACAGGTGCGAAATATTTAATATAATTTTTGATAAACAACCTAAAAAACTTTTGTTTTTTATTTTTAACTTTCTTTGGACTACGATTAGTCAGGAAAGAAAAAACTACTGAGACAATAGCCCCAAATACAAGTTTTCTAAAGTGTCTGATAAGCCTACCACGAGCAGCAACAGATTTCATTTGTTATCTGACGAAGATAAAGAAATTTCAATGAAGGAAAAAGTCCCCCGTTAATCGTGGATTCTGCACATAGTTTTTCAACTGTGTTTGGTTTAATTGGTGAGCAATATATTTTTAGAAGAATGTCCGTTGGAATAAAAATAATATCCAACTCGCTGTTTCGCTACGAATAAGCAATTAAATATCTGACGGAAATATCTGCTTTTTCACGCACGAAGTAAAAGACAGCAAAATTTTCAAGATGGTTTTATTTGGTCTTCCTCGATTGTCAACAGAAATAATAGAGGCTGAGTTTGTTAAGAAGCACAATATAAAGCCGATAAGTGTAAAGGGAATTACAACCAAACGGTCTAACGAGGATGATGCCTTATATTTAATCGATTTCGAAGACAACATGTTTCAATGCACGAAATAATGAAAATTAGATATTTTTGTAATATTTCTGTGTACTGGAAAAGGCCGTTTCATGAAAATAAAGGCCCTACCTAATGTGCCAAACGTTCAATGCATGGTCATGGTGCCAAGAACTGTAACCGAGTCAGCGTGTGCTTAGTGTGTGCAGGTAATCACCATTTCTCTGTTTCCACATTAAAAAAGCACTCATGATGGAAGCGTTGTATACTGCACTTAAAGAATCTGAGAAATGTTAGCCACAAAGCTGATGACCCAAAGTACCCTTGTCACAAAGAGATCCACAAATAGGCCAGTGTGTAACGGCCAAAACTGGAACGTCTAATAAACGACCAATTTACACAAGTTTTAACATTGATGAAGCAAACTTTCTTCAGTTATTAAGTTTTGAACATCAAGATAATGACGTGATTAAAATTTTCGCAGCAAAAGACTTTACTCTGAAGTTTCGAAAAGCAAACCCCTTGTTAACAATGACGATGATATTTCCAATGAAAGGCTACTGGAAATATTCTTCGGTGTCGTTGATGCATTGCAAAAATATCAAAACAGGTTTGACAAATTAAGAGTATTGTGTATGATGCTTAAACATGCCACATATTTCAGCAGGTACCCAAAATGTTCATGTTATGCAGCGTCACAGCTAGAACTAGTTGTCCATTCAAAAATGTCGATATTCTTTTAATGAACGAAACATGTTTAAAACCGCACCATAAACTTCAACTTGGAGGCTACAAAATATACAGAGAAGACCGGCTTACCCACGGAGGAGGTGTACTCATAACGGTAAAAAGTAATATAGATCATAAGTTATTACCTAATAATATTGTGAACATTTCTATACAAGTGTTTATTAATAGACGATCAGTTATTTTTACTTCTGCGTATAACACAACTTTTGATCTGACTTAAATTTGCTAACTAATACCTAAAATGACTTTTTTATATTTGGCGACTTAAACGCCATCACACCCATTGGAGCTGTGTTTCAAACAACACTGCTGGTAAAGTACTTTTTGAACGTTGTCTTTTATCTAATTATTTTATATATTATCCATACTCATTCACCAGTTTTGGTCAAACCTGTTCAACCTTCTACCACAGGGTATACAGAGATGTCACGAGACGGCTATAAACGTGTTTCTCTGTGCATCTCTTTCTTGACATCCTATCGACTTGAGTTTTGTTTTGATTTGTGTTTCTGGCGCAAGAAAAAATTAAACGTTTTCTTTCAGGGTGGTTTTTTTGTATAATTAATAAAATTATTAATATTAAGTAAAATTTATGTTTTTTATTTGTAGCAGAAGGCAATTTTGTTCATTTTTAACGTAAGTATATTTTAATAATAACATTGGAGTGTGTTTCTAATTCTATTTTTTCATTGTGTAGAAAACTAACATACAATTGGCAAACAACATGTAAGTATGCAATATACAAAAATTGATATTTATCTGTTTGTTAAAGTAAACTTTTTCTTTTTAAATTTCAGGAGTTTAAGATGCATAAAAGGATGTCCACCAGGAGAGAAGCTCCACATCTTCCCAAGGGATTCAAAAAGGTAAGTAAGGCTTTTCAATAATTGTTCGCTCTGATATGCGTGTGTGTGTTTTGGAGTCAAATAAGATTCCATAGAATCATTGGCTTAAATCTAGTTTACGGACGCAGCTTAAAAATTAAAAAAAAGTTGTCTACAGCGTGTAAAATTTAATTTTAAGCAAAAAATGTAAAATTTGGGGCTGACGCTTCGTTTGGGAGTTACGGCCCTCCAAAGTTTGTATGTTCACTATGGCATATATCGAGTATTTTATGGTGTAGTGAGGCAATATTGGTATCATTGGAAAGTTAATTTTAATATCTATTCAATTCAAAATTAAATTATTAAAAAAAATAAAAAAACAGGTAACGACCATACAAACTTTGGAGCGCCGTAACTCCCAAACGAAGCGTCAGCCCAACATTTTACAGTTTTTGCTTAAAATTAAATTTTACACGCTGTAGACAACTTTTTTTTAATTTTTAAGCTGCGTCCGTAAACTTGATTTGTTCCGGATCATGATTATGAATATTCTATTTAGTGTGTTTGTCTGTCTGTTTATTTTGTCTTTTCCTTAAACGATGAACATGAAAAATGTTTTCTTTTCTAGACGCGCGCAGTGGCTGGAGTTATTAGGCGTTACATCGTCGGCTAAACGCATTTTTGCGTGCAGCTGACATTTTTCATCCAATAATCTGTATAATAATAAAACTAACCGCTATTCTTTACCATATAATGAGTGTAACAAATTAAATTCAGATGTTTGTAGTTCCTTCACGGAGAACTTAACTCCTCCAAGTGTTAATTAGAAAATAGCGACTGGCCATAGTTCAGATTTAGAATTACAATCTGATTTAAATAAATTGTTAGAGGACATAGTAGAAGATGTCGACATAGAGGACCAAGACTGCAGAGCCTTAGTAGTAGAAGGCTCTTCAAAAATGGACATTACCGTTGACCAAGATGATAGAGCTTTGTTACCAGAATCTTCTGGTAACAGGACGATATAACGAGTCAAAAACCGTTAATAGCAGAAGGTTCTGCACACATTAATGGTAAGTTAAAACCACTGCGAGTTGCAGTTGACCATTTCCGTACGTTATACTTAGCAGAAAGACGGATGAAGAATAGGTTAAAGGCTGCCAATGTTAGATTAACATCAGAACTAAACAAGTGCCAGGACAAGCTTTCAAACTTGGAGTCGGAGTTATACAAAAAAAATGATTTGTCTTCAAAAATTTCGAAGACTATGCAAGTCTGCCTCAATAATTGTTTAAAAAACCATAACCGAGATGCAAAGACTCGCCGTTATGATCAGGCCACTAAGTTAATTTCTTTAGGAGTGTTATTTTTGTCGCCAGTTGCTTATCGACATTTGGCAACGCTATTCGATTGGCCGCAAATAAGAACCTTACAAAGATTCGTAGAGGAATGGCCAAGGGCACAAGGAAATTTAAATTATACATTTGAGGCGCTTAAAACGCGTTGTCAAAACTTTAATAAAAATGACAAGTTCGTTAGTATATCCTGCGATGAAATGTCGATAAAAATATATCTTGATTATGACAGTAGGAGAGACAAGATTATTGGTCTAGAAGATTTTGGTGATGAAAATCGTTCAAACCGCTTAGTAACTAGCGCTTTAGTTATAATGGTAAAAGGAATAGGTGAAGAAAGTTGGTCGCAACCGGTTTCATATTTTTTTACAAACGGTAACTGTCAGGGTCCTGTCTTAAAAAAGTATATTTATGAGGCAATTTCAAAACTGCAAGCAATAGGCTTAAACCCTTGCCAATTTTTTTGTGACCAAGGCTCAAACTTTTTGAATTTTGCAAAAATAGCAGGCGTAAAACCTGAAAAGCCATATTTTGAAGTTAATAATAAGAGAATATTTTTTATGCATGATAGTCCCCATCTTTTAAAATGTGCCCGAAACTGTCTACTAGGTGTCCAAAATAGCATTTCTTTCAATAATAAACCCGTATCATGGCTTGATGTAACCCATTTTTTTACATTAGATTCTTTAAATAAATTAAGGTGTGCCCCAAAGCTAAGTAAGGAGCACATAAATCCCAATAACTTTCAACGCATGCGCGTAAGCTTAGCAGCACAAGTATTAAGTAATACCGTTTCTACCGCGATGAGAGTTCTTTATCAATCAGGGAAAGTGGAAACATCAAAAGCAAAAACTTTTCTAAATACGTCTGAGTATTTAAAATTTTTTAATGATTTATTTGATGTTTTCAACTCCCGCACTGATAGCACTGCTTTCTGCTGTTCTAATGAACAGTTACAAATTTTAAGAGACGCCTCAAAGATTTTAGGAATCTTTAAAGTATTTGATAAGAGGAATGTTGATATCACAAACTCGTTTAAATTTATTAATGGGTAGCAACTAAACATTTCAGCCTTAAAGTCTCTTTGGTGCTATCTAAAACAAGAAGGTTTTCAACAGCTTAAAACACGTAGAATGACACAAGATCACCTCGAACATTTCTTTGGCCAAGTGCGCAAAGGATTTGGGTTCGCCCACTCTATTACATCTAAAATGTTTATGTTGAATTATCAAAAGAAATTCGGGCTCAACTTCATTAACTTTGTTGTCAATGGAAACTGCGAAAAGGTTTCTCCAGATGATTTTATAGTTGATTTTTCTATAGTAGATGAAGCATTTTCAGACAACAGTAGAAGAAGTAATCAGGTATTGGAAGATTTTCACTCATTACCTAACCCGACACCTTATACGTTAACGACTAATGTAGATAGGGATACACCGTCTTTTGAAGCGCAGGAATTTTTAAACAAAAGTGCCTTTGTTTACGTCTGTAGATATTTTTACTTAAAGTTTTATAAAATGCACAAATGCTAGCTACCGCTATCCTATTTCGATAATAAACCCATTTCAGATGAATTCCTTTTTACCTTTGAAAAGCAATTTAATAAATGTAACCTGGTAGAACCGCCACAGTTATTTGTAGATTACCTACGTAAGTTAGAAGGTAAATTTCAAATAATATTTAACATGTATTGTCACCGAATAGGCCTTCATCAAATTATTTTTGACGAATTAGTTAAAATAGATCCATTTTTGTGTTGCGATAGTTTGAAACACGAAGATTTATTAAATACTTTTGTGCGAGTTAGAATATATTTTACTATTCGATTCTTTAATGCTAAGTTAAAAGAACCAAATTTCAGAGTAAAGTATCTTTGTGTTACTAATAAATAAAGCCAATTTTTAGTTTATCACCCTGTTTATATTTCTCTCTAAGTCCATAAACAAAATTCCATTTAAATTTCCCATGTTCTGCGTGCCTCTTCTACGTTATCTTTAAAAAAGGAATTTTCTTAGCATTTGATCATAATCGACAATATTAAGCATTCTGGATTAAATTTGTTAACTTATTGTATGATTATTTTTGATTATTACATATGTATTTCTTATTATTGATTTATGATTTTTAATAATTTTAATGAACTATTATTTTTTATTGCAATATTTTTACTAATTGAATTTTTATTGAATTTTAATTTGTGCAATTTTTTTACGGTTTTTTATTGAAGTTTTGTTCAATTATTGATTTATTTTTAAGCCCATTATTGTTTTTATTGCAATATTTTTACTAATTGAATTTTTATTGTGCAATTTTTTTTACGGTTTTTTATTAAGTTTTGTTCAACTATTAATTTATTTTTAAGCCCGTTATTGTCTTTGTTGCAATATTTTTACTAACTGAATTTTTATTGAATTTTATTTTGTATCATTTTTATTTTGTACAATTTATTGCTTTTTGCTTTTTACAATTATTTAAATTGTATTATTGTTTTTATTGAATTATTGTATTTAATCAGTATTATATTTTCCAGCCCTGGTCGAAGATGTGACCATTAATTTTTGGTACCCAGGATTATAAATCGTGAAGAAATATATTTAATGTTAAACACGATAATCCAGGGGCAAGTGTAGCGAACCTAAAAGCTTCTCCTTGCCCAAGACCATCATGCGTGGTGAAGAGCCACATCCTACTCGAGGTGGTACTGTAACAAACAGAACATGATGGATCTAGACCAGATAAGATCGAAAAAAAATCCTGCCATTACTAAAAAAACTAATATTGTAAAATTTTATTATTTATTAGATTAATATTGTAAAATACATTTTAAATTTTAATAAAATTAAAAAAAAAACTAATATTGTAAAATTTTAGCCTTAAGATATCAATTTTATTATTATTATTGTAAATTTAGTGTAAAATTGTATTTATTGTAAAATTTATTATTGTAAATTCATTGTAAAATTTATTTATTTAATAATTTATTGTAAAATTTACATTGTTAATTTTGAATAAACTTAGTATTTAAACATTTAGAAGAGAATTTGTTTATTTTTTACTTCATCTCAATTGTTTGAAACAATATGTGTAATGCCAAAAACAATATACAAAAAACTATGTATGTATGTGTATAAAGTTTAATTCACACATGCATAAAATAACATTGCAATAAAAACATTAACTCAAATGCTAAATTGTTTTTAATATAATTTTTGGATGAAGATCAACTAAAGGTAATAATATTGTTTATATTTTAATTTGCATGCATTTCATACATTTTATAAAAATATAAAATAATACAATTACTCGGATAATATATTATATGTATTTCATGGTTTCAGAAGAAAATATTGTTAAAGCTTAAATTGGATCGTAAAACAATTACATATGTACTTTATAAAAACATTTTTAGTATCATGAAAACGGAAAAACACAAGAAAATATTTAAATTAAACTTTTTTTGATTTCAATCGTCATCTCACGGTTACCAGGAGAGCGTCCTATATTTTGAACTTTGGCATCAGTTTGCTCCATCTTGGTTTTTTGACATCTTTATAAGCTTTTTCAAATTCCTTACCACCATCATCGGATGAGTCGGGCCCTGAAGAACCACTTTTATCGTCATCGCTCCTTCTTAAACCAAATAAGTCTTTATCATTATCACTTTCTTCGTAGGGTTTATTCTCCTCTTCGTGCAGTTCATTACCTCTTGCTACTTCTATGCGCTTCTTTTTTCTCTAAGTTAAGATTTTTCCATAACACAAAGGTTATAATTTCCAAACAACGCCTTAAAACAATTGTCTCCAACAGATTAGGTACTTGTCTTGCAGCTTCTTTAGCCGATTAGCAACTATTTTAATTGCCAACTCTAGATTTACTTTGGGTTACTTAGTATTTACTTGTAAACGAGGTTTACGATCACTTCCAAAAGAAATCCACAATAGACTTGGCCTTGTTATACAAACAAACATCAATAAACTGTTAAAGAAATCAGGAGATAAAATTATATCTGCCTTTTGGTCATAAAAAAATTTTTACATACCCATGCAAGTTAGCTTTTAATAAATTGCTGCCTAATATATATTCCATTGATTGATAGATTTTGTGTAACAATTGGTTGATAATCGTCATATATGTTTTCTATTACCTCAGCCAATATCTTGAAAACTACGAACAATTTTTTATCACAATCTTTATGCAAATGCTGTAAATACATCGTTCCAAAATCAGTTCATGTTTTTGTAAATTCAATTTTCTCCAACTTTTGATTAATTTTGTGTGTTAACACACCAATAATGATGGTGCATTTTTACAACAGGTCACAGTTTCTGCGTTCAAAAAACACTGCAGATTTAAAGAAGTTTTCACTTTTAAATGCTGCAATTTTCTCGTCATATGATATTTTTTAACAATTTAATAATTTATTTATTTATTTTCACTGAAATTTATTACTTTTTTGTAGCTAAAACTTTTTGTGCTTTATGTCACCGAGTATACAGAGATGTCACGAGACGGCTATAATTGTGTTTCTCTGTGCATCTCTTTCTTGACATCCTATCGACTTTACTTTTGTTTTGATTTGTGTTTCTAGCGCAAGAAAATATTAAACGTTTTATTACAGGCAAAAATAAGGGTAGGTCTTTTGTAAAATTAAAAAAATTATTAAAAATAAGTGAAATTTATACTTTTTATTTGTAGCAGAAAGCAAATGTGTTTATTGTTAACGTAAGTACATTCTAATATTAACATTTGAGTGTGTTTATAATTCTATTTTTTTCTGTAATTGTGCAGGAAGCTAACTACAATTAGCAAACATCATGTAAGTATGCAACATACAAAAATAGAAGTTAATCTGTTTAATTAAGTCAACTTTTTCTTTTTAAATTTATTTCAGGAGTTTAAGATGCATAAAAGAATGAAGAGAACCTTAAATTTAGTTTACAGACGCTGCTTAAAAATTAAAAAAAGTTATCTACAGGGTGTAGAATTTTATTTTAAGCAAAAAATGTAAGAACGGAAAATTTGGGGCTGACCTTTAGTTTCGGAGTTACGGGCCTCCAAAGTTTGTATGTACAGAATTGAATATATCGAGTATTTTGTGGTGTAGTGGGGCAATATTGGTATAATCGGAAAGGTAATTTTAACATCTTTTCAATTGAAAAGGAAGATATTAAATAAATAACAGGAATCGACCAAAATAAAAGCTTTTTTTTCATACAAACCTAATGCCTTTATTAAATAAATTAAGTTTAGTGACAATATTATACAAAAAAAGATTTAGTAGAAAATCTTTACTAAGCGAAGCCGGTATTGGTCATACCATAGAGGAGAAAACCCTTCCGGCCGGCATAAGGCTGGTTACCCAAAAAATATTTAGGTAGCGAAGCTGTTGATGGTCATACCTTTGAGGAGAAAATCCTTGCGCCCGGCCGTAGGCCGGTTACTCAGAAAATCTTTAGTAAACGAAGCCGGTATTGGTCAAACTAAAGGGGAGAAAACCCGTGCGCCCGGCCGATCAAAATATGTTTATATAAAAAATTAATTCTTTTGGTCGTTACATGTTTTCTTATTTTTTTTTATTTTTTGCTTTTTAGTTGAATAGATATTGAATTTACCTTTCCAATGATACACATATTACCTTATTTTACCACCAAATAATCGATATATTTTTATTTTTAAATGTTTAAAAACACATTTTTCTGCTAGTTGTAAATAAAATATGTAAAAAATACAAATATTGAAAAACCTTAGTCTTTATTGTTTAAATACTGCATGATTATAAATTATAATATATAACTTTGAATTAAAAATGAAAATAACATTGCAATAAAAACGCTAACTTATACTTTTTATAAAAATACAAAATAATACAATTATTTGAATAATATATTTTATGTATTTCATGGGTTCAGAAGAAAACATTGTCAAGCTTAAATTAGATCGTGAAACAATTACATATGTACCTTTTAAAAACATTTTTAGTAACATGAAAAATAGTCGATTGCAAACATATTACTTTAAAATCACTTTTATTTATTGCTTGCTTCCAAGTCTTTTTTCTTTGTTTTTTGACATCTTTATAAGATTTTTGTATTTCTTTTTTAAATTTCTTACCACCTTCATCATCGGATCAGTCGAGCCCTCAAGAATCACTTTTATCGTCATCGGTCCTTCTTAAACCAAATAAGTCCTCATCATCATCACTTTCTTCGTAGATTTTATTCTCCTCTTTGTGCAGTTCATTAACTCTTGCTACTTCTTCTTTTCTTTGTTTAGATTTTTCCAAATTTCAATAATTTATATTCCTCGGCATTTTTTTAACACTTATGTCAGCATTTTCAAAAAACGCCTTAAAACGATTGTCTTTCAATATATTTGGTACTTGTCTTGAAGCTTGTTTAGCCGATTAGCATTTTATTTTTATTGCCAACTCTTGATTTACTTTGGGTTACTTAGTATTAGTTGTAAACGAGGCTTACGTTCACTTTCAAAAGGGATCCACAATGAACTTGGCCTTGTTATACAAACGAGCATCAATAAAGAAGCTGTTAAAAAAATCAGGAAATAGAGTTATATCTGCCATTTGGTCGTAGGTAAATTTTTACATACCCATGCATGTAAGCTTTTAATAAATTGCTGCTTATTAAGTGTTCCAAACCAACTTCTTCTAATTCCTTATGTGTAACAAAATCTTTATGCAAATGGTGTAAATACATTGTTTTAAAATCAATTCATGTATTCATAAATTAATTTTTTTCCAATTATTTATTAATTTTGTGTGTTAACACCAACAATGATGGTGCATTTCAGCCACAAATCACAATTCTGCGTTCAAAAAACACTGTAGATTAAAGGACGTTTTCACTTGCATATGCTGGAATCTTCTTGTAAAACCACAGCATATCACATTTTTATAATAATTTAATAATTAATTTCTTTATTTTCACGAAAATTTATTACTTTTTTTAGCTAAAACTTTTTGTGCGCTATGTTGTCTTGTAAAATATCCAATTTTTGTTTTGTTTATTATCCCTTGTTCATTATAAAACAACACTATATTTGTCTCTTTCTTGAGAAGCTGCAGAAAACCTGATTATATTGTTTTTCAAGTGCCAAGGGTTTCACCTCTATATACCCTGTGTCATTGTTTTGATACAATAAAATTGTGCAATAATTCATATTGTACAATAAAATTGCCAATGCGTATATTATATTAGCACTATGCACAATATATTAAACAAAATCAAAAGTCTTTTGATTCAAATTGCGCAAAAAAGAATATTTTGTAATGTGTTGACATTATTGGACAATGATAATTGTCACTAAACAATAATTAAATTATTTAATGCCAAACTACTTAATATTTTTAATTTGAAATAATTTTGTAATAAATATAGCTTTGTGTGAATAGTTTTGTTTATTTTTCATACATGTAAATGAAAATTTAAAAAATGAGCCTTTTTTGCTTTAAAATATTGATAAAATTATTGAGTAGTGTGGATCATAACGACAATAATTAAGCAAAAAAGTACTCAATATCATTGTGTAGTGTACCTTTATTCTGTACGTGCAAGTTTAGATGCTGCTGAGTTTTAAGCGAATTAAAAAACTTGTTTTTTTGTAATGAAAAACCAATGTTTTTTATAATGGTTTACGCATTACTTTGGTATTTTTATTACTTCATTATTATTAGTACCAAGGCATATTAATTAAAAGGTAAAAGCAGTTCTAAAACATCTACAACAATAAAAAACAGCATGTATTTTGTTTGTGTTAAATATGTTTTCAGTAGCGCAATTCACTAACTTTAAACAAAACGACAATTGTTATATTAGTCGTCATTTTCGGTTGTTTGCAGTAACGATTATGTGATTCACTAACTTAATTTTAACGATATTAGACATTATTAATTTTCTTATTAAACAAATTGAAATTGAGTGGCATCTTCGTCAGCAAGTATACGAAAAACACGAAAAAGAGGAATAAAAACATATGAATTTAAGCAAGGTACTTGCATGTGTTTATTTCTTCAATGTCAATTTACACACATGAATACGTGTTTGACATTAAGAAAAGCATAATAATTGTTTTGTTGAAGACTTGCGGTTACCTCTTCTTGAATATAGTCAAAACATATGCTTATCTGTAAAATTTAGTTAAACTTAGTATATCAATATACATATATATATATATATATATATATATATATATATATATATATATATATATATATATATATATATATATATATATATATATATATATATATATATATATATATATATATATATATATATATATATATATATATATATGCTTTAAGCATAAGTTTAGTATTTTTATTTTTTGAGTATTAATAGTACACTTAACATTATATATGTGTATTTTTACATGGGCATCCTCTTAATGACTGTCGTTATTTTAATGGTACTTTTTTTTATGTAATTTTCTTATAAAAATTTTATCTCATAGGTGTTTATGTTTATTAGTAAATTGTTAAATTTCGTTTTTACCAGAATATTTCTCTCTTCAAATGTGTTCACAAACTATTTCATAAGGACTAAACAAATATTTCTTATCTTAAAATAATGTTTGGGATTAAAACTAGTCACAAACTTTTGTTCTGGTAGATATATATTTTAATCAAAATATTCATCCCATGTATGATGATGATTCTAGGTAACTTAACTAGCGCGTGTAAAAGCAGAATTAGTCTTTACTTTCCGTTCTGTGACGAATCAGCTGATCAGTTTTTGTATAATGGAAAATATGTATTTGTGGTTTGTTATTACTTTGACGTTCTGTTCTGTTCCGTTTGAATCAGTAGAAAATAGAATTAAACGTTAAGTTACTTAGAGTTGTTTGGTAGTGTGAGTGCAAAATTGTAATCAAACCATTTTTGTTATTGTAATTGTAGTTTATTTTTTGTAGTGTTGTGTAAGTTAATAACTAAGATATTTATTTTTAATAAAAGATCAATTGCTGACACATTTAAAAGTTAATAATTAACACATTTCCGTTGTTACAGTTAATAATTATTTTTCTTCAATAAAGTTCAATCCCCCCTGTCGCAATTCAATTTAAACTCACAAATTTACTTAAAGTGCTGACGACATGAATGCAACTGGAACAGCTTACGTTGCAGCCAAGGTGATGATTACTGTTCGATAGCTATTTATAAGTTATAATATTAAGTATTTCTTTGACTAGAAAATAGTAGTTAGTAATAAGAAAGCCGAGTAAGAAGACATAGTCTTCCGGCAAGTAAAATAAATAAATACATTAAATTAAATTAAAGCCGAGTAAGAAGACATTGTCTTCCGGCAAGTAAAATAAATAAATATATTAAATTAAATTAAGGCCAAGTAAGAAGACATAGTCTTCGGGCAAGTAAAATAAATAAATATTTTAAATTAAATTAAATAAATAAATAAAGAATTTATTTACTGGCGCCCGAGCAACCGGTACAAAAATAGTGTACTGAAAGAATCCTAAAAAAAAAAATTAAGCCTGTTAGTATCCGTCCGCAGGAACAGTGAACAAGTAAAACAATATAATAACTAAAAAATAATATTACAATTATAAAAGAAAAACTATATAAAAGAAATATTGCAAGAAAAAATTAATTAAAGAAAAGAAGTGAAAAACAAAGAACATTAACAAAAAGACTTTACAAAAAAGAAAAAACAACGAATGAAACAAAATTAAATAAAGGCAATAAAGACTTCGAAAAGACCTAAAAACAGCTTTTTCCTTGCCATTGAAAGCTGCACCGTAGAAGACAACCATTCAAATATCTGGCCGACATCGATAGCTGCAACAAGATCAACAGAATAACATCAGTCAGTCAACACAATGTGTCCAATTCACCTTATACTGTAAGTCATTATATTTCAGTATATTTTTAAGTTATTTCATAAGTGATAAAAAACCACCCTTATAATAAAAAAAAAGGGGAATAAGAAAAATAAAACTAAATAAAACTAAACTAATAAGAAAGAAGAAATCTTTTATTTACTGTGAATATCAAAAGTACTATTTTTTATAAATCATAAAATATATAACGAAAATTGTTCCCAAAATTTGCGAAGATCATGTCTAACCCCAATAACCTCGTAAGACCTCCCGTTCTTAACGCTCCAAATCCTATTCCTATTCCCATCCCAAACCCAGCAGCGCAACTCAATGAAGAAGTAGAAAATAGAATAGCCGCTATTTGCGCGCAACAATGAAGAAACATAGTTCAATCACTGACTAATCCAAACAATGACCTTAACTACGGGACAGACCAAAACATTGAGGACAGATATAGAAATGACTTGAGTGAATTAGATAAAATACACGATATAGTAAGAAGTCTTAGAGATTTCTCTGGTAACCCCATGGAATTTAACTCCTGGAAGAAAAGTGTGGACAGAGTGTTACAAATTTACGATTCAAGCAAAGGCACCCCTAAATATTATGGTATTTTAAGCGTCATCCGAAATAAAATAACAGGCAACGCTGACATTGCCCTAGAATCTTACAATACTCCATTAAATTGGAATTGCATTGTAAAATGCCTATCTATGCATTACGCAGGCAAACGAGATTTAGGGACGCTTGAGTATCAGATGACTTCTTTAGTTCAAGGAAGAAATACCATTCAAATATTTTATCAAGAAGTTTACATGCATTTGTCCCTTATACTAAATAAAATTGGTTGTATGGAAATGGGCCAAGAGTCCTTCCGACTTTTAACGCAAACCTATAGGGACAAAGCCCTAGATACCTTTGTTAGAGGCTTAAATGGAGACCTACCAAGACTCCTTAGCATCCGTGAACCTGCGGATCTCCCACAAGCACTACATCTCTGCTTGAAACTGGAAAACCAAAACTATAGAACAGAATACGCGAATAAGCATTAAAATCAGAGACAACGTCAACCACCACGCCTCCCAATACGCAATGCAAATACAATCCATAGACAACCCTTTTATCCAGAATTGACATTTCAAAATTTACACCAATACAATAGACCAATGAATAATATGCAACAAAATGCATTCAAAAATCGTCAAACTATCCCCAACATTAACCTTCAACAAAATCCCCAACCGCGTTTTCAATCGCACCAACCTTTTCAACAAAATTTTCAACCACAAAATCCAACGGCACCAAAACCTCAAAGGCCTCAACCTATGGAAGTTGACGAATCAATTCAAACAAGAAACATACATTATCAAAACAGATCACGTCCTTTTAATCAACCCCAATTTAATAACAAAAGACCTCCATCCCTAAGCTACGTTCCACCACCATATAAACAACAACGCAATTTTTATATAGAAAGTAGGCAAGATCTTTCCAATGTACCGAATTACCAGGGCGAACAAGCTGCAAACTATAATAAAACTGAATATGAGCAATTAATCCAAAATCAAGGAGTTGACGAGTACGCTGAATCCTATGATCAAAATCAACAAGACGAAATATCCACTCAAAATTTCACTGATATCAATTTTTTAGGCTAACACACTCTTCGCTCCCGTATTTTGAGTGCAAAGCGAAGAATGGTAAAATTCTAAAAATTCTTATAGACACTGGATCTTACAAAAACTACATTCAACCATGCCTTGTTAGCAATCCTATCATAAACGAAAACGCCTTTTTTGCAAATTCAGTATCTGGAGACATTAAAATTACGCACCACACATTTGCAACTTTATTCAATTTACCCGACCACCCTATAAAATTCTTTATCCTACCTACTTTGAAATCGTTTCATGGCATCCTCGGTCATGACAGTTTAAAAGAATTAAATGCAATTATCCATATTAAAAAAGAATATTTGTTAATAAACAATACAACTAGAATAAAAATTCATCAACACACTTCCCAGTCAGTTAATAAAATGGGATTCAGAACCAATCATATGAACGAAACTGAAAAATTTCAGTTAGATCAAATTATAAACGAGCATCCCAACCTATTCACAGATCCCAACAAAAAACTTACATTCACTTCTCGATTTCAAGGAGAAATTCGAACACATTCAATGCCCTAACCCATGGCATTGAAAAGTGAGGTAGAAAAGCAGATTAATGAACTCTTAAATGACGGAATCATCAGACCTTCCAGATCTCCGTATAACGCACCCGTTTGGATCGTTCCGAAAAAAAATGGACGCATCTGGAGAAAAAAAATATAGAATGGTTATTGATTACAGGAAACTGAACGCAGTAACTGTGGCCAATAGGTACCCCATTCCGGAAAATAATGAAGTTCCAGCAAATCTAGGTAAAAACAAGTACTTTACGGTTATTGACTTAAAGGGTGGTTTCCACCAGATTTCTTTAAAGGAATGTGACGTAGAGAAAACTGCCTTTTCAGTTAATAACGGGAAATTCGAGTTTGTACGACTCCCATTCGGATTGAAAAATGCTCCCTCAATCTTCCAACTTACTCTGGACGATGTTTTGAGAGACCACATAGGGAAAATCTGCTACGTCTACATAGACGATATTGTCATCTTTTCAAAAACCGAGAAAGAACATTTCGAAAACCTCAGAAAAATATTCAAAACACTAGAATCGGCAAATTTCATAATTCAACTAGACAAGTGTGAATTTCTCAAAACAGAAGTTAAATTTTTGGGATTAATCGTAGGAGCTGCAGAAATTAAAGCCAACCAAAATAAAATAGAAGCAATAGCCAATATACCACCACCGAAAACCCTAAAAGACCTGAGAAGTTTTCTAGGCATGTCAGGTTATTACCGTCGCTTCATCAAGGATTATGCGAAGCTTGCCAAGCCCCTGACATCCCTTTTAAGAGGGGAGGAAGGACGCATCTCGAAAAACGCGTCCAAAAATTTAAAAATTACTTTAGACCAAAATGCTTTAGACGCATTCCAGAAATTAAAAAATTCACTCATCTCCGGAGATGTCATGTTATCTCACCCTGATTTTGAAAAAAGCTTCGATCTGACAACAGATGCCTCTGATTATGCAATAGGCGCAGTATTTTGGCAAAACAGAAAGCCCATTACCTTTCTTTCAAGAACGCTCAGCAAAACTGAAGAAAATTACGCTACCAATGAAAAAGAAATGCTAGCGGTAATATGGGCCCTCAATTCGTTGAGAAATTACCTGTACGGTTCCAGGAAAGTAAACATTAATACAGACCACCAACCTTTGACGTATGCCCTCAACAGCAAGAACACAAACAGCAAGATGAAAAGATGGAAATCCATCTTATAGGAGTATAACTACGAACTTAAATATCAGCCAGGCAGAACAAACGTAGTTGCAGATTCACTATCTAGACCACCACAGATAAATTCGATGACAGCAACGCAACATAGTGATGAAAGTTCCTCAGATAGCATGATCCCCGCAATAGAATGTCCTATTAACGTCTTTAAGAACCAACTCCATATTTTGGTTAGTAACGAAGACAACTACAAATTCTAAATTCCATTCCCAACTTACCATAGGCACATTATTAAAAAACTTTTTTACACTAAAGACACCTTAATATCAATTTTTAAAAAATATCTTAACCCCAGCGTAATCAACGGTTTATTTACTACCGAAGCAATCATGGGGGTAGTTCAAGAATTCTATCCCGAACACGTAAAAACTTTAAAATAAAATGGTTTATTTTGTGGTTAACATTGTTAAACGGAACAACTGTGGTTTAAAAAGCATAGTGAATCGCAGTACAGGTTTACTTCAAGGGTCCGTTCTTTCTCCCACACTTATTCATTATATACCTCGGATATAAAAATTCGCAGAAATCAAGAAGCAGCTTTTTATGCTGACGACAGTGCTTTTATATGTTGCGGCAAGGTATCAAACGCAATAGTCACAAGAATGCAGCAGGCTCTAAACTTTAGCCAAAAATATTTCAATAAATGGAAAATTAGAGTTACCGATAACAAAACATCATATCGTATTTTCATACAATAAGTCGACGAAGCGTATTCCTTCGCAAAACGTGTACTCTCAATGTCATTTTTATTTTTGAAAACATTAAAAAAAATTAAAGATTTTGTTTAGACAACTTATTAAATACATATGTGACAAGGCAATTAAGTGTGATTGCGCACTTTATCCTTTACTAAGCAGGAGGTCAAAGCTTAGCCTAAAAAACAAAATAATGTTATACCAAATGTGTATCCGCACGATCTTGTCTTATGATTGCCAAGTCTGGTATAGCAAAACTGCTAAAACTCACTCAAAGAAGCTTCAAATTATTCAGAATAAAATAATACACAATGTCCCGTATGAATCCTCGCGAACTAATTACATTCAAATTTTGAACATAAAATGATTAGTTCATTTGTAAAGGACTTGACGCTGTCATTTAATGAAATCGTCTTATTATAAAACTATAAGAAATTAACTAAGCAATCACTAAAATTCTTTTACAAAAAAAAAAGAATCTAAATTGGTGATTGGTTAAACAATTTTCAATATAACTTTTAAGTTTATATAAGGTTTTTTGAATTAAACTTTTCTTTAACATTGTCTTTTTAAAAGTTTTTCATATTTAATTATACAGTTTGTAAATGTTGTAGCACTTTTAAGTAAATTCTCATACTATTGCACCTTATTTATATATATATATATATATATATATATATATATATATATATATATATATATATATATATATATATATATATATTTTAAGATGATTTCCAATAAATTTTAATATAAAAAAAATTAAACAAAATGGAGTCATGACAAAAAAATATATGATCTCAACAATTGTTTTTTTTTTAACTTTCACTTTTATTTTCCTTTTTTGAATTGTTCTCACGTGACCCTGTTACGCGACAAACCTGTTTCAGATGCTCCTTCATTTAAATTAATTTTACGCACTATAAGTGCATTTTTAAATTCGACACTCGATTATTTTTAAATTTTTTACAAATAGCTAAACCCTCGTCTACAATATTCTCGAAATAATTCCAAATTCTATTTTAAGGTACCATAGTTATTACGTTAATACATCAAATAAAAATAAATTTTTTAATTTGTGATTTATTTGCATACAAACCCCTATTTTAGAAAAATATATATATAATAAAGTAACACTTAAGGCAAAAAGCATTTAAATATGGTTACATAAGAACCACAGTAGCCTTTGCTCTTGCGACTATCCTTTTTTCGACTTGTAAACGCAAATATACTGTTTCTGCTTCTATTTTCAAGCAAACAAAAGCAACAGATATACAAACGGTGTCTTTCATATGTTTATATATTGTTTTTTTTTTTTTATTTTGCTTTGGCTAAACTGCTGTTTTTTTTTTCAAAAGCAAGAAAAGAAGCCAAACCAAATGAGATAAAACTTATTTTAATTTTTTAAACACTGTTAACTTTTACTTCATCGACACTTGATTTAAAGCAACCATTTTATTTTTATATATTATTGAAATGATCTGATGAAAATATTCAGGTCTATTATGATTAAGAAGTGAAAAAAATTTTCAACCAAGGTTGAAATAGTTATTACGAAAGCCGGTTAATAAAGTTGTGAATGAGTAAGTAATCGCTATTGTGAATAAACGTTTGAAAGAAAAAAAATAATAGCTAAGAAATGACAAAAATAAGTACAGTAAATGTGCGAAATTTGTTCAAGTATTATTAACGAAAGCTTAATATCCGAAATGAATCTTAACAAAATAGATGATAATTTTAAGATTAGGGGTGCGATATCGGGAAAATGAAATGATATACAGGGGACACTTCCTTCTAGAATTAAATGATTTAAGTGTTTTCGTATTTTTTCTTTATCTTGCATTTCAAATCCTTCCAAAAAAAGTTTTTGTTTTGGTATTTTTTGCAGGTGGACTTAAAGTATTCCTTGCGATATACGGATTTGCTTCCATCTTGTCTTATAATTAGCATGTAGTGTGCATACTTACGGTACATAGTGTACAAAGGAAAACAACACTTTTTATTTCAGCCTTAAGTTGAATTAGTCAGAACTAATAAAACTAAATAAAATTCATAAAACAGTTATGAATACCCATGAGTAAAAACTTACTAAAGGGTTTCACATTACATTGTTTGTAGTACTGACCATTGTCAAGTAATGTGTCTGTGTATACTAGACCTCACACAGTTCGGGTGCAACAAATGCATATGACACTGAAACATTGCGACTGCAGTAAATCTGGCACGCGGATGTTTGAAGTGAGTCAATGTTAATTTTGTTTTGACGTTTCTCCTTTGTCATAGTACAAATAAATTTAGTATATAAGTCGTTGTAAAATTAGAAATAAGTTAGAGTTAATCAAGGTGTACAACAAGACAGTTATGCTGTCTATTAAATAAAAATATAAACAAAAACAGAAACAATTCGAGTCTCATTTCATGGCGATCCTGCCACGCTGCTGAAAACCTGCCACGCTGACGAAAACCTGTGACGCTGCAGAAATCCTGTGATGTTTCCAGACACCAACGATACCGAAATCATCTGACGCTGCCGAAATCCTGTGATGCTAACGAAATCCTGCTAGACTGAGATAATCCAGCCCAGCCCGAACAAAGAATCCTGTCGTTGGTAGTACTACAGCTGCACTTAAGTATTAAAAAAGTATTAAATATTTCAGAAGAAAGAAAGAAAATTTTTTTTACAAAATTACAGTATTAAGTGCTCTGCATAAATACTACTGTACAAACAATAAATTTTATTTGTTATACATATTACTTTAATGGATAAGAGAAATTTAAACGATATTCTCAGGGAAATAGAAGTAGCCAAGAAGAAATTGAAAACTGGTGAACTCAAGGAGAAACCAGAAATTCTACTACTAGGACCGAAACCTTTGTGTAAGAAACAAGAGGAACCGGTCTACCTGATTTTCCCAGTCCAAGAGACTGGATCAAAAGGCAAGAATTATAAGGGTGAAAGGAAAATAAAACTAATAATAATAGAAGATAGTATAGCTTCTTTAAAAGAAAGGATAGCGACAGAAAAAGTAGATAAGGAGAAGGATTATCTAAAAAAGAGACTAATAGAATTAGAAACAGAATTTGATATAACATTAAAGGAAATAAGAGAATAAAAAAAGCTTGAGAAAGCTAAAAATAAAAACAAAAGACATTAAATAAACATAAATAAATAATCTAAGAGAGAAATCATAATTTATTTTGTAAAACAAAAAAAAAAAAAAAAAAAGAAACGAATTAATAAAAATATAAAAAAAAATATGTTAAAAGCTACATTATTAATAACAACAATAACAATAATTATAATAACAAGTATAGCATTATTGTTTATATATATATAAAAAATTGTTTAGTGAGTACAACTTACGAACAAATAAATAATGTAAAAGAACACATCCTAGAAAAAGCTAATGATTTATAAATAGAAGATAAGGTCGACTCTATAGTATTAGGGATCTCGGAAGTAATGGAAAACTTCACCTCCATCAAAGATTATTTAAATAAGCTGAGAAATTAATGAAACTATGAATAGGTTTTGATTGAAAATAAGGCAGACCTTATTTATTAGAGACGATAAAATCCAAAAAAGAGGAACTTGAGGCATTGCAAGTAGATGCAAGTACGACATTGAATAGTTTGAAACTAACAGAAGTAGAAAAGAATACGCAATTAGAAAAATTCACTACATTGAGAAAAGAAGCTTTGAATATTCTTCAATGTCACGAAGACAAAGCACAACAGACAAGTAGTAATAGTATAGAAGAAGAATCTAGTAACACAGAAGAAGAATCTAGTGAAACCGACACGATGGCCAATAGTATTTTATACACGTCTGAGCTAGCATCTATCTCGAAACTATTAACATCATTCAGTGGTGCAAGAGATGAGCTAGAGCCGTTCATTGCTAATTTGGAAATAATAAAGGAGGATATTTCCCAGGAAAAGCATACCTCATTTTTCAACTTTGTCTTTAGGACAAAGCTAACGACTAAGGTTCAGAACAGAGTACGACAAATATCAGTGCCAACTAACATCGAGACTCTTCTGAGTTCACTCAAAAGGGCATATTCCATAAAAAAATCTCCAAATGTAGTCCTAAACGAACTGACTAGTGTAGTACAGTCAGAAACGATAAGAAAATTCGCTGACAAAATAGAAACACTGACAATGGAGTTGAAAGAACTTCAAGTAAACGCACTTGGTGAAACCATTAGCAACACGAATGCTATGATAGCGTTTAATGCGTTCAAAAACGGTCTAAAGAATAGAGAAATAGTCAACGATTGAAGCAAGTAGAAGTAAGACGCTTCACGAAGCTATCGAAATAGCTTTAGAGGCTTCATCTGACATAAGACAAAGCCAGGTTATGTTTCAAACTGCACAAACAGGAAACGCATCTGGACGAAACTGGAATACTAATGGCAACATATATGGGAAATGTGGTGGTAGACATGGCAATAGATGCTATGCGGATGGTAAGAATTGCAACAATTGTGGTAAGTCGAACCATCTTGCTAAAATGGGCAGATCGGAAAGAAATAATAACCAAAGTAATAATAATAATAGCAATAACCGAAATAACAACAATGGTTACAACAACAATCAAAATAATTGTGGTAATAATCGTGAAAGGAGTAACAACCAAAATAACGGAAATTTTAGGAACAATAATGGAAATAATAACCGTTCTAATAATGGGAATTCTAATAATAATAGAAGCCATAATGTACATCATATACAGGAACAGGGAAACTCCCAGTATCCGGAGATTTTAGAGTACCAGGAATCTTCGGAACAGAACCAGTAAACACCAAACGAGTATTTAGCATCTCATCTGATCTTAGAAATTATGTAAAATTAAATGTACAGGGTACAGATAGCATTTTAACATTTTTAATTGACACAGTAGCTGATGTCTCTTTGTGCAAAGAAGATTTATTACATAACCATAAAGAAGATGCAGATGATTATTGTTACCTAACGGGTATTTCGAAAGAGGAAATAAAATCTTTGGGTTCCACTAACTTAACAATACAATTTGGTGAAACGGTAATTGATCACAAAATACAACTGGTCAAATATAATTTTCCAATTCGTACCGATGGTATATTGGGAAGAGATTTCCTTTGTAAATATAATTGCAACATAGATTATGACAAATTCATATTGACGGTAAATACCGGAGATGACAAAATAGCACTACCAACACACGATAATAAATTCAGTGTAAATATCGTGAAAATTCCACCAAGAAGTGAGGTGATTGTACCATTCGATTTAAACATTGAAAAAGAAGGTGTAATATGCAGTCGTGAGATTGCGAAGGACGTGTTCTTGGCAAACGCCATAGTACCAAAGAAAGGGAATAAACACGTCAGATTATTAAATGTATTGGACAAAACCACAATAATAAAGAATTTAGGCATAGAAACAGTACCGCTACGGAATTATGAGATTTATAGAACTAATAACACGACAACTCATACGAAATATAATGATGAGCGATTCAGTAGACTATTAAATGAGCTTAATTTAGACGTCGATGACGATGTGGCAAAAAATGAATTAATTGGAATTCTGAGGAAATACCAATCCATTTTTCATTTGGAAAATGAACATTTGACAACAAATAATTTTTATAATCAAACTATACAATTAAACGACACTAGTCCAGTGTACATAAAGAATTATCGCTTGCCGCAAACACACGCGGAAGAGATAAATAGACAAGTGAAGGGACTATTAGAACAGAAAATCATAGAACCATCCATAAGTCCTTATAATGCTCCACTCTTGTTAGTTCCTAAAAAGGGACAGAGTGATTTGAGCAAATGGAGGTTAGTAGTAGATTGCAGAAAACTTAATGACAAGATAATGATAAATTTCCATTAACGCGAACTGACGACATTTTGGATAAGTTAGGAAGGGCAAAATATTTTTCTACATTGGATATGACAAGTTCATTCCATCAGATAGAACTTGATAAGAACTCAAGACCTTTTACAGCCTTTTCAACTCCTAATGGTCATTATCAGTACACTAGATTACCATTTGGTTTAAAAATATCTTCGAATGGTTTTTAAAGAATGCTAACTATAGCACTGTCTGGATTAGAATCTGAGGCATTTCTATATGTTGACGATATAATTGTTTTTGGATGTAGTTTGAAACATCATAATGGAAATTTAATGAACGTTTTTACTAGATTATCCAAGTATAATCTTAAGTTAAATGCGCGTAAATGTTGTTTTTTAAGGCCTGAAGTTGTGTACTTAGGGCATTGATCACAGCAAACGGTATCAAGCCAGACCCAAGCAAGTATGAGGCAATTTCAAATATCCTATTCCAAGAAATTCCGACGACGTCAGAAGATTTGTAGCTTTTTGTAACTACTATCGCAGATTCATAAAAAATTTTGCAGAAACTGCAAACTGTCTTAATGACTTATTGAAAAAGAACACGAAATTTGAGTGGACTGAAAAATGCCAATTGGCATTTGAGGCTTTAAAGAACAGTTTAATGAGCCCTCCAGTTTTGCAATATCCGGATTTTGATAGACCGTTTGTATTAACAACGGACGCATCGGATTTTGCGCTGGGTGCAGTTTTGTCTCAAGGTCCAATAGGTGAAGATTTACCCATATCATTCGCGAGTAGATCCTTTAACAAGTACGAGAAAAATAAACCCGTAATTGAGAAGGAACTACTAGGTATTTATTGGGGCATACAATTTTATAGACGATATTTGTATAGTAGAAGCCATGTAGAGAAGCAAAAGGATATGAAATATTAACATCAATAAAAGAGATAAGTAATCGATAAGCCTCTTCGTGGTGAGGGAAACACTAACTATGGAAATATTGGAAGAAAATTTTTTGAGGATTTTAAAACAACTTTATGCATAACTCTTATTGACAAGGAGTTGGTTAGAATGGTTAACGTACATAGTTTTAATGGCAAAAAATAACGCCCACAGTGCATAAAGTATTTTATGTCATGGTCAAATAATTATGGGATAGAAAATTCTTCGTCTTGGAGAATTAACAGAAGAAACCAAGAAGCAAGGAACAGCGTTTTCAAGTACTCTGCTCTTAAAATTGGCAGTCACGAAATTAAAATATTTTCTATAGCCTATTGTTATCTTCTGATCCTGTACTCTAATCAATAAGAAATCTTTGGCTTAGTTATGAGGCTTCTTAACCCTTTTACAAAAAATAATTAAAGAATTTACTTAGATTTTTTTACATTTCTGCACCATAATATCACCAGGTCTTTTATAGAAAGTAAATAATACTTTTAAAGAAACAAAAAAATACTTTTATGAAATTTTTATAAATAAATAATAACTGAAAAAGCTAATTTTTATCCGCAGCTTTCAATAACGATTGTAATTTTAGAAACGCCTCTTAGTTAACCTTTGTCCAGGTATAATTGTTTTCTTACAAATTGATAAAAGTGTGATAGATATTAGAACACTCATATATAAGAAAACTTAGTTTTGCGCGTAAGTATGACATTGAGGTTTGTTGAGGGTGCCTAGAAGGATAGTGGTGGTTGTGTGATCTGACCTATAAATATATATATATATATATATATATATATATATATATATATATATATATATATATATATATATATATATACTCTTATATATACTCATACAACCCTAATAACCGTTTACTTAGTTTCCATACTTTGCTTTTGCTTTTAACACAACTCCTAATATTGATACTAATTATACACCCCTTGAATTGGTATACGGAAAACTTCCTACCATGTGAAGAATTAAACGACCTGCAAAAAAATTTTCAACCTAGACAATTATTTAAATGAACTTAAGATTAGACTTCGTTTTTCATTGCAAAAGGCAAGAGACATAATTTTAGTAGTGAAAAACAAAAGAAAATTAGAATCGAAAAAAGCATAAAATAGAACTAAATATAGGAAGCCTAGTTTTACTAAAAGCTGAAAATTGGAAAAAACTTGAGCCTCCATGCAAAGGTCCATATAAAATATTAGACATAAACGATTTAAAAGTAATTATAGAATTAGATAAATTAAAAGCTAGAAGTATATAAGAAAGTATAAGAATAACCTCAAAAAATTTATTTTTTTATGATGTATATATAATTGTAAATGCGTACCGCAAGTTAAAACACTATTGTCTAGAATGAAATAATTTTTGTCCATCTATTTTGTAAATTATAATTTATTTTTCTACACATGGCGACTCAACCAGAATATTGAGCTAAAGTAATAAAAGTGTGTTATTAAACGCAAAGTGAAATTTTCTTTTTTGGATAAAGCATAATAAAATGCTCTGAAAAGATGTACGCCAAAGACATTCAGCCCGATTATGAATGACAATTCCCTGGAAATTTTTCCCTATTTCCTGTTCCCCTATTCTAAATGAAAACTCCCGGGAAATTTTTCCCTTTTCCCTTACCTAAATTAATTTCGAAAATGGGAAACTCTTCCCCGGGAAAAAAGTATTTATTACGAACGTCAAATAAAAGGAGAACGGTATGACAAATTTAGGGAATAACTCCGCCAAAAAATTGCAAGCGAGTGTGCCAAAAAATGTAAGTATTTAATATTTTTTATAAAAAATATAATAAATATCCCTTATTTTTACTTTTAGGTAAAAAAAAAAAACAAATAAAAAACAATTAGATCTTCTTTTAACAACAATGCAACTACACCCAGATATTGCATGTGGATGGTTTAAAAGATGCAAAAATGTTATGGCGCAATTTGGTGGCAGCAGGGCCACCATCACAAAATGCAATAAATTTTTCAGGTATGGTGCGACAAAAAAAATATGTGCGGCACAATATGAAGCAGAAATTCTCGCCGAATGAACAGGCGATATACAATTTAATTGAAGGCCGTGGAAGGTGTGGCCACAAAATTTGGGCTAGGGATTTCAAGAGCGACAAGAGAAACTTCACAGAGGCCTTCACCTGCATTTTCAGAATGGCTAGTGCTAGAAGATATGATCGATAAAGGGAGTGATAAAAATACACCACAAAAAACACCGGCGAAAAAGCTAAATCTAATTGAAAGTGGCCCAAGCCCACACGACGTCCCTGCGGAGGAGATCTGCATCCCAAGAAAGATGCTAGAAGTGATTATGGAGCACCAGCAAAACACCAAAAAAACGTATATCGCTCTATTGATCACCTTTGCGATTTGAAAAAGGAAGAGCTGAAGGAGCAAAAGCGGCACAACTTAGTAATGGAAAAGTTGAGACTAAGGGAAATAGAAGATAAAATTGAGAAAAACCTATGACTGCTGGAACGAGAAGACTTAAAAAAAACACACTCTGTCTTGTATGTTCAATGTATCAACATTTGCTACGACGTTATCAGAATTATTGCATTTGAAATGAATTTTATGCAACGCACAGCAAACATTTGTTATTTTTGATGCTTTTCTGGAGCATAGTGCAGCTCCCTGGCACCAAAAATGCGGCACTTCGAATGAATTTCATTGAATTTAATTTCAACAGGTTCATCTTGTGGACTTCTATGAGGGGTCAATAGCCACGGTTCTAAAGAATATCCTGCGTCTCCTAGAAAAAGAAGTCAATTAATGTAAGAGTAATTTCTGTTGTCATTGAAACCTTACCAAGGAGACAATAAGAAGCACGCAATTCACTCCAATTCCAAATGAAGGAGTCATGGCACGCACCGGGATGAGAGGCGTCAACGTACTGAATCCTTAGCTCATGATCACAGGCCTGTAAATATTATTAAATTATCATTAAAAACTGAATAATTGACCATCCCGCTGAGAGTATTTTAAATTAAAATAGAAAATGAAAAAGTACTTACCAGCATTACGTTCGAACTGTTGTACCGCTTACTGTTGTAGTATAAGTGTTTATTAGTAGAGGGAGCAATAATACGAAGATAGGTTCCGTCAACGCATTTCATTACGCTAGGAATTCCATGCTTTAAATAAAGAGCTAATGAAATTTTCCTCTTTACCTCGACTGTTCAGCAGAACGTTATCCACTTTAGACATAAATGTTCCTCAAATATATTGATGACTTCTGACAAAACTATGCTAAGACTACACTGGGCCACAGACACGTTGCAATCTTTCACTTCTCGTTTGGTACCCACCTTCGCCAAAGAAACGTAGAGCAGCACTGAATTTTACAACAGGTGATATTGCAAAAGACTTTTGTTGTTTTATTTCAGTCAAAAAAAACTGTTGAAGTAAAACAGCTGATATTTGTTTTTCATAAAAATGTTTTGCAAATTTTAAGTCAAAACAACACAGCTCAAAGCAAAGCAGCTAACTTCAGAAATTCGGAATTCATTTCAAAAAAAAGTATTCTCCCGGTTTGTTTAAAATAGGGGAATTTTATTAATTCCCTGGGAAATAATTTTTTCCTGGGAATATTTAGAATTGGGGTGATTGAGTTGTGAAATTTTTGTAACATTAAAGAAAATGCAGGTACTTGACAATTAAAAGAATATAAAAATAATATTATTTTGTAATTTTTCTTTAATTTAGCTATGGAAGAACAAATTAAAGTAGTGTTAAACAACAGAAATTTAAATTAGAATCTTCGAGCTTTGCAGGTGTTTGTATTGTTTTAGCATGGCGAAATAATTTACCAGGTGGCAGCATAGGCGAATTCAGTATTTTACACAAATTTTTTATATATGGAGTTTGACAGTCGTGTACGCCAGCAAAAAATACTGAATTCGCCTACGCTGCCACCTGATAATCGATTCGCCTTGGTTTTTAGAATTAAAAGTAAAGAAGCCAGTGATGAAACATTCAATGCAATGTACTTTTTTCGGTACAATTTAAAGAAGAGTTGTATAATTCTTATGTATAATTAAAAATAAGTTATATCATGTTAAAACTATTTTTAATATATGTAAATATTTTTACATCTTAATTAGAATAAGAATGTTTATTAGAACTAACTGTGGAAAAAAATCTATACATGATGAGCTTAAACATCATAAATGCGTTTGCAAATTACCAAATATTTAACAAATATTTAAAACATACACATTTTTGCTATTTGATACTTGGAGTATTATTTAAAATTTTTTTCATGTGGTTACCAGTTTGCTGGCTTTCAGTGGTCTTTGTTTTATACATTTTTGCACTCTAGTACATTTGATTTAAAAATAGTACTATTTTGTGTGCATACCGTACAGTTTTTACGACTTACATATCATTCCCGAAGCCACAACAATTGTCTTTGGTAATTTTCGCTAGTAAAGCGTACATTTACTTTTTTAATTTTTTGAGAGCAATTTTGCAAAATTCTTTCTTACTCTCTCGTTGCAAGTTCCTGCTAGTGAAGTAAATGAACAGAACTAATATTTTAATTTTATTTTCTTTAGTCGAAGTAACGTGTGTTGGACATTATGTTTGCTTGTGCAAAGAATAGAGTACGGAATATTGTGGGAGTGAAATACTCTAGTTCTGTTGTATTTTTCAGCGATATTGAGAAGAGACAGTTCAGTAAAACAAAATTGAGAAGAGAAACAAGTAAAATACCTTGAGTTGCGGCTATTTACAATCTATGTACAAATAATTGCCTAGGAAAGAAAAAAGAAAACAAAGGAGTCATTCTGTAAGCAGAGAAAGCAGCGCAGTCGTGTAACAGCATATAAGACGTTTGAAGAATTTTGCGAGTAGATAAGTAGTTCAATCACTTTATAAGTTATTTCAATTTTGAAGATTAAGTAAACTTAATTTATTGTTTTGAAAACCTTTTATATGAAATTTTGATGTTCACTTACAAATAAGAAAGAGATTTTGCTTAATTTGGAATAGTTATAAACTATTTCATGCTTTGATTTTAACTTCGTGGAGTAAACCTAAAGAATTAGTTGTGAAAGCAGTTTACGGATTGAAATGTTGATTAATTATTTTGACCTAAAGTAAATGTTTCTTAAATTAATAGTGAAGAAATAAATTAATATATGAATCTTATTTTAAAGATTCGAAGACTATTAATTATAGTAATTAATTTACTTTTAAACGCTTAAATTAAAAAAAAAAATAGTTTTACTTTGATATATCGCTACCAGTTTAATTAATTATAAGCAATTTACTATATATTTTCCTTAAAATTTTTACATATTATATTGTATTAACTTAATAATTTAAAAATGGGCAGAGAAACAGTCTTGAGTATGAGCGTAGGGGCTCTAAAGGATACATTAAAGTGACTTAATTTGAATGCGCAGGGCGTTAAGGTGGACATGCAAAAACGACTTTTAGAACATTACGAGCTTGACTGCTCAAATGTATATGAAAATACAGGAGATGACGGCGTCAATCGGTAGTAGTGACGGTTCGAAAATGTACCTTTTCACAAAAGTACGTACACTTTAAAAGATGTAGAGGACAGCATGCCCACATTTTCAGGTACAAATGCGCTTGTCATTAATCAGTGGGTGTTAGAACTTGAAGATATGGGTACAATTGTTCACTGGACTAAGTTTCAAACGTTTGTGTATGCCAAACAGTTATTAGCAGGTGCAGCTAAGTTATATGTCAAGAGTCAGAGTGGTATAAGAGACTTGGTTACATTGAAAAAATGTTTATTGAATGAGTTTGAAGCTTCTTTTTCAGCAGCTGAAATACAATGGCTGCTGCGTAACCGACGTTGGAACCAAAATGAAACCCTGATGGAATTTTTGTATTCAGTCATGGAACTGGCAAACAAATTGATTTATATGAAAAAAGTATAATCGAATATTTTATAGAAGGTATACCAGATTCCAAGTTTAATAAAACTATACTTTATCAAGATGAAAATATTAGTGGGTTGAAGAATATGATACTGGTTTACGAAAAAATACGACTACAGCCGATATCATCAAACAAGGGTAAAGAGTCCGTGACTGTGGTGAAAAGGGAAGTAACCAAAACAGAAGCAAGAAAATCAGAGAAAGATGTTATAAGTACGGAGACGGGTTACATATGGCTAGAGACTGTCTTGAGAGACAGGTAAATGTTTTAAATGCCAGAAGTTCGGGCATCGGTAATTTGAATGCCCGGGTAAACCTGTTGGGAAGATTTTTAAAACTTAACAAAATCAGGCAAAGGTCCGAGTCTAATACCTAAAGATATCTTGATCAAAGGTTAGCTTCTTAACGCACTGATTGATACCGGGTGCGACATTTGTTTTCTGTGTTTCGATACTCTTTTTCCTGTTGGGCGAAGTTAGTTCAAGTTAGATCATGTTAAATTATATGGTATCGGAGATAGCGAAATAGTTACGATGGGTCGACTTGAGGTATGTGTTGAAATTGACGATTATCAATTCGAGTTGCCGTTTTACGTCATGAGGGAGCGCGACATTATTCACTCCGTTATGATCGGTAATAGCTTACTCAAAGATGCAGAAGTAATAATTAAAAGTGGGAAAGCAGTGTTTAAAAAATTATCTGCGAAAAATCTGTTAGAAAAGTATAGCAGTATTTGTATAAATATTGAGGAGTGGTCACCAGAGTTACAGATACCGTTAAATCACCTCGACGGGAAAACTGCCGATAAAGTAATGAAGGAAATAGCAGACTATAGGCCAAATAAAACTATAAAAAGCCCGGTAGAAATAAAGCTAGTTTTAAAAGACGACATACCAATTTATCAAAGTCCCAGGAGAATACCTTTTGCTGATCGCGCCATAGTGGAAATCCAAAGAAAAGATAATTCAATCAAATACTTCAGAATACGCTTCGCCGATAGTGCTAGTCTCTAAAAAAGATGGTTCAAAGCCCTTTGCTTTTGTTGGAAGAAATGTTAGACAAGTTGCAGAACGCTAGTGTGTATACGACGTTGGATCTCAGGAATGGGTTTTCCCACGTTTTTTTTTTTTAGAAAAGTCATCGAGGCAGTACACCTCGTTTGAGTTTTTGTTTGTACCTTTTGGTATCACCAATTCGCCAGCAGTATTCACCAGGTACATTTCTGCAGCTTTGAGAGATTTGATTCAAAATAGAACGATTATTACGTATATGGATGACATCATCATTCCCTCTAAGGATGAGATGGAAGGTCTTGAGAAGTTAATGGTAGTATTAAAGCTGGCTTCTGCAATTGGTTTACAGATAAAGTGGAACAAATGTCAGATTTTGCAGAGAAAGGTAAATTTTCTTGGATATACACAGTATTGTTCGAAACCTAAGCAACTTTTTTCCAGTAAATACTCATGGTCGTATATGTTCCCTTTAAATAGATTAATAAAAAATTTCCCTTTTATGTATTATTATACATATAGAGAACATATTAATAATAACAACAAAAAGTACATTTTATGTCTTTGGTAGAAATTATAAAACAAAAACAAAATTAACTCAAAAATTCGCTGTTCGAAACCTAAGCAACTTTTACATTTTTGCATTTGTTGCAAACTATTAACTAAAACAACAACAAAAATTTTAAACAAAAATTTTAGTCCCGTTATGATTGCTATTGAAAAAAATAATTTTGGATGATTTTATGCATTTAAGTAGTACCAATTCCTTAGAAGTGAAACCATGACGTGAACACGTTATGGATCAGCTTTTAAGCTAAAGATTATTGAACTTTTTAATAACGGTAAATCCCAAATTGCTTTAGCAAGCTAATTGGATATTAATAAATCAATAGTTTCCCGACTTATAAAAAAGTATAAAGCTACTGAGAAAGTAGAGGAAGCCAATAGCGGTGGGCGACTTCGAAAAACTTCTGAGCGAACAAACCAGAAAATTTTTCATCTACTTAAAAAAAATCTATTTATTTCGTCGAAAGACGTAGTGAATGAGTTTGAACTTCAGATTAGTTCTTCCAAAGTAAGAAAACGTTTATTAGAACAAAACTTAAGGAGCTTCATGCCATCTAAGAAGCCTATGCTGACTAAGAAGCATGTAAAAAAGAGGTTTGTTTGATTGATTGCAACGAAGTCTCTGACTTTTTGAGCTTTTTGATTGTTTTAGATTGGATTTCGCTAGAGCACATATGGATTGGACTATATCCAAATAGAGAACTGTTTTGTTTAGTGATGAATCTAAATTTAACTTACTAAATTCAGATGGAGTTTGTCACGTGAGAAGAGCAAAAGGAAAGCGGCTACATCCTCGGTACTCAAAAACCAAATGTGATGGTTTGGACTTGTTTTTCGGCCAGTGGTGTTGGTCCCTTTGTAGAAATTCAAACAAAAATGAACCGTTTTGTGTACAGCGACATTTTAGCAACTCACATGCTTAACTATGCTGAGTGGAAAATGCCACTTCGATGGGTGTTTCAACATGACAATGACCCAAAACACTCATCGAAGTTAGTCAAGAATGGGTTATTAGCTAATGGAGTTCAAGTTTTGGATTGGCCACCTCAATCGCCAGACTTGAATCCCATAGAGAACCTCTTTGGAATTTTAAAACGGAGAGTTGGAACTCGACCCTTTAAAAATAAACAGAAGTTGATAAACTGTCTAAAATCAGAGTGGGAAGCTATACCAACATCTATTCCATCGAATCTTACTGAATCTATGCCCAAAAGAAAAGAATTTTTAAGTTAATTTTGTTTTTATTTTATTATAACTTCCAAAGAAATGTAATTTAATTTTTGTTCTTATTTTTAGGTTATAGACAAAAAAATAAATAATAAAGTAAATAAAAAAAATTATTTTCTATAAATTTATTTAAAGAAAAAATATGAGTCTATTATTACTAAGTAGGAAAAAGTTGCTTAGGTTTCGAACAATACTGTATATATATAGTTCGATATAACCATCCGAAGAAAAAATTAGAGCTGTCAGTATATTCCCAATCCCAACAAGTCGACAAAGTTTATCGAAAACTATGCAGTAATGGCGAAGCCATTGTCTGATTTATTAAGAAAAAATATACCGTTCGTAATAACCGATGATGTTGTGATATCTTGCCAGCAGCTTAAAGAAACTCTTACTAACGCCCCGGTATTGAAGTTATACGACCCTGATGCCATTACGGAAGTACATGCAGACGCAAGTAAATTTGGATACGGGGCAGTTCATTTGGAAAAAAAGGTTTAGATGATAGGGAGTTACACCCAGTCCAGTACATGAGCCGTAGGACCAAAGACTACGAAGAGAGGTATCATTCGTACGTACACCTCCAGTGTTAGCGATCGTAGAAGCATTAAAAAAATTGCGAATATACTTGTTGGGTATACCCTTTAAAATCATCACCGATTGCAACGTCTTCAAAATAACTATGCGTAAGAAAGATAATCCGATGGGCTATGTTTTTGAAAGATGTCTCGATGAAATTGAGCACAGACCAGGTAAAAGGATGAACCACGTAGATGCATTGATCCGAACTTCATGTTTATTGGCAGAGAGCAGCTTGGCCCACAAGATGAGAGAAGCACAGGATATTGATGAACAAATAAAAGCCATAAAAGCTCTTTGGGAATATGACGCGTCCGAAAATTATTTTATGAGTAATTGCGTATTGTTTAAAGATCTCAATAAGGAACTGATTGTAGTGCCAGAACATATGTAGGACGAAATAATTACGATTGCCCACAAACAAGGTCACTGTGGTGCTGCTAAAACCCAGGACTTAGTAGAAAAACAGTACCACATACCACACTTAAAGCACGTCGTGAAGAGCTGCATTGAGTGCCTTATCACGAATCCAAAGACAGGTAGGAAAGAGTGTTACCTCAATCCGATAGATAAAGAGGATGTGCCACTAAGAACTTTTCACATAGACCATGTCGGTCCAATAGAAATTACAAAAAAGGCATACGATTATATTTTTGTGGTGGTTGATGCTTTTTCTAAATTCGTTTGGCTGTACCCCACGAAATCTACAGACTGTTTGGAAAGACAGTCGTCAATTTTTGGTAATCCCGTGAGAGTTATCAGTGATAGAGGGGCAGCTTTTTCGTCAAAAGTTTTCGAGAAATATTGTAGAGGAAATCATACAACATCTTCTTATAGCAACTGGAGTTCCAAGAGGAAATGGGCAGTTAGAGCGAATAAACAAAATAAATATTTCAATGCTGACGAAGCTCTGCGCCGAAGTTCCTGTTAGGTGGTACAAACACTTACGTCGTGTTCAGATGGTCATAAACTCTACACCGTTCCAAAGTACCCAGTCTGCACCTTTCAAGCTGCTAACTGGTGTAGAAATGAGACTACCCTATAAACCGGATTTAAGAGAAATTCTGAAAACCGAGCTGATGCTGTATTTTTCAGTAATAGAGATAAAGCCAGAGCGGAGGCTAAAGAAAATATAGCTAGGATACAGCAAGAAAACTGTTTGATAACGTTCGGAAGCCCGAGCAAGAATATGCCGTGAATGAGTTGGTCGCCATAAAGCGTACCCAGTTTGGGAGTGGTTTAAAACTTAAGAGGCAGATTCATCGGTCCGTACAAGGTAATAAGAAAACTTGCGTATGGATGGTATGAAGTCGAAAAAGTTGGCCGTAGCCAAATTCATGAAACGGTGGCAATCCGAGCCGTATTGCCATCAGGCTGGCCGACTATAGGGTACTGTCTTTAGTCGACCACTTTTATTCCAGGTTAAACAGACGAAACAGACTTAATTATTAAACTTAAGATAGAAGTCGAACAAAAAAAAGACGTCTTAAAGCATCCCCCCGTTGTCTAGAATGAAATAATTTTTATCAAATTATTTTTAAATTATCTTATTAAATAAAATAATGAATAATCAACCCAAGAATTGTTTATTTTTCTACATATATATAAGTATTCATATATATATATATATATATATATATATATATATATATATATATATATAATATATTAAATCTGGCAGCCATGTCTGAGTAAACGCACGTTTTTTTGCGGCAGATCAATTTATAAAGATTATATTATAATAAAAATTGTGAATATAATTGTAATATTTTTATATATTTAGATGATGTTAAAAAAAATTTTTTGTCTGTACTTTGTTGGAGAAGTTTCTTTTGCCAAAGTTCCCACCTCGATCGTTATTGCTGCCGTGGCCGCGATATTACCTTTCACTTTGCCAAACGACTGTTTGTCTGCATTAAAATAATTAACACTCAGTATTCAATTTGAGTACTATAGCTGGTTGGTGTGTTATTTGGCAGGTGCTGGTAATCAACCACGATAGGATAAAATGCCGGGAAAATTTATTAAATGTGGTATTTGCAATCTAAATATTGGGAAAACTCAAGGTAGTGTGCAATGTTCAACTTGCGGTTGCAGATCAGTGATCAAGTTTTAACATTGTTGATGGACATGAAGTCTTTGTCCTATATTTGTAATAAATGTAGAACAAATCCTCCTAGGATGTTGGATAAAACGTTTGTTGATGATATTGCTAGTATTAAAAAGAAAATGGATCTATTGATTAGCAAGAATGAGAAGGATCTATGTGAGATTAAAAATGCCTTTTCTGAAATTGTTAGTTGCAACAACTTAATTGAACAAATCAATGATTCTACAGCTGCAAATATATTTTTATCTTGAGGTTGAGAATAATAGACTTCATTAGGCTTAGATGATGTTATTACACCTATAATTAAAATTGGTTTAACTTATAATATCTCTCTTACGAGCTGCCAGATACAACATTCCTGCTATATAAACAAGGAAAGGGAAGTGCTTGTCAAGATGAACTCAGTCTTTTTGAGAGACCAATTATGAAAGAGTATTTCAAATCCCGTAACCTGAAGCTGTGTGATGTATTTGGTGGTGAAATTGTGAGTCGCATTTACTTAAATGATCATCTTTCTCCTGCTTCTGGGAAGTTCAAAGCTATTTGCAGAAAATTTCTGCGTTTTAAGAAGATTAAATATTTTAAGGTACTTAATACTAATGAAGTCCGTGCTAAGATTACACTCTTGAATGGTGAGTCCATTATCTATGATACTAAGAAATGAGTCTTGCTTCTCAACGATGATTCATCTACTTAGTTATTTCTGCTAAGAAATTATACTTGTTTTTTCCTTTTTTTAGTTACACCTACTATATAATCTTTGTATTCAAAATTTTTGTTCATCTCAATAATTTATGATTAGCCGTAAGATATTTTATGAACATATTTAATGTATTTTAATGTTTTGAATTATTGCCTTTTTCTTAACTGTTGTTCACATTTAGGTTCCCCAGTGAAGTGCATTTTTTATATATTGATGGGTTCTAATGGAAATAGTGGGCCTTTAATAAGTGGTAATGTTAATTCCAGTGCTGTGCTTGGAGTTTGTGATAATTTACTGAATGTTGCTCATCTAAATTGCTAAAGCATTAGGCCATCGGGCGGTTTTTCGAAATTCGATGAGCTAAAATGTTTTTTATTGGAGTCAAAATTAGATGTTTTCGCTATTTCAGAGACATGGCTTAAACCTTATGTTTCGAGCAGTGCTGTGAATATTTGGGGACTTAATTTTTTTAGGAATGATCGACCTGGCTCAAAAGGCGGGGGAGTTAGAATTTATGTTTCTTCTAAGATCAAATGTAGGGAGGTTTTAAGAGTAACTGCTGCAGGCGTGTGCGAGACTCTTTTCTTAGAGCTGAATTAAAATAATGGAAAAATTTTGTTTGAACAAGAACATTGTCATTCTTTTAAACAAGAACATTGTCAGTTGCTATCGCAGTTCCCTTCGACTGTTATTTGTGGGGATTTTAATACTAATTTATTTGATGTATCCACATCTTCTAACATTCGATCCAAATGTGTAACAACTAACCAACGCATTACGACACATTCCATGGCTCGACCTCTCTTATTGATTTTATGCTAATTAGTGATTACTCCAGATTAGTGTATCATAAGCAATTCAAATTGCCCACTATGTTCCGACATGCTCTGATATGTGCTTCCTTTAAGTTTATTTTTGAGCCTGTAAACAGCGAAGTTGAAGGTCGTGACTATAACAAAATGGATTGGACTAATTTGTTAACTTTTTTGTATGGGTTTGATTCATCAATTATTAACGGTACAAGTGATGTAGATCTGTTATGTGACAACATATATTCCCTGCTATATAGCTTATATTCTTTCGTCCCTGTTGTTCGTAGGCTGATTAAGGATCGTCAAGTTGATTGGATGAAATCTAAGGAAATAGTTTTAGCAACGTCCCTTAGGAACTTGGCGTTTTCTGCATACGTGCAAAATAGATCAGACTACAATTAGCGCGTTTGTTGTAAGCAACGTAACAGAGTCAAGACTGTAATGCGTAGGCTTAAAAGAAGATATTTTTCACGACTTTTTAATAGTTCAGAAAATCCGTCGATATGAAAAGTTCTTCGTAATTCTGGTTGTTTCAGTGATAATACCTCTCAGATTGACTTTGATGTGGATGATATTAATGGCTTCTTTGCGAATTGTAGTATAGATAGTGATAATGATATTTTCAACTTTGATTATCTTGATAATTCTGTTAACTCTAAATCTTTTAGATGTTTTAATGGATTTGATGTTTTATTGGCATTGAATAAAATCAAATCTATGTCTGTTGGTACGGATTGTATTGAAGCGAAATTTTTAAAACTAGTTTTTCCCCATATTTCGGGTTTTCTTCTACATTCGTATAATACAATAATAATGAAGTCACAGTTTCCTCATTTCTGGAAAACTGCTAGAGTAGTCCCCATACCCAAAAATAAAGATGTTAATAGCGTCAGCGATCTTCGTCTGATATCAATTTTGCCTGTTCTGTCTAAAGTTTTTGAGCATATGATAAAGGATCAGATTTTGGAATCATTTCAAGTTAATTTGTATGATGCACAATTTGCTTTTCGCAAGGAACCACGTTACTTCTATGTTTGACTGACTCAATTAGACATTGTATTAATAATAACAGACTACCTGTTCTCTTATCCCTGGATATCTCCAAGGCTTTTAATTCTTTAAACCATTGTGTATTGATACAAAAACTTTTTAATGAATTTGGATTTGCAAAATCTGCGTGTTAACTAATTTTCTCCTATCTGTGTGATAGGTTACAATTTGTTTCGTTGAATGGTCTTTGCTCATCCCTGTTGCCTTTGACTACTGCAGTTCCCCAGGGATCGGTTTTGTGGCCTCTCTTATTTATTCTTTTTATGAACGATTTGTCCATGTCTGTGGACTCTGAACGTTGTAGGACACATTTATATGCTGATGATGTTGCATTGTTTTTTGATTGCGATCATTCTTCTACTGATGTAATACAAATGAATATTAAGGTTTGTCTTCAGAATATTTCTCAGTGGATGTGTTGTAATTTATTACGTATTAACAATACTAAAACTAAAGCTTTTATTTTCAATCCGTATAACAGATTTTTTTTCGACTTTGACATTTTTCTAGATGGGGTAAGAATCAGCTTTGTAGATCAACTTTTTAATACTTCAGAAAATCCGTCGATATGGAAAGTTCTTCGTAATTCTGGTTGTTTCAGTGATAATACCTCTCAGATTGACTTTGATGTGGATGATATTAATGGCTTCTTTGCGAATTGTAGTATAGATAGTGATAATGATATTTTCAACTTTGATTATCTTGATGATTCTGTTAACTCTAAATCTTTTAGATGTTTTAATGGATTTGATGTTTTATCGGCATTGAATAAGATCAAATTTATGTCTGTTGGTACGGGTTGTATTGAAGCGAAATTTTTAAAACTTGTTTTTCCCCATATTTCGGGTTTTCTTCTACATTTGTATAATACAATAATAATGAAGTCACAGTTTCCTCATTTCTGGAAAACTGCTAGAGTAGTCCCCATACCCAAAAATAAAGATGTTAATAGCGTCAGCGATCTTCGTCTGATATCAATTTTGCCTGTTCTGTCTAAAGTTTTTGAGCATATGATAAAGGATCAGATTTTGGAATCATTTCAAGTTAATTTGTATGATGCACAATTTGCTTTTCGCAAGGAACCACGTTACTTCTATGTTTGATTGACTCAATTAGACATTGCATTAATAATAACAGACAACCTGTTCTCTTATCCCTGGATATCTCCAAGGCTTTTAATTCTTTAAACTTTTTATTGAATTCGGATTTGCAAAATCTGCGTGTTAACTTATTTTCTCCTATCTGTGTGATAGGTTACATTTTGTTTCGTTGAATGGTCTTTGCTCATCCCTGTTGCCTTTGACTACTGGAGTTCCCCAGGGATCGGTTTTGTGGCCTCTCTTATTTATTCTTTTTATGAACGATTTGTCCATGTCTGTGGACTCTCAATGTTGTAGGACATATTTATATGCTGATGATGTTGCATTGTTTTTTGATTGCGATCATTCTTCTACTGATGTAATACAAATGAATATTAAGGTTTGTCTTCAGAATATTTCTCAGTGGATGTGTTGTAATTTATCACGTATTAACAATACTAAAACTAAAGCTATTATTTTCAATCGGTATAACAGATTTTTTTTCGACTTTGACATTTTTCTAGATGGGGTAAGAATCAGCTTTGTAGATCAACTTCGATATCTTGGCATTGTCCTGGATTCGAAGCTTTCCTTCGCGCTCTACATTGACCAAATGCATGGGAGAGTCTTTTTCTTTTTGTGAAGACTTTTTTCTTCTCTTTTAAAAATTCTAAAGTTTCCCAACCAAGAAAGATAGAAATCTTTTATAAATTCTCAATCCTTTGCATTAACGATCCTGCCACTACATTATAATAGGCCTAGAACGGATCTTTCCTGACAGAGAGTCCTGCCAAAAAATTTTTTTCTTGAAGTCACTTTACAAATCCTTACATGAGCTAGCAGGAAGAAATAAGCCGAAGTTTCCAAAAAGGGGTAGAATCAACAGAATACGTATTAGAAAACATAAGAGCAATGGGAATAGCGGACACAAAACTAGAGCAGAATTAAAACTCCTATGCTGTAAATGAAAGTAGGATATCTTTAAGTCTAGAACTAGTTATAATATTGTTAACAATTTTGGTAGGAATTTAGAAATTATTACAACAGTATAAAAAGAAACAAATTACTACTAATGCAGTCATATGGATCAAATTATAGAAGAACTTCAGATAATAATAAATGCGACGAAATCAAAAGGTAGAAAATATATACAATACATATATACATGACTTAGTAGACAGTTTAAAAAATTAGTTAGTCATTTATCAAATACAATTAGGCAACAAAAGAATGAAGAATTCTAAGCCCTAAAAGCAACCGCAATTGAACTTTAAAATAACACCTCAATTTAGACAGCTTAAACAAAAAAGCTTTGGACACAATTCCCATATTTGACACAAAACATACACAGCGCGACATATTTCTATCTGTGATGGAAATTATTCACGATGAACAAGGAAAAAAGAACTTAATAAAATATATATCATAAAATTAAGCGATAGGATTAGAGGTATTTTAATGACACAAGACATACCAAGAATATTAAACAAACTAAAATCATCACCATCGAAATATTTTAAGTCAAGCAAGGCAGCCAGTAGTCTTCACTCGGAAATTATAAATATTAAACGAAGAGGTAATGTGTCAAGTTTTAGAGAAAAAGTAAACACATTGATTTCAGAATTAACCATAGTGCAGTTCAGTGACCTTGAAGACAGTTCAAATGAAGCAGCACGTTCTGCAATTAGAATGATGAACGAAAAATTATAGCTCGAAACATTCCAAGAAGGTAACAGCAGTTGTTGCAGCACAACATTAATCATCAGCACAAGCATTTGAAATAGCAAGCACACAAGAAACACTATTACAGACAAAAAAACAAAAAAGATCTTCCATATAAATGACAGAAATCGACGCAGTAATAACAATTTCAACTATAGTAATAGATACAACAATCAAAAAAGACAAAATTTCAACATCTACAGAAATGACAGAAACTACAATAATAACTATAACAACAACAATAATGTCTACGTCAGCTTTATTAGGGGCCCACTGTTTTACAGCAGATGCCAAAAGAAGAAAGCATGACGCACAGATGGCGTTTAATTGGTGTAATAAAATTTCTTTTAATGACATTCTTTTAATTTTTTGTGAAGGCATTCGTGTTTTAAACCTCGGAGCCTAATGATCGTTTGAAGAGTTCTTGCTGTGTCCGATAGTTATTTTGTAGAAGAAAATCAAACTACCCGAAAATAAAGGAAAGTATATTAAGGAATTCATCTTGGCAAATTTTCTTATTTTGGTAATTTTTTTCGAGTTTTGCTTTTTATTTACAACAAAGCTTATCATTCTTGTTCCCACGTCTTCGAAAGTATACACCTTCTTGTGGCGTAAATATTGATCCAATCGAGCCGGATATATTGTTGGTGGGAATTAACGTTTGGTAACTAGCAAAAGGAATTTAAGGTAAAGTGCTCTTACAATTTTGGCTTTATAATAAAATAAAATTGCAAGAAGATACTGAAATATTTTTATCCGATAATTTTTAAAGTAAAAAGGTATTAAGATAATACTACTAAATATAAACACGGTATTATCATAATCTATAGATAATAAATAACTAAGTCACCCTGCTTATCTTCTTTGCAACAGCTCTGTTTTTTAGTAGTTACGATCATCAGTCGAGTTTTAGTTTATTCTTCGTGCTTCTTACATCTTGTAAAAAAAAATAAAGTAAATCGTTCTTTGATTATACAAATTGAAGAAGTATATTTGTAAGTAATCCAATAATTTTTTGTGCATAGTTTTTATTAGTTTGTGGTAATTATAAATTATTATTGCCCCTATTGCGGTTCACAACTTTTTTAATAATTTGGTCGTCTTTCATAGATCGGTATTGCCATTCACAACTTAAATGCGGTTGACTATTTGGTTGTGAGGTCGATTTTTTGGTTGTGTTTAATGCTATTGCGGTTAACCACTTTGTATGAGTTTGGTTGACAAAAACGATAAATATACACAACTGCTTATTAGCAGTTGAGTCTTTGTCGGTTATAAATTTCTATTAAATTTTTAATACATTTCCGTTAAAAAAATAATACAAAAAGAACCAAAAATGTAACAATCGTAAATATGGGTGTTTTTTGATCTTAATATAATAAATTAAATGTTTAATACACATACGCAAGACTTTAAAAATAACAACCAAGGCCTAATTTGAGTTACTTGTGCAGCTGATGTAAAGAAATTGCTAAAGGAAAGCAAAAAAAAAAAAAAAAATGGGATGACTAAAACTCAGTGTAAGAAATCGTGGGAAGGATTTATAATTGAAATAAATAGCTTGGGCCTACCCACAAGGACATTTTTATTATTATAAACAGACATCTTATTTGAATTTTTAGTTTATATAGGTTAAGACTTATTACAAAGCAAGTATTAAAAAAATTGCTAATAATAAAAAAAACAACTAACAAGCAACAGGAATGAGAAATGCATATCTCAGCTGTTATCACTAAATGATCAAGTAGCACCATCTAAACACACCTTCGGCGTTGGAAACGTTGCTCCCTCAACAAGCGAGGCTCCTGAAACTCCTCAAAATCTCGACTTGTTTGCACAGGCTTCTTAAAATGATCCTTAAATTGGTCTATTACATAATAAATTGCTTCTTTGTTCAGCCTAAAATAGCTAAAAAAATCTATGAAAAATGACTTATTATAAATACTTGTTACTTATTTTGATTATTTCGTACTTCGCACTGGGTATTTCAAGAGGATTGGAATCATCGCGTATTTTTCTACGTATACGTAGAACATTTGTATTAGCATCATGATTTTAGTCTTAAAAAAATACATCTACGCTTAAATCCATTCTTTTTATTTCATAAAAACTTGATTTAAACTTCTTTTTGCGTTTTCTTTTCTTTATTTTACAAATAATATGCACGGTATTGCCAACATGAAATCGACGTTTCATGCCGGCAACACCATAACAAATACAACTAAAAATCGTTGTGTTCTACAATACCAAAAAATAATTTGGTTGAGTCAAAGTCGGGTTGACTGACATACGACCAAACTTTGTTGAGTTGAGAACGGCAATAGGGCCATATATTTTGGGGATGATAAAGTGTTGCAAAAGTTAGTGTTTTTTCCTTTAAATTTATTTAGGAAAAGAGAACCAAAACATAAAAGGAAAACAGAATAAAAATTAAAAAAAAACTCTATTTCAAACTAAACAAAAAAAAAAAAAAAAAGAATAATAGGAATTGTGAATAAAATACAACAAATTAAAATTGTTCAGTTCAAAGCAACACATGTATGTTTTTCCTGTGCAGCAGTGAGCAGAAAAATAGATGAATTGTGAACCTTTTGTGGGATGAAATTTTAATAATTACCCTTTTTATGTGTAAAACACTATAATTTTCCAGTGACTGAAAGAGATTCTTATTAGATTTTACTTCACTTTTGATGTAGCGTTTCAAGTGGATATTTATTTGTTAAAAACAAAACTAGGCACTAAGTTATTTTAACTAATTTTAACACATCTTATTACTTACACATGAAAAATTATTATTTATATTAATTATATTTCTTAATAAGAAACAATTTATTGTGTTAATAGAAACTAATTTTAGGTGTGGTAAATTGCTTTCGGTAATAAGTTTTTAAGTCAAAATGGCTAAGTCTCGAAAATTGGCAAAGTTTGAAAAGACTGCGAAAATATTTCTAGATTTTGAGAAAGAATATAGCGATATACATCAGTAAAATGTTTTAATATTTTCCCTAGAAATTCAAAAGGAAGAATTTAAGTCATTGTGGGAGAAGGTTAAAGTCTCTTATGAACAGTTTGCCACTAACGATGAAGAGGAAGATTCGGAGGAAGACTGCAAAGCCGCGACAGAACTTTATAGTCATTGTCGTAACGGATATGTTACGGTTGGTGCACTTATGGGGGAGCTCACTTTTCTAAACAAGGCGGAAATGTCTTCCACGCAATCTGCTGGAAACTTAGGTGGATTACCTGCACTTGACTGTCGAATACGAAATATTCTTATGAAGTTGCCACCTTGTACTGTGGAAATTTTTCATGGCGATTACTAATCTTGGCCTTCTTTTCGGGATATGTTTGCAGCGGTCTATATAAAGGGTGCAGACATATCTTCAGTGGAACGGCTCTTTTATTTAAGGCAATTTACGCAGGGTGAAGCTTTAGAAATAGTAAATAAATCTTCTCTTACGGATCAAAGATTTCAGGTTGCATGGGCAAATTTGAAGGATAGGTACGAGAATAAAAGAATTTTAATTAACACACAATTGAAGATGTTATTTAATCTCGTACCTGTTAGATCGGAATCTGCCAGCGAAATAAAAAGGTTACAAAGAGATGTCAATAATTCTATATCTGTACTTAGGTTGCACGATATTGATATTTCGAACTGGGATCCCATCTTTGTTTACCTCTGCTCTACAAGACTTCCGGTCCTTACTTTATCCTTATGGGAGCAGACAGTTAGAAATAAGACCGAAATTCCTAAATGGGAGGAATTGGATGGGTTTTTGACCTCAAGATTTGAATCACTAGAAACAGTTTTCGATATAAGAAGTTTGGAATTACCGAAATCTGCTAGGATGCCTAAGTCTGAAATACATTCGGGTTTTATGCGGAAAGTTAGATCCTATCAAACAAAATTATCAAAACCATCTTGTTTTTCTTGCTCAAAAGATCATGCTTTGAATAGCTGTCCAAAATTTTTGAGTTTGGACCCTGTGGGAAGGTTTTTAGTAGTAAAAAGGAATAATCTTTGTATAAACTGTTTAAATGATGGTCACAGGCTAAGTGAATGTCAGAGTTCTTTCAGCTGTCTAAAATGCAAACTAAGGCACCATACTCTATTGCATCGAGAAGTGTCTAGAACTTCTACTGCCGATAATGGTGCGGTTGGCCCAAGTATCAGCCAGCAAGTCGTAAACGAACATCATATTCAGAATTGTTTCGCTACGGCTTCTAGGCAAATACTTTTGGGTACTGCAGTGGTTGATATCGTCCATCGGGGGGAGGTCTTCAAGGCTCGAGCTCTTATTGATTCGGGATCACAAGCCACGTTTATTTCGGAAAAATTTCAGAGGCGTCTTGATCTGCCAGTCAAAAATATAAATGCGAAAGTGACTGCATTAAATGACGCTATGTCGGGTTCAGTAAGAAAAGAATGTTTGTTCGCTTTAAGCTCGCCGTTAAATAATCGACTTAAAATTGAGGTGTCTGGTTTAGTATTACCAAAGCTTACTGGTCGGCTGCCTGGTGAATCAGTTAGTATTTTGAACTCTTCTGCACTATTAGAAATTCAGTTAGCTGATCCGAATTTCACGGAAAATGATCACGTAGATTTGTTGATTGGTGGTGACATTTACCATAAAATAATGTTAGATGGCGTCAAGCGAAATATTCTCGGTAACTTGATGGCACAAGAAAATATTTTTGGATAGATCATCACAGGGCCTCTTCCGAACAATGGTTCGAAAGTATCTGCGAATTGTGTTTCATTTTTCCAGAGTTTGGGTTAGACAAACAGCTCGAGGCCTTTTGGATATTGGAGGAGCCACCCGCAACGAACAGGTTGACGCCTGAGGACGAATATTGTGAGGAGCTATTCAAAAGAACAGTAAAAAGAAATGCCTCTGGACGTTATATCGTTTCGATGCCATTTAAACCCCAGTTTCGGTCTGGCAAAAGTTTAGGTTGTTCTCGTAAAAAAGCACTCAGGCAATTTTTAAGAAACGAGCGTCTTTAATGAGAAATCCGTCACTCAAGAAGATATATGACGACGTATTATCATATGAGTCACTGGGACACATGGTTAATGTTGATAGTAAGGATTTGAATAGAATGGAGTCGTACTATTTATCGCATCATGCGGTCTTTAAACCTGAAAGTTCCTCCACTAAGGTTAGGGTAGTTTTTAATGCATTAAGTCGGACTTCTTCGGGGCTAAGTTTAAATGATGTATTGTTTCCTGGTCCGGTCTTACATAACGATTTGACTTTGTTGATTATGAGGTGGCGGTTTTATAGATATGTCTTTACTGGAGACATTGAGAAAATGTACCGGCAAATACTCTTAAACTTGGACCAAACGGCTTATCAGAAAATAGTTTTTCGTAGGCATCCTAACGAGCAAGTAAAAGAGTTTGAGTTAAGAACTGTAACTTTTGGCGTGAACTGTGCTCCTTTTCTTGCTATCAGAATTTTACATCAGTTGGCTGCAGATAATGAAACAAAATGGCCTTTAGCATCAAAGATTTTACGAAAGATGATGTACATAGATGATGCGTTGGCAGGAGCCCATGATATATCTCTAGCTATAAGGGCTAAGGAGCAATTAATACTATCATTATCGTCAGCTGGTTTTTCGATGAAGAAATGGACATCAAATGATAGCCGAGTTTAACACAGGTTACCATCTGAGCACTTATTGAATGAGGGTTTCTTAGAAATTGAGGACTTCAGTTCAAGTAAAACTCTGGGAGTGAGATGGAATGCTAAGCTCGATAGATTCTATTTTAGAACTTCTGAGATTGAATATAAGGAAAATTTTACAAAAAGGGAAGTTCTCTCCACAATAGCTAAACTTTTCGACCCATCTGGCTGGTTAGCGCCAATTATTATTAAAGCAAAGATCTTGATGCAGAGAATTCAGAGTGAAAAAACTGCCTGGGATGACTTTTTATCGGAAATAGTGTACTGAAATGGAGACAATTCTTAAGTGACTACAATTTTATTAACCAGATAGAGATTTCTCGCTGGGTTGGCTTTAAACCAACCTCCAAGGTAGAGCTTCATGGATTTTCAGATGCGTCAGAAAAGGCATATGGCGCTTGTATCTACGCTCGGCTTGAGGAAGAAGATGGTTCAGTCCAAACCCATCTTTTGTTGGCGAAATCCAAGGTGGCTCCACTAAAAACTGTTTCCTTACCGAGAATTGAACTGTGCGGAGCTGTTGTTCTATCGAACTTACTGGACACTATCAGAAAAGATTTGAATATTGAGGAGAGTAAGACGAAAATTTATGCTTGGACCGATTCCGTGATAGTTTTAGAGTTTCAAAAATGTGGTGGTATGGTCCATCATGGCTGCAGTCTTCCACCAGTCGTTGGACTACTGCTCCTCATCAAGATTTTGGTACAAGAGAAGAATCAAGAAATCACATGGTCTTTTACGCATATTTTACGCATTTTTATGATTTGCTAGATAATTTTTCCTCATATCCAAGGGCTTTACGTGTTTCGTCATAAGTAGTGCGAGCTATTAATATTATGTTGAAAGTTGAACCGTATGGGTACCCTGGCGTTGAGGTTGCCAAACCCGAGTTAGAATCGGTGAAAGTCAAACTGATAATAATCGCTCAAAAGTTTTGGTATCCAGTAAAGTTCCACAGGTTATCCGAAAAGGAGAAAATTATAGAGGGAGAGTTGTTCAATTTGAATCCATCCTTAGATGGGAAAGGTTTAATTCGTGTCGGAGGCCGTCTAGGGAATGCGCCGAACTTGACCTACAGTGAGAAGTTTCCAATTTTGTTGCCTTCTAAGTGCAGGTTTTCCTATCTATTTATAAGCTTTATTCACAAAATAACATTACACGGAGGCAATCAGTTAATGTTACGAGTATTACGGAAAGAATTTTATATTCGAAAGGTGAAAAATTTGATCAAAACTGTTATAGGGCGTTGGAAGATATGCACAATATATAAAAAGGCAGCTCAAAGTCAGATAATGTCTGCTCTTCCAACGGAAAGAACAGTTCTTTCACGTCCATTTACTGAAACTGGGGTTGATTTCACCGTGTCGTGCCTGCCTTATAACAAAGGGATATGTTTGTTTATTTGTGTGTTTCGCTATGAAGGCCATTCACTTGGAAGCGGTCAGCGATTTGTCAACGACAACCTTTTTGGCAGCATGTGCTAGATTCGTTGCAAGGCGTGGTCTCCCCAAAGATATGTATTCGGATAACTAACTAACTAACTTTGTAGGTTGCCTCCAGGGTTCTAAGATCAGAATTTCATAATTTCCTCTCAATCTCAGGGTGTACAATTAACTCAAAATATGGTCCACAAGGTTTAAACTGACATTTTTATCCCGCGAGTGCACCTCACATGGGTGGTCTGTGGGAAGCTGATGTAAAGAGTTTTAAACACCATTTTAGAAGAAAAACAGGTGGTTTAAAATATACATTCGAAGAGTTTTTGACTTTGTTGGCAAAAGTTGAGGCTTGCTTAAATTCAAGGCCCTTGTGTCCTGTATCTGAGAGTCATGCATGTTCTGACTCCGGGTCATTTTTTGGTAGGTGGTCCCTTGCTAGCTGCACCTGAAGTGGAGATATCAGAACCTCCCACCTCTATTACAAATCGGTGGAAGAAAGTGAAGGCTTTAAATCAGCGTCTCTGCTTGACATGGAAGGAAAAGTATTTAAAAGATTTGCAGAAACGAAATAAATGGAAATTTGTAGAAAAAAATATTGAGATAGGAGAGATGATTGTCATTCGAGAGGATAATCTACCGGTTAATGAATGGCGGTTGGATCGCGTATCTAAACTATATGTGGGAAAAGATGGTCACGTTAGAGTTGTGGAAGTAAAAACAGAGCGGGGCTTAGTTGTAAAACCAGTTGTGAAGCTTGTAGTTCTTCCAACAAATTAGCATTTTGCTTTCAATTTTTTTCTTTTATTTACCTTAAATTTTTACAGCATCATGGTCTCTGCAAAGAAATATGTCGAAGGTCGCCACGGCAAAGGGAAAATGGTTTGCAGAGTGTGCTTACAGGGCCACCCTTTGCGATTTTGTAAGAAGTTTTTACAAGTGAATTATAAAGAACGTATGCAATTAGTATCTATTTATAAATATTGTGCGGGATGTCTTAGTCACGACCATACCTGGCGTACTTGTGAAAGTACGGGGAAATGTAAACGCTGTGGAGATATGCATCATACGCTTCTACACAAACCGGGCTCAAGACCTCGTTCGTCTGCCCCGAGTTCCGAGGATAAGGTTAAGCGTTTAAACCGGGGACATCGTTCGTCTACCCGCCCTAAGAGGAGAGGACCTAGTTCATCCCATATCTCAGCCAGAGGACCTCGATCGTCCAATGGTGGCGAAAGTGAGGGACCTAGTACGTCCCAAGCTTTGGTTCCAAGCCATTCAAGAGAACTAAAGACGACCGCGCGCAATTGGCTTAAGCGTCGAAATCGATTCAACGAGACCGCATGTTTACCAGTGTATCAGCTTACTGAAGCCATCATGTTGCGGCCAACTGCTCTAGTGAAGATTATCTGCGGAGATTGCTATTCGTCTAAATGGAAAGTCAGTTCGCGTTGGAAACGGGAGTAAGATTTTACTAAGTATTTGAGGCAACCATGGAATAATATGACTGTAGAGACTTATGCCGAAGTAAGACGCCGATATCGCATTCTTACTCCTCAAAAATCTGTCGATGGTAAGATCGTGAATGAGTTTCCTGGGTTGCAGCTTGCTGATCCCTAGTTTTATGTGGCTGCATCTGTACAAATTACCCTAGGCGGTGATGTATATCACCGTATTATTCGCAATGGTGTCATGGGTGGTTCTTTTAGAAAGCCTCTAGCGCAATTTACCATTTTCGGTTACATAATTTTAGGATCGTGCTCTCAATGAGTAATGGTGTAAATCTTTTGATACTTATTTTTTTTAATTTTTAATTTCTATTGAATTATTGGTCATAATTTCTATTAATAAACTAAATTTATTTTTTTTTCCTTTGAATTATAGAAGTTTCGTGCCTTTGTGGTTAGTAGTTGTACATTAATTATTTTACAGAGAATACTGTTGGGTTTCTGGTTGCAGTAATGCAAGTCGGCCGGGATGTGTACGTCAGCTTTATTAGGGGCCCACTGTTTTACAGCAGATGCCAAAAGAAGAAAACATGACGCACAGATGGCGTTTAATTGGTGTAATAAAATTTCTTTTAATGACATTCTTTTAATTTTTTGTGAAGTATATTTTTAAGCGCGATGTTGTAAAGGCATTCGTGTTTTAAACCTCGGAGCCTAATGATCGTTTGAAGAGTTCTTGCTGTGTCCGCTAGTTATTTTGTAAAAGAAAATCAAACTACCCGAAAATAAAGTAAAGTATATTAAGGAATTCATCTTGGTAATTTTTCTTATTTTGGTAATTTTTTCGACTTTCGCTTTTTATTTACAATAAAGCTTATCATTCTTGTTCCCACGTCTTCGAAAGTATAAACCTTCTAGTGGCGTAAATAATAATAATAGCAAAATTTTAATAATTACAATAGGAATCCAAATAATACCAACAGAATATACAACACAACTAATGCTTACAACAGAAATTATAAGAACAAGCAAGTGTGCGCACAATACATCAACAGGGTAACGAAGAAACCCTGGAGATTCAGGGCAAATCTCCAGAAAGAGAAAATAACATATTCACACAATAAATCCCAACACTTTGAACTTTATATATTTACCTATCAAAATCCTGACGTACCAGCTGACTTTCTAATAGATACTGGTTTTTACATAGCCCCTTGCAATGAAAATGCCATACACGGATAACGTATTTAAACACGATATTTTTAGATTGAATGGCATAACTAAATATTATACACAAGCCCTTAGGTTAGGTTAGGTTAGGTCAGGCAGGCAGCCGTGTTGCCACAGCCCACTTGGGTCTACTAATTGGTCCCTTTGTGTTACCTGCTGTTAGAAGGGAGAGAGAAGAAGAAACAGAGAGAAAAGATTAAGATAGGAATTAGGAATGAAGAGATGAGGACAGAAAGAAAGAAAGAAGAAAGAACCGCGGGTTTGAGAATACGGAGAAGGCCCGAGAAAAATGCAGAGAAGAATCCGCTAAGTGAGACCGGTCGACCAACGTGTGCTTTCATCCCCTGAATGAGTCACGGCGCACAGTGGCTGAAAATCGTTTTTCGTTGGCCAAAAGTAAATTTTTTTTTGTCACCGATTTTTAAAATGTTTACGTCATTTTGTAGTTAATATATCCAAATTAAGGTAGCCGAAAAATTATGTTAAAATATTGATATTTGTGGGCGTGGCATGCTGTCAAACTCAATTTTTTTTTTTAATTTCAGAAAAAGGTGTTTTTCTTTGGTTTTTTACCAAAATTAAATGGTTACTACTCGCAAGCTATCATCGATAATGGTCTGCGGTTTTTTTTTATAATGTTGGTAGGATTATTGTCTTTAGTTGTTGTAAGTAGGCACAGCTCTAGCGTTTAATATTAGGGGCGTTATGAAATATTTATGAAACTACTATATTTTCCTCAAATTTAAACTTTAGTGGAATAGAACTTCTAGGGAACAAAAGGGAACAAGAAACATATACAACCACGAGAAAGGTGAAAGTGTCCTCTTTAAGGCTATATATACTTTTGCACCCGCCACGAGCCGCCTGTAGAACATTTTTTTCATTTTAATGAAATTACTCGAAAAAAATTCATATACAATGGTGTATTAAATTTTCATTTTTTTGCCTAAGAGTTTATTTTTTTTTTAGTTTAGGCTACGTATAACTAAAAAAAATAAATATAATACCTTCGAAAGGGTTTAATGGCTTTGTTTTGATCAGCAAAAAATAAGTAATAAAATTATCACAATGGGCTCTACAGGAAGCATATGATTTCTTTCTAAATTTACCTGTTATCAAATGTTAGGGTCAACCAAAGTCATAAACAATTTTATAACAATAATTGCGAAATTAAACCACTAAAGTTAAAAAACAACCCCATATTGACGCATGAGTGCAGTTTTGTTCAATTTAAGCGCTACCTGCTATTAAATTAAAGATCAGTGTGTGAAGAACATGTATCTAAAAATTTATAAAAGTACGGATTCGTTAAGGGATTACTCAGTAATAACTTAATCTTTTAAGTGTACGGATAAAACATAACAAACGCAAATAAAAATATTCAGAAAAAAATGGAGAGCGTCAGTTATAAAGAACTGGCCGAAGTGTATTTTAGAAACAAAAATCAGGAAAACATTCTTAGTTACGTTAAAATAAAATTAAACTTAAATTCGTGTAGCACCAAAATGCAAGAACAATTATATAATTTCGTCAAAGCACTAAAAAAACGCTACAAAGAAGTTATGTACAGTAAACAAAAATTTTATATAAAAAGTGCAAAGTGGTTAGAAGGTCAACTTACTGTCGCTGCAGAAACAGCAAAGCAAGATAAGGCTGGAAGACCACGCAAATCATTAGTGGACAATTGCAGCGTTAGATCTAAGAGGCGGAAGCTTAAAGATATTAATGATGCCTTTGGTTCTACAAATATAAAAGAATCTTTCCTACATCAATTACGATCACAGAACCAATTTACAAAAGTGGATATCATTGAAAAAGTTGTTAAAGCTAGTCCACCGAGAACAAAACGGATTCTTAAAAGTATACCAACTCCGAATGATGCAATACAGTACACAAATGAGGAGGCATTAGCATTATTTTTGGATTTGAAATTAACAAAACAGAAATATAATAAACTCAGACAGCGTGCGATTGAAAAAGGCTCAAATATATATCCAGCATATCATCACATGACCGCTGCTAAAATGGACTGTTTGCCATCAAAGGACACTATTACAATCACACAAATTTCGGCAGAGGTACAACTACAATCTCTACTTGATCACACAGCCGAACGCTTGCTGCAATCAATAACAGGAAATGAGTTGAAGAAATACGGAAACACAAAGTTAATTCTTTTTTGTAAATGGGGATGTGATTGTTCTTCGGGACAAAAACAATATAAACAAGCTGTATGTGAAAATATTTCTGACTCAGATATGTTCATGGTATCATTTGTACCATTGCGATTGAAAAAGATTTTGGAAGATTCAGAGCCTTCGACTAGTACAACGCAAACAATGGATATTTGGAAAAATGAGACACCATCTTCTACGAAGTACTGCAGGCCAATCAAATTTCAATTCAAAAAGAAAACAAATGATGTTATTAATAAAGAAATTAGTGATATCAAGGCCCAAATTACAACACTACACCCATTACAATTACAGTTAGATGGGCAGCAAATTGAAGTAAGCTACAAGTTAGTCCTGACAATGATAGATGGAAAAGTGGGTCAGGCTTTGACTAACACGAAGGCTGCATCCAGCTGCATTATATGCCAAGCAACATCAACCCAATTAAACCAAGTCCCAGCAAAATCATTAGATAATACCGATGCATATGAATTTGGATTATCACCACTACACGCAAGAATACGACTTATGGAACACATACTAAAAATCATTTATGATTTGGATTTCGGGTATTCAGGATCAATAAGAAACAACGAGACCAACAAAGAGTTAAGAAGTTCAAAAAAGAAACATGTTCAAGATGAATATCGCTAAGGTGGACTGATTATAGATCAGCCAAAACAAGGGTCAGGCAATACCGCAAGAAGAATCTTTTCAGATCCAGAAACAGGATCTGAAATAACAGGAGTGGATTTTAACCTTATTTTCAGATTTAAAATAATACTAGAAGTATTTGCGTGCAATGAAGAAATTGACTGTAGAAAATTTGGAGATTATGCTAAGGAAACTGCAAAAATATATACAACTAACTACCCAAGGAGAAATATGTCTGCAACAGTTCACAAAATCCTTTATCATGGTGAAGATGTCATTAAATATCATTTGGTGCCACTTGGAGATCTATCAGAGGAGGCTCAGGAAAAAAGGAACAAGGATTACATATTTTATAGAGAGCACAATACTAGGAAAATTTCACGGAATTCAACAAATGAAGATCTATTTAATATATTATTGGCAACGTCAGATCCGTTCATATCCAGTATTCGAAATCAATGGAAAGTGGACCATTGGGATTTAGATGAAGAAGCCAGAAAACTGCTAAAGAACAGAAATAGCACAGAACAAAATATGGAATATTTGCAATTAATATTTAAGTCAAACGAATAAAAATTATAATTGCCTTTCATTATTCTTTAAGTACGGAAAACATTGTATTAGTAAAAAATAAGTTAAAACGTTATATTTGACCGAGTCGAATCTTAAATACCTTCCAACTATATAGGATGATGGAGGGGTAAGGGGGTAGTGAGGTTAAGGTAGCGTAGAAGATCAAATTATATTTTCTTGTTGCTTAACCGAAAAAAAAATTTTTTGTTTGGGGGGGTGAGGTGAAGGTAGCGCAGAAGATCCGAGTACATTTTCCATTCGTCATGAAAGCTTAAAAATTAATTTTTTATGCAATCTAGGCTTAGGTAATAAAATTTGTTAATTATTGACACTATTTTTCATATAATATGCTATATAAACGCCCACTAAAAGGGGGCGGGGTCCAAAAATAAATTTTTATGATTTTCTGGCTCCAGGGTAAAGACCTTGAACTTTCTTAGGCATAAAAATGTTTCATTTGCTTAACAAATTTACAAAAAAAACTTGTAAAAATGTGTAGTTTTTCAGGGGTTGGTTTAGTTCTTCTTAGGGGAATTTTTTTCCCCCTGGTCCGACTTGGCCATTTACGAACTTAGCCTGCCCTATCCTTCAAGATATATATGTACCAAATTTCAAGGGTCTAGCTCTTTTCGTTTAGACTGAATCGTGTTCATACAGACAGGCGAATGGACGGACGGCCGGATGGACGGACGGACGTATGGACAGACGGACATAGCTATATCGTCTTAGATTTCATCACTGATCAAGAATATATATACTTTTTTGGATCTTAGAGGGATATTTTACTATGTTACACACAGAATAAACCCATATTTCACTCTTAAAGTTAAAAAAATTAAAATGTTCAACTTTGACCTCGAATTCCTTAAAAAGTCCTCAATCAATTTTAATGTAATTGAAACTGAATCAAGCTGAACTAAATATCTATCCATTAAAAAAAATTATTTCAATATTTTGATCGGTTCAAAAGTTACAGAATTTTGGCCAACGAAAAACGATTTTCAGCCACTGTGCGGCGTCCGGTTGTGGGCCGGTAAACCACCCACTGTGCCTTAAGAAGGAACTAATCCTAACTGGACCCATTGACGATATACCATAAACGCCCTCATAGTACCGCTGACCAAGATATCCCAGCCGTATAAACCCCAGCACAGGGCATTGACAGAAGAGGTGTTCCACCGTCTCTTCTTCCTCCTCGTCCTGACAACTTCTGCAGTATGGGGTCCAAATAGACAGTGCCCAGTGATCGCAGTCACGTAGTCGAACCCTCGGTAGCTGCAACAGTGCAGCCGTTCTGCCCCGATCCAAAGAGGGCCAGATTATTCTAGCGGTAAAACATGTCGACTCGTTAGACCGTCTGGTCTGGGCCAGTTCGTAGATAGCAGCGTTGATGCGCTGTCCGCAAGCAGAGAGGTATGCCACAGAAAGTGTCAATGTCACCCCTGTCAAGCATTGTCCCCCTTTTCGTCAGTTTATCGGCAACGAGGTTGCCTAAAACGGTCCCATGTCTCCTCACCCACTTTAGGGTGACTGTCGAAACCTCCGCCATTCCGTTAAGGGATGTCCGGCATTTAGAGACAAGTTCAGATGTGGTGAACACACCTTTGAGGGACGTAATTGCGGCTTTACCGTCGGTACTGATAAAAATATCCCTGTTAGATATGTTATAGTACCTCAACTTGCACACCGCCTTTCTATAAGCAGATATTTCCGCCTGTCAAACACTACAGTCATTTGGGAGTCTGAAAATCATCATTATCCCAAATTTCTCAATATATACCCCAACTCCCAGCCCTCTCTTGGAACCATCCGTGTATACTCAGAGTGTTCGAGATTGAAGAGAGTGGCCTTCCGTCAGGTCAAAGAGAATTCTTCTTGTGAGGGAGGGTTCTGAAGTGCGGTAATCCACAAGATCAGGAATAACATCCGTGATCCGTAGTACGCTAGCATGTCCCCATGATTTATGGTTTCATGCGCCTATAACATTCAGTCTGACTACCGTCCTCTCCGCCACCCTTTTGGCCTGAAGATTCACGGGCTGCCAGTTGAGCATGGCGAAAAGCACCTTTGTGGGTGTTATTCTAATGGCCCCAGTCATTAAGATGAGCACTTTAGAGCAAGATCGGCCTAATAACCGCCTCAAGAAGCTAATTTACACCCCTTGGGTTGATGCCCCAGGTTTTACCGATTGCCCTCCTGCAAACGTATATTGCTGTAATGGCCTTTGACACCCTGGCTAGGATATTCATTTTCCAAGATAGCTTACTATCCAAGATAACTCCCAGAAGCATCGCGCTGTTGGATAGATTAAGTGGAACCCCATTCAGTCTGGGTAGACCAAAAGAAGGAAGTTTATATTTCCTAAAGAAGAGAACAAGTTCCGTTTTTGGTGGATTGACACCCAGTCCGTTCCGCCGCACCCATGTGCAGTTTTCCCTAAGCGCTGTTTCCAACCTTTGTGCTACCGTATCGGCGTGTATCCCTGACACTGCCACCGCCACGTCATCTGCGTGGGCGACAGTCTTAAAGCACACGGAATCTAGTTCCACAAGCAGTCTGTTAATCGCGACATTCCAAAACAGCGGAGACAAAACTCCGCCCTGTGGTGTGCCCCTTACCGCAATCCTAGTGACACTCGCCGTGCCAGAAATGTATGTTGAACAAGATTGGCAGAGATTTAGAGGATGACGTGGCTCCTTTAGAGTATTAAAGGGTTTATTTGGATGTTAGAAAAATTTGAGTGGACTGTATGTAGATTTTGAATACACCCAAATAAATATAAGAAGTCAAATCAGTTTCCCTAGATTTCTGTATCTGTTTTTAACGTTCTCTTCTCCGTAATTAGAGACGTTTAAGTGTTTTAGTTTAAGGAAAAGGAAATAAAAGTTGGGTTTTAGAATTAAATTCAATTTGCTTTATTTAGCTGTGTAGATGCTCACCGTTCGCCTGTTTCAATCCAAGTGAGTCTACCATTTTAGTTTTATAAAAAGGAAATCTTAGGAGGTAAATTTGTACATAACTTGTGACAGATCTTTCGATGATTAGGCTTTAATGCAAATGGTTTTAATTCACAATAAGTTTTTATATAGATCGTTACAATTTATGTTTTAACATTAACAAATATTTAAAAGCGAATATGTTAAAAGATACGGTTATGTAAATGCATGTTTCAATTGATAAATAATAATTGTTTCAAATATAAATGATATAAAGAATTGAAAATAAATTTGTTTAAAATTTCTATTTTAAACATGCCGGCCCCCTTGCACTTGTGCAACATTAGTGTTTGGATGAGCGCACAGCACTTGAGCTAGGGACCTTATAGCTTCAGAAATAATTTGTTGATTTGGTACTGCTGCTGTTGCTGGATTAATTGAAGGCTTGCTTTTAACTCGTTGGTTGTCGCCACGACTTTTACGGCTCTGGACAATTTTCCCACGTAAGTCCCTTTTCCTTTCAGGATTAGGGTGTAGCAGAGTATGATGATAGCTGTTACATTTCCGACATGTGATGCGCGAGGAACATGCCCGAAGATCGTGGCTCCTAGCCAAGCAATTGTCACAATATTGGAATCGACGTACTACTCGGTTTCTTTCCTTTACACTCATTCTGAGAAATCTATGACAAAACCTTAATGGATGAAATTGCTTGCACACCATGCACTGATGAATGTCTGGATTGCGAGTGCGTTTGTAATGTTTTCTATCGAAGAAAAGTAAAAAGTAATTAGAAAAGTAATGAAGAAAAGATTATAGATAAGTTTTAGTAAATATTATTCATGTGTAATTGTTGATTTTGTGATGAGAAAAGTAGTTTGACTGGTGAAAATTTTAAACTATCTGTAAGCAAACTCCGGTTTACTGTGATTCGTTCTGATTGAGAAGGGGTAAGTAAACAAGTTTAACTATGGGACGTGTTATAACTCCACTTGTGGTCCTAACTTCCGCAACTCTTATGTTTCGGTCTGGCCCTACGTGTGTGGAAACGATTCGGCCTAGTCGCCATTCGGAAGGGGGTAACATATCATCTATCACCACTACTAGATCATCAGGTTGAAGATTAGAGGAAGGAATTTTCCATTTATATCTTTTGTGTAGTGCTTTAAGATAGTCTTCTTTCCATCTTATGGCGAATTGATGATTAAGAGCTTTTAGTTCTTCCCATCGGTTTACAAGGGATAATTTTTCTGAGGAAGGTTCCGGAAAGGACATTATAGGCTTTCCCATAAGAAAATGTCCTGGGGTGAGTGCAGTTAAATCGGCTGGGTCAGCTGAAATGGCGGAAATGGGACGTGAATTTAATACTCCTTCTATACGAGCAAGAACGGTAGAAAGTTCTTCGAAGGTGAATTTCTGCCCCCCAGCTATTCGTTTAAGGTGAAACTTAAAGCTTTTTACGGCGGCCTCCCAAAGGCCGCCCATGTGAGGAGCGTGTGGTGGGATGAAACTCCATTCAAACCCCTGAGTGACATATTTTTCGGAAATGTCTTTAGATGCTGATTTAATGAACGCTGTGAATTCTTTATTAAGTTCTCTGCTTGCACCGAGAAAGTTGCGACCGTTATCAGATATTATCCTGTGAGGGAGCCCCCGCCTCCTAATGAAACGAGTGAATGCCGCACGGAATGATACGGTAGACAAAGCTGAACAAGCCTCTAGATGAATGGCCTTGGTACAAAAACAGATAAATACTGCAACATATGCTTTTATAAAGGGCGCTTTTCGTAAAGTTGACGTTTTTACTTCAAATGGGCCAGCAAAATCGATTCCGGTGGTTTGGAATGGTGGTGACAGGTTGCACCGATCGGCAGGTAATGGAGCCATTATTTGAGAACAACTTTTCTGTTTGAGTATAATGCAAATCTTGCAATGCCGAATGACTTTTTTAACTCGTGATTTTAGGCGAGAAATATAGAATTCTGTTTGAATTATTCGACACATTTGAGTACACTCCGCATGTGCCAGTAATGTGTGCAAGTAAGTAAGATAGAGTTGGCAGAGTCGAGAGTTGCCTGGCAAAATAACCGGATAGCGTTCATTATAGGGAAGAGATGATTGCGATAAACGACCATTTGCTCGTAGGATTCTCTCAGAATCCAGAAATGGATTTAATGTTATCAGAGCGCTTTTTAGAGGGATTGGTTGCGAGTTAGACAAAAGCATGTATTCAGATTCATATGCAGTTTTTTGGGCAAGAGTAATTAGTCTATTTTTAACGAATTTAACTTCTGCGTGAGAAAGTTGGGGAGATTTCTGCCGTGTCTGTCGTTTGGCAAATCGAAATACATAGCATAGAACTCTTAAGGCTCTATGGTATGAGGAGAAATTCGACAAGATATCGTCTGTGGGACCTGCATTTACTGACACAGCTAATGAATGTTGTGTTTTTTGTTTATATGCTGTGGAGGGCCATGATGATTGTGAATCTACTAGCCATGAAGGGCCGTGCCACCATAATGAGTTAACAGCGAGATCTTTGGGACAACAGCCACGGGTACCAATGTCTGCTGGATTATCATGAGTGGGCACATGACGCCATATTGCATATGGCGTTAATCGATGAATCTGTGCTATACGGTTAGCGACGTAGGTTTCCCATGTCACAGGAGGTTTGGATAACCAACTTAAAACAATGGTAGAATCGGTCCACAATATAACTTCGGACTCATTGAGCTGAAGAGATTCGCGTATATGATTAACTATTTTAGCTAGCAAAACAGCTCCATTGAGTTCAAGCCGCGGTAAACAAACAGTTTGAAGGGGTGCGACTCTACTTTTTGCTACTAGTAAATTTGTGTGAGTCACCTTGTCGGTTTGACATCTTACATAAACTGCCGCACAGTAAGCCTGTTTTGAGGCATCCGAAAAGCCGTGTATTTGCACAATGTCTGTGGGTGTGTACTGAAACCATCTGGGTATGACAATATCTTTTACATGGGGGAGATCGGCTAAGAGATTGTTCCATTTGTTAAGAGATTCGTAACTGACATGTTGATCCCAATCAGTCCCTTCTAGCCATAGCTGCTGCATGAGTATTTTGGCTCTTATAATAACTGGGTTTATCCATCCTGCAGGATCAAAAAGTTTGGCTACTGCCGAGAGTATGGATCGCTTAGTGGCAGACTCTGATTGGTTGATTGGAATGAACGAGTAAGTAAAAGAATCGGTAAGAGCGTTCCATCTTATTCCCAATGTCTTGGCAATGCTTGCTTCATGAAAGCGAAGAAAATCTGAATCATACAAATCTTCAGGAGGGATTTTAGAGAGCAATTGAGGGTCATTAGATGTGATTTTCTTGAATGGAAACCCCGCTGATTTTAGGGCAAGAATTAATTCAGTCAGTGCTGCTAGAGCTTCTTGAATCGTGTGACCACCGGACAAAATGTCATCGACATAAGCCTCGTTGCGCAAAACAAATGCTGCTTTTGGAAATTTCTCTTCGGAATCTGTGGCTAACTTAAGAAGTGTGCGGATTGCTAAAAACGGGGCGGAATTAACTCCGAATGTAATGGTTTTTAGCTGATAATCGCACATGGGAGAGTTTTGGTCTTTTTGGTATAGAATTCTTTGAAAGGGTCTGTCTTGCTGGTGAACTAGAATTTGGCGATACATTTTTTGTATGTCGCCGCTAAATACGAAACGATACTTTCGCCAATTGAGAATGACGTTCATTAAGTCTTGTTGAAGAGTTGGGCCAGTGTACAAAACGTCGTTTAGAGATAAGCCAGATTTAGTTTTTCTGGAAGCGTTAAAAACCACCCTTACTTTGGTTGTTTTATGCTCGGGTCTGACTACTGCATGATGGGGCAAGTAGAAAGAGAAATATTTCTCATTGGAACACAATTCGCGAGAGGAAGTTTTTTCCATATGTTTGAGAGTTAAATATTCATTGAGAACAGAGTTATATTCGGTTTGTAGTTCTGGATTTTTAGCAAGGGATTGCTTCATGCGTGAATATTGTCCCAGAGCAAATATTCTTGAAGCGCCGAGAGAAATTCCCTCAGGGAATTCTTTTTTGAAAGGTAGTCGAACTATATATCTACCGTCTACCTCACGCGTAGTTGTTTTTTCGTACAATTGTTCGCAATATTGGTCGTCAACAGACATGTGTTTGGGAGAAGGTAGTTCTTCTTGTTCCCAAAACTTTCTTAGAAGTTCGTTCAGAATAGACGTTTCGGATGGGACTGTAGAGGTTGTGAAAGTGTGAATTGGCTCACCTTTGACTGGGCCACTGAGAACCCAACCAAATATTGTATTATACGCAGTTGCGAGACCGCAAGCGTTTTTCTTGACTCCATCGATATTAATAAAACGTTCGGAATCATTTCCCAGAATAAGATCTATTTGACCAGATTGATTAAATGTAGGATCCGCTAAATCGAGAGTATCTAATTCTGAATTGGGAACCCTAAATGAGACAGATGGAATGTGTTTAGTAACTTTTGGTAATATTATGGCACTTATGGAGAACTTCAAGTTAGGTTCTTTAGCGACAAGAACTAGATCGCATTCTTTCGTTGCTGTTTGAACTTGACCTCCGACGCCAATTACGTCGACTGAACATTTTCGGGTAGGGAGTTGCAATCTATGTTTGATCCTCTCTGACAAGAATGTTCTTTCCGAACCTGGATCAATTTAAGCTCTGACTTTAAAAAGTTCGCCCCTGTGTAGGACATGAACTATAGCAGTTCGGAGCAATATGAATTCATTATTGACTGATATATTAGCTTGTGTTTGAAAGCTTTGAGCTTGCTTAGACGTTGATGGAAAATTATCTTCTATTTGTTCTATTGCCTTTGAGTTCGGTTTTTTGAATCCCGAGTAGGCGGGGACAAACGTTGGAGCTTTAGAGTTATTAGCCAGATTTTCAGAGGTATTTGTTTTGGACAAGTGTAAAGAGGTGTGATGGTGCATTTTACATATGAAGCAAGTATTTTTACTGGGACATTTTGCTTTTAAGTGATTTTGAGAAAGACAATTGCTGCATATTTTGTTGGCAGTGACATAATTAATCCTTTGTTGCAGCGAAAAGTTTTTAAACTTAGGACAAACTCTTAAATTGTGATCACCATTGCAAACTTTGCAGTTATAATTAAGTTTCTCCTGGGTAGTGTATAATTGCATGCTAGACTGAGAACTATGTGGCATCTTTATGCGATCTCTTGTAATCATCATACTGGAAATTCTTTCTACTGCTTCATATCTGTCAATTAGAAATTCTTCTAATTGAGACCATTTTAGCAATTCCCGGTGGGATTTAAGGGGTTGTTCCCACAGAGCTAGCGTTTCTTTAGGAAGTTTAGAGCAAACTAAATAGACAATGAAGAAATCTGTGTTGTCTGTATTAACATTTAGGGATTTTAGAGTGTGGAGAACATCAGTTACGGTGGAATGGACTTTCTGTAAAGTTTTACTATCTTCTGACGTTGCTACAGGAATGTTAAACAGAATCTGCAGTTGGTGATCTACTAAAACTCTTTTATTCTCATATCTTGCTTTGAGTGCATTCCACGCTAAATCGAAGCTATCTTCGCAAAGTGGATAGCGTTTTACGATTGCTCCTGCCTCATTGCTTGTTTTATTTCGAAGATGAAATAGTTTGACTACGGGTGGGCAGTTTGTTCCGTTTATGTATACGGCCGTAAACATATCACGGAATGATGGCCATTTTTCATAACTGCCTTGGAAAATGTCAGTGTCACAGGGGGGCAGTTGTATGTGTACACTAGAATCTTGAGCTGGGAATGATTGAATGGGTACGCTTGTGCGTGAACAGACAGCTTGAGCAGGTTTCACTCCTGTTATGCGCAGCATGTCCAAAATGTTAGCTTTACAAGCGTAATATGTTTCAGAGCATGCATTGAAGTGCGCTTTAGCATTATCTTTGACTTCTTTTTTATCTTCTAAGCTAGGCGAAATCATAAGATTTTCGTAGGACTTTTCGACTTTTTCCCATCTTTTCTCAAGGTCATTTAATTTTGTTTCGAGAATTGATTCGGATTGATCTTCGAACTTGGTTTTAATGAAGTTTGAACAAAGCGCAAGAAGATGTTCAGAATCGAACTTGAACTTTCCTTGAATGTAGGATTGGGTCTGATGTGAATCAGCATCATTTAGATTAGGCATGATTATCAAATGAGTAAAGAACTTTTAATTTATATTTGCAAAAATTTGAATTTTATGGTACTGACGTACAAATGTCTATAAATTTATTTATATTTGTTGGTTTTTGACAGGTATTGAAAATTGTTTTTTGTAGTAGTATTATGATGCTACGAAACCTTATTTATGAGAAATATAGTTTTTCATTTTATAAGAAATATTATAAAAATTAATTAATCAGTTTCTCTTGTAAATTATGACCGAGGTTTAATGACAAGATTGAACATTTTTTGATTTCTTTGTATGAAGTTACACTCCGACTTAAAATATGTAGTAATCGTTTTTGACTAATTTTTTTGAGGAATAAATATTTCCGTTTTGTTTTATTTACTTTTTATTAACACGTAAATAAATTGAATAAATTTGATTATTTGGTTTTTATTTTGTAAAAAATTTAATTGAAAACCAACTTTGTGGAATGTAAGGGTTAATTCAACTGACACATCCTATTGTGAATGATTTTCAAATAAAATTTTAACAGAGTAAGTGGCAGAATATGTTTAAATGTGAAATATTAAAATATTATTCTTTCAAACATATTAAATTGTATTTAAATAAATTTACCTTAAAATGTTGAATAAAATAAATGTTTGTTTAAAATTAGAATTTATTGGTTGTTATAAACGATCGCGACGAGTTTTATTTATTTTAGTATTTGTTCTTTTTGCTTTTTGTTACATATGTAAAACACTATGCTTTTACACTAATATTCACGGCTGTTAAAAGCTTTTGTATGTTGGATTGTTACGTTGAAACAACATGCTGTTAATTATACACACGACTGTTATAAACTTTTTTTTATGTTAAATTTTGTTTGCAGTGTGACGTGTAGAACTTTTGCTGTTAATTTAAAGAGATCTGATTATGTTAAAATTCCACCACCGTATTTAAATTTTATTCTTGCTGTTCTCTTTTTTGTTTGCTTTTTTGGTTTTGCACGTAAGCTGTATGTATTCACATATGTATGTATTTAGTATATTGGAAATTACATTTGTTATATAGAAAATTAACGGCTTTTTTTGTTATTTTGCAAAACACGCGAGATTTGAAATTTGGCAATATTTACACACGAAAACTAAAATATGCACATGCGTACATATGTATGTACTTTTGGTAAGAACGTTATTTAACGGTAAACCTTGTTTTTTTTGTTGTTTTTTTTTTTTTTGGGGAATTTGAAAAATTATATTGTTTGTATATAGTTTAATAATGTAATGTAATTGTATATAGTTTTTGACACTAATATTTGATTTTACACAAACAAAACTGCCTGGTGTTGTCGCGATGCCACCTTATAATTGATATACATTGCTTAAAGTTTACAAATGTTAATAGAAATTATTTGAATTAAATAATAATTAATAGATATAAATAGATGTTTTGTGATAAGTAAATAAGAAACACAGTAACAAATAATTATTTATACTTTAAGGTTTAGTTGATGTTTCTTTTTAATTATTTTATATATAAATATATGTTTTACAATAAATCAAACCAATAAAAACCAAGAACCTTTTTAAACCAGTTAAAACCATGTAATTACAATTTTTGCATTTTTTAATTTAACATATAATGAAAAATTCTTTTTATCAATTTGTTAAGAATGTTTTTTTTTTTTTTAATTATTTTGCTTGTTAGTAACAATTCCCTTGTTTTCAAATTACATTTTATTTGCCAAAAAAAGGAACAGCAAGTATTTTACCATTTTTCTTTTTTTTTTAATGTATTTTAAGCTCTTTATTTTTATGCTTTATGCAATTTTTCACTTTTGTGTTTTTTTTTTTCAAATTAAGTAGACAGGTTTCTAATTTTTATGTACGATTTTGTTTTTTCACAATTTTAGTTTTTTAAACTGTATATGATTGTGTTGTTTTTGTTTGATTTGTATTTTTTTTATTATTTCGCGAATTTAAGTTTTGTTTTTTGTTCTTTGATCGCCCGCAAGAAACTAAAAGTATTGATAATATGGAATGTTACATTACCTCATTTTTGGTGTGGTGAGATTTCTTCTTACAGCTTCTATGAAGTAAAATGTTTACATACGTATGTATGTTAATCGTTTTTGATTGTGATTGATTATGTTGTTAGTTGATGAAGTTTTGCATGCACAAACTTAATCCTTTGGATGATTAATATGTTGAAAATGATGAAAATCTTTTTGAGCGTATTATGCGATATGTAGGTAATTGACTGGATGACTGACGATTTGAAACCCAAGCAAGTTGACTAAAGCAATAACTTTAAACACTGAATTCACTTCTCTGACGGTTCGAATGGACCATGAACATGATTGGCAGAGATTTAGAGGTTGACGTGGCTCCTTTAGAGTATTAAAGGGTTTATTTGGATGTTAGAAAAATTTGAGTGGACTGTATGTAGATTTTGAATACACCCAAATAAATATAAGAAGTCAAATCAGTTTCCCTAGATTTCTGTATCTGTTTTTAACGTTCTCTTCTCCGTAATTAGAGACGTTTAAGTGTTTTAGTTTAAGGAAAAGGAAATAAAAGTTGGGTTTTAGAATTAAATTCAATTTGCTTTATTTAGCTGTGTAGATGCTCACCGTTCGCCTGTTTCAATCCAAGTGAGTCTACCATTTTAGTTTTATAAAAAGGAAATCTTAGGAGGTAAATTTGTACATAACTTGTGACAGATCTTTCGATGATTAGGCTTTAATGCAAATGGTTTTAATTCACAATAAGTTTTTATATAGATCGTTACAATTTATGTTTTAACATTAACAAATATTTAAAAGCGAATATGTTAAAAGATACGGTTATGTAAATGCATGTTTCAATTGATAAATAATAATTGTTTCAAATATAAATGATATAAAGAATTGAAAATAAATTTGTTTAAAATTTCTATTTTAAACATATGTTATTATCCTGCAATTCAGCAAGCGTGTTACGAACCCGATTATCGGCAAGTCGACCCCCAGCTCTGAGAGCCTGAGTAATCGCAGTCGGGTCTATGAAGGCTATCATGGTATAGTTCTTATGCTCGAGTTCTCTATGTAACCCACGAGCGAGTGTAAGGCCGTCTCAACCAATCTACCCTTTGTGTAGGCATGTTGAGATGGAGAAAGGTTTCTATCGATTATCATCTTCATGTGGATCTCGATAAGCCTTTCCAGTGTCTTGAGCAGAAAGACGTCAGACAGATTGGTCTGAAGTTCTTTGCTCATGTGTGGATGTCCTTTCCTCCTTGGGAATAAAGACCACGTTGCAACTCTACCATTGATCCGGAATATAGGACCAGGAGAGGCAGGCCCTGTACAATTGTAGGAGCCATGATGTGACCAGATCAAAATTGTTCTGAAGATCGGCCGGAATAATCCCATCCGTGCCCGGAGAAGAATACACTCACCTCTGTCGTTGGTGTCGGAGCTACCCCAGATGTTATGGTGCGCATTTGTGTCGGCGCCTATGATGATAGGTGTGTCCTTCGCTGCTCTGATTATCCTCCTGATCAATTAACTAGGTGGAGGACCCATCTGGTCCACATCGCGGATTCCTTTGCTTTCCATGCCACTGTCACCGAATCTTCATCACTACAATCAGATAAAATGAAGATATTTAGGTGAATTTTCGCCAAAATACAGGCTCTCATCTTTCTATTACATGAAGTTGCGACATACAGTAATTTGTATCCTTTTGCATTGAGTCCACATATTTCGCTGTTGTTCGGAATCCAGAAGAACGTCTTCGTCCTCCGCAACGTCCAGGCGCTTAAAGAGCTCTCCGACCAGACAAAAGTCTGATTGGGAGCTCTCTGTCGTCTTCGTGTCAGCGAGTTCATTTATGTCCGAACTAGCTTCCACCGGTTCATTCATGTTCGAACTGGCTTTTACCGGTTTGTGGCAAACAACCACGTCCTTGCTTTGCGACACCTCCAATTGGTCACTGGAATTTTCGGGGTTGGTTTTGTCATCACCTCGATAGATGCTCAGCTTGACACTGTCAAAACCATAAAAGATTGTGCCTTGCTTCTTTCTCAGTGGTGACAACGATTTCTTATTAAGGACCAAAACCGCCTTTCTTATCAATCCCTCCGGTTCGGAGCCCTTCACTAGCTTTCAGTTACTGGTCGGCAGATCAGAATTTCCTCTCTGGATGATTGCAAGAATGGTCGCAGGGTCGTGTGGTTCCCTCGTTATAATCGCGATGGATCTCGGTCTTCGAGGTATATCGCTGACCGGGACCGCATCCTATCTCGCGCCGGGCCACATTTTCCCGAGAGAACTGACTGCCTGGTTAAGTTACAGCGCTTAGTTCTCGTTTGCGCACGATAATAATTTAATGTGGCCTTGAAACCAACCAGCATCCTCATTTAGCGGCGCTGGTCCTGGGTTGGCTTCAAGGAATTTGAAATACTCCTCCAGCAGCTTAATATGTATCATCTCCCAATTTTTCACGAGATGGCTTCTTTGCAGGCGCTTTTGTCTATAATAGCTCTTATCAGTGGATTTTTAGCAACCTCACTGTAAGGTCTATTAATGACTCTGGCTTGAGCTTGTTGCTGATTGAGCGTTTTTGGACGTTTACCGTCTGGTCGTTGATGTTGTCACTTCTCTTCCCCCGACCGTTGCCTTTTGGGCGCTGTCGATGAAGATGGTTTGTCTTCACCAACATCAGGTTTGAAGATGTTCGCAGCAGCAAGGTGAGCTTTTGCCTAATTTAGAGATAATTTCTTCTGTGTCAGCAGTTTCCTGGGTGAGATGCTGCCGAGTTTGTCTAAAAAACGTTGGGCGGCGCGCCCTTCAAAAAAGGCCCTTCTGAAACTGTTTCTGCGGTGTTTTGTGTCTCGTTGTGCTGCCGTTTTGGCGGCGTGACGTACTCCAGTTGAACTTTTCGACTGGGTCGAGGGTTCAACCTGTACAACTACCGCAAGGCTGCCTACGGCGCTAGCCGAGGCACCTGAAGCAGGGGTTACTGCTGGTCTTATGTCAGCACGAGCTTTGGAAGTATCAGCCGAAAAATCGAGTGGTACCTCGTTGTTTTGGCCTCAGCATCGTCAGAAGACTAGACAGCTTGGGTTTCCCCTGCAGACCTCCTGACACACTAATTGTGTAGTTGTTTTGTTTTTTGTTATCTTTGTTTTTCATGTGATTCCTACGAGTAGGCACGTAAAGGGATCGACCATCCGTGCAGTGACGGCATACATGGACTAGGCAACTAAAATTACAACAGTCTTTAAGCACTAACTAGCCATTCAGGTCCTTGGCACTGATACCAACCACCTTAACCTTACAAGTGGAGCCAGTTTTGGTCCGCGGGCTTGATTGGAGACAGTCACTACCTGCAGGCCACCACTTCTCGAAACTCTTGGATCGACTGAATTAGAGTACTTGGAGAACATTGCAAATATTACCTAGTAAACAGTGTCTTTCCAATAAACATAGACGGAATTTTAGTAATGGATTTCTTTAATAAATACAACTGTTTAATAAATTACGATACACAAACTATAAGTGCCTTTATAAATAAAGATAGTATTACAGTTCCGATAGAATCCAATACCAAACATTTAACAAACTTCATCATACCGCCAAGTAAAAAAATTGCAAAAATCAATATTTACGTAGGTGAAGATAGTGCAGTATGCAATAAAGAAATATAAGAAAGGGGAGTTTCGTTGCAAACACGATAATACCAAAAAACGGTAATCGCCACATTAAAATTCTAAATACAATACACCAATACGGTTGTCAAAACTAGCTATAATACCCTTACAATACTATATCATTTATAGAACCACTCATCTAATGACAAACATTTCTTAGAAGACAGATTTGATAAATTACTAAAAAAATTTAATTCGAAGATTTTTATGACGAAAAACAGAAAGCCTTATACGACATATTAACACAATATCAAGAAATATTTCATCTACAGGGAGAACCCCTCACCACTAACAATTTTTATAAACAAATCATAGAATTAAACGATAATACCCCAAAATACATAAAAAATTATCGTTTACCGCAAACAGAATTGAATGAAATATACAGACAAGTATTAAACCAATAACTAGAAAATATAATGACGGTTCTCTCCTTCATTATTGGTTCCTAAAAAGTAACAAGATGACATAAAAAATTGCGTTTAGTTATAGATTACAGTATAATATATAAATATATAATATATAAAGTCGTAAATGACAAATTCCCCATAACAAGACTAGAAGATGTTTTAGAGAGACTAGGACAAGAAAAATTTTTCTTAACTCTTGATATGACGAGTTCTTTTCATCAGATAGAACTTGATGCAACATTAAGACCAATTACAGCATTTTCCACAAACAGCGGTCACTTTCAATAAAACAGACTACATTTTGTACTAAAAATATCATCAAACAGTTTTCAGAGGATGCTTACCATAGCATTATCTGGTTTGGAATCTGAAACATTCCTATATGTAGACGATATAATAATTTTCGGATGCAGCCTTAAGCATCACAATGAAGATCTCAAGTATTTGAAAGATTAAACCAGTACAATTTGAAATTAAATGCAGAAAAATGTTGCTTTATAAATCCATCTTATTACAAAAGACGGCATAAAAACCGATCCAACAAAATACGAAATTATTGAACAGCATCCTATTCCAAAAAATTCGGATGATGTTAGAAAATTCATAGCCTTCTGTAATTACTATGAAAAATGCATTCTAGATTTTGCTAAAACAGCGAATTTCCTATACAACTTACTGAAAAAGAAAGTTTAATTTGAATAGAAAGAAGATTGTCAAAAATCATTTGATGCATTAAGATACAGAATAAAGAACCCACCAGTATTAAAATACCCTAATTTTGTGACCATTTACAATGACCACAGACGGCTCAAACGTAGCTTTAGGAGCAATACTCTCACAAGGCGAAATCGGTAACGACTTGCCTATATCATATGCAAGCAAATCTGTGAGTAAACACGAATGAAATAAGTCGGTTCTTGAGAAAGAACTATTAGGAATTCATTGGTACATACAGTTTTTTAGACCATATCTATAGGGGGAAAAATTATTTTTCCATAAAAATCCATCCTCAAAACTGACCAAAATTCGACTTGAACTATCAGACTATGACTTTAATATTATATATAAAAAGAGAGCAAATAACACGTATTGAAATAAACTCAAATATATTAAAAGAAATGATTCCACTCTGTATTGATAAAAAAAGAAAGAAAAGCTCTGACAATAACAAGTATCATGCTTAACAAAAACACTAAGAATAAAGATAAAATTGTAAGAAAAAATAAGAACAAGATATACATATCTCAACAGTAGACTGACCACCTCCATATGTGGGAATGTACAATATAAAGAAGCTTCAAAGAATACAATTTATTTATGAAAATAATGATAGTAATAATCTGCAGAATAAATATAATGATAAAAGTACACACGTGATATGTAATGAAAGCGAAAATCCAATGTTTTCAGAAACATTTATGGAGAAACTTTTATTGAAAATAAAGAAATTAAAGAATAAAAAGTACATGATAATGATGAAATATTTAAATACATACTGGTAAAGTATTTGAAAGAATATTATAAATTCAAAAATAATGACGTCGATATATATTTACAAAATGCCAAAAAGAGTAAAGGTTACAATAAAACAAAACAGACCAATAGAATTTTATAACGCACCTCACAGTGGACATTTCGGAATAAGAAAGACATTAATTAAATTGAGACAGCGATTCCTTTGGAAAGATATGAACAAAATGGCTTAAAACTATGTGAGAACTTGTAAATCATGCCATGTCCTTTTAGTAACAGACACCCTTACATAGTTTTGACATTGTTCTAATGGATACAGTTAAACCGTCAGAAAACTTTAGATATATACTCACAATGCATTATGAACTGACGAAATATGTTATAGCATGTCCAATACTTTCAAAAGACGCCAAAATCGTGACAAAAACGCTAGTAGAAGAAGTGATTTTAAAATACGGTTTATTTAACATTCTCAAAACGGACAGAGGTACCGAATTTACTAATGAGATAATGTGAGAGATTTGTGTAATATTAAAAATAAAACAGAATTTCTCGACGCCTTACCATCATGAAACTTTGGGAACAGTAGAACTAAACCACCGTGTTCTAAATTAATATTTTCTAAATTTCGTAGAAGACATCAATTGGCATGAATGAATACCATACTTTGCTTTTGCTCTTAACACAACTCCTAACATTGATACTAATTATACACCCTTTGAATTGGTATACGGAAAACTTTCTACCAGGTGAAGAATTAAACGACCCCAAAAAGATTTACAACTAAGAAAAATATTTAAATGAACTTAAGATTAGACTTCGTTGCTCATTGCAAAAAGCAAGAAACATAATTTTAAAAGTAAAAAACAAAAGAAAATTAGAATCAGAAAAAATAGAACTAAATATAGAAGGCCTAGTTTTAGTAAAAGCTGAGAATAGGAAAAAACTTGAGCCTCCACACAAAGGTCCATATAAAATATATATATATGTGTTGTTCCCAAGGCATCATATTTTTAATGTTACTAAAATGTGCTGACCATTAGGATAATTTAGTATAAAATCAGAATTAATCTAAGAGCAAAAAGAAACCTTTGTTTTATTTTAATTCTCAAAACCAAAAAGGCCATTTTGATGATCGTAGTAAATCGGCAGAAGTGCTCAGTAAATATTTAACCTTTTTTTTGACACTTATATTTTATCAAACTTTACATAGGCGATCAGTTTTACAATGGACTCTGCCACTACTTAAAGAAATAATTTTTATAATCATATTTCAATACAAAATCTATTGAAAAAATGCTTTTTATTTAATTAGGTATATGGAAAATTAAACCACATATAATCTTCTCTTAAATTCATGAATTTAATTAGAATTAGAAAGTGCAATTTTAACCGACATTTTTTCTTCAGTGTAATACAAATGAATTAGCCAATAACGAAAATCCATTAAGTAAACATTTTTATAAAATCATGGTAAATTTTTAAAATATATTCAACAATATCTTGAATCGTCTTTGAAAAAGGCTTTTTTTGTTTGTTCGAAAGCAACATACACATATTTTTTACATATCAATTTTCTAAATTTTGTATGTTGCCGAACACAAACATATATAAGAAAGATCATGTATCGCATGGCGAATCATGTACCAGGTGGTGGCAGTGGCGAATTTATTCATTTTCACCGTCGCGGAAGTGTTAAACTCTATATATATATATATATAAAATCGGCGTCAAATACAATATATAAGAAGTTCGTGTAAGTGTATTAACAACACTTTTAATGTACGACAAAAAAAGCAACAAAAGGGTTTTGTTTTAATTACGAGACAAAAAATTTACATATCTGTTTGAAACTTGCAAAAAAAAACTGAGTGCAGTGCAAGCCATAAACGTCATTATAAACTGGTGCATAACGTAGTTATTGATAGAGTTGAGACACTTCCAATACTACACGTAGACTGCAGTATAATATACTTTTTTTTATACAAACTTAAAATATAGATAATATCAGTTGTGTGTTCAATATATTTGTACAAATTTAAAATATATTGTACACGTATGTTTTTTCAGTACACATGTTATTTTTTGCCGAACACGCCAAATATTAAAAAATAACACGTAATTGATATGTAAAAAAAATTATGTGTATGTTTCCTTGAGCTGTATCTGTTTACACTCACGAACGAGATTTGCATTCATGTTGTGTAGTTTTCTGAACTTTGACTGTTAGGAAACACTTTTTTGTAACAATAAATGGTTTGAATTCCACATAAAATTTTCACTTCCGTATTTTTCAAGCCCTTTTTTTTTTTTTTGTTTTTTTTTGTTAATTTTATATCAACAATGCTTTGAAGAAATATAAAGTCAAAATTTCGTGAATATTTTTTTAATTTGCCTTTATTTCTTTAAACGACTGTTAAATCCTAACAAAAAAAATTTAAAAATTACTTTACGTGTCTAAACAATATTTTAACTTACTTGGGTTTTGGCCGAATGTGTTTTATTAACTACCATGGTTTCATAAAAATTATAATTAACTTGCCTTGAATGGCATGCATGGTTTTGATTGCAAAACGTGTTAAAATTACACTATCGTAACTAAATATGTATTTTATCTTTTTACATTCTTAGAGGAATATATAATATTCTTTATGAACATTTCTAATAAACGTTTAAAACTATATAAAAATGATTGTATGTAAAAGTTTTTATGAGGTGTTGTTTTAAACAATTAATAAGGGTAAAAACAGAGTTTGCTAAAAGAGGAGAAAAGGGAGAAAAATAACAATTTTAAATGGTGTAATGTTTATCGGTTGTTTCCTCATCAATATCTTTTGATAATTTATCAATAGTTTCATTAATTAAACTATCGACAAACGATTTCGCATGAGTATCATCTTCATTTGTTTGAGAATCTAAAAAAAATAATTTTAAAACATTTCTCTCCTTAAAAAATTTAATTTTAATTTTGTAATTACCTTCTAAGAACAAGTTCATTGAAATATCATCCATGGCGTTTAAAGTATTCAAGTTTTTTATACTTGTTTCAGTGCACACATTACCATTAGTCTGTTGTAACTGCTCCTTTTCACTAGATTTGCTCGTTCCTTGATCTAACTGCAAGACAAAAGTTGGTAAAATTCGCAAAGATGAAAATTGATGGATCTCTCCTCTTTTATCACTTTTTTTTTCTAAATTATCTTTAGCAGATTTGAAACTCTCATTTAAACCATTTTCGAGAATATTTGCTGAAAAGGTTGCCTGCGCGCTTTGATTTTTGACGTTATTTTTTGTATGTTGAATCATTTCTGCATTTGAAGTGAAGTTAATTTTATCGGCTGATGCATCGTCTTTGCCACAAATTTCTGAAAAATTTACAGGTGAATTGACTAAATCTTCAAGTGTTGTATTAGAGCTGGTTCGTGATGCACGTCGTTGTGGCATTTCAATAGGCACTTAATGAATTATAAAAGGAAAATTATAAAATGTTTTATAAAGTATGTATATTTCGGTAACTAAAATAATAATATTGCGCAAAATTTCTATGATCAGTTACAAAAAGACATGCAATTAAACAGAGTGGCGAATAATAAATGCAAATGATAACTGTCGCTGACAGCGACTTGAGTCTTGTAAAGAGCCGAATTTAACAACACCAAAAATTGTATGTATAATATAATGCGTTTATTTCTAAAAAAAAGTTATGGTTATTACAAAGAGCTTAAGTTAAATCAAGAAGCTTACCGCAGAGCTTTTCCTTCAGAAACTAAATTTAAATGTTCTTATGAACAACTAATTATTTATGCATGTGTATAACACATTAAGAACAACGTTACAACTTAACGAAATAAAGCACTGCAGTAAGATTAATGCAACAACAACTTTTACATAAGCATCACAAATTTTAAGTTAATATGACAAATAAGAAAACATTAAGGCGGTTCAATAATAATAATAAAAAAATAATAAAATAAATATAAATTAAATAAATAATACTCAATTTCTATGAGCCATTTAGCGACATTCCCGACCCCGTGGATCGGCAACGATTCACTATTCCAAATCTAAAACGGCAAGCTTAGAGATAAGGCACTTCAGAACTCCCCTACTTGTTTGGACATCAGGTCTTCTTTTAACGCCATCGCTTCCAAGATACAGTTGAACAACTCTTCCTCTTTTCCACTCTCTTCTTGAAGCCGCTGGATCACATATTAACACAAGATCACCGGTGCTTATGGGTTTTGTGTACTCACACCATTTAGAGCGTCTGGTAAGCGTAGGCAAATATTCAACAATTTACCTTTTCCAAAAATGATCCTGTAGTTGTCGAGCGATACGTCACTGCTTTTTATAGGCTACTGGCTTTGTGATTTCTATCTCTTCTGCAGTCTGAGCCGTATTTGCTGTACCCAACCAAAAATTATTATGCGTTAGCGGTTCCTCATCTTCATGGCTAACAGGTAAATGTGTCAACGGACGGGAATTTAAAATATTTTCTGTTTCAATTAAAAAACTTTGAAGACTGTGTTCTTTTGGGGCAACTTTCTCTGATGTTACTCTGAGAACTCTTTTGACACACTGAACCATTCGATCCCATGCGCCACCTTCTGCAGGATTTTGTGGACAATTAAACTCCCATATAATACCTTTCGTTGACATCTTGTCCTGAATTTTTAACACATCAAAGATCTCTTCAAATCGTTTACCTTCCTGGTTAACTCCTACAAAAATTTTACCACTGTCGCTGCGCATTTTAAAGGGGTGCCACGGCGATTAATAAAATTTCGTATAGTCAAAATGCATGCGTCAGTAGACAGAAAAGAAATGCAACTTTTAAGTACATTGCTCTGAACATTAGACACGTAAACAGGGCTACCCAACGTTTCTCATGACGACGACCAATTGTTATGTTAATTGGACCAAAGTATTTCGCACCAGTATACGTAAACGGACGAACATAGGGAGTTAATCTATCACTTGGCAATGATCTGATAAATGGAGGTACCGGAACGGCACGAAGAAATTTCATATGTAGCACTTTTGAACTGTTTTTCGAAGTAGATTTCGTAAGCAAGGGACCCAAATATTTCTCATTATTTCAACAATGGTGGCTTCAAAGTTTTGATGTTTCATTTTGTTATGAACATGTGCCACAAAGAGTTGTGTTAAACGATGAGAGGGCGACAAAAAAACAGGCCGCATGACATCTAGTGGTAACCAACTGGCAGCATACGACAACTCGCCCGGAGCAAATTGTTTTCATCAAAATATGGCGAAAGCATATACAAATCACTATCTTTTTCAGACTTCCCCCAGCTTTTAAAATTTGTATTTCGTACGTAAAACTTTCTTCATGTTCCTCTATTATAGTGCTCATCAGACGAGTCCCAAGAACGGCAGATTGTAGTTCCAACCGGAGTATCATCATCGATTTCAATGGGGCACATTTTGTTTTCGAGGAAACAAACGAAACTTCAATATTTCCGTCACTTGTAACATATCGCCATTAAGCCACAGCACCAAACCCTTCCTCACTAGCATCAACGAAAATATTCAATTCGACACTGGAAGTCAAGTCCTTTTCAAAATAGTATCGTAGGGCTTTTAAAACGACAACGTTTTTCAACTCTTGGCGCAAATTGCGCCACATCTTTTTTAAAGGCTCAGGTAGCTCCTCATCCCATAGCAAAGCATTTCTCCATACTTCTCTCAATAGTTTAGCACTTATCATAAAATTGGCTAGAAGCCCAATTAGATCAAAAATAGACATCACAACACTTAACAGCTCACGCTTTGAACACTCAAAACTTTCAACAAAATCATCCACATAATAGTGATCTAAAATTGACTTTACGGCTCTAGGCATAATATCCTGGTTCTCTAAAGCATTGATTTTACTTAGTCGGCAATACAGGGTGAACAAGCAGCTCCAAAGGTCATGACTAACATTTCATAAACCTCTGGCGGGTCGTTGACATTTTTACGCCATAAGAACTGTTGCGAATACCTGTCCTCTGGAGCCACGATAACCTGATGGAACATCTCTTTTGTATCACCACGAACTGTGACTTGGTAATTTTAAATAAGAAACACCATATACACTTTTCAACGCATAAATTCTTTTTTTTTTTAAGAGAACTAGCACTTGAGGCATTAAAACCTGTTTAGTTACTTTTCGTAACAGTGCTACATTCTTTAGGAAAGGGATAGATGAGAGATAAGATAGGTGGTGAAAGGAGAAAGATAGGTATAGCAATTTTATTAGTTATTTTAGAAATTTAATTTTCTCATATCCCAAAATTATTTCAGATATTGGACTGATAGTGCATTATTAAGGACCCTTTAGACTAACATGTGTATATGGTGTAGTATATGTGCTATTCCATATTTGTCCAAAATGTTTATTTATCTTCTCTAGAAATTTCACTAAAAATGCATTTTTTTTATTTAAATTTCTAAAAGGGTGTAATTTTTATAAAATCTATCAATTTTTATCCGACCATCTCCTACCGTTTTCCTGGAGTTCATCCTCTAAAGAAATTTCAGATTTGAAAATTTAAAAAATTTCTATTAAAATTCCATTTTCTATTGTTCTGAAGTACTAGGAATCATAAACGGGCATAAATTCTTTAAAATCCATAAATTTTTATCCGCCCATCTCCTAACGTTTTGCTGGAGTTCATCCTCTAAAGAAATTTCAAATTTGAAAAATTTCTATTAAAATTCCATTTTTTATAGTTCTGAACTACTAGAAATAATAAAAGGGTATAATTTCTATAAAATCTATCAATTTTTATCCGCTCATCTCCTGCCTTTTTCCTGGAGTTCACCCTTTAAAAAAATTTTAAATTTGAAAATTTAAAATTTAAAAAGTTTCTATTAAAATTCCACTTTCTATAGTTACGAGGTACTAGGAATAATAAGAGGGTATGGTTTCTATAAAATCCATAAATTTTTATCCGCCCATCTTTTACAGTGCTCCTGAAATTTAAATTCGTTGTAAAAAAAAAAAAAGCTTTACATGTGAAAACCTCTAAAATTTCATAAAATTTTAGATGTTTTACAATGTTCGCTGAAAACCAGTAAACCAGGCAGCTTTTTGCATTTTGTTCGGTTCCATTTGATCAAAAAATGTGGCCACAGGTCCAATTTGAATATATACCCCTTATATGCCTTACAGCGCTATGTTAACCTGTTAACATAACTATGTTAACGCAATTGGTTTGTGTGTGAGAAATAAATTTCGAAATTTAACTTCACACACATAAATTTTCTCCGTTTGACAACTTTGCTATTCTGCGTTTCGATTCGGCTTAGTTTCTTTCGAATGCATTACGATCGAAGCTCCGTTTTTCTCAGTTGTTTTTTTGTTAACGGAGGGGCTTTCTTTATTTGTGTTTTTTAGTTAAAAAGTGAAAAATTGAAAAAATTAAAAAATGTAAGTAGAAAATAAGATAAAATGTTCAGAAACGGTTAAAAAAAACACTTAAAATTATTTTTAACTAATTTATTTAATTAAATAAATTTTTATTTGTTTTAAATTCTTAATTTTTGTACCCGAATCTGATGTGTTTTTTATGTATTACGATCGAAGGAAAAAGTAGCAGCGTTCTGAGAGGAAGTTGCAGAAATCTTCAATGCACGAGGTCCTCCAACAGAAAATGCCATTTTTTGTTTTTATATTTTATTTATTTTATTTAACAATTTTTTTTTGTTGAACTTCAAGAAATTATTTTTAAATATGTAAACATACACCTTTTTGTATTAAATTTACATTTGTTTATGAAAATGGTAACAAACTTGCTTATTTTGCTATTTCATTTCCACATTCCACAGTGATGCTATTAATTTTGTGAACATTATTGCCTTCTTCTTTTTCTTTCGATTCCGTTTTTCCACAACTGAATGCGGAGACTTAATCGAAACGCAGAATAGGGGTGAATATTTTTTCCAACCAAAACTTTTTCTGTTCAATACTCTTTGATTAAAGAATATAGTTGTATAATTAATTTAAAAAAAATCAAAGGAATTTATTTCATACGTTTTACCAGAAGAAAAAAACCTATATCTTAAAATGTAAAATAATTACATATACAGTGCTTGACAAAATAATGCAAACTTTTCTCAAAAATTTACTTTCTTACTGTTGGAGTTCTAAAATCTAAATTATTTCTTGAAAAAAACTAACAAGTGTTTCATTATTTTATTTATAAAAAAAATTTGTTATACCTATGTTTTGCTAAAAATATTTAGCAAAACATAGGTATAACAGATGCTCACATGGTTACTCTAAAGAGAGCGATCATCTGCAAGTAAGTTCTTTCTTACTATTGGTCATTGACTTCTCTCTTATTATGTTTGATTAGTGTTGCCGCTTTAGCCTTAATTACATACAAGTTTATTTTTGCGAAGAAAATATATATGTAATACCAAATTTCTAATTAGGTTTTGTAAATATAAATTACTTATTGGATAAAAAAATTTCTTTTCATAGCATTTAACTAATGAAAGCTATTCAAATAATAACAACATTTCTTAACGTAAAAAAATGTACATTCTCATGCATATGAAATTTTTTAGCATATATTATAGGTACATAATATATGCCTATATAAATAATTCCTAATACTAAGAATTTATAAACATAAGTAATGTACCTAATTTAAAAAATCAAACCGACACAATATGCAGCATTATTTATTTTAAGTTTATCAAAATGATACCTTTGTTAGTTTATTGTCTTTAATTTTAGGGAGTGTTTAACTAAACATAATAAAAATTTGCCTAGTCTGAACTCAGCTTACGTTTTTCCTAATTCTATTACTAAAAACCTATACAAATTCTGAATATAACCTATACACTTCTGAAATCTACAATGCCTTGGCTTTCGCCCCCTGAAGTCCGCTAAGCCGCACCTTTTCATTTTTGACCCATTTTTAGGAGTTTAAAAAATGTCCATATGGGGTAATGCGTAATTTCACATTTTTCTTAATACTAAAAACCTATACAAATTCTGAATAAAACCTATACACTTCTGAAATTTACAATGCCTTGGCTTTCGCGCTCTGTAGTCCGTTAAGCCGCACCTTTTCATTTTTGACCCATTTTTAGGAATATAAAAGATGTCCATATGGGGTAATGCGTAATTTCAGATTTTTCTTAATTCTATTACTAAAAACCTACACAAATTCTGAATATAACCTATACACTTCTGAAATCTACAATGCCTTGGCTTTCGCCCCCTGTAGTCCGCTAAGCCGCACCTTTTCATTTTTGACCCATTTTTAGGAGTTTAGAAAATGTCCATATGGGGTAATGCGTAATTTCACATTTTTCTTAATTCTATTACTAAAAACCTATACAAAATCTGAATAAAACCTATACACTTCTGAAATCTACAATGCCTTGGCTTTCGCCCCCTGTAGTCCGTTAAGCCGCACCTTTTCATTTTTGACCCATTTTTAGGAATTTAAAAAATGTCCATATGGGGTAATGCGTAATTTCAAATTTTTGTTAATTCCATTACTAAAAACCTTTACAAATTCTGAATATAACCTATACACTTCTGAAATCTACAATGCCTTGGCTTTCGCCCCCTGTAGTCCGCTAAGCCGCGCCTTTTCATTTTTGACCCTTTTTGGGCATTTGGTAAATGCCTGTATTAAGAAAGAAAAAAAGCATGAGTTTTTTGACACGATTTTAGAAATTTTTATATTTTGACTTTTTATGTTTTGCTATAAATAAATAAATATTAAATTTTTATTATATTTACACACTTTTTATATAATTTTTTTAATTTTCACAAGGAAATGTTAAAATAATTCAATTCTGTTAACTTAACATTTTTTGAGTGAGAGGTATGGAAACTATAACAGGTTTGTCAAAAACAAAGCTAACTGACGGAGCTATCTTCACACCCATTGTTTTTGATATATTTACTAAAATTAAATGATATAAAATATCATATATCGGATCGGAAATTATAAAGCGAAAGTAAAAGTATTTAATATTTGGGTATTGACAAAACAATGGAAACTAAAATTTTACTTCAATAAAAATCGATGACCAGTTATCAAACCTTAATATTTTGTTGAGTGAAGATAAATATGCCGAGTTAAATATGTTTTGACGTAACAACTTACGTCAAAACATATTGGCAAATATGTTTTTAATATTTGTGACATATTTACAAATATGTTTTCGTATTTAGGACAAATCTGTAAATATGTTTTCGTATTTGGGACATATTTAAATACTTTAAATATTCGTATAAAAGAGTATGACGAGGAGTTTTGGAAGTTGTGGACAAACTAAGATAGATTACGGGATTGGACCTACCGCATTTTAAAGCTAATAAACCACAGATATGTAATCTATTTAGACATTTTTGGAAAAGTATTTAGGATATATGAAAAAAAATCATTGAAAAATTTGTATGACCCCACATCGTTTCTCTGAGGGATTTTGGTAGTTGTGGACAAACTAAGATAGATTACGGGATGGGACCTACCGCATTTTAAAGCTAATAAATCACAGATATGTAATCTATTTAGACATTTTTGGAAAAGTATTTAGGATATATAAAAAAAAATCATTGAAAAATTTTTATGACGGCACATCGTTTCTCTGAGGGATTTTGGTAGTTGAGGACAAACTAAGATAGATTACGGGATGGGACCTACCGAATTTTAAATCTAATAAATCACAGATATGTAATCTATTTAGACATTTTTGGAAAAGTATTTAGGATATATGAAAAAAATCATTGAAAAATTTGTATGACCCCACATCGTTTCTCTGAGGGATTTTGGTAGTTGTGGACAAACTAAGACAGATTACGGGATGGGACCTACCGCATTTTAAAGCTAATAAATCACAGATATGTAATCTATTTAGACATTTTTTGAAAAGTATTTAGGATATGTAAAAAAAATCATTGAAAAATTTTTATGACCGCACATCGTTTCTCTAAGGGATTTTGGTAGTTGTGGACAAACTAAGATAGATTACGGGATGGGACCTACCACATTTTAAAGCTAATAAATCACAGATATGTAATCTATTTAGACATTTTTGGAAAAGTATTTAGGATATATAAAAAAAAATCATTGAAAAATTTGTATGACCGCACATCGTTTCTCTGAGGGATTTTGCTAGTTGTGGACAAACTAAGATAGATTACGGGATGGGACCTACCACATTTTAAAGCTAATAAATCACAGATATGTAATATATATAGACATTTTTGGAGAAGTATTTTCGATATATAAAAAAAATCATTGAAAAATTTGTATGACCCCACAACGTTCCTCTGAGGGATTTTGGTAGTTGTGGACAAACTAAGATAGATTACGGGAAGGGACCTACCACATTTTAAAGCTAACAAATCACAGATATGTAATCTATTTAGACATTTTTGGAAAAGTATTTAGGATATATGAAAAAAATCATTGAAAAATTTGTATGACCCCACATCGTTTCTCTGAGGGATTTTGGTAGTTGTGGACAAACTAAGATAGATTACGGGATGGGACCTACCACATTTTAAAGCTAATAAATCACAGATAAGTAATCTATTTAGACATTTTTGGAAATGTATTTAGGATAACAAAAAATCATTGAAAAATTTGTATGACCCCATAAAAAATAAAAACAAAAATTTTTCAAGGGTTTTTTTATGTATCGTAAATACTTCTCCAAAAATGTCTAAATAGATTACATATCTATGAATTATTAGCTTTAAAATGTGGTAGGTCCCATCCCGTAATCTATCTTAGTTTGTCCTTAACTACCAAAATCCCTCAGAGAAACATTGTGGGGTCATACAAATTTTTCAATGATTTTTTTCATATATCCTAAATACTTTTCCAAAAATGTCTAAATAGATTACATATCTGTGATTTATTAGCTTTAAAATGTGGTAGGTCCCATCCCGTAATCTATCTTAGTTTGTCCACAACTACCAAAATCCCTTAGAGAAACGATGTGCGGTGATAAAAATTTTTCAATGATTTTTTTTACATATCCTAAATACTTTTCAAAAAATGTCTAAATAGATTACATATCTGTGATTTATTAGCTTTAAAATGCGGTAGGTCCCATCCCGTAATCTGTCTTAGTTTGTCCACAACTACCAAAATCCCTCAGAGAAACGATGTGGGGTCATAAAAATTGTTCAATGATTTTTTCATATATCCTAAATACTTTTCCAAAAATGTCTAAACAGATTACATATCTGTGATTTATTACCTTTAAAATGTGGTAGGTCTTATCCCGTAATCTATCTTAGTTTATCCTAAATACTTTTCCAAAATCCCTCAGAGAAACGATATGAGGTCATAAAAATTTTTCAATGATTTTTTTCATATATCCTAAATACTTTTCAAAAATGTCTAAATAGATTACATATCTGTGATTTATTAGCTTTAAAATGTGGTAGGTCCCATCCCGTAATCTATCTTAGTTTGACCACAACTTTCAAAACCCCTCTTCATTCTCTTCTATACGAGTATTTAAAGTATTTAAATATGTCCCCACTACGAAAACATATTTACAGATTTGCCCTAAATACGAAAACATATTTGTAAATATGTCACAAATATTAAAAACATTTTTAGCTCGGCATATTTATCTTCATTCACTTTATTTTGTTAATATCCTTTATTTTTAATAACTGCAACACATCGACGATGCATTGCCCTAATAATTTTGTCAACTGTGTCTTTTAAAACATTTTGCCATTCACTTAAAACTGCATTACATAAATCCTCTTTTCGTGTGTAATTACGGAATCTTATTTGGAGATCTACAATTTCTCATAAATTTTTTATGGGACTAAGATCTGGGGATTGGACGGCCCATTTCAAAACACGCACCTAATTGGATTGTAACCAGGCAGTTACAACTCTAGAGATATGTTTTGGATCATTGTGCTGCTGAAATCGCCAAATTAGTGGCATGTTCTCTTCTGCTTATGGATACATTACGTCGTTTTAAATGGCTTTATAGCCTACACCAGTTAATTTGTCTTTTATGACGTGAATTGAGCCCATTCCCTGCCCAGAAATACACCTCCAAACTTGACTCTTACATGTATATTTTGGGTCAAATCTCTTTCTCTTTGGCCGTCTCACAAAGGATATTCAATAATTTCCCCTTAAATTATATTTAGACTCGTCTGAGAAGAGGACAGTGTTCCATTTTGCTCTAGACCAATTATCATTGTCTTTAGGAAATTTTTAACGAGCTGCGCGGTTTTTTTTTTCAGATGTAAAAGCTCGTGAGCTAATATTTAATCCGAGAACATTTCTAACCTTTGTCGATGTCATTTGCGGGTCTTTTTTAAACTCTTGCTATTAATTTATCTTGTCTTGCAGTAGTCTTGCGTGGTCTTCCTCCTGAATGCAAAGTTTTAATAGCACCCGTTTCACAAAATTTCTTAATTATCTTCGAAACTGCTGATTTATTCATTGCATATTTATCCCAAATAGTTTTTTGTTTTAAACCGGAATAAAAATAATTTATTTTTTTTTTACTTTAAGTACTTCACTTATCTTAACTTCAGCCATTTTCACTAATTTCGTGTTATAAATTTTTGTGTTTTATTTATTAAGATAACGGTTCATTTTTTTACATTTCGCCTTGTTTTCTCATCAATGCGCTGTTTTAGTGCAGAAGCAATACCCAAATATTGAATACTTTTACTTCATAATGTTTGATATATGATATTCTATGTTATTTAATTTTAGTAAATATATCAAAAACAATCTATAATATAAAATACTAAAACACTTGTTAGTTTTCTTCAAGAAATAATTTAGATTTTAGACCTCCAACCCTCCAACAGTAAGAAAGTAAATTTAAAGAAAAGATTCCATTGTTTTGTCTGTATCTCATCAAAATACAACTTTAGACTTTAATAATAAAAAACATTACCTATATATTCACAATCATCATCTTCGTCATCTTCGTCAACATTCAAACGTCTAAAACCACTTGGTGGTATTTTTTCGTTTGCCAATTTTAATTGTTCCTTGCGAGGACTCTGTGAACTTTCATCTTTTAAAGGACTATATGACTTATGATCACGTTTTTTTCGCCCTGGTGAAAATGGTGTACTGCAGACCAGGATTTTAGGGTCAACAAACAACGATGGATCTAGTTCAATGTCATCGACTACTTTGCCATTTTCAACTTTTTTTAAACGGGCCGGCATAACAGCTGGAGTTACTGGAACAGGTAGAGAGTGACTGAAGTTGTTTTTACGATTATTGCATTTAGTAGGAAAAGCACAAAAGTCCTCATTACAACTGTCATCTGAATCAGAACTGCCACCAAATATTTCAACCTGTTCGCGGAATGATACCGAAAGATTTTTTGATTTGTTGCGTTTGGACTGTAGACGTCTAGCACGATTATTCGATTCAAAAGTTAACATAAGAGGGTGCGTGCAACGTTCAATTTTTACTTGAACATTAAAGAAACGCTTTCCAAACGAACGTAAAAGTTGCGAGCGTGAAAATTTTGTCGGAGTGGTAGTTGTGTTAAATTTAGAATTTTTTATCTTATTATGGAGGGCCTCTGAAGAAGGAGATATCCTTGAAGTGCTCTTTAATTTTTTTTCTAGTTTACTTGACGGTGAAGTGTTAAGTTTTATAAAAAAACTGTTTTTACTTTTGTGATTGCCTGTTATTAGTTTGCCCTTTTTCAATGGAGCAGATTCCGTGAACGTTGCTATGGCAGGTCTTTTATTGCAATTAGATTTGCCTTCTTTTCTGGGAATATTTTTAAATTCTCGCAAAAGTTTTTGTAAATTATCTCTATGTACTCGCACTTTGCATGGCTTAATGTCAAATTTTTTTAGCATTTGAACATTTGTTTTCTTCTGTATCACCGACGGTTCAAAAAGTTTTTGTTGTGCTTTTGTTGGTGTAGCTTTTGGATTCTTATTAAAATTTTTAAACTTTTCTTGTTTTTTTCGGATGTTATTAGAATGTTCTTCAAGAGGGCAGGTGAGAAATTCTTCTAATTTTTTACGTTCTAGTTTTACTTTTAGCGATTTTATATTGTTGGCATTGTATTTAGGAGATAAGCTACGAGCTTTGTAGCTTTTTGATTTTTTTAAACCACTACTCACAGTAATTGGTGAAGGAAGAGATTCTCGACGTATGCCACTTGACTTCTTTTTTTTATTAAATTGTTCTGTGTTAGTTAGCTTATTTTTTGGTGACGAAATAGATTTGGCGGGCGATGTATTTGACAATCTTAGTGGTCCCGCTGATTTAAGTTTATCAAATAAATCTTCCATTATGGTATACTGTTAAGGTAAACCAAGATTTAGGAAACTACAGAAAAGACAAATAGTACTGTTAGGGAATGTAACCTAAAAACTGATATGTATCACCATATGTCCCAAATACTTACAATTTGCTTCTTTTTTAGTGGTTATTTAAATAATGTTTTCGGCTTTTCGGTATGTAGAAGTTTGCGTTATAATTTTTATTCCCTAAATGTGTAATTATTTTTTTAATACCACATTTGTATTACATTCTTTACCAGATATTTTGCGATTTCTGTAAGAAAATAAGTATTTTGCACAGAGCAAATAATTTTTTGGTTCCGCTTTAGATCTTAATTTAAAATGAATTTCACATTTGAATAATTTATGAAAATACGCAAAGAGTACGGCAAACAAAAAACTATACGACGCCGACTGTTTGCAAGTATTTGCACTTTCACTAAAAAAGTTTTTCATGCAAGAGAAAAAACAACGTAGGAGAAGATAACAAACTCGAAAAACCTCAAATTTTTTTTACAGAGTTGTAAAAAAAAGAGTATTATTGTTTTTCAAAACAAAAATGTAAACAAAATTTGACAAAAAATAAGACCTTTTAGAAACGGTCACAACTCGTCAACTTTTAATAGATTTTAAAATGAAAAGCTCTAAGCTTGCAGAATCAGATTTTTAGGTCGTCACTTTCGCCATTCTAAAAATAAAGGAGCTACACCCAAAACATATAGTCATTAATTGTGATGGTTTTTTAGTTATAAAAACAAAACTAAAAGCCGTGCATCATAGCGACTGACGCCAATCGATAGAGGCTTAAAGTACGAATCGATCGTGGTATATATCGTTTCTTGCAAGACTGTACGAAAAAAGTTATAAGCCAGCAAACTTTTAAATGGTAAAAAAAAATCGCTCAAAAATATAAGTTAAGTTTCTCGCGTTCCATATACGTGCACATATACTGCTATATACAATCGAAAGAGGATAAAAGTACGAATCGATCGTGGTATAGTTTGTTTTCTAAAAGACTGTACGAAAAAAGTTATTAAGCGGCAAACTTTTCAAAATTAAAAAAATCGCTGAAATTAATAATTTTAGTTTTTTGCTTATATCAAGGAAACTATTCCGCGTGCACATATACTGCTATATACGATCGAAAGAGGACAAAAATACGAATCGATCGTGATATAGTTTGTTTTCTGAAAGACTGTACGAAAAAAGTTATTAAGCGGCAAACTTTTCAAATTCCAGACCAAGCAAATAGGATGAATGGAATTGAAACAAAATATTTCACCACACCCTACAAATAAATTCTTTTTTGTAACAATTACACAAATTTTTTAATTATAATATTTCTAAAATTGCATTTGATTTTCAAATTATTCAAATATATTTTAATTGTTGTTTTAATATGGCTTAATAATATACTCTAATATGCAGTGTATTATTATATATGTACATAAGTTAAATTGAGGGGATATCGATTTTATTTTGTTACTTACTATCAAAAACTAAACATATACTGCCTTAAAAATTAATTTTGATTTTAAATTTTACTCTCAGAATCTTAATATATACCTCCTTATGCATGCAAATTAATGTTTATTTCAAGTTTATTTTAAAATGAATTTTGTATGAAAAATTTGTTCTAAAGTATATGGAAAAACTAAACTAATTTCAGCGATTTTTTTAATTTTGAAAAGTTTGCCGCTTAATAACTTTTTTCGTACAGTCTTTCAAAAAACAAACTATGCCACGATCGATTCGTATATTTATCCTCTTTCGATCGTATATAGCAGTATATGTGCACGCGGAATAGTTTCCGAGATATAAGCAAAAAACTAAACTTATTTATTTCAGCGATTTTCTCAAATTTTAAAAGTTTGCCGCTTAATAACTTTTTTCGTACAGTCTTTCAGAAAACAAGCTATATAACAATCGATTCGTATATTTATCCTCTTTTGATCGTATGTAGCAGTATATGTGCACACAGAATAGTTTCCGAGATATAAGCAAAAAACTAAAATTATTAATTTCAGCGATTTTTTTAATTTTTAAAAGTTTGCCGCTTAATAACTTTTTTCGTACAGTCTTTCAGAAAACAAGCTATACCACGATCGATTCGTATTTTTATCCTCTTTCGATCGTATATAGCAGTATATTTGCACGCAGAATAGTTTCCGAGATATAAGCAAAAAACTAAAATTATTAATTTCAGCGATTTTTTTAATTTTGAAAAATTTGCGCTTTATAACTTTTTTCGTACAGTCTTTCAGAAAACAAACTATACCACGATCGATTCGTATTTTTATCGTCTTTCGATCGCATATAGCAGTATATGTGCACGCGGAACAGTTTTCGAGTAATGAATGAAAAACTACTCTAAATAGCTGGATGTGCACCAACTTCATTTCTTAATTATCAAAAGTGACAGTTGCAAAATTTGATTCTATGATCTGTAGGCTTTTAATTTTGTTTTTTTGTATTAAAATTAATAATAAATTAACGAATTGCGATCGAGTTGAAAAATGCAATTTTTTGTCTTAGTTTGTTTACATTTTTTATGTATAACATGAAAGCACGTGACACTAATACACCTACAAAAAAAACAACAACATGTTCACACGCATAGGAAAAAGTACTTTCCATGCAACTCTGAAAAAGGTTTGTCAAAACAAAAAAAAATATTCCAAAAGGTTTGTTATCTTCTCCTCGACGAAAAAACATACTCTGAAAAACGTGTGTAGGAGAAGATAACAAACTCTGAGAATCTTCAAAGTGTTTTTACAGAGTTGTAAAAAAAGGAGTATTATTGTTGTTCATAACTAAAATGTGAACAAAATTTGACAAAAAATAAGACCTCTTAGAAACGGTCACAATTCGTCAATTTTCAATATATTTTAAAATAAAAATTAGAAATGTTAAGTTCTAAGCTTGCAGAATCAGGCTGTCACTTTCGCCATTTTAAAAATGAAGGGGCTACACCCAAAACATGTAGTCATTAATTGTGATGGTTTTTTAGTTGTAAAAACAAAACTAAAAGCCGTGCATCATAACGACTGACTCCAATCGATAGAGGCTTAAAGTACAAATCGATCGTGGTATATATCGTTTCTTGCAAGACTGTATGAAAAAAGTTATAAGCCAGCAAACTTTTAAATGGTAAAAAATAAATCGCTCAAAAATATGAGTTAAGTTTCTTGCTTATATCTCGAAAACTATTCCGCGTACACATATACTGCTGTATACGATCGAAAGAGGATAAAAGTACGAATCGATCATGGTATAGTTTGTTTTCTGAAAGACTGTACGAAAATAGTTATTAAGCGGAAAACTTTTCAAAATTAAAAAAATCGCTGAAATTAAAAAGTTTAGTTTTTTGCTTATATCTCGGAAACTATTCCGCGTGCACATATACTGCTTTATACAATCGAAAGAGGATAAAAGTACGAAGCGATCGTGGTATAGTTTGTTTTCTGAAAGACTGTACGAAAAAAATTATTAAGCGGCAAACTTTTCAAAATTAAAAAAATCACTGAAATTAATATGTTTAGTTTTTTGCTTATATCTCGGAAACTGTTGCGCGTGCACATATACTGCTATATGCGATCGAAAGAGGATAAAAGTACGAATCGATCTGTTTTCTGAAAGACTGTACGAAAAAAGTTATTAAGCGGCAAACTTTTAAATTTAAAAAAAATCGCTCAAATTCATAACTTTAGTTTTTCGCTTATATCTCGAAAACTGTTCTGCGTACACATATACCACTATAAACGACCGAAAGAGGATAAAAAGGTTGACCATTTTGCCGAGTTACTGGGCTCTGAAATTTTTATATTTTTTTAAATATTGGTAACAAATCTAGTTTACGGACGCAGCTTAAAAAAGTGGTGTAAAATTTAATTTTAAGCAAAAAATGTTAAATTCAAAATTTGGGGCTGAGCCTTAGTTTCGGAATTACGGGCTTCCAAAGTTTGTACGAAAAGTATGGTATATATTGATTACTTGGTGGTGAAATGTTGTAATATGGGAATCATTGGAAATTCACTAAACAGATTCTCAATCATTCAAAATTAAAAACTTGCCCCTAAATCTAGTTTGAGCAAGTACTACATACATACATACATGTTTTTATTATAAAAAGGAGCAATTATATATAAAAAATATAATAAAGGAAGCAGAAAATTATTTGTTTCTATTAACTTAATTTTTTTATGAAAATATGGAAATTTCTCTATTCAATTGTTACTTAGCGCTTTTAAAAATAAAATTTTATTTAACCCAAATACGGGTTTCTCTTTTTATTTATTTTATATTAAGTAAAACACAGTGTTTAAAGTACACAAAAAAGCAATGTAATTATATTTATTAATAAAAAATACGTTTTTTTTAATTTGTTCATAGACAAAATGAAAAGTATTCAAGATAAATTTGTTTTATTAATTTTTATTTAATTGGAAAAAATTCAGTAGACCTTAATCAAAAAAAAGTTGTAAGAGGCTTTGAAAAAATAATCTTAAGAAGGAAAATTTGTGTGATAATTCTTGCAAAAAACCAAATTCGAAGCAGACACTTAAAAGAGACATTAATATAGTAATGCACGATTTGCTAATTTAAAAAAAAATAAACTAATATTCAAAAAACAAATTATGCCACGATCGATTCGTATTTTTATCCTCTTTCGTATAGCAGTATATGTGCACGCGGAATAGTTTCCGAGATATAAGCAAAAAACTAAACTTATTAATTTCAGCGACAGTCTTTCTGAAAACAGACTATACCACGATCGATTCGTAATTTTATCCTCTTTCGATCGCATATAGCGGTATATGTGCACGCGGAATATTTTCCGAGATATATGCAAAAAACTAAACTTATTAATTTCAGCGATTTTTTTAATTTTGAAAAGTTTGTCGCTTAATAACTTTTTTCGTACAGTCTTTCAGAGAACAAGCTATACCACATTCGATTCGTATTTTTATACTCTTTCGATCGTATTTATTAGTATATGTACACGCGGAATAGTTTTCGAGTTATGTATGAAAAACTACTCTAAATATCTGGATGTGTACCACCTTTATTTCTTAATTATCAAAAGTGACAGTTACAATATTTGATTTTATTATCTGTAGGCTTTTAATTTTGTTTTTTTTTTTTTGTATTAAAATTAATAATAAATTAACGAATAGCGATCGAGTTGCAAAAAAGCTATTTTTTGTCTTTAGTTTGTTTACATTTTTTTATGTAAAACATGAAAGCACGTGGCACTAATGCACCTAAAAAAAACAACAACTTGTTCACACGCATGCGAAAAAGTACTTTCCATGCAACTCTGAAAAAAGTTGACAAAACAAAAAAAATTAACCAAAAAGGTTGTTATCTTCTCCTCGACGAGAAGAAAACGACAAACTTCTTTAACAGAGTTGTAAAAAAGAAGTGTTTTGTTGTAAATGAGGGTTTTCACACTAGACTACTTATTAAACCACACAACTTTTGTTCTTTCGTATTCACACATGACTAATTACGCTGGAATAAAATTGTGCACGTATACACAGCTTTGTGTGTGTTAGTAATTTTTTTGTTTACTTCACGTTTGCCTTTCGTTCGTTAAACACATACATAAATTGCGTAAATATTCCTGAAATAATTGATGATGAATTGGCAATAATTTTAGGAGGAATTTCTAGTGACTGTATCTTGAAAGCTGCATCATCACTCCTACAAGCTGAAGATTTCAATTAATATTTTATTCATAAGAAAAGTATGAAGAAGATTTCAATTAATATTTTATTCATAAAAAAAGTATGAAGAAGATTACAATTAATATTTTATTCATATTTCGTTTTCAATTTTTTTCCTGTATAATACATATAAAAATTAACTTTAAACTTAATTTCCCTTAATAAAATATTATAAGAAAATTGAATTCAATCATAATAACATTCATCATTGATGTATTCATGTTTACGCGTCGATGGACGACTAAACACTAAAAATCGCTCTGCAAAAAAAAAACGCAGGACCTGTGTTTTTATAAGTGTGTATGTGTTAGTTTTGTTCTGCTTGTGCGGGGTTGAAGCTGGTTGATAAACTGTGCCAACTAAAAACCACTCTCTTCACCGAAAAAGCCAACAAACTGCGATTTTATGCCAGCACAATTAGTCTTGTGTGAAAACCCTCAATAAAAATAATGTAAGCGGGCGAGAAGATAACAAACTAAATATAACAAACTAAAATTTTGACTCATTATGAAGAGAGAATTTCTCTCTTTCTCTCTCTTTATATTGAGAAGCAAAATGTGTGATTATTCTTGTAATGCCAGACACTTTTTTATTCAAGTGTGGCCATAATTTTTATATATATATATAAAGTATATTTCAAAGTATAACTGATCAATGTTTTTATAAGCAATAAATTCTTGCACATATTTTTTACATATACGCAAATAAAATTTATTGTTTTTTAAGTGTTATTAATTTCTAAAATTATAACTAAAACGAAATGTTAATGTTTCGAAGAGAAAACGCGGTGTCTTTAACAACACCTGCAAAATAATAACTTAGTTTTTTTTTTCATGTTTTTTTTTAGTTTTTGTACAAATTGCCTCGTACTCTTAACATTACTGTTAGGAGCACAACAATATTAAAGAGAAACAGAATAATTCAGGTATATTCAAGTATATATTCCATACCTAACTAATTTTTTAAAATGGCTATTGGAGCACAACAATTCTAAGGTGTCGATATTAAATCGAACGCTGCCAAGTTTAAAATCAGTCATATGTAGCTAGGTCTTACAAATTATAGGGCAACTTCTTTTAAAATACTAAGTCAACAGTGAATATCAGCTCTTCTTCTTTTTTTATTTTGAGAGAGGATTTTCAAGTTTACAAACTAACTTAACAAACCGGAAATGAAAAGTTTTATAAAATTAGGCAAATTTAATAAATTATTCAACAGTTATAGTAACAAATTTAATAAAAATCTATATTTTATGAACAAAAAAAAACTTTTGTAAAAAGACTAAAAATACGTTACAGCTAATACATTTGGGCTTTCCCTCAAATTATATCTAGGCTTATATCTCGAAAACTAAGAGTTGTTCCTGGATGGAACCAATTGTGGATGAAAGCCACATATAATGGCTCTAACCTGGCATATAGCTTATATTTGTTGATCATATTTTCTTGAACAAAGTATTAAAAAAACTAAATTTTCAAATTTTACTCATACTACAAATGGGCTTATATCTCGAAAACTAAGAGTTGTTCCTGGATAGGACCAATTTCGGATGAAAGCCATATATATTGGCTCTAATCTGGCATATAACTTATAGTTGTTGAGCATATTTTCTTTAACAAAGTATTAAAAAAAATAAATTTTTAAATTTTACTCATACTAAAAATGGGCTTATATCTCAAAACCTAAGAGTTGTTCTTGAATGGGACCAATTGTGGATGAAAGCCACATATATTAGCTCTAATTTGACATAAAGCTTATATTTGTTGAGCATATTTTCTTGAACAAAGTATTAAAAAAATAAATTTTCAAATTTCACTCTACCAAAAATGGGCTTATATCTCGAGCCACCTGTTACAAAGGTAAAATATAAAATATTTTTATAAATCATTATAATGCCTTTGCTTGTTTTATCAAACTTTTTCAGCGTGATATGTTAAAGTCTTTGTCACGAACAAAACCCACAGTAAATAATAAATCGCAAATAAATAGGAAAATATGGGTGAGCTTGAAATGTTTTTCTTATTTTTAACTCTCTATCGCCGCATGTATATTTTTTTCGATTCGAATTTATTCACTAAAATAGATAACATGATAACTTCTTCTTAAAACGGACAAAAAATACTTATACTTAAAGTGTCTGCTTTTTGTATTTTAAAAACCTGGCCACATACAAAGCCTTATTTTTTCTACTTGTTTCTAAAGCGCTAAATTTCCCAAAAAATATTTCACACGAATATGCAGAGAAACAAACAATATAGCAGCAAGTAGAAAAAATAAAATGCTTTTTTATTCTCATAACTATTGTTGCCAAAAAAAATTGCAAAACTAAAGTATGTCTATAATATTAGCACAGATAACTAACCAGATCCGAAACGAAAAATTCAGTGTGGCCAGATTCCAGCTTTCGTTAGAGAGGGATAGTAACAGTTCTTGCTTTTTTAATATTGCTACCTCTTTCTGATTATAGCTGGAATTTGACATTTTATTTATTTACAAAAATTGTCAAGATTCTGTGGTCAAGATATTGTAAGTTTGTTTAAAGTGTTATAATTTATCAATAATTAAAGTGATTAAATCATTTTAATGTTGATAATAAATCTAAAATTAAAGTTATTAATTTTATTTGAATATTTTTGTGTGTGTTTTTTTGTCTCAAAATCACAGCAAATAAGGGTTGAAAAATCAACCACAACAAAGCAAAAAATCTAACAAAAGATGTAAGTTTAACAAAGTTGTTTTTAATGTAAATTAGATTTTAATGAAATTATCTGGTTTCTTTCAGGAGTCGCCGCTGCATAATGGGTTGTGCCGAAGGAGAGAAGCTGCACCAGTTCCCGAAAAATCCGGCCAAGTAAGTTTGTATATAAGTTTCATTAGTGACATGCTTGCGGCAGGTTTTGTACATTAGAGGAACTGTGTTCCTTTTCAATGTACAAAATCTTATTTAATTTAGTTTGATTCCTAGATAATTGGAATTGTATGTTTGATGAGATTTTATCTTACCAAACATATACATATTACAGTGTTTCACCCAATAATAAGTGTTTTAAACATATAAGAAAACAAGTGCAAAATGACTAAAAAAGATTTAATAAAATAGTGAAAGTATAAATTTAATTGAAAATACAGAAAGAATATTAATTGTTGTACAAGAATATGAAAGCTCCAATATAATTCGACAAGCAGAATTAGTGCAGCAAATTCAGTAGTCTATTTATATTAGTTTTATTTTCCTATTAAGTATTTGGCTGGGGAGCCAATATGTTCTAGCTATTAGTTGCATTTTTTATTTAATAAAAACCCTATGGCTTTAGTTTATATAGTTTTTATTTTATAATTTACTCGGTCAATTCCTCTGTAATATATATTGATTGGCCCTTAAGGGCTTTGTATATTATTGTGAAATATAAATAAATAATTAAATAAGATCGTACTCTTCCAGTCTTCAAATATTTTTTGTTTTCAATTACTGAAAACTGGAAGTAGATCGATGAAATTATGTTTATTAAAATAAAAGTATATTAAAATTTTCTTTTTTATATTTTAACACAGATTGTAGCGATGCATTGCTAATTGCCCTAAGATGGAAATCAATAATTGCTGAAATTATTTTAAAACTGCTAAAATAAAACATAAAATTCTGCTTATTATAAATTGTTTTTTTTTTTATTATATACTTAAATAAAAACCGTAAAAGTTATCATTAAAGTTAAAAAATATTATAACAAAAATTGTATGTTTTTTCTTTATATAAGATTTTTGAAATACAAAAGTAAGTATTATTATTATTATTATTGATTAAAACTTTCACTTTTATTCACATCTTTGGAATCTGTAAATTTAGTGGCTAAAGCATATGTATATGTTGTCGGAGAAAGTATGGTTTTAATTGATTTCTCACAAAAAATTGTATTTTGAATCAAGTTTAATAGATCAGTGGGTTACAGTGGGTGTAACGGTCGCCATCGGTTTTATATGGGCATTGTTCTAGATTTTCTTGGCCGTTTTTGATTTAGGTTCTGGAGTTCATATACCTTAAAAAATATAAAAACACAAATATTAGTTTTGCTACAGAAACCTAGAATATTATAACTAACTTACCTTCTGGCGTAACTTTTTTCTTTGCTGGTGGGGCATTCATCGAGTTTGACGAATCACTAACATCATCAATGTAACGTTTCACTTTTATTTTCCGTCCACTTCGATTAACAGGTTCTGTTAGATCTGTACCAAGTGGGACAGACGAGACGACATCTGTTTTTATCTTTCCCCAATAGCTTCGTTACCCTTTTTAACACTTTCTTCCTTTATATCCATTACCTGCGGTTTGTAAACCGTAGTATTATTGATACAATTTCATCCACAGTACTTTCCAAAGCTTCTTCAGCTTGAGAAATATCTATACCTTCAGACTCTACATTTGGCAAATCAATAGGCGCTGAATCTTCACCATTGGCTGCAGCATCTATTTGATCAATGGCCTCTCGAAAATAATTCCGTTTCATATTTTTGTCTGTGGCAAATGTTTCTTTGTTTTCAACAGAAAGAGGTCTTCCACCTTAATATTGGCAGTCTCACCGGTTCCATAGAAATATACGTTATAATTTTGTTGCTGTACTTCGGCAAAAACCAAATCCTAAAATACAATAAATTTGGCAAAAAACGTTTAATGGCCAATTTTTTTACTTACCAATAAAACCACCCAAGCTGTTTTGACTTTTGTTTACGGAGCCTCCAATGAAATTGTAGTACAACCTGAAATTATGAGGGAAAACATTATTTTTTTAGTTGTTCTTATACACTGTGACATTATAAAAACATTTTATAATAATTTTTATAAATTTATTTCACTGATATTTATAATTTTTTTTTTAATTTTTCTTAAAAAACTAAATTTTTACCACAACTTTGTTATACATTTTTTGTTTGATTAAATAAAAACATATGTTTGCAATAGGTATGTGTAGCGGTTTCTTCCAACTCATTGCTTTCAGCGTTTTTGAATATTTTTTTATTCACTTAAACGAAAGCTGGAAGAAAATATGATAACACACTTTTTTAAACGTCACTAGTGAGTTATCTGGTTATTCATCTGTGATATTAGTACAAATATCTACTTGGCATTACTTTTTCAAGTAAATAAAAATAAAAACCCTTTCTCCACTCCGCATATATATACATAAATTAAAATATTTGTTTTTTGCAGATTTGGACCAGAATCATATATAGGAAAAGACGCCGAAAAAGGATTCCAGCAACGGTTAGTATAATTGAAAAAGTAGTTTTTAAGTTACCCATCAAATGACAATCACTGCTGATAGAAATATCCATCACTGCGTAGAACAAAGTTTCTATCACATTCTTTAATTTAAAATAAAAACTTGATGTAAACATTTGTATACGTGTATGTCTTTAGCAAACAGCGTTACCAGTGACTTTTTTAACAAGAAATATGAAAATTTTGCTTGATTTTTGAAAGAGATTTGATTACAAAACTATTAGCTATATTTTGAACCTTGTTAATCAGGTTTGAGTAAAAACTTAGATTTAATTAACAAAAAAAAAAATAAAAATTCAATTAAATTTAATACGAAAAGCCGTACAACGGCAACGCTGTTCCAGTGTAAAATGTGTTGGTAGATAATTGTGTATGTATAAGTTTCCCTCACTCATTTCTTGCTGGGTATATATCAGAGCTGTAAACGAATGATTCATTTTTGGTTTTTAACTCACCGTGAATTAAAATGTTTGAATGCATTCATCTGTTCCAAAAAATGAATTGAATTAAAACTTATATGCATTTACAATGTATTTGAATTCTTGAATGCCATTCACTTGGCCACACAAAGTAAATGAATTTGAATGTATTTATTATTAACAAAATTTGTGTGAATGCATTCACTTCATCAGCCAAAAAATGAATTAGAATCTGAATGGATGTATTATGAATATAAACGTCGTGAATGCATTCACTCGCCATCGAATTAAATGAAGGAATTAATTTTTTTTACAATAATTCTTTTAAGTTCAAAATTATAAAGTGTGTGTTTTACTACGTCGGACATGACATAAGCTGCAGAAAAGTTAACGGGTGTTATATCGGGCATGATAAACGCTGTAGAAAAGTTAAAGGGTGTTACAAAATTGACGTGATTTTTACGATTAGAGTGTTATCTTTTGAACTACAAAAGATAAAAACTTGAAATTTACGCAGTGTATGTTACTACATCGGCCATGACAAACGCTATAGAAAAGTTAAAGGGTGTTACAAAATTAACGTGATTTTTACGATTAGAGTGTTATCTTTTGAACTATAAAAGAAAGAATTTGAAATTTACGCAGTGTGTGTAACTATATCGGCCATGATAAACGCTATAGAAAAGTTAAAGAGTGTTATATAATTGACGTGACTTTGACGATTATAGTGTTATCTTTTGAACCATAAAAGATAAAAACTTGAAATTTACGCAGTGTGTGTTACTACATCGGCCATGATAAACGCTAAAGTTAAAGGGTGTTGCAAAATTGATAAAACGCAGTGTGTTACTACGACGGTTATAATAAACGTTGTAGAAAAATACGTATTATTTATTATTTACCAAAGGAAAAAAAACCATAAATATTTTATACTAACCAAAGAAGATGTGCTTTATTTATTTTAAAAATTAGTCCCATTGAAATCCAAACACAATAAATGAAAAATTTGTATGAGAAATTTAGGGTTTATAAAGCGTTATTTACTCTCAGCAGTAGCAGTTTTTCAAAGTTTTCTTCAGTAATTGATCCACGTTTAGGTGCATTTAACATTGAAGCATACGAAAACAATCTTTCTGCGGCAGCTGACGATGGCAGAGGAGCATTGTACTTTAAAAACGCTTTTTTATTAAGGGGTATTTGTTAAGAGAACTTAGTGATTTTGATGTATCCGCCAAATACGACAAAAATTCCGTGTCAGAGAGCGTAGTTTTGTCAATATATTGTTCTTGAGAAGTTTGTTAAAAGAAAAAATAGCAATTAAAAATCAATTTTTTATACAACTCTAGAAATTTTACCAGCAACAAAAAACTGAAATAACTCGAAATATTGATTTCAGGAGAACTTGGTGTAAGTGTAAGTGGTGTAAATCTAGCAAAAGATGCAGTGGCCATTCTGGCTTCAGTCGCTGTATCGTATTCAGGGTTTAGAGCCTTTACCCACTAGCATTTTACTGCAGGGCACAGAACTGAGGCCACGATTGCTGAATGAACAGTTTTTTCTAGCTTTATATGTAATGCAAAACGTGTTTTAATGCACCCTATCATTTTGGCGGACATTGTTTTTAAATATTCGCTACTATTTCTTAACTGTATTTTAACGTATTTTTTTAAAATAGTTGCCAAGGAAGGTAGCAAATATCCATACATCATGCCTTCTTGCCTTTGAAGGAAGTCTATGGCCTCTGCTATAGGCCGTAAAAGCTCGATATATTCAGCCAAATACTCTAAATTCTTATCTTGGAATAGCTCGATGCCAAGTTGTTGGAATAAATCAAGGAATTGCAATTTGTGGGACATCAAGTCTTTCACCGAGTCATATAACGAGTTCCATCGCGTTACCACAGGGTATTTAAGCTGAGAACCCAATATTTATATTATTTTCTCCGATAATTTTGGTTTATTTATTTTTGACCATAAATTGCTGCATTTTTTTTAAATCTTAACAAAAGAATGTACCAAATTAGTAAATTATAATGAGAAGTTATTTAACAGCTTTTAGTAAACAATCTTACTTGCTTATGTTTATCATATACTAAATTTTTTGACTGCATAAGTTTATTAAAATCTCTCGTTGCAATGAGATTCAATGTATGTGATGCACATCTAATGTGGTTTGGAAGATATCCCTCCAATTTTCTGTTCGCTGAGTCCGTGGAAATAGGATTTATTTCGAATTATACTTCATCTTCGTTTAAAAAATTATCTTGGTTAATAATGCCGAATTCCGAAAATGCTTTAATAAAATTGCTTCCATTGTCAGTTGTCGTCGCTACCAAGTGGGTGATATTTAAGGCACACTCTTCATGAATTTCGTCAATGATAGGATAAATTGCATCAAAGGAGTGAACACCAGAAAATCGTTTGCATGCTAGTGAAACTGACTTCCTCTCAAAAGTTTCACTGATCCAGTGAACTGCATAATCAAAAAAACTTCGGTGTTTTGTTGACCAAATATCAGCTGTTGAACAGAAATAACGACCGGATTTTATGACCTCTTTCAAACTGGTTTTCCAATCCCGAAATATAGTGTTCATAAGCTTCATAGCAGTTGGTCTACTCATTACAGTGAGACTAGGATTTGCAAAATTTAACAATGTTTTAAATGAATTAGATTCAACTATAGACATTGGCAGCATATTTTTCATGATAAATGTCAGCACGAGCTTGTCGAAGTGATCTTGTTTTGTAGGAATAATTTTTGCGCCCTGTTTCAGCTTTTCATATTCATTGTATTTTGTTAAATGTAGTTTTCGCAAATGACGAAGAAAATTGGATGTTACATGTAATGTTCCAGCTAACACTTTGTCACAACTAAGGTATTTCGCTAATAGGCTTCCTCGTTTTGCTTGAGTTTTTCTTTTAAGTAACATTGTCTGTGGAAGTATAGAAAGTAAAGTTAAATACAATTGTTGACTTATTTCATAACCACTTTTAGCCCAATAAATTTCTTCTATGAGGGTAAAATATTTTTCGAACAGCAACGACTGAGAGGGTTTTATATGTTTGTCCTAAATCCAAACTACAATTTTTGGAACAGGAGCGTCCATCTTCACTTACAAATTCGTCTGATGTAAATGGTCGTTTTCGTTTAGAATTAGATAAAGTATTCTCAATACTAATAACTTCATTCTCATTAAATAGATTCGGGGAAATAGACATTATGCACAGTATAACGCAAACACTTTTCACTTTCAATTAGATATTGATCTTATTCGGCTTTCACACAAAATGCAATTGAGAGTAAAATGTATTGTGATAGTTAAATTAACCCATTCATAATTTTAAATACTACAGATATTTAGGTACATATAAAAAATCCTGTTCTTCAATATTTACCAAAACAACCAAAAATATTTTATACCTTCGCAAGCCGTTTACATTTTTTAAGAAATAAACTTTGTAACAGTTTCCACGAAAAAATGCATTATAAGTGCAATAAAAAAAGGACCTACCCCTCAATTTAGTTCTAGCAACAAAAAAATGGGTCATTGAATGGCCTGTTTGTTGGCCACGTGCTATGTTGTGAAAATGGCAGGTAACAAAAACTTAAATAAACTTGTTCAATTGGATTGTTTTAACTACCATATGATAAAAATTTAAATAAAATTTTAAAACTAAATTCTTTACACTGGCAAACAAATTAAAATTATTATACCGACCTTAAATACTAGACAGATTTTATTGTACATTCTCTATTTCACTCACATTTACATTTGTCATGAAAACTGTACCAAAGTTTATTTCCTAAAAAATGTAAACGGTTTGCGAAGGTATGAAATATTTTTGATTTTTTTGGTAAATAATTAAAAACACGGGTTTATCATAGTCGTCGTAGTAACACACTGCGTTTTATCAATTTTGCAACTCCCTCTAACTTTTCTATAGCGTTTATCATGGCCGATGTAGTTACACACACTGCGTAAATTTCAAGTTTATATCTTTTATAGTTCAAAAGATAACACTCTAATCGTAAAAATCACGTCAATTTTGTAACACCCTTTAACTTTTCTATAGCGTTTATCATGGCCGATGTAGTAACATACACTGCGTAAATTTCAAGTTTTTATCTTTTGTAGTTCAAAAGATAACACTCTAATCGTAAAAATCACGTCAATTTTGTAACACCCTTTAACTTTTCTACAGCGTTAATCATGCCCGATATAACACGCGTTAACTTTTCTGTAGCTTATATAATGGCCGACGTAGTAAAACACACACTGTATAATTTACAACTTAAAAGAATTATTGTAAAAAAAATTAATTCCTTCAATATTTTTTTCCTTCCAATAATTGCATTCAAATTCTAATTCATTTAATTCGATGGCGGGTGAATGCATTCACGACGTTTATATTCATAATAAATCTATTCAGATTCTAATTCATTTTTTAGCTGATGAAGTTGTAAGGTGCCAAAATTTAAGTAATTTTGACCTACACTAAAAATAAAAACAACTGGGCAGAAGGATTTATATCCATCTGTTAGGGGCGGATACACATCCGTCACATAATCATGTTCTTTTCAGGCAGAAGCAGCGGCAGAGAAGTCTGCGTGGGATGCGGCAGAGAAAGTGAGAATGGAGTAACGGCAGCAACACAACAGTGAAGAGAGAAGTTATGTCGTGATAAACTCAACCACAAGCAACAGCATAAAGGCAAGATGAAATGAATCGGTTTGATACAACTTAACTACAAAGATGCAGTTTTGTAGTTGAACAGCAGCATAAAAGGGCGTGGAGGAAAACAAATCGCTCTCTTTTCCCTGTGGTGGCGAACAATAGCAGACGTGTAAAAAAAAAAAATCAAGTGTGAATTAAAAATATAAAGTGAATAATAACAATTTTGTAAAAGAACAAGAATTGACTAGTGGTGACGGCCGTGTGAGTAGTGAGTAAATTGGTTAGGTTTATACCAACCTTAGAGAGGAGTACTAAGGCAGAGCAAGGATTTATATCCGACTTGTCGCGATACTGGATTTATATCTGGTTTGTTTTGCATAGAGACTTCTAAGAGGTTTATACCCAGAAGTCGAAGGGCTTGATTGATATCAAGAAGGCAGGGACTGGATTGTCATCCAGAAAGAAATAAGTAGAAGTGAAGAGTAGGAGTTGGTAGGACCACGACAAGGTCACCAGAAATTCTTGTTCTTAGTTAGAAAAAAAGCTAAGTGTACTCAACATAAAAGTAACGAAACAACCAATGGAGTTCTAGAAAATTGAAAAGAAATATCGAGATTGTTATTTTATGTATAGAACACTGGACAGCTGAGTAAACCCCAGCTTCAAACCCGGATAACCGGAGGTTCCTTACATTGGCGCCCGAGCAGGGACAAATTAAAAAAAAAAAAAGACAAAATTAAATCTAGCCATGGTACGCACATCATGGATCTATACACTCCGGAAGGAAGAGCTGGTCCAATATTTGGATGAATTTAAGTTGGAAAATAGTGGCACCGTGGAAGAAATGCGGAAAAGGTTAGCGACATTCGCCTCAAACAGTCATGAAGAAAAGGTGGTGGCCAGGCTGGTGGAGCTGGAAAACAAACTGATGCGTGGTTCGACCCCGCCAGCACCAAGTATGGCAGCGCACTTGGAAGTGCCTACGGAATCTTTTACGACCGCGAAAATGGGACCACCGAACGGCAACGGTCAATTTTTGCTAAGCCAAAGCACAAACGCCAAATCTCCAGCAAATTTACCTTATCCGGCCGTTATCGACATAGTAAGGAAGTGGTCATTTCGTTACGACGGTGGGAGAGACCCAATAGCTTTCATTGAGCGAGTGGAGGAGTTGGCAGAAGTCTATGGGCTGAGTAAAGACATGCTACCACGGACGATGCCAGAATTATTGAAAGAGTCAGCATTACTATGGTTCCGCAACAACAACCGCCAGTGGCAAGAGTGGAAGACCTTCCGTGAGGACTTCCTAAAATTCTTCCTGCCACCCAGGTACTTTGAGGATCTTGATGATGAGATACGCCGGAGACAACAAAAGCCCCGAGAAAAGTTTAAGGACTTCGTAATTGTGTTACAGAACATGATGAGTTACAGAACATGATGTGTTACAGAACATGAGGTAGTTTGTGATGCAGAGGATGGCCCAATCAATCCAGTTACCGCATGTAGGAGATGTGGCAGAGAGGGTCACGGATATCGGTTTTGCCAGAATGAAAGTGTATTGTTCTGTTGGCAGTGTAGAAGGAGAGGTGTGCGAACACGGGAGTGCTGCCGCGGACCATCGGGAAACGCCAGAGGACCGCGCCGACAGCAGGGGGAGGCAGCGGCCGAGGGAAGACAACCCTTGCCCCAGTGAACGTTATCTACCAGTCCGAGACAAGATTGCTGGCCAAGGTTCAAGTGGGAAAACAGCTCAGGGAGGCCACAATAGATACAGGTGCTTCCAGAAGTTATGTTAGCGAGAGCGTGGCCAAAGAATTAAAAAACTACTGTGAGATCAGACCTAGAGAGAGTCGGATCAGCTTAGCAAACGGTACGAAGGTCGAAGTAAAGGAGACAATCAGGGTGGAGGTACGCTTAGGCGGAAAATGCTGTCAACTGGAGGTGGGTGTCATGCCAAGCATGCTTGATGAAGTTTTGCTGGGTCTGGATTTCTTAAGGGCCACAGAATGTCAACTACAATGTGGTGATCAAGGGATAAGGTTGACTCCCTTTACTCAGCAGGTAATGGCAGCTGTAGAGGTTCAGGTGTCTTCAGAGACGGGAAAAATCGCAGTAGATGAAACCAAGGCGATTGAGTTGTTTTTAGAAGAAGAACTAGGAAAATTCAGTGCTATCAAGGGACCAACAACGCTGGCCGAACATAGAATCATTTTAACAGATCAAAGGCCAGTTCGGCATAGATATGCCCAGCGTAATCCTGAAATACAAAGGAAAATCAACGAGGAAATAGACGTGTTGTTGGAAAACGGGTGTATCAAGCCGTCAAAGAGCCCTTACAGTTCTCCAATTGTGATGGCACCAAAGAAAAACGGAACGCTGAGGTTGTGCATCGATTATAGACAGTTAAATGCAAAAACAGTTGCCGATGCTTATCCGCTGCCCCGTATCAATGCCATTTTAGATCATCTACGGAACGCAAAGTACATCAGCAGTATTGACCTTAAGAACGGGTATTGGCAGATACCCATGGCGGTCGACAGTAAAGAGTACACTGCTTTTACTGTACCTGGACGAGGGTTATTTCAGTGGAAGGTAATGCCGTTTGGGCTTACGTCGGCCCCAGCGACCTTTCAAAGGACATTGGACAGGGTGATCGGAGCAGAGATGGAACCACACGCGTTTGCATATTTAGACGACATCATAGTTCTAGGATGGTCACTCGAGGAGCACATAGCCAACTTGAGGGAAGTGTTTAGAAGGCTACGAGCAGCACGCTTAGTCATCAATCAAGAAAAATGTAACTTTTTCCAAAAGGAGGTTAAGTATATAGGCCACGTGGTAAATGAGAGCGGAATCCACACCGACCCGGACAAAATTGCAGCTATCCAAGAACTGCAACCTCCTAAAAATTTACGAGAACTGCGAAGATGTCTGGGGATCGCATCATGGTATAGACGTTTTGTTCCAGGGTTCACGCAAATAGTGCATCCACTGACGGTGCTGCTGAAGAAGGGGAAACATTTCCGTTGGGGCGCAGAACAGCAGGGAGCCTTTGAACACCTCAAGAGGCAGCTAACCAAAGCACCAGTGCTCGCGTGCCCAGATTTTACCAAGATATTCACGCTTCAGACAGACGCCTGTGACTACGGGCTGGGAGCAGTGCTGACCCAAGAAATCGATGGACAAGAGAGGGTCATTTCATACGCCAGTCGCAGACTAAATCCGGCCGAAATGAATTACTCGGCCACTGAGAAGGAATGTTTGGCGATTGTGTGGGCGATTAGGAAACATAGGCCTTACCTAGAAGGTTACCAATTTACAATTATAACGGACCATCTGGCACTCAAATGGCTTAACTCGATCGAGAGTCCCTCAGGAAGGGTAGCGAGATGGGCTTTAGAACTACAGCAGTACAATTTTGATATCCAGTATCGGCGGGGTCAACTGAATGTTATGGCAGATGCCTTATCTAGGGACCCAGTGGATGTATGCCAGGCTATCCAAAACTGCTCACCAGATGGCACTTGGTGGGAAAAATACTGTGAAGCAGTAGTGAGGGAGCCTGAGAAATATCCCGATTACACGATAATCCGTGGGCAACTTTACCGCCACCTACCTTCAGCAGAAACAGACGAAGAGTGCACTCCGTGGAAACTTTGTGTTCCCTCGTTTCAGAGGAAACGGGTGCTGGGGGAAAATCACGACCATCCGACAGCCGGCCATCTGGGCATAAGAAAAACCATCGCTCGAATCACTAATAAATACTATTGGCCAGGAATGTTTAAAGAAATTCAAAAATATGTCCGAAGTTGTCGGATCTGTCAACAGTATAAAGTAAGCCAGCAGCTGCCCGCGGGGCATATGTTGTCGCGTATTGCGCAGGAGCCATGGGCTATCGTCTGTGCAGATTTTGTAGGCCCACTACCAAGATCTAAGCACGGCAACACAATGGTGTTGGTCTTCACGGATAAGTTTTCAAAGTGGGTAGAGTTAGTCCCATTACGGCGGGCCACCGGGGATGCGCTGCGGAAAGCCTTCCGGCAAAGAATCTTAGCAAATTTCGGGGTGCCGAAAATGCTTATTACGGATAATGGAGCTCAGTTTACTAGCAAAGTGTTTCGGGAATACTTAAGGCAGGTCGGTGTGCATCACCAGCTCACTGCCCCTTATACTCCCCAGGAAAACCCTACGGAACGAGTCAATCGTACAATGAAAACGATGATAGCACAGTACGCGGGAAAGAATCAAAACACATGGGACGAGGCTATTCCGGAAATACAGCTGGCTCTAAATACAGCAAAGTCTGACACCACGCAGTATAGCGCGGCGTTCCTCGTGCAGGGGAGAGAGCCACGGCTACCTGCTACTCTATATGACGAAGTAACGCCAGGCACAGGGACGGAAGATCGAAGCCCGCTAGCAACGTCGGAAATGCTGAAACAAATTTTTAGCTTGGTAAGGAAAAATCTAGTGAAGGCAGCGAAGGACCAAGCTCGATATTATAACTTACGTCGTCGAAGGTGGAAGCCCAGAGTAGGAGAACTAGTCTGGGTAAGGGGACACCCCTTGTCCAATGCCGCAGATAAATTTGCAGCGAAGCTAGCGCCGAAATTTGAGGGACCTTATCGTGTCCGAAAATTATTATCTCCGGTTATTGTCGAACTTTGGAAAGAAAACGGAAAAATACCTCGAACAGCCCATATAAGTGAGCTTAAAATGTTTTACAATAATAATAATAATCATAATAATAATAATAATAATAATAATAATAATAATAATAATCATAATAATAATATTAATAATAATAATAATAATAATAATAATATTAATAATAATAATAATAATAATAATAATAATAATAATAATAATAATAATCATATTAATAATAATAACAGTTGTAATAAAAATATCAATAACTACTAATAATCGTCATTCACCAACCAAAAAAAAAACGCTACAATGCGCTTGGCGATTGATGTTCGATCATACCTGTTTATTAATAAATGTATACAAACATGCATGTATAAATGCAAAAGGGAAACAATTTGTAAATAACAACAACCAAAGGATGTTAACTAATGTAATTAGTTCGTAAACAAGTAATCCCGTAAGTAGAAAAAAAAATAACAACAAGCAAGAACCTACATTCAATAATGTAGAAATTATTACACCTTCTCCTTTTGTAAAACAATTTTATTTTTATGATTAAAAGTTACAAGTCAAAAACTCAAACCAAAACCCAAAACTCATTTTATTTTCATATAAAAATTATAACACAAATATTTCAAAATAAACTAGATTATAAATTTACATTGAAGCTAAAGTAAAATAAAACAAAGTATTTCTAACAAACGCCTCCTCAATGTAAATTTCTTCATAATAAGTACATCCATAATTTAAATTCAAATTAACAAATCATATATTGTGTTAATTAAATTTTCTTTAAATTTAATAAATTACAACATTTCCAATGATTAGTGTTCGGCAAACATTTGGTTAAAATGTCAGCTGCATTATTCTCCGTTGGGACATATTCCAGATGTATCTCGTTGGCTTTGTATTTATCTCTTATATAGTGATATCTTATATCTATGTGTTTGCTCCTTTTCATAGTCATTTGACTTTTGGTCAGGTATTGAGCTCCTTGGTTGTCACAATTTAAAACAGTTGGCTTTCTAATTAAAACTTGAAAACCCATTTCGTTCAGCAAACTTCGATAAAAACTTATTTCCTTAGCGGCTTGGCACATTGCAATGTATTCAGCTTCCATTGAACTTAATGCCACTATATTCTGTTTTTTCGATTCCCAGGATACTGGACCCCCTGCGAAAAATAGAATAAAGCCACTGCAAGATTTTCGATCAATTAAATTTGAGCCCCAGTCTGCATCAGAATAGCATGATAAACCACTTCCATCTTTTGAATAATGCAACGATAACTCTTTAAATTTTAAATAACGCAAGACATGCTTAGCTGCAGCAAAATGTTCCTTATGGGGATGAGAACTAAACTGAGAAAAATTCGAAACCGTGTAAGCAATATCAGGTCTAGTAATTGTAGCTAAATACATCAAACTTCCAATTAATGATTGATATTTAGTCACGTCTATCATCTCCTTACAATTTTCTTCAACACATTTAGTTAATATGGTTCCTGCAGGAAATGGGGTTTTGGCTGGTTTACATTCATGCATATTCCATTGATTAAGTAGTTCCTTAACAAAATTTTTTTGACTAACTTCAATATCCCCTCTAGGATTTTTTCTTTCTATTTCCAATCCTAGATAATAATTCACAAGACCACGGTCCACTATTTCCAAATTTTGCTTAAGAGTTTCTAGTATGTTTTCCATCATTTTGGTTGAAGAACAAGCTAACATGATATCATCTACATACAACGCTACGATGTTTATTTCATTTTCAACATAAGAAATGAACACACAGCTGTCTGTTTTGCATTGAACGAATCCCATATTTATCAAAATTTCGTTAATTTTGTTATTCCATTGCCTTCCAGCCTGTTTAAGGCCATATAAAGATTTTCTTAATTTACATACCTTGTTCTCTTCACCCTTTCTTATAAACATTTTTGGTTGCTTCATGTATACCTCTTCTTTCAAATCAGCATTTAGATAAGCGGATACAACATCAACATGTTTAATTAACAATTCATATTTCACTGCTAAAGATAAAATTAGTCTAATCGTAGGGTGACGTATAACAGGAGCATAGGTTTCCCAATAATCTCGATTATATTGCTGAAAACAACCTTGCGCGACCAATCTAGCCTTGTATTTTTCAGTAGTTCCATCAGCTAAACGTTTTCTTGTAAATATCCATTTGCAACCGATTACATTTTTGCAACTAGGTTTTTCAACAAGTTCCCACGTTCCATTCTTAATCAATGATTCATATTCGTTTTTCATAGCCTGTTTCCATTTATCGGACTCCTCACTGTTCATTGCTTCTTTAACGTTTCTTGGATTAGTATTAAAATCCTTTATGATGTTTAATTTTTCGCTATTCAATCTAAATATTTTGCGTGGTCTACCAGGTCTTCCTGTTTTTTGTATAGATGGCCTACCTCTCTTACGTTTTCTATTGGTATTTGGAACTACTTCGTAAGTTTGATTATTTTCGGATTCGCTATGGGATAAACTATCGAAACCAATACATTCAGACCCTTCATCACTAATATAATCGGATTCTTCTATTTCTACGTTGTTTTCAATATCAGGATTAACATTTATCATACCTTTACTTTTTGAGTTTGGACTCTCTGAACGAGTTTCACCATTTTCTTTATTTGAATCTTGTATTTTATTTTCATCACAGATCGTTGTTGAGCATTCGAAAATATCACAAAAATCACTATCACCTTCATTATTTTTCTCATAAATAAATTCATTTTCAAAAAATTTTACATATCTTTCGATAACTAACGCTTTAGTTTGGGTGTTATATAAACGATAACCTTTCGTATTAGGTTGGTAACCAACAAATGAATAAATGTTACCTTTTGGATCTAATTTAGAACGACCTGGTTTCTTACTTAGAGCTACTGACTTACTCCCAAATACTTTAAAATATGAAACACAGGGCTTTCTTCCAGTCCATCGTTCATAAGGTGTAACTTTGTCCAAAACTTTAGTTGGTGATCGATTTTTGATATGAACACTCGTGTTTATGGCTTCAGCCCATAACGACTTAGGTAATTTCGAATCTTCAAGCATACAACGAGTCATTTCAACCAGTGTCCTATTTGCTCTTTCAGAAACTCCATTCTGTTGTGGTGTATAACTCACTGTAGTTTCATGCACTATACCATTTTTCTTTAAGAAATCATTAAAATTTCGATTTACGTACTCACGACCATTATCGCTTCTGAGTCGTTTTAATTTGCATCCAGTTTGCTTCTCTGCCATTGCAAGGTATTCTTTAAATGCGTCGAATGCATCAGATTTATTTTTCAAAACGTAAACTGTGATATATCGAGAGTAATCATCTATAAATGTTATAAAATATGCTGCTCCACCTTGTGACTTAACTCTCATTGGTCCACATATATCGGTATGTACCAATTCTAATAAATTTTTTGAAACTGTTGTTCCGATTGGTTTAAATGGTTTAACAGAAATTTTGCACATAGAACATGTCACACAATTATTATCATTTGGTAAATTACCTTCCAATCCACCTACCAATTCATTTTTTTGTAACTTCTTGAGATCATTAATGTTTAGATGTCCAAAACGCTTGTGCCCCAAATTATTTTTAGATCTTTCTTCATTCAACATTAATTTATTAACCGACTTTGATTTTACTTTGTAAATACCATTTGAAACAACTGCCTTGAATTGAAATTCCTCCTTTTTTAAAATATCTACCTTATTTTTGGAAAATATTAGTGAATAGCCTTTTTCAGACATCTTGCTTATTGAAAGAAAATTAGACTTCATATCCGGTATATACAAAACATCTTTTAAAGCATAGCATTTGTTCCAAAAATTTACCTTGACTTCTCCAATTCCATTTACTTTAAATTTATCACCAGACGCAAGAATTACACTGCTGTCATACTCCTTTATACTTGAAAATAAATTTCTATCTCCACAAACATGTGATGATGCACCGCTATCCAGAATCCACTCATCATAATTTTCTTCATTCATACATGAATTAATGACGAGCATAGCACTGTTCACATTATTAGCTTTATTTTTAGAGAAACACTGCGATCTGACATGACCCCTTTTCCCACATGCAAAACATTTCAAATGTTTGGATTTATTTTGATCATTTGTATATGATACAAATTTCTTAACGTTTTTGTTCTTAATTGCGAACACTTGCTCCTTACCAGCACACACGTTTTCATTTCTACGTTGCTCTTCTTCTAAAATTTTATTTTTAAGCTGTTCTAATTTAGGTATATTATCTCTGCTCTCAATCGCAACTACAAAATTTTCTAGTTCTTGCGGTAAACTGCATAACAAAAATATTGATAACAATTCATCTGGAAAAGTTATTTCAACATTTTTTAAATCTTCAGCTAAAGAACAAAATTTATTAATTTGTGGTCCATATTTTTCGTCAGATGTAAATTTAAATCTTACGAATTGTTTAAATAAATTTACTTTCCTTGAAGGATTTTTTGCTCTATAAATATTTTCTAATTTACACCAAGCATCCTTTGCGATCTTGCAATCCTTAATATGAATAAGCTCGGAAGTTCTCACCGCTAACGTAATTGTTGCAAGGGCCTTATTGTCCCTTATTTTCCACAAAGCCTTTTCTTGTTGAGTTGCTGATTCACTTAATGTTGTTTCTAGGACATCCCATAAATCTTGAGTAATCAAGAGGCTGCGCATCTGTATGCACCATGACGTATAATTGTCAGGATTTAATTTCTCAATTTGGTAATTTGAGCTCGCCATTTTTGTATCTTGCGTTTACCCGCTATAATCTTCTATTTGTATTTAAATATTCATCAAAATCCTTAACGTTGTTCTGGGTCCATAACCAATGTAGAAATTATTACACCTTCTCCTTTTGTAAAACAATTTTATTTTTATGATTAAAAGTTACAAGTCAAAAACTCAAACCAAAACCCAAAACTCATTTTATTTTCATATAAAAATTATAACACAAATATTTCAAAATAAACTAGATTATAAATTTACATTGAAGCTAAAGTAAAATAAAACAAAGTATTTCTAACAAATAACAAGCAAGAGATTTACATTTAATAACAAGCAAGAGTTTTTACACTTATAACAACAATAATAAGAAAGTTATACAGCAGTAAAAGTAATAACAATAATAATAACAACCAACTTTAATTCAGGAACAAATGAACAAGTAAAATAGAAATTGTAACAGGGTAGAAGTTGATCAGTTTTACACAAACGGTGGCAGTGAAAGGTTGCAAAATATATCGATGGAACAGCGACGTAATGAAGAACATCCCCTTCTGGCCGGCGAGGTAATTGTACTATCGGATGATGAGGAAGAACTGCCACCTTCACAGGTATCAATTCGGACAACGGATAGTCTCCTAACCGAGGTAGAAGATGGCTGGTATGACCCATACGACCAGGTTCCCAGTTCACAATCCACAGCCATGTCACAAGAGGGAGACGGAAGGGCAGTGTGGGTACATGCGCAAATAGACCGCTACGTCCGCCGGCGAAGGACATACCGCCGATACATAGCGCAGATTGGGATCACCTGGACGGTTGAGTTATCGGACAACAACATATATATCTACATATATTAAAAAAAAAACAAACAAAACAACAAATCAAAAAAAAGCTAAGTGAATAAAAAAAAAAAAAAAAAAGTTAAAAAAAAAAAACGAAAATTTTGATTTTTGAAGAGAAGGGGGAAGTGTAAGGTGCCAAAATTTAAGTAATTTTGACCTACACTAAAAATAAAAACAACTGGGCAGAAGGATTTATATCCATCTGTTAGGGGCGGATACACATCCGTCACATAATCATGTTCTTTTCAGGCAGAAGCAGCGGCAGAGAAGTCTGCGTGGGATGCGGCAGAGAAAGTGAGAATGGAGTAACGGCAGCAACACAACAGTGAAGAGAGAAGTTATGTCGTGATAAACTCAACCACAAGCAACAGCATAAAGGCAAGATGAAATGAATCGGTTTGATACAACTTAACTACAAAGATGCAGTTTTGTAGTTGAACAGCAGCATAAAAGGGCGTGGAGGAAAACAAATCGCTCTCTTTTCCCTGTGGTGGCGAACAATAGCAGACGTGTAAAAAAAAAAATCAAGTGTGAATTAAAAATATAAAGTGAATAATAACAATTTTGTAAAAGAACAAGAATTGACTAGTGGTGACGGCCGTGTGAGTAGTGAGTAAATTGGTTAGGTTTATACCAACCTTAGAGAGGAGTACTAAGGCAGAGCAAGGAGGATTTATATCCGACTTGTCGCGATACTGGATTTATATCTGGTTTGTTTTGCATAGAGACTTCTAAGAGGTTTATACCCAGAAGTCGAAGGGCTTGATTGATATCAAGAAGGCAGGGACTGGATTGTCATCCAGAAAGAAATAAGTAGGAGTGAAGAGTAGGAGTTGGTAGGACCACGACAAGGTCACCAGAAATCTTGTTCTTAGTTAGAAAAAAAGCTAAGTGTACTCAACATAAAAGTAACGAAACAACCAATGGAGTTCTAGAACCAATAAAGTTCATAAAAAAATTGAAAAGAAATATCGAGATTGTTATTTTATGTATAGAACACTGGACAGCTGAGTAAACCCCAGCTTCAAACCCGGATAACCGGAGGTTCCTTACAAAGTGAATCATTCATAAAAAGTAATTTCATGATGAAATTCAAATTCTTATTCATTCATTTCGTGTGGGTAAGTGAATGGCGATCAAGAATTTTAATTCATTGTGAATGCATTCAAATTTTAATTCAACTCTTTTTTGTGTGGAATGAATGCATTCAAAAAATCACAATTCAATGCGGGAATAATTCGCAGGAATGATTCAAAAAAGAATCATTCGTTTACAGCTCTGGTATATATTAAAATGTTAAAAAAACCTGCTCGTAATCGGTGTTGCCAGATAGTTTTTCCATAAACAAAGTTAAAAATCGCCAAAGTGTTTTTTTCTTAGATTTTGCTAAAAAAAGTCACTTAATAAAAAATATTAACTAATCACAAAAAAGTAATATTAAAGCTCTGTTTCTTAAGCGTGTGTGTATAAACATTAATAAAGATATTTTTTACCGTATTTTCTTAATCATATATGGGAAGGTTCTAGTGGATTATTTTAAAATTATTATGTTTGTTCGTAAATACAACACGCTAGAAAATAACTTTGCTTAATAAAGATTTTTTCTGTAAAAAATTTAGACTATTTCTTACTTTATTTTTTACTGCTTCTTAACAGATTTTTTTTAATTTTTTATAAGAGGATTCTCTTAAAAGAAGGAAGACTTAACGGTGAGTTTTGTTTTTAATGTTTATATTATTTATTAACTAAAATGTTAACATAGTTAATTAATCAATTGTTAGCTTATATTAGACCAAATAAAAAACATAAAACAATTTAAAACCCTTTTTTTTTCTTTATACAGAGCAAGGAAGAGCTACGCATAATGGGAGTAAAGCGTAAGTCGAATTTTAATTCAACTGATTTAAAGTCCATACTGGTAAAGTGCTCTTTTTTGAAAGAGTTGCAGTGTATTTCTTCAAAAAGATGTGAATTATTTAAAATTATAATAAATTCTTAAAAAAGAAAAGAAAATTATAATATACAAAATAATTTGCGCAATAGAAGAAGAATCTGTAGTATGGCAAAATTTTTGCTGAAAAATAGCACAGTAATAAAACCTGGCTTAGGCACGCCTGAAGTTGCCGATAATGTTATTTATGATATACATCATGATTCTGAAAATGAAATGTCAAAATTTGACAAAATTACAAAAAAAAGTTTCGATGTAAACTACGTTGAAGAAAATTTATTTTCAATGGAACAGGATTATACGAGTATATCTGCGTTATTGAATATCACAGATAATAATTTAGATACTAAAAATGAAACAAATGTAGTCAAAGAACCAATTACAAAACTAATTGAAAAAGAAAATAATTTTGATGAATATGCTTCTAAGAATTTTCAATTGAAGACTAATACATACAGTCAAACAGTCGTAAATGATTCTCCGCAACAATTTTTTAAAGATGTTTACGAACATATAAAATCCTTTGAAGAATTAAAATCTGATTTCAAAATAATAAAAGATAGCTTAATTAAAGTTATTGATAAAATATCGTGATATAGTAATCCAGAAATTATTGAAAGCAATAAGAATTGCAAGCCACAATTACACAATATTCTAGGGCATTCTAGTAAAGAGTTAAAATCGGAGAACTATAACTGAAATCACACCTTGGGTCCTTTCGAAATAACTGACGATACTTTAAATGTTTCGAAGTTCATAAAGTATAGAAAAGAAGCTAATCCTGATGAAAAGTGCAATAGAACTGTGTTGCGGGAAGACGCTAAGTCTTTGAAGTCGAAAAGAATAAATAATAATAATAATAATAAATTAAGATTTAAATGACATTAAAATTACTAAAAAGAAACTTCTCGAAGATATAGTTAGAGAAGAATATTTAAAACAAAACAATGTTTGTATCTTATGTTTCTACTGCATTAAGTATTAAAGAAAGTACATATTTATATGCATAATGCAGGTTTAACGAAAAGTTGAAAATTTATTTTTGTTAATACTTTGTTCAAGAAAATAAGCACAACAAATATAATCGCTATGTCAGATTAGAGCCAATATATGTGGCTTTCATCCACAATTGATCCCATCCAGGAACAACTCTTAATTTTCGAGATAAAAGCCCGTTTGTAGTATGAGTACAATTTGAAAATTTCCTTTTTTTAAATATTTTTTCAAGAAAATATGCTCAACAAATATAAGCTATATGCCAGATTAGAGCCAATTTATGTGGCTTTCATCCAAAATTGGTCCCATCCAGGAATAACTCTTAGTTTTCGAGATATAAGCCCATTTGTAGTATGAGTGAAATTTGAAAATTTATTTTTTTTAATACTTTGTTAAAAAAAATATGCTCAACAAATATAAGCTATATGCCAAATTAGAGCCAATATATGTGGCTTTTATCTAAAAGTGGTCCCATCCAGGAACAACTCTTAGTTTTCGAGATATAAGCCCATTTGTAGTATGAGTGAAATTTGAAAATTTATTTTTTTAATACTTTGTTCAAGAAAATATGCTCAACCGATATAAGCTATATGCCAGATTAGAGCCAATATATGTGGCTTTCATCCACAATTGGTCCCATCCAGCAACAACTCTTAGGTTTCGAGATATAAGCCCATTTGTAGTATGAGTGATATTTGAAAATTTATTTTTTTTTTTTAAACTTTGTTTAAGAAAATATGCTCAACAAATATAAGCTATTTGCCAGATTAGAGTCAATATATGTGGCTTTCATCCACAATTGGTTCCATCTGAGAACAACTCTTACTTTTCGAGACATAAGTATATATATAGTATGAAGGAAAGCCCAAATGTATTAGTTATAACGTATTTTTAGTCTTTTTTACAAAAGATATTTTTTTGTTAACTTTCAAATAATTTATTAATATTGTTTAATTTTATAAAACTTTTCATCAGGTTTGTTAAGTTAGTTTGTTATCTTAAAAATCTTCTCCCATGTAAAAGAAAAGAAGAAAAACTGATATTCATAGTTCAATGGGTACTTTTGTAGATGATGCCATATAATTTATAAAATCTGAGTACATTTCGATGAATTTAAACTTGGCCGTACCCAATTTAATTTAAAGCACTCATTTTTTTAAAGCGTGTGAGGGGCTAAGGAAGCCATTTTTAATTTTGCTCTCTTTGATTTGAGTGAAACAAGTTTAGATTGTTATTTTAGTTTGTTATCTTCACGGAAGCACTATCCAGTATATAATTAAAAGGTATAACAGAGAAGGGCGCATATTAAATACTGTAAAAAAACGTACTAATAAAAAGTTAAGTCCTTCCGAGGCACGTTGGATAATTAAAAAAATTAAACTAGATCCAAGAATTTCTGTTCTAAAATTAGGAACCGATCTCAAATTATTTCTGGAAAAAAATGTTAGTGCCTCCACAGTCCAAAGAACCCTTCGTATTCATGATTTTTATGGCCGCATTGCAAGAAACAAACTTTTTATAAATGACCGCAACAGACGTAGAAGATTATTGTTTGCGAATGAGTAGAAATATCCAACAGAATTCTGGATTGACGTCATATTCACGAACGAATCAAAATTTAATATATTCTCTTCTGATGGAAAGATTACAGTGCGGAGAAAACCAAATAAAGAGTTGGACGTTGCAAATTAACGATCGACAGTAAAATATGGTGGCGGTTCACAAATGGTGTGCGGATACATGTCAGCTGCTGAGGGAGGTAACTTGGTATTTGTAGATGGGAACATGGATAAATATGTATGCAAATCTAAGAATTTTGAAAAAAAAACCTAAAAACATTTGCTGAAAAAATGGGTATTTTAAGCAGTTTTATTTTATATGCTGATAACGACCAAAAACACTCATCTCACGTTGCTCGACTTTGGGCAATATACAACTGTCCTAAAGTAATTCGAACAACAGCCCAATCACCAGCTATGAACGTTATTAAACACTTGTGGAAAATATTAGATAAAAAAAATTAGATGCCGTGCCATATCTAACAAAAATGATCTGCGTGTCGCTCTTCAGGGTGAAAAGAACAAAATCACAGTCGAAATGTGCAAAATCTTGTAGACTCAATGCCGAGAGGGCTACAGGCCCTTAAAAGCAGTAAGGGATATCCAACAAAATATTAATAAAATACTATTGCAATGATATTACCATATTTAACTAGTGGACGATTTTAAGTGATACATGAACTTCGTCCTTCCTTTTCATTTTTAGTTATAAATTTCCATATGAAATATACATTTTTTTATGAAATAAAAGCAAAACATAACTCTTTTCTTTTACATAAAGGGCGTTTTTTATTTATGTATCTAAATAAAACTATGCGTACTTGATTTTAAGTGACATCCACTGTAGCTTACTTTTTATTAAGAAAATAATCCTATTATAAAACATTGGAATATTTTTATTTATTACGAAAACTTTATGGCCATATACATTAAAAATTTTAAAAAAATGGTTTATGCAACACCCTTTTAGCAGACTTTATAATAGGATGACTTTAGGGACACCCTTTACTTCTTTTTTGAAACTTGTCCTAATAGACACACCCTGTAAACTTGAGGTATTTATTTGTAACAATTTAAAATAAAAGGCCTTATACGTGAAAACGGTCACTATTAGCACATATTTAATTTTCAATTTGTTGTAGCGGCCAAAATAATACAACTCCTGTAAAATTACAAGTGTGTAGCTATTGCCGTTGCAGAGATTGGAACCTGTGTCAGACGGACGAAAGGTTGAAACATTGTACGAAACCCAAATATTATTACAAAAAAATAAGATCAATGCTAGCAGTAAAATTGTTGTGTTACACAAACTCAATTGAAAAAATGCTTTTTATTTAATTAGATATATTAAAAATTAAACTACATATAATTTTCTCTTAAATTCGTAAATTTAACTTAAGACTAGAATGTGCAATTTTAACCCATACAAAAAATTTTTATCATAATAGAAAGGAATTAGGTAATAACGAAAATCTATTAAGTAAACATTTTCATGAAATTATAGTAAAGTTTTTCAAACATAATAATCATTAATTAATTTATCTTAAAGCGTATTCGAAAATTTTTTTATTTGCTTGCGTTTTTAGGAACCAATTACTTTTTTTCTATTTTTTGTAATAAATGTTATTTAGGCATGTTTGAAAAAAAAACAAAATTAGCAAAAGTTTTCTACGGTACATCTTCTGAATGCAAGTGATTCAGAATCTTATCTTCACATGCTATGGTGTATATTGTAATTACATAGTTCAAAGCTTTTCACCAATTTTTGAGATTTTTTCGATATGTGCAATTTTGCTGCTTAACAACCTTTTTTACACAGTCTTTTAAGAAATAGACAATACCACGACCGATTCATATTTTAATCATCTACGTATATAGCGGTTAAGGTGCACGCGGAATAATTTTCGGGACAACAGGTAATTACTAAACTTACAAAATTAATTTAATAACTTTCTTCCTACAGTAAGAAGAAGCGAGCTATACCACGATCGATTCGTACTTTTATCCTCTATCAATCGTATACGCGGAATAGTTTTTAAGGTATAAGAGACTTAACTTATAAATTCTTAACTTAACTTATAAATTCAAGCAATTTTTTTTACATTTTAAATGTTTGTTAATTGTTTTCGTACAGCCCACTGTGGGGCAGAATCAAAATATTTTAGAAATAGCTCAGCCATTTGTAAAGTGCTAAGCCGATTGATCCAAATTTAGCATGAGCATAGCAGAGGAGTATTCGAGCTTAAGTTTTGAAGCTGGGTACCACCCACTTTCCAGAAAATTTCCGTAACGCTTGGCATTTCTTCAATTTTTTAAATTAAAAAAAAAATTAATTATACATGGCCCTACAGGACTCATCAATACCTTCAAAATGGTGCTTTAATCTACATGTTTATGTTTAACATTGGTCGAGTTATAAGCATTTTAATATTACAACTTTTGGTTTTTCGATACCCTGGTCATATTGCATGTCCGACGTGTGCGGCTTTGGCAGGTCATCTTCTTCTTTTTAACTATTCTCTTAACGTATCGGAAACTTCATCTTTTAATACTGAAGAAGGTTTTTCGGCCAACATTTTTTTCTTGGATTTCGAACATAAATCATCATAAGATTTGCGGGTAGCTCCATCTAATGCGATGTAGGTTGAAAATTCCGCAACACTATCCGTATAAGTAAAATACTTCGCTTTAAATTTATTTTTGTTTCCGCGCACTGATATAATTTTTTGATAAAACAGTTTTAAATACTTTTGAAGTTTTGCAGTATCAATGACATCAACTTTGGAATTATATGTAGCTTTAATAAATTTCCGCATTGCCTTAATTCTATCAGGTCCTTTGTAGTATTAGTCCACCAAAACAAACACAATATCTCAAATTTTAATGTGATCGGAATGATGTTTCTTTAGTTATGATACCTAGTGGATTCATGCGGATATTTATACGCGCGTTCAAGTCATCAAAAATTCTGGAATGTAAATTTTAAAAGCAGCAACGCAACTGCATTTTTACTTTTTTCCACGTATTATTGCTTTTTAAAAACTTTTTTACAGGCGCATACAAATTTTTATCCTCCGTAGCAATTTTAAAAGTGAGACACATATATTTAAGAACGCATAGTTTTGCACGTAAGAATGACATTGTTGTGAATCTTTTCTTGTTTGATAATAAATTGCCTCTTCTATATTTATGAGCATAAAAAAATAAATAATAGAACATTTTATTATATGTTGATGATCTTCAAAAAAAAAAAAAAAAAAAAATTAGAAAAAGTGTCCAATTTGAGAAAAGTTAAAATATTAAATATGAAATAAAATATTTAGAAATGCAACGAATCAAATAAAATTTTATGTGCATATGTAGTTGGTCCACTTAAAGCAATTGCCAAAAAATCTGCAATATTAAAGTAAAGAAAATCCTACAATATCTAAAATCAATACCACAAATACCAAAATTGGAATTTTTGCTGTTTGGAGCATTAAGTCCACATATGGGCTAGGAATCATGAAATACTTTCAAGAAAACAATTCGGAGTATATATAAGATTTTTATTGCAGTCTTCCTTTTTTGTTCTCAGCTTTGAGATTTTAGAAAATATAGAGCAAAATCAAAATTTCGGTGTAAAATATGCCACATTTAACGATAACTTCTACAAGAATGATCAATTTTATAGGAAAGTTGATTTATTTCTCTATCACCCCACACATTTATTTTATTGATTGGAGTTCCAAATGGCATGAGATAATCAGAGACAGGCGTGGAGATTTTCTTGCTGCCTCGAAGGACATGGACCGATAATGCTGATTTTTAATAGCACCTCTTTCGACACTATGTCTGCTCGATTGACGTATTTAATTTTTTTATGAAATCGTTCCGAGACAAACTTTATTTCAACACTAACATTGACGGACAGAATGACAAACTTATATATACCCTTTTTCCACTTTTTGCGGTGAAGGGTATACAAATTTAGATTAAAACACTACTATGTAGGTATTGGTAAGCCTTTTAGAACCATACATTATTTTTTAAAAAGAAGAAATACCAAGCATTAGAAAAATTACCAGGTACGAGGTACCAAACTTTGAGATCACATAGCGCCATTCCTGGAAAGTGGATGGTACCCAGCTTTAAGACTTAGGCTTGAAAACTCCTATGCAATGCTCATGCCAGGCCTAGCCCTTTACAAACTGCTTAGTTATTTCCAAAATATTTTGATTCTGCCCCACTGTGCATTCTTTTAAGAAACTGGGCTTTCATCACGATCGATTCGTATATTGGTTTTCTATCGATCATTTATAGCGGTATATGTGCACGCGTTATGTTTTCGAATGAATGAAAATTTTTTCTATTTAATTTCTCTTTATGTCTTAGTTATCAAAAGTGAAATTGTTATAAATTTTATAATTTCTTATATTATCCTGGAGTGTCCGTGGGATTCGCAGGAAAGTATAAGCTATGGACCGATTAGTCCATAGCTTATAATTTTCAATGTGTGATAATAATAATAATAATAATAATAATAATAATAATAATAATAATAATAATAATAATAGTAATAATAATAATAATAATAAAAATAATAATAATCATAATAATAATAATAATAATAATACTGTCAGCAGTTTAAAGCAAATAATATATGAATAAACTTAAATGTCAAGTTTAAAGAATTTACTGTCAGTAATTTAGCAGACAGTAAACAAATAAAATTAACTATCTGGTTACTCTAGACATTTGTTCTATTTTAAATTATTTACAAGGGTCTTAAACTAGTCGATTACCCTCCATAACCCACACCTTTTTTGAGGGCTCAGCCGTGATACGGAGCAAGGAATTTATTGTGCTAAAAATATAATTTCTAAATCATTTGAAGTACTCAGTAAATAAAAGCGATTGAAATAAAATTGATACTCAACCATAAATAACAAAAATCACAAAAATGAACACCAAATATTTTGTTTTACTAAAATTATTTTGAAGTGTAGTAATATTTATAATAAGTGAAGTAAGAAGCTAAAATTTTTTATGAAGAGCAACCAAAAGAATTCGCCAAAATCTCCTTCATAAAAAAAAGAGAAGTAATAAAAAAATCAACCTTACGGCTGCGCAAAATAAAAAACCCACCATCAAAAATATAAAAACAAAAGACAAAAAACAAAGCACTGACTGATGAAGTGAGAAATCAAATAAAATACTTAGTTAGTCCCCATTCAAACAGTGAAATTTTACTTTGACAAAGTTTTGTTAATTTTCTTTTAAACTTTGTTTGTTGTAAGACACACAAAGTTTTCTTTTCCAAATTTTGTTTCCTTCTTCTTCGTTCTTAATTTTTGGACGTTTTGCATTTGGTGCTTAAACACAAATGTACATGTATACAACTGTGTACAAGCAACGAACGAAAAACAAAGCAACTTTGCGAGTACTTCTTATCATTCTTTCTCCCTCACTCCCACATAAAATCAAAACTTTGCAAAATCAAAAATTTTCCTTGTGTAAATGCACTCTTAGAGTATATGGACATTAAATTAAAATTAAAGCAGAAAAACGAAAAGAAAAACATCATACGATCTTATTCTGCCTATGTTCTAAAGTAAATGTGTTGCTGCGTGTTTGCTATAGCTGAGAAAGAACGTTGAATTGATTGCAGTTGCAGCGGAAAAGAAAACGGAATCTTGCAGCAAGCAGAGATAAACAGTGTACGGTGAAGATGAAAATTTAAAGACAATTACCGTCGAGCGAAGAAAAAAATTAGCTAAGTATTTTTTTATGTATATATTTAGTAAGAGAGGAATAAAAAAAAACATACTATTAAAAGTTCTTAAGATGAATTAATTAAAGATGTTAAAATGAATTAATAATGTTAAGATGAATTAAAGATGTTAAGTTGAATTAAAGATGTTAAGATGAACTAAAGATGTTAAATTGAAAAGTTGTTAGCAGAGTTGTATATTGAGTCTTGAAGAAGTTTTTATTTTGTGAATATCATAGTCAGTTTAAATTTAGTAAATAAGTTTTAAAATTGCAATTGATATCTACTGTTCACAAAAAAAAATTTTTAATTATAAAAAAATAATATGAAATTGAACATTTTCCTTTGTGTCTTTTAAAATTGAACGCTAAGCGTTAAAGATTTATCTGTTTTAATATATTGTAATAAGTGCATAAGTGTTGTTCCGTAAAAAGAGCAAGCATTTTTATATGGCTAGTGCTAGCTCCGGTGGCTGTGGGTGCCAGTGCACGAAGCATTTGTGATGATGAAAACGAAAAAGTAATTGAGTGGCAAGTTATTTTACATTCTCGAAAACGTCCTAATTCGCCCTTACTATATGAAAAAACGAAGACAAACCATCAATAAGGATGTTCTACCAAACAGCAATAGGCTTATGGAGCTTGCTAATGAAGATTCAGGTAATTCAAATATTTCAAAGCCAGCAGAAGCAAAAAACACCACCACCACTGTACATACCAAATGTTAAAGACATGACAAAATACTTCTCCAGCATTATTTCTGCAGACCAATTTTCCTTTAAGGCTCTCAGAGATGGCCAGATCAGAGTTATGGTTAAAACTATTAGCGCTTATAGATCCTTTGTCTCAGAACTTAAGCCTAAAAAAACAAGTTTTCATACGTTCCAAGCAAAAGAAGAAAGAGCTTACAGAGTGGTTATAAAAAATTTGCACTATTCAACTTATATTAATGAAATTAAAGAATTTATGGGAAAAAATGGACATAAAGTAAGAAATATTTCTAACATAAGAAGTAATATAACCAAACAACCACTCTCCAGGTTTTTTCTTGACCTTGAACCAGATGAAAATAATAAAGAAATCTATAATATGAATCATATTAATAACGCTGTTATCAAAGTTGAGCCGCCCCGAAAAACTAAAGAAATTCCACAATGTCATCGATGTCAGCAGTTTGGGCTTACGCGTACTTACTGTAACAAGCCACATAAATATGTTAAGTGTGGAGAAGATCATTTAACAGCTGAAGACATTACCAGCAAAATGTGCAAATTGATCGGGGAGTCATTATTCATCAAGAACACAAGAAAAAATTATATAACCAAACTTTTTATCAAGCCAAAAATAAATTACCATTAAATTATGACTTTTCTTCTATTAATAACAATCCCTAATTTAAAAATTTTACCTACACCGACGCCGTAAAAGAAGCATCTAACTTAAACAATACGTAGTGTAATTTTACAAAAAATAGGGAGCTTATTAACAAAACAGATGGAACTGACAAGCCCCCTTCTTAATATGATATCAGTTCTTTGTACCAAAATATGTCAATAGATCTTCGCTTAGCAACATGGAACGCAAATAGTCTCTCAAATCATTTACGAGAGGTTGAAGTATTTTTGCAGGCAAACAACAATGACATATTTTTAATATCGGAGACGCACTTCACAAGTAGGTCATTTTTTAAAATTAAGGGCTATGATTTGATAAATGCTAACCATCCATATGAAAGAGCTCATGGTGGTTCTGCAATTTTGATTAAATCTGGAATAAAGTATCATTAAGAAGAAAATTTTATCGAGGAAGGTATACAAGCTTCTATTATTTTATTATTTATTATAAAAATTAAATGTTATGTAAGCGCACTTTATTTTTCACCTCGTCATAATTTAAGTTGTGTCGATTTGAACAATTTCTTTCAAAAACTGGGACCAAGATTTTAATGCGAAAGATCCTTGAAGATTTTAATGCAATACATCCTTGGTGGGGCCCGCGGCTTATAAATCCAAAAGGGCGAGAACTTTACAAAAGTCAGTTATCTAAAAATTATTCTGTAATTTCAAAAGGCAAACCAACTTACTGGCCTACTGACCCTTATAAAATACCAGATTTACTAGATTTTTTCGTATATGCGGGAATACCTGCTAGTCAACTTCATATTACGGACAACTTCGATCTTAGCTCGGATCACTCACCAGTTTTACTTACATACAATTCTTCACCGCAATTTCAAAAATCTCATAAATTAAATACAAACAAAACCGATTTGGAATCATATTGGATTGACAAAAATTTAAATCTAAAATTTCCTATAACAAATAATTATGAGCTGGACGCTGCAGTTGAGTATTTTACGAAATTAGTACAGGAAGCTGCTATCCAAATGTGTAACAATTTGCTTTGTAAACTCGTGGGCTTATACGAGTAAAAAGGAGGCTCAGGAAAGCTTGGCAGATTAATAGAAACCCCTATGACAAGACGCGTCTAAACCGAGCAACGCACAATCTTAATCAACATTTATACAACTTAAAAAACGAATCTATTGGAGCATTTTATTATTATTACCGAGAAAAATAATGATTATAACTTATGAAAAGCAACGAAATATCTTAAAAAGCCATAAAAAAATCCTCCGTTTAAAGATGATAGCGGAATGTGGTGCAGATCAGATGCAATAAAGGCACAAGCATCTGCTCATCACACTTTGAATTATTTCAAAGAGCATCGAGCAGATAATCCTGCGCAAGATGAAGTAATAGCAAACATTTTAGATGTGCCTTATCAAATGTACTTATCACTAAAAAATATTTTTCTTTTCGAAATTAAAATTGAAATAAAAAAGTTAAATCCTAAAAAGTCTCCAAGATATGCTAATATTGATGCTATGGTTGTATGAAATCTGCCATTAAAAGAAATTCATTTTTGAAATTGATATTTAATTTTCCATCCCAGTGGAAATGTGCTAAAATAATAATGATTAAAAAGCCAAACAAAACGGAAAATGAGATAGCGTCTTATAGACCAATTAGTCTATTAATTATCTTTTCAAAAATTTTCTAATAAATTTTCTTGAGCCGTTTAATGCCTTTAATTAATAATTTAAACATTATGCCAGACCATCAATTTGGATTTAGATAGAAACACGGTACACCTGCACAATGTCATAGAGTAATTAATGCTATTCGTAAATCGCTTGGGGATAAAAAATTTTGCTTTCTGAATTTCTGAATATTCAACAACCGTTCGACAGAGTTTGGCATATGGGTCTTTTATATAAACTGAAGAAGCTTCTACTAGCAACATATTATTCCATTCTTAAATCTTTTATTCAAAACAGATCATTTTATGTGCAAATTGAAGACCAAATATTTTTAATATAAGAGCAGGAGTTCCACAAGGCAGTGTTTTAAGCCCCTTATTGTATACTATTTTTACAGCTGATATGCCAATTTTATAATTTGTTGACGTTTTAACATATGCAGATGATACTGCGATTTTAGCAACAGATAATTCTCCTACAACTGCACCTGACAAAGTACAAAATGAATTGAATTTAATTTAGTTGTGGCTAAAAAAATGGAAAATAAAAGTGAATGCAGAGAAATCAGTTCATGTAACATTTACGCTAAGACGGGGAGATTGTCCTAATGTATTTATAAATAATACTCAAATTCCTAAAAAAGATTGTGTAAAATATCTTGGCATGCATATCGATCGTCGGCTTACTTGGAAAGAACGCATAAAACATAAGCGTAATCAGTTAAATTTGTTGAACAGAGAAGTTTATTGGTTAATAGGCCGTAAATCCCAGCTTAATATAGAAAAAAATTAAAACTTTATAAAGCGATTATAAAACCCGTGTGGACCTATGGTATTCAGCTATAGGGAACTGCAAGTCACTCAAATATTGAGATAATTCAAAAATATCAATCCAAGACACTTCGACTTTTAGTTTAATCACCGTGGTAAATAACTAACGAAGAAATTCATAATTATCTTGAAGTTCAATCAGTGAAAAAAGCAATTAAATCCTACAGCGAAAAATATTTGATTAGACTTAGTAGTCACTTAAACCCCTTGGCTCTTACTTTGCTAGCCGATGCTGATGAAACACAAAGGCTAAAAAGATATCATATTCTAGATCTTCCATTTAGGAGGTAAAAAAATAAGTACTGTTTTGGTATTTTTTTTTTATATTATTTTTTTTATATTATCTGAATTTTTTTTTGTTTTATTTCCTGTTAACCCTTAAATTAAACTTGGTAAAAATTTTTTTTTGTACAATGAAGACATAAATATATGTAAATACTTATAATTCTGTTTGTTAACTATAGAATTCTGTTCTTTTACTATAGTTGTACTTTTATATGTTCAACTTGAAATATCTTTTTAGTGATTAATCACATTTGCTTATTATCATGTTTTTGACAGATTGCACTTAAAATAAAAAAAAAAAATATTCACTGTTAATATTTCTTATTTTCAACCATAAACTTATTATCACTGAAATATTTTATACCGCGCTTCCTGTTACAATCGCCATATTAGATCGGACATGAATCGTGATTAAATATTAGGGATGGACGTAAGCACCTTTAGAGCAAAATAGACTGAGTTGGGTCTTAGCACACAGGGACTAAAGGACGAGTTACAGAATAGATTTTTAAAAATGGTAGGGTTAGACGGTGCCGATATAACTGGAGACGGAGACGATAAAAGCGAGGACGGAATGGGTGGTACCTTTGCGGGCGGAGCTTTTGAAATGGGTGACGGCGATGGTTTCTCATTTAGTAAGAGCATGTATACCCTCAGGGACATAGATATAGTGTCTCAGTTCTCGGGCACTATTACACCAGACATTAATCGGCGGCTAGTTGAATTTGAATAGATAAGTACGATATTAAAGTGGTCCTCGCTTCAGATGTACGTTCATGGAAAGCAGTTGTTGGTGGGTGTTACCAGAATGTTTATTCGAAGTCAGAGAGGTATACGAGATTGGCGCTTATTAAAAGCAGCTCTCCAGAATGAATTTGGTGCACTGTTTTTGGCTGCAGAGGTTATACGTGAGATTTTCCACAGGGGCTTAGGCAAAAACGAGACTCTGGTGGAGTACCTATAAAGTATTATTGAAGTTGGGGCACAAATAGAACTAGATGAAAAAAGTATTGTGGAATTTTTTAAAGAAGGTATTTCGGATTCAAATCCTCATAAAACAATGTTGTACCAGGCCGATAACATACAGCAGTTAAAAACCAAATAAAGGTGTACAAAAAAACACGTCTCTGTACCCGGTCGACATGCAGGGGAAAAGAGTATGAAGCACTTGCGAAGAATGCTAATTCTCCAAAGGCTGGAATTCCTGGTGTTAATGCATGAGCATTATTTATTGAATTAGTATTATTCAATTAAGTTTAATAAACTTCAACCTAAAATAATACATTTTTTATTATTTATTAAATTATTTAAGTTCAATAAACTTTAACACAATTGGCCTAAATTAATCATTTTTATTATGTATTTATTAAATTATTTAAGTTCAATAATCTTTAACACAATTGGCCTGAGTTAATCATTTATATTATTTATTAAATTATTTAAGTTCAATAAACTAGCACACTTGGCCTAAATTAATACTTTTTAATTGCAATTTATTTAAGCTTATTACTTCCTACAATTGTAATTTAATATGACACACTTGCCCTATATTAATATATTTTTTATTGCAAATTTGTTTATGTTTGATATTTATTTTGTTGCTACAAGAAATATGCAATTTAATCATATTTCTTTGATAAAACTAGTTTATAAGACTAAGAAAATTGAAAATAAAATAACTGAAAGAAACGGTCTTTTTTAATTAAGAGCAAGCAACGCGGTTCAAGTGCTGTTGTTGCGCAAACAAAATTAATTTACTTCCAGGTTTAAGTGCTTGAAAGGTCAAACACAAAAATCAAAATTCTTTTGGTTTATATGCCTGTAAGAAAATCATTAGTTTCAAAACATTTAAGTAATCTTCCCATTTCTTTGAGCAACAAGTGCTTGGAAGAAAGCCCAAGGCGAAGATTCTTAACATTTTGGTGGCCCCGAGTCCGCAGTATTTTGCATATCAACAGTTGAGCAACACATTATTCGAGTGGAAATACTAGCAGCAGTGATAGCCAGCTAAATATCATTCACAATGGTGTCATTCAAAGAATTGACTCAAAAGCAAGAGGCGATTGGATAGAACATCGAAACAATCATAAGAAACTTCAAGAAGGATTCCCAAGCCAGAAAGAAATCGGTGAGCTATTTTCAAGAGAGATTGCGTAGACTAGACGAAGAATGGATGGCGTTCGAGACAAATGACAACCTGATTCGGCTAGTTGACGACAAACCTCTAGATCAACGCTGCTTCACGGAAGATTATTATTCCGTAATACAGAAGGTTGTCGAACAATATAAAGACATCTTCAGAAAACCTATAATGAAGGTAAAGCCAACTTAACACAAAATTCTGCCAAAAGAGGGCTGTGATGTGTTCATAAAGCTTAAACGTCGACAAGCGGTAATGATGTCTTCTTTAGAACGGTTAATCAAAGACGAATTTACTCATCAGAACCGAAACATCGCATTAAACAAATGGCAAGGCATCGAAGCCATACATTTCCAAATATTTGAGCTCTATGATAATCCAGAGCAACTAGGGTACGACTCCGTAGGTACAATTGAACAGTCCCAGCAGAACATAACTGATTCAGAATCCTTGCCTATGCCAAAAGTCTTATCTCTGGTGATAAGGCGATCAATGCCTAAAATTCAAAAAATGTGGTATTTAAAAATACAGTTAGTAGGAGAAGCAGAAAATTTGATAAAGCACTTCGCTGCCACTGAAGAAAATTTTGACTCTGCATGGATTAGACACGGAAGGATAGGTGGCATCACTTAGTTAACCCCTTCGTTTTTACAAGACAGAAAATTTTTATTTTGTATAGTTCTGTCTCTTTTCTTTTAAGGAGTTTGTGTGTATCGTCCATGATTTTGTAGCTGTCATTAGTTTTTTGTCTATTTGTTAGGTAAGAATTGTATATATTGTTGCTTGTTTTTTCCCATTATTTTTGAGGATGCCACTTTTTATTTTCCTTTTCATATTTAGGGGTTAATCGCATATGATAAGTTACTTTTTAAGCGTCAGTGTTGAGGGGTCTGGTTATGTCTGTGCCATGGTGGTGGACCGATATAACAACAAAAGATTAATGGTAAAAAACTTGTGCAAGAGCTAGTAGACACCCCAATTAAAGGCTATACTGACAACTACAAGTCGCTCCATGACAGAACTAAGGAGTGTCTTTTAGCTCTCCAAAATCTTCAGGTGAATACGAAATCAGGAGATCCAATATTATGCTGCCTACTCCTCAAGAAATTAGACCAAGCAACGCGTCTCCGGTACGAGCAAGCACTGAAGAATCCTCGGGAGTTTCCGACTATCACAGAAATCCTGGAGTTCTTGGAAAGAAATTTCTAATCAATGGAAGCGTTTTCTGAAAAATCACCGCATTCAAAATCAAGGGTGTGTACTTCCATCACCACCAAGCAAGTTAACAATTCATGTGTTTTGTGCAAAAATGGAAATCATCCGTTATTCGCATGTACCAAATTTCTTTATTTGTCGACATCAGCGAGACTACACTTCATTCAAAAACATAGATACTGTGTGAATTGTTTAAAACCTGATCACAATTCTAAAGCCTGTATGTCAAGGGGTTGCAAAGAATGCAGCAAAAAGCATAACACATTGCTGCACTTGGAGAGCTCAAATCAAGGCAATAACCCATCAGCAAACATTTCAAACAACAAAGATCTACAAGGCGATCACTCATAATCTGGAAATCAAAACGCCATATCACTTACAACGTACAACCAATCCAAAAGACCCAGCTATGTCCTTCTGAGCACAACAATGATAATAATATGAGCTAATGACAAGAAATACAATGCAGAGCACTTCTTGACTCAGGACTCCAACTGCACTTTGTCAGCGAACGTCTAGTAAAACGTCTAAATATTTCAACGTAAACACCATCAAACTCCATTAGTGGCATCGCTTCTGTTGACACTAGGGTAATACGCCGAGTCAACCTAGCATTACATTCAAGAATCAATAATTATACCGCACGGCTTAAAGCAGCGGTCCTTCCGCACATAATTTAATCTCAACCATCACAAGTTATCAATATAGATCAATGGCCAATAGAACATTATGCTAGCAGACCCACAATTCAATCGTCCTGACAAAATAGATGTTCTACTTGGGGCAGAACTTCATCATCAACTACTGTCAAGTGGGCATATGTACTGATGACGAAGTTAATTTGAAAAAGGCTATTGCTCGGCTCTGGGAACTGGAAACTATCAGCACATTTGACAGATGTCTTTCGGTGGCTGAAAGACAATGTGAAAACCATTTTTTGCAAACTCACACCATTGACAAAAATGGAAGATTCGTGGTTAAAATTCCATTCTGCACTAGCTCAAACACTCTTGGCGAATCCCATGGAGTAGCTTTTACCAGATTTCTATCATTAGAAAGGCGACTATCAAAAGCTCCAGAAATTAAAACTCAATATATAAATTTCATGAAAGAATACGAAGCATTAGGGCATATGGACGAAATAGACATAAGCCCTATACAAACACCAAACTACTTCATTCCTCACCATTGTGTACCTAGACCTGACACGAGTAGTTTTTGATGCTTCAAATAAACGACTAACAGAGCTTCGTTGAACGACATAATGTATAAAGGACCCATAGTACAGAGTGAATTGTTTTCTATTCTTCTACGCTTTCGGTGTTCACGATTTTTCTTCACAACCGACATCAAAAAAAATGTACCGCCAAATTGTAATGCACCCAGATGATAGAAACTTTCAAATAATTATCTGGAGAGAAAATCCTACTAAGCTAATAAAGTATTATAAACTAAATACCGTCACATATGCACCTTATCTAGCTACAAAATGCTTAGAACAAATTGCTAAGACAAACATAATCGATACCCACATGGAGCTACATTTTTACTCGAAAACTTCTATGTAGATGACGGTATTGGCGGAGGGGATGACTTGCACACTGTTCTAGCAATTCAGTCAGAACTGCAATACATATTGCACCAGCATGGTCTTGAATTACAAAAATAGGCAGCAAATCAGCCAAAACTACTTCAAAACGTCACCGAAAAACAACAAGAATTTAATTTTGACTTTGATGGTGAGAGAAACCATTTCGTGAAAACTTTGGGCTTAACATGGATGCCACAACATGAAAAACTATATGTAAAAGTATGTCTAAGGGAGATTAACCACGTCAGAAAACGCACAGTTAGCTCAGATTTAGCTAGTTTGTTCGATCCTCTGAGACTACTTTCACCGATTGTAGTTACCGCCAAAATATTCATCCAAAAACTCTGGCAGAAAAAGTTAGACTGGGATGAGGCACTGCCAGAAAATCTTCATGCAACCTGGGTTACATTCAGACAAGAGTTAGAACACATAAAAGACCTAAGAATCACGCGACATATCTTCGAAGGACATGTGACATTCAATATACAAATTCATGCCTTTGCAGATGCATCAGAAAAGGCATCTGGCGCAGCAGGATATATCAGATCAACAACGAAAAATAATCAGATTATCGTGAGACTATTATGCTCAAAGTCTCGAGTAGCACCTTTAAAGCGTCAAACTTTACCTCGTCTCGAACTTTGTGCAGCACTTTTAAGCGCTCAGCTCACATCAAGAGTAAAGAAAGACTTAAAATACAAGGATGTTCCTACTTATTTATGGACAGATTCAAAGATCGTCTTGGCCTGGATCAATTCCCAAGCATCATCATACCAAACATTTGTGGCTAACAGAATAGCTGTAATACAAGAATTGTCAATAACAGAACAGTGGCGACATGTCAGCTCAAAAGACAATCCTGCAGATATTCTGTTACGGGGCATCTCTTCAAGAAAACTCGCATCAAACAATTTGTTGTTTAACGGACCCATATTTCTACATGGACAACAAGAGATATGGCCAAAAGAAGCCTCCAAAATAAATATAATGGATAAGAATGTTGATATAGAGCGAAAAAAGGTAGCAGCAGCATCAACAGCGAAAGATTTTACAGATACTGTGATCTACAACATTAAACATAATGGCTCATTCAAAACTCTACAACAAGTAGTTGGCTACATTGTGAGATTCATCAACAATACAAGAAGGAGCAATTAACAATCCAAGCTATCATTATAAGTTTCAGAACTAGAACAAGCTCTTACTTTGATTGTACGGGCAATGCAACACTCAGATTTTGAGGAGGAACTAAAACACCTAATAAGGTACAAGCAAGTAAGCAAAAATAGCCCATATAATAACCTTGCCCCATTTTTGAATTCAAACGGCATCATCAGAGTGGGAGGAAGATTAGAAGCATCAGAGCTTCGATACGACGCTAAACATCCAATGCTTATCCCTTATAATGACCCGATATCCAAATTGTTGATGCAGATGGTGCATGAGGAAAACCGTCATTGTGGTCCTCAGGCACTCTTATCACATACAAGACAAAAATACTGGCCAATCAAGGAAAAGTCAATGGCCCTACATAATAACAGGTTCGAAAATGGCAATTATTGGTTTACTACGACTTAAAAGAATTTTGGACTGAATAGGCAATTTTTTCGCCAGGAACACAAACTTTAAACGATCTATGCCAGCAAATGCAGGACAACACTACATGCACAAGCCTGGTCAAGCATTTTGAACACACAGAAGCTGAATTAAAATTAGACAGCACTCTGTTTTCTAGGCAGGTTAAAAAGAGAGCAGCAATAGATCTAGTTGGAAATATCGCCCACTCACTTTTTGGTGTATTGGACTCCGAATACGCCAAAGACATAGCTGGTACAATTTCTCAAGTTAAGGAAAACGAAGAATATCTTCTCGTACTCTTAAAAAATCAAACCTCAATCATTGACGCTACAATAAACATAATGAGATTAGATCAAGAATCAAAAAAAAAAAATTCAATCAAATTGATTTTCAAATTGTACAAGTACGCAATATTATAAACGACGAACGGCAGCAAGAAAAGATTTGCCGTATTTTTCTGTGGTTGTGCATACAACTAACAATTGCAGCAGCGAAGCTTCAATAGACACAATTATCAATACTTGATATTTTAACAAACACTCACCATGGTCTAATAAGCCCACTACTCTTGACTTCTCAATTACAGCAAGAAGTAACGAAAATCAAAATGCACCTCAGCGAATCACTGGAACTGCCTGTAAGCTAGGAAAATACGTTACAGCTATACAAGCTCATGAAGGTTAAAGGAGGGCTAACTGACAATATAGTAGTTTTTAGTATTACATTACCACTAGTTCAACGTAAACGGTATGAAATATTTAACATGATTCCAGTGCCAACGTGGATCAATGACACATTAGTAGCAATACGACCATATGCACCACTTTTGATCATCAACACTGCTCTCAACCAATACTTTACCATTAGCAAATCTAACCTCAGCTTATGTTCACTTATAACAAAAGATAGGTATCTGTGCCCTAAAGGCCAAAATAGGCATCAGGATGGCTCATCAACATGTGCCTGCAAACTTAATTTATTTCACAACAACACCCAATCAGACTGCCCAGTGCAGCAAATGAAAGATAAAGAAGTCTGGACTTCCCTTCATGATCAAAACAAATGGATATATTCAGCTTCAAGTCCGTCTCAGGCAACAGCACTATGCAAAACGGAAATCACACAATTCACACTTGAAAGATCTGGCTTGCTTATATTAGAAACAGAGTGCACTTTTATATATAAATTCACGACGTCGCGTGGACAAAAGCTGATATCCAGCAAGATCGAAAAATCATATACCAGCTTCTGGGAACTTACCCTACAACGACACGAAGAACGCATTAAACCATTGTTACCAAAAGAAGATGCGAATCAAAATATTTCCCAAGTAAAAAATTTAACAGCTCTACAAAAATCATTAGCAGCACAAGAAATATAAAGACTTCCAAACAAACTTGAAGCTCACAACTATCATCACTTGACAGTTGCCTTTAGCATTGTCATATATTAACTAGTAAAACAAAGTTGCAAACAACGGTCAACTCCAACTCCAGCACCTCGCAAACAACAACTAGACTCAGACTTCACTGTTCACATATAACAACCAACACAATCTTCAACAATAGCCCTACAGCAAGAAATATATATTGAGCTGCACTCAACGGGGCGAGGATGTTAATGCATGAGCATTATTTATTAAATTATTATTATTCAATTAAGTTTAATAAACTTCAACCTAAAATAATACATTTTTTATTATTTATTAAATTATTTAAGTTCAATAAACTTTAACACAATTGGCCTAAATTAATCATTTTTATTATGTATTTATTAAATTATTTAAGTTCAATAATCTTTAACACAATTGGCCTGAGTTAATCATTCATATTATTTAATAAATTATTTAAGTTCAATAAACTAGCACACTTGGCCTAAATTAATACTTTTTAATTGCAATTTATTTTAGCTTATTACTTCCTACAATTGTAATTTAATATGACACACTTGCCCTATATTAATATATTTTTTATTGCAAATTTGTTTATGTTTTATATTTATTTTGTTGCTACAAGAAATATGCAATTTAGTCATATTTCTTTGATAAAATTAGTATATAAGACTAAGAAAATTAAGAATAAAATAACTCTTATTTTAAAACTGAAAGAAACGGTCTTTTTTAACTAAGAGCAAGCAACACGGTTCAAGTGCTGTTGTTGCGCAAACAAAATTAATTTACCTCCAGGTTCAAGTGCTTGAGAGGTCATATACAAAAATCAAAATTCTTCAGGTTTTGAAAAACAAGTGCTTGGAAGAAAGCCCAAGGAGATGAATTTTAACATCTGGGAAAGATAAACAGTGTTACAATGTGGCAATTAATCGTATAACGCCAAAGACTGCCCCGAAAAACAGCCTAAATGCTTTATTTGTCAGAGATTTGGTCTTCGCTCTTTGAGTATCCATTAAAAAAGATGAATAAAAAAGTCAAGACGGTTAGCGATCAGGTTAATATGATAAGAAAGGGGCCTGGACTGATATTCAAGGACATCTTGATGATGGGAAAAACTTTATCCGCTTTGGTGGATACTGGTTGCGACCTATGCTTAGTACGTTTTGATATGCTTTTTGTTTTGGGCGAGAAGAATTTTGTCCCTGAAAGAATTAAATTGTTTGGTATCAGCAGCAGCGAGATTCTAAGAATGGGTCGCTTTGACGAACCGATCCGAATTGACGATATAGATTTCGTGGCTACGTTTTACATTGTGGGAGAGCGTGATGTCAACCATTCAATTATGCTGGGTAACAGCTTGTTGCGTCAGGCGGAAATAGCTATAATACGCGGTGAAGTAATCCTCGGGCAATCCATCAAAAAGAACATTTAACTAGAGGAATTCTCAAACATCTGTTTAAACGTATAGGAATATAAACCGGATATTCATATTGACCTCGAGGACTTGGGTGCTTCCATCAAGAACCAAGTGCCACGGTTTATCAAAGGGTACCAGCCGCACAAAATATAGAAAGCCCTGTCAAAATTAATATAATATTGAAGTACGATATACCTGTGTGTCAGCGGTCAGACGGCTACCTAGTTCTGATCAAATCATTGTCGTCAGGCAATTCTCAGAATGGATAGAAGATGGTATAGTGCAGCCAAGCACGTCGTAGTACGCTTCCCCAATCGTGCTTGTTTTAAAGAAAGATGGATCGAAGAGACTATGTCGTGATTATCGATGGCTGAATGATAAAATAATTCGAGATTAGTTCCTTATGCCCATAATTGATGAGGTCTTATCCAAATCACAGAAAGCAGTATTTTTTCCTACTCTGAAACCTCGAAACGGATTTTTCCATTTACCACTAGAGAAGTTCGGTATAAGTAACTCTCCCGCAGTTTTTTATATGTTTATATCCGCAATATTTACAGATTTCAAACGTGATGGCATAGTAGTATGTATATAACTGAAGGGGTAGGGAAGCTAACGAAAGTATTAGATAAAACAGCTTTAAACGGATTGCGTATAAAGTGGGAGAAGTGCCAAATTCTTCAGAAAGTTATAAATTTCCTTGACTATATCATCCAGAATGGCTTAATAAAACCTGCAGAGGAAAAGATAAGTGCCGTCAAGTGCTTTCCAATCCCCACGGATAGAAAAACTATGCAGAGATTTTTGGAGGTGACGTCCTATTTTAGAATATCCATCGAGAATTACGCGATAAAAGCCAGACCGTTAATAGATCTACTACGAAAGAACTGGTCATTTAAGGTCACTGGCCTGTAAAGAGTTAAAAGAAGCTTTAGTGGGCGCCGCTTTCCTGAAATTGTACGATCCAGACGCCATCAAGGAGGTTCATGCAGGCGCCAGCAAATTTGGTTATGGTGCGGTGCTCATGCAAAGGGGGTTAGAAGAGCTAGATTTTCATCCCGTGAAGTACATAAGCCATCGAACGAAACCTTATGAGGAGAACTACCATTTTTACGAATTAGAAGTGCGCGCAGTCGTAGAAGCACTTAAAAAATCGAGAGTTTATCTCATCGGCATACCTTTCAAGATCGTAAAGGCTGTAATGCGTTTAGGATGACGATAAAGAAAGACGGCGTGCCGTCCAGAATATCGAGATGGGCCACGTTCCTACAGGAGTTCTCATACGAGATTGAACATAGAGCGGGTACCCAGATAAAGCATGATGATGCATTAAGTAGAGTAGCGTGTCTCCTGGTAAAAAGTAGCTTGTCTTACCGTCTTGGATGCGCCCAGAAAAGTGATGAGTATACTAAAGCCTTACGAGCAGTCTTAGAGCACGGCGAATATGAAGATTTCTACATGCAGAACGCAGTACTGCATAAAGATCCAACTAAGGACCTTATAGTATTACCAGTCCAGTTAGAAGAGGAGATCATTCGGTTAGCGTACAACTAGGGGCACTTAGGGGTTTGGTTACGACAAAAGTCGTAAAAAGTTGCATTGAGTTCATCATCACCGAAGCAAAAGTTGATAAGAAAAACGCCTATCTCAAACCTATAGATAAGGACGAGCGACCTTTCCTGATTTACCATATTAATCATGTTGAGCCAATGGAGTCCACGAAAAAAGCTTATAATCATTTATTCGTGGTAGTTGATAGACTCACTAAGTTCGCTTGGTTTTTTCCAACGAAGTCAACCGACATCAGTATGCCATTTTCAGAAACCCAAGAAGGATCATCACAGATAGAGGAGCAGCCTATACGTCACAAGCCTTGAAGGACTACTGCATCGAGAAAAATATCCGGCATTTGTTGATAGCAATAGAGGTTTCTTGCGGAAACGGCTAGGTGGAGAGAATCTACAGAATGGAGATGACGATGCTGACGAAATTATGTGCAGAGACCACTATGAATTGGTACCGATACGTTCGCTGAGTCTAACTGATAATTAATGCAATTCGCTCAAGAAGTACCGGCATATCACCATTTAGATTGTTGACGGAAGTTGAAATGCGACTAGCGGATTACCCATACCTTCAAAAATTATGAGGCGAGGAAGCTATTCGTAAGTTCAAAGCCCAGAGAAATGATATGAAAGCCGAAGCCAAGGAAAGCATAGCTAAAATACAAGCGGAGAACTGCAAGACTTATAATAGAAAGCTAAAACCGGAATACGAATATGCCCCAGATGAGTTGGTAGCCATAAAGCGCACTCAGGTTGGCGGCGGCCTTAAATTGAAGGGTAAATTTCTCGGACCCTACAAAGTCGTGAGGAGATTGTCACATGGCAAATACGAGATCGAGGGAAGTGGTCACCACAGTGGCCCCAACCAAACAACAAAAGTTGCAGAATACATGAAACGATGGCAATCCGAGCCGAATGCTGTCAGGTAGGCCGAATTTAGGGTACCTTCCAGAAGCGAACACTGCCGAATATTATTTGCACTAACGGACCATAAAATTTACACAACCACACGACAACCAAAAATAATGGAAGAATAAAAAAAAAGACAGAAAAGCGTAGAAAAGCGTAGAAAAGCGTAGAAAAGGCTGATATAGGAATATTGGTCAGCGATATGAGATAGCGAGTTCATATATAAGAAGTTTGCAAAAGAAGCGTGTGTTTTTAATTAATAATTTAATAATGAAAACAATCGTTATTTAATGTGTGAAATAAGACTAATAAAAAATAATCGTTATTTCATGTAAAACAAACAATATATATTTAAACAATATATATATATATATATATATATATATATATATATATATATATATATATATATATATATATATATATATAGGTTTTTACTCTCAAATTAACAATTTTTCGATTCAAATTCAAACTTTTTCAAATCAATTTCAATTTGTTTCAAAGTAATTTCAATTTTATTCAAAACAAATTAAATTATTTTTAACACAAATCAAACTTTTTACAAATCGTATTGAATATTTTTCATTTCAAAATCGTTTTCTTTCATTTTGCAAAAATTTTTTTTGTTTGTTTTTAAATAAACGCAAAATACTTAAAAAATTATTTTTATTTATACAAAATTAAATACAGAATAAGCTTCAATTACTTGCTATACAAAATTTTCAATGTAGCGGTTTTCCAGTTGCAGCTAATGACAAATACATAGTCATATCATCATAATAATTATTGCAATCTGAAGGTGTTACGGATTCTACTGATCGGTTAATTGTTATGACCAAGTCCATATTACTCTCTGGATCAGCTAGCATATTACGAGCACAGACCTTAGTTTTTGAGAAAACTTTTTCAACTGGGTCTAGCATAGGGGAGTATGGAGGAAGAAAACCTAAAACGCGACCGGACTCAGCAGTTTTATCTTTCACCACTTGCGTATCTTTGCATTGTCAAGGATCAGCCAACCACCTGTGATGTTGGATTCAGCTAATATATCGAATAATTCTTCAAAGAAAGATGTGAAAATGTTGGTATTACCGAAGAATTAGCAATTATTTTTTAATGTAAAATGCAACGTATGTTCATAGCTGCAATAAGGGAAATATTGCGTCCTCTAACGGTAGGAACAATTACATGTGCTGCGGTATTTACTTTGGATCTAGGCTTGTATCTCCGAAGGTAGTAATTGAAACCGGATTCTCGAGCGTTTTTCGGCAAAATTCATTGCATTGAATTGAAGCATCGGAATTGAAATGATCTATCTTAATTGTAGTTTTTAAGGTAATTCGAAAAGACTTTGATGCAGTACGTATGCTCGTTGTACTTAAATCCACATTATGAATTTCTAGAATCTTTCCGCGAATGCCTTTTAATGTTATACATGGATTTTTTCTATAATCTCTTCATTTTTTTACAATATTTCGGGAGTCAACTTGGAGTGACGTCTTCCACCATGGTTTTTCATAACAACGCACCCCTCCTTCTTGTAGCGATTCATAATGGATGTAGCTGTATATTTCTTTATACTAGCCTTTTCGGCTAATTCAACAATGGTTTTTTCTTCGTTATAATACTTGATCAAAATATTTTTTTATCTACACTGATATGGTTATATTTTCCACGTCTTCCGCGATGACGATTAGCCGATGTTATTTTACACATATTTTCCTCGGAAGAACTATCTGTTAGAAACTGAAGCCGATGATAATTTAGTACATTCGATACACCAGAACTAGCAGCGTGAATACTTTCTTCGCTAGATGACATTTTACACTTCTTTAAAATTGTAAGAACTTTAATTTCAGTTTATCTATCAACTAATTGACTCATTATTAAATACTTGAATGTTTATCGTTACGAAATGTTTTTTATTATTGTACTTGAAATTATTTTCCAGTATTATAAATAACTCAATAATAGAAAAGGAATTACAAATAAAAGAAAAAAAAAAACAAGTTTTAAAATCTTTCTGCATTGAGTTCGTGGAAAAATTGATTTGAAATGGAAAAAATTGAATTTGAAAAAAATAAAATTTAATTCTAAAGAAAAAAAATTTATTTGAAATATAAATAAAAAAATTATTTGAAATATAAAAGTATATATGTATATAAGTATATATATAATATATATAAGTATATATATAATATATATAAGTATATATATAATATATATTAGTATATATATAATATATATAAGTATATATACATATATATATATGTAAAAAAAGTATGAATTAAAAGTTTATTACAACATTCCAGAGATAAATCGGATTCTTAAAATGAATCAATTCACAAAATTTATGGCATCAACAATATTGGCAAATCAACAAAATAGAAATGATGATAAGTACTACGCGAAAGTTGAAATTGACCAACGCCGACAAAAATTTGTGGTCAACATTGGGGTTGGGTATACATTAACAGCCATACATAAACAAAGCGTTTTTTTTTGCTGTCAAGAGGTCTCATGCTCGTACATTTAGTATGTAGCATACCGAAATAACGCGGCGGCAACGCAACGGCAACTCTGCAATTGGATAATCCAATTTTGACAAAGCGTTTTTTAAAAATTTAAAATAAATATAAATTCAAATGATAATTTTTTGTATATAATTTTAATTTACACAACACAATAAGAAATGTTATTCATGTTAAAATTAGTCCCATTAGGGCAGACACAAAATTGAAATTAGAAATATTAAATGTAGAACCAACATGAAAACTACGAAGGGTGAAGTAGAAAAACAATAAATGTCAAGTAAAGATTGTAGTGTACTACACACTCTACCTCTTCAGCCTTACGCCGATAAACTCTGTCTGTCTGCCTATCAATTTCTAAATTGCATTTATTTTTTCAATAACTCCTTTTTTATCGTTTTGACATAACGTTGCCGCTTTTGTTTAGGTATGGCATTTTAGCGTAAAAGCTATGCCTAAGAAAACGTTCCGTTTTTCGCTTTTGTTTAGGCATGCCTGTAAGTGACCTGCATGTGTGGTATTATGGGATTCGTTCGTTTATATTTAAAAATGTTATCTGTTATTCTTTTTGGAGCGTTGATTTTTAATCCAGGACCTTATCTATTTTAATGTTTGCGAATGCTTCTTTCAATTCCTCTTTTGGATATATTTCAAATATTTTATCATTATTTGGTAGCGCTAATTCTTTTATATTTTTTATTTTACATATCAGTTTTATCAGAATCGAATCTACTTTTGCTGAATCTTGCAAACATATCACTATAAGAAGTAAAACATGTTGCAGCCAAGGTGCAACTTTTAAAAATCCTTGGCAGTCACTAAATTAAATTATAAATTATAATTATAAAACATTACAATATATATATAAACAATTCAAATTTTATTTATTTACAACAAAGCAGATTATAATCCATGTGAATAAATGTTAAAACTATAATTTTTATAAATTTTCTATATGTGTGCAAATATTTTAAAATCCAGTATTGTACGGATTACAATTTAAAAACATATATATATATATATATATATATATATATATATATATATATATATATATATATATATATATATATATATATATATATATATATATACATGTTTTGTCAAAGTGAAATCTTTAACTCTGTGGAGCTTTGCGTTGAAAAGTTCTCCTTGTGGCTTTTTTAACTGGGAATTCGGTTGCTGTTAATAAACAATGAAGAGACCTATTTTCTTCGTTCTCTAAAGAATATCGTAAATTACGCCAAAATGGGAAAGATAAAGTTTTCCAACAACTCAGTCTATATTTATCGCAATAGTAAATGGAAGAAAATTTTATAAGATCCAAAAGCAGCTGTTGAATGTTCTGCATCTTAACATTGGCCATGCGATATGAAGCTTTTTTTACATTAAACATATCATTAAGTGAAATAAAAATTTCTTTCGACTGACTTAAGCAATATTCAGCCATTGGAAATTGAGTGCGACCGCGTTTTATATAAACTTGACCTATATCCATCAGTAAAATGCCTTCTTCCCTCTTCATTCCCGACTGACGTGCAATGTTAAGGGACTTATAAAGTTCAATTAGGGCCACATCGTATTTGTTTATACTAAGAAAATCATTTAATAGATTAAATATACATATGTACACATGTGTAAATTATACCTTTTAAAGCATGAACCCTTTAAATGATGGTAACGGAAAAGGAACTTTAAGTATTCCATATTGTCTTGCGCATAGGGTGTTATATGTTTTGCAATATTTTCAAGTATTGAAATACTCGTTTCATAATTTGCGTATTGTAGATGAAAATTGGCCATATCTAAATTGGCTTTTATGTAAATATTTCTGTTACGTTCAATCCCTTCTAAAAAAAAAAATGCTGGAAATTTACAGTTATCGTATATTTTAAAACTTACCTCCTGTTAAAATTATTAAGGCTTTTTGTGCCTGACTAATGGCATTTTCTGGTCTGGTACTATATAAATTTTTAGCATAATTAAGTAGCGCTGTTGCATACCTATTGGCTATAACTGAAGAAAAATTTAAAGTTATATTATCGCCAGTTTTTTGTTCTTGGATCCAATTGGTGCCTTGTGCCAAACTAAAAGACTTTTCAAGATATTTAACTGCTTCTTCTAAATCTGTAATAAACATTTACAAATAGTTATACTAGTGATGTTCAAAATGATTGATGTTTTCAGGTATAACATTCGCATGCCGCATGACTCGACCTTTGAATTCATGAATTTGATTTATGACTACGCTGATAGTAAAAAACAGCACTGAAATTGATAAAAGCAACATTAAACTAATCCTCATGCAGCAGAAAAATTATCAAACGATTTAATAAATACTACAGTTCGCCTTTCTGTTAAAATTCCAGCAAGTTTATTATGGAACACTTTTTCTTTATTTCCACACTCATGTGTACTTATTGCATGTTTAGTGATGTCAATTTAAGGGTTATTTATTTCTTAAATATTGAAGTGATTTAAATGAGGAAAATTCGGTGCGCTGAAGCTCGATAATATACAAAAATATGTGAAAGAACAAAAAATCGGTTAACAAACATGAGAGATAAAGATCACGAAGTTTTGTCCTAGCCTATTTGGATACATATATATAAAGATATATTCCTTTTGCATTGCTTACCACATTTTGTTAGATACACTCCGAATTTATAATAAATTTGGCATAAAGATTCCTTTGATACATCTTTAACCTGACAAACTTTATTCGCTATTTTTATAATTATTCTAAAAACGTCAGTTAGAATCCAGTTGTATTTTTTACCATAATTTTGAAACATCAGTATACATTGAAGCAATAAACGTGTACATATGATAGGTCCATTGCATTCCCCAGACAGGGCAGCCTTTTCTGCCATTTTGCAACAATCAAAAAGGCTCAGCAGTAGTTTTGGTTCATCCCAAACACGATCCCTTATTGTGGCATTCTGATAAAGCGTGCATTCCTTATCTATTAATATTTGGAAATATTTTGCTGATGTTACACAACCATCTTCGTAAAATTCTTGTATAAGTGCATTATAAATATTAGCGATTCGCCGTGCCTGCCGAAAAGGGGGCACAAACATTTTCTTGCGTATTTCATTCTTGTCGAAAGAGATACTTTTAAAGAATTGGCTCGAAGATTTTATGCGCTTTGACATTTTCAAAATATTCCTTGATTTAAAACTATTTATGTATGTATGTCTGTTTAATGGTTGTATAAACGTAAGCAAGGTACTTTGAATGTAAGTAAATATGTATGTATGTATGTGTTATGAATTAAATAAAAAGCACATTTGATTAGAAAATTAAAGTAAAATATGCCTCAAGGGAAAATAATGCAGGTTACAACAATGCAACAAGCAAGCAACAGGCAGGTATTGTATTCAGAAATATTATTTTAAACAAACCAAAACAAAAATCAATTTATATATTTTTAATAAACTTCACCTCAGCTGGAAAAAATATATCCATTTCCAACCCCATAAAGTATATACATACAGACAAGGACTTAAGTCTTCATACATACCAAAAATTTCATATATTCGCTAAACAAAAAGTGCAAAAAAAATAATTTTGTGTACCGGACATATTTAATTCCATTTTATTTATGAAACAAAAACCAACATTTTCATTCAACTCAACAAATAACGATAAATACAGAAAAACAAATTATAAAGATGGACAAAAGTGTTCATAACAGAAAAACGTTTTTGACTTCGAAAAAGTAGTTAGTTTAAGATTAATTTTTAAAGCGTTAATATTTTTTGGCCTACCATTAGCTTCAGTCACTGCCTGCAGACGTCGCGGCGTTGAAGCGACAAGATTTTCGGTCATGTCAGGAGTAATTTCGGACCAGAACTTTTGTAATGCTTCTTTTAACACTAACAATAACCGATTTTCTGCTTTAAAATATCCCAAACGTGCTCATGCGGGCTTAGGTTCGGTGATTATGGAGGCGATTTCCAATGCCTTGATGTATGATAAATCAGCCAATCTCACATAACGTTCGCTGTATGTTTGGTATCAATGTCTTGTTGGAAGATATAAACCTGGCCAAAACCCAACATATCTACTGATGGCTGCAAATTGCATTCTAAGAGCTGTTTATAATAGTATCGGTCCATAATACCATCAATAAATACCAACCGAGCAACTCCAAATGCAGCAATGGCGCCCCAAACCTTTACGTTGCCATTCGCTTAAGTACTGTATTTTTTTACGCCAAACTTTTCCACGCCCGTCATTTCCAAACAAGTTAAACTTGCTTTCATCCGTTAACAATACCTTTTTCCAAAAATCTGCGACTTTGTTAATGTGTGTTTTTGCAAATTCAAGGCGAAGTCTTCGATTCTTTTCAGACATCAAAGGCTTTCTACGGGGAACTCTGCTTGCATACCCTTTAGCTCGTAACTTTCTTTGAACCGTTTTAGGAGGAACTTTCTTATCCGTAATATTTTTGATCTTTTCTGCTAGTTTCGACCCTGATATTCTCGGATTTGTTGCCATTTCTCTTAAAATAAAACTGACATCTCGCCTAGAAAGCTTCTTCGGTCGTCCAGATCTTGGCTTATTCTCTACTGAACCAGTATTTTTGAACTTTTTGGTTATGTATTGGACAGTGGCAAAAGGTATTTCAAAATTTTTGCCAATTTCGCGATAAGATTTTCTGCTCTACGCTCTTGAGCAGTAAGTTCTTTTAAATCGATGCCAATTCCTTTACGCTTACTCATCTTGACAATTGAAGCTATTTGAATACAAAAATACTAACAAAAAATAGTTTAACAGATACGGGGGCCTACTTCTATTGCAAGAAAATAACCGTATTTGAATAATTACAGGTTGCAAATTATGATTAAAACAGAACAGACTACATTGTATGAACCCTTTTGTCCATCTTTTAAATTTGTTTTTTCTGTATTTATCGTTATTTTTTAGTTAAATGAACATGTTTGTTTTTGTTTCATAATTAAAATGGAATTAAATATGTCTGGTACACAAAATTTTTTTTGCACTTTTTGTTTGGCGTATATGTGAAATTTTTGGTACGTATGAAAACTTAAGTTCTTGACTGTATGTACATACATGCTGAGTTTTTACGAGTAGTTGATTGAGCGATGTCCGTCCGTGTTCATGTTGAAATTAATTTTTTCAAGGCACTAGATGAGAAAATTTCAATATGCTAATTGATCAGAAATAGTTTCGATAATTTTGATATTGAAAATCAGCAAGATCGGTCCATGTCCTTTAAGGCAGCGGCAAAACACCACGCCTGTCTCTAATTTTACCATACCATTTGAAGAATTTGAGGAATGGAGTTACTCTAATAAAACAAAAACATATGGGGCGATAGACAATTAAAAAATAAGTGAGAAACATCAAGTGAAAAATTTGGCGCTGGCCCATATTTTCCGACTTATGAGCATTGGAACTTTTCATAGAAAAGCACGATTATTCACCATGATTTAAAGATATCAAGATGGCTATCATTTAATAGCTTTTGAAGCGATTTTTAAAAAATAGTAAAATTTTTAAAAGTGCTTAACCCATTAAGAGCAGATGACTTTTTTATGTAAAATTATATGAAGTACTTATTTTTTTATTATTTGTTAATTCTCCGTCAGTCCAATATTTGTTTTTTGAAGTTACATCACTAAACTAGATTTACATACATAAGAATATATGTAGCCCTCTTAGCTGTTTTTCAATAAATTTAATTAATTACCCTCTTCAATAGATGAATGGTAGAGTGTTGGTCAATAATGTTGTTTAAATTTAAAACATCTACTATTCTTTTGCGAATAATTTTTTCAAAAATTTGTCCAAAAGGCCTAGAAGGCAAATCGGTCTGTTAGAGGATTTTTTAGAGCTTTGTGTATTAGAATAACTTTAGCCAATACTTATGCAAAAATGAAATATCTAATTTAGCCTTAAAAATAATAACCAGTTATATTTTTAAGAATTTTATTATTTTTAATGAAAATTAGTTCGACTTTACCTCAATGGCATCAGTTAATACCATGTTACTAACACTGTGCAAGGACTCATTGCTTAGAATCTTCACGTAATCCTTCACGAAATTATCCATACTTGACAGATTACCTATAGTTATAGTGAGGGAACTAAGAAATAAATCTTAACCAAGACTCATTTATATCCCCGTTTATGTAAAAATCGATTAGCTTTTTATACAGCTTCAGTATACTTATTAACTGGGTTATGTAATTTGGATCTCCACATCTCTGTAACTTACGCCTGAATTTATTTCTTTGCAATATTAACATTTTAAATGTATTAGAGATTTCTCTCTACCTAATTTCTTTCTCTAACTAGTCTCCAATGACTGGCTAATCAGATTGATTGTACATACAAAAGAACACAGGCAGAAAGAGGTTGCAAAAAGTGGAAGGTTGAACGGGTGATATATTTTGACCAAGCCTGGTAAATGGCGGTATATATTTGTTAGATATAAGTCACCAAATAAAAGAAAGGTATTAGTTAAAGCCAGAATTCACAATCATACTCAGCCGTGAGATCTGTCAAAAATTGCATGTGTGATGGAAAAATATGATAGTGGAAATTAAAAGTGTATGTGTGTGACAGACTTTTCGACAGATGTGTAAGATTTTATAATCTATTGAAATAAACCATAAAATGTTTTTTCTATGCGATCAGAGTTGATTCCTCTAAGATGAGAAAAAAAAAGAACTATGTACGTCTGTATTTTTTCATAAAATATTAGGTGCGTTCCCGTACTAAATGCTACCGACAACTGTTTCCGTACTACCAGTTTGGGTTGAAGAGCGAGGTTTTAAGAGAACAAAATTCTTATTCTCTCTGCAAGAAACAGCCTGGGCTTTTTATTTGGCTAGATTGTGTAAGTACAATAAGCTTATGACCAGTTTGGAAAATGATTTTTGGTATGCAGGTTATTGTGAATTTATCACATTACTTCCAGACGCCTTTGTGAATGGATTTTCGTTTTTTAGAAATTTTTCTATCATACAGTGGGCGTATTAAGAATCTTATGTTAAAGCTAGTAAAGGACAAAGATAAGCATGTTTGAGTTGGGTCATAAAATTTTATCCTAGTAACTATTAAATAATTCGGTAAAATTGTTATAACTTGTATACGGTGTTAAAAACATTCACTCAATTATTTTAAATATAATGAGATGGTTTTGGATATCAATCATTTCGGAACTAATTTCAAAGTTAATTCTTAAATAGTTTATATAGAACACCGTCCGGTTTTAAAATTAAAACAAAATTTTTTTCTGTGTAAAGAAAAATACCATCCACCGCATCGAATGGTGTCCAGAGGGAAATGAAGTTGGAAATTTTTAAAGTCAAAAAGGACGTTTGGAAAATAATTACAAAAACAATAAGAAACTGCTAAAATTAAATATTAAAAACTGTAATAAAAGATTAAAAATTGGATTAAATGAATTTTAGAGCAAAGAGTTTGTTTAATAAAAGCTTCTACATAGTAGAATCAAAATCATTTTAAATTTCAAAATAAAAAATTTAAAACACGCAAATAAAATAACCATAAGATGACATTAAAATTTTTAAGAACAAAATTCGGATATTGAATATTTAAAATCCCACATTATAGAAAATAATACAAAAACGTAAAAAATAACAACAGAACTTTTATTTTGTTATTTTATTCGACAGTTAAAAATTTTATTCATATTTTTTCGGTCTCTAGGTCAATATTTTTTATTTAAATAAAACACTTTTTGTTTTATTAAAAATTGGTTGTAAAATGTTTTATTCGATATTTCGGACACCTTTTTAGGAACTAAAAATATACAAACAAATAAACTAAGTTAAAACAAATTAAACATTATTAACACATTAAAACATTTAATTTAATAACAATAATAAAATCACTAAACATTGCCTTACTTTAAGTAAAGCTGTCAATCACTTGAGGGTAGATTTGTATAGTTCATAAACGAACTAATTTATTTAAACAGTTTCAACCATAAATTAGACTAGATAAGACACGAAAAGATATGTGGCATCACTACGTTAACCCCTTCATTTTTACAGGACAGGAAATTTTTATTTTGTATGATTCTGTCTCTTTTCTTTTTTGCGGGTAATTGACATTTTCTTTATTTACATTTTTATTAAAACAATTTACCACAAGTGACCATAAATTGGCGGAAAAAATTGGAAATTTGTATTTTCTGGCGCAATTTTCCATTTTTTCCGCCAATTTTACTGTCATAGAAATGACATATACATAGTTCGAGCAGCAGAAGCAGAAAATAAAAGGAAGTTGACGAGAACAAAGCTGAAAAAATGTAATTATTTTGGTGTTTCTAAAAAAAGTTAATTAGCTTTATTGATTAATTTACCTTGTTTTTCAGGAGTCGCAGATGCATTATGGGTTGCCCTGAGGTAGGAAAGATTCACCGGTTTCCGAAGGATGCTTCCAGGTAAGTTTATTTGAATTTGTTTAATATGTGTGCAGTTGGGGAAGATTTCAATTTTGCCCAAAGTTTTTAACTTTTTCTTATGAAAAATAAATGTAATTCCGTGTGGATCTCCAATTGGTTAATAAATTATGTCCAATTTTATTTGTTATTAGAAACCGGTGAAGTGTTTTGGTGCTATAAAAATTTATACCTTTCGATATTTTGTCTAAAATGAAGAACGTTCTTTTATGAATACAAATGCCTATGCACGTAGTCTTTTATCCAATTGGCATGTGATAATCGTTATATCTCTGAAAGAGTGAAAACTAAGAAAAGTGGATGGAAATTATGCTGTGAAATTTAAAAAAAGTGAACATTTAAAAAGAATAAAAAAGTGGTATAAAAGTGTATTGTGGACTATTTAATGCAGTGTGGTATAAAACGAAAAATGTGTTGTGGACTCTTTAATGCAGATTGTTAACTATTTTGAACGTGAAGGGGAATTAAAGCAAAATGTGCTGTAGAATTTGTTATCTTATTGCCCTCAGATGGACTTTTGAAAGTTTTATCTCTTTTTTAAAGATAACAGATATTAATACACATTTTATTTCCAGCGCTACTTGACAATTTGTTCAGATGTCTGCCATTAATCCTTACTAAACTAATTCACTTTCTATTTCCAGCGCTACTTACCAACTAATTTACTTTCTGTTTTCAGTTAGCACCTACAATTCTGGGCCGACACAGCCAATTTTTCGTCAGCCAAGTAAAAATATGTAAACACGGATTTCAACGTTTATATTTCCAGAAAACCATGGATTCGACTGCCAATTTTTCACCAGCCAAAAATATTTTAGGAAGAAGAAAATATTAAACCTTAAAAGCCCTTTTCAGGGCTCAAAATATTTTAAAATAGAGATAAAAATAAAATTTTGAACAACTCTTTTGAGGGCTTTAGACTTATAAAAAATATTACTGAACAAAAACTTAATAAGAATATAAATTAAAAATTGCGAAAAAAATATAGCACTTAAATACTGTATTAATAAAAAACTATTAATAAAAAACTATATATTTTATTTCCAGCAAAAACTTACCAATTTGTGCACAGTTTTATCAATTATTCATCCGCCAAACAACTAAATTCCACATGCAGGTAAGTGGCTGCAGAAGAAAGCACAAATTATTTTAAGTGATGGCACATTTTATTTTCAGTCATCACTTAACAAATTTGTATATAGTTCACAAATTTTCTTCAAAATAAGTAAGTGTCTGCAAGTAAAGAAACCATTTGTAATCACTTACATTTTCATTTTGTCTCTTTTTATATTATATTGTAGCCCTCAGAAGGACATTTGAAAATGTAAAATTGCTTTTATTTTTTAAGTATTCTTTGAGCCCTCAAAAGGGCTTTTTGAAGTTTCACTTTATCTCTTTTTAAAGGGTTTTGGAGCCCTAAAAAGGGCTTGTTTTATATGTAAGCGCCTGTAAGGAAACCTAATAATAAATATTTTGTTTTCAAATAATACTTACCAGTTTCCGCATATTAGTAACATCAAACCAATGTTATATTCTCTTCTGTAGGTTCACAGGTCTGCCAATAATCCACCAGCCAAACAAATCGTATCTGTAAAAACACATTCACTAATAGACTTTTTATTTTCAGCAGCTACTTATCAATTTGTTCAGATGTCTGCCAATAATCCACCAGCCTAACAAATCGTATCCATTTGCAGGTAAGTTTCTGTAAAAACACATTCACTAATTCACTTTTTATTTTCAGCAGGTACTAACCAATTTGTTCAGATGTCTGCCAATAATCCACCAGCCAAACAAATCGCATCCATTTGCAGGTAAGTATCTGTAAAAATACATTATGTTAATAAAAAACTAAATTACTTTCTATTTCCAGAAATACTTACCATTCAGGGTCCAATTGTGCCATTTATCCATCAGCCTGACAAATCGCTTCCATTCGTAGGTAAGTTCCTGTAAAAAATTTGTTAATAAATCAAACTAATTTCATCATTTTTTCAGCTAATTTAGTGCAAATTTTTCAAATTGCCCGCAGCCAACACTTACCGATGTGCCCAAAAAAATTATATTAAATGAAATTAATTATATTATTATTAATAATTTGTTATTTTTGTATTTTTTGATAAAATTTTTCACGTTTGCCAACAGAAAGTTTTGTTTATTTTGTAGCTGTCATTGGTTTTTTGTTTGTATGTTGAGGTAAGAACTGTATGTATAGTTGACTGCTTTTTCGCATTGTGTTTTAGGATGCCACTTTTTTATATTCTTTCTCATATTTAGGGGTTAATCGCATATGATAAGTTACTTTTTAAACGTCAGTGTTGAGGAGTCTGGTTATGTCTGTGGTTTCAACGATTGAACCAAGTTCAATCTTTTATGTACCCTAGTACATATTTGAACTATACTTTGAATTTGAACTACCAGACCAGATAAACTAGAATCCATGTATTTGTTTCCTTGTTGATTATTTCCGACATGAAATTAGTGCTGGCACGCATTTTATTTAACATTCGCTATGGCAATGCTACGGTGTTGTTGCCATCATATTTTAAAAAGAACATTTGAACTCAAAGAGATTTCAACTAAAGAAAGCGTTTAAACTAAAAGTTGAAATCACCAACAATACGTTAACAGAACATTTGAGATTTGAAATAAAGAGAGCCATTGAATTAAAGTTTGAACTAGTTCACTTTCAAAACTTAAACTAAAACGAACGATCACTAAATTGAACTATATGGCAAAAGTCTACTTGAAGGGGTATTATATTTACTAAATGGTTTATTGTTTATGTTTTGTTAATATATGTATGTCTATACGAATGCGCGCAATTTTCAGTATCAGATTTGTGTGCAGCCAACCTTGTTTTTAATTTAGATTTCGTCCTTTCAACATATATTTTATAAAATATGTTAGACCCGTCACCGTTACAAGGTATTTTGTGTATAACTTAGATTTATCTAATTTGTCAATTTTTGTTTTAGTGTTAGAAAAACATGTTCAAAGTATAATCAGTCTTAAGTGCAATATTAACATTTTGTTTGTCATAAATGTTCCATTGTATGATTCTATCTGAAAAGCCTGGAACATGTGTCATAGATTTAAATATTTTTCTCTCTGTTTTGGTACTAATGGTGCTTCTAAATCTTTTTGAGCATTTTTTGTAATATTTGACGCCATCGTGTAAGTAAAAAGTAAAAAAAAAAATTTTACTGTGTTAAAAATTTACACAGTAAAAATTTTTTGGGTGACTTGAATAAAAATTTAATATCCGTCCTGAAGAAGTTGATTTTTGATAGTAGCATGACTTTTCAAACGAACAGGGCCAACCTCCAAAAAAGAGAAAGGCTGATGCAAATTCGAAGCTTGTTTGGTTGGCCCAATAACGTATTTAAATGCATAAGCAGCGTCATGAAGAAAAAAAGAACAGGTCAGTGAAATATTAAAAAGACTGAACACAATTTCCTCTCAAAATGTAGCATTTCAAACACAGTTGCTAGACATTTTGTGAGAGAAAAAATACTTTTTTATTTCATGTTTTTAATGTGCCTTATTTTTGTTTTTTTATTGCTTTTTTATTTTATGAATTGCTTTTTAATTTTATACATATGTCTAGTGTAATTTAATTTAGTTACTTTTAGTTTTTTAAACAACTTAAAATGGTCCTAAATTTAATTTATATTTTTTGTGAACACTACATAAATAATTGAACTTCTTAAGTTAATTTATTAGTTTTTCTTTTTTATTATTATTTTATTTTAATCAATGTATTTAATTAAAAAAATAATACGTATTCTATTTTTTAGTTCTATTAAATTTTTAATGAAATGATTGTTAGAATTTAAATATTTTTTCTACTTTTTTTCAATTTTGTTTTTCTTTATTTAGAATAAATAAAACACAAGGGAACTTTTTCGCAGAAAACTTTGCTAAGAGCATTTCTTATATTTTCTGCTGGTACCGATCGATCACCAGATGTGTTATTCCCTTCTGGTTATGGGAGAGAAGAATTTTGGTTAGTTTTCTAGTTTTCATTTATAGAAGTGTCTGTTCATTAAAAAATTGTGCAAAATACAACAGCACATAATAACTCTGCTATTGAACTTTTGGTGATCATCTAGGACCTTTCAATACGTCTGAATCTTGCCCTTAGATGGCCGAAAGCATTCTCGACCACCCGTCTGGCTTTGGACAAATAATTGAATTTTTGTTGTTCTATAGGAGTTTCAGTTGAAAATGGATTGTGATTAAGCTAAGATTAGGAAAAAATTTTAAAGCTGAGTTCCCAATAATAACTATTGGAACTCGTGTGCTGCATATTTCTTGCCTTTTTTCCTCAAGCAATGTAAATGAATCAGTCATTTAACCTAATTTATATATCCGGTAAATTAACGAAACGTTGCATCATCCTGAGCAACAAAAAGAAAGCTGCAACTAACTTTATGGGAAGATAATTATTACACATGTGTGCACATATTAAGAGGTTAGTACTTTAGGCAACCTTACCGGAAATCAACTAACGCGAGTAAGACCACCGAACACCAACCCTTATAATAACAATGATCGACAGCATCAGCTGCTGAAGGTTTCACTTCAATGTGGCATCCATCATTTTAAGGTTTGATAATTTTAACTAATTAGTCGTATTAAACCGAGAATATCTATGTATTTTCTTACCAAACGCTTCTAAACGGTGCGAAGCGCCTATTGTGTTTGCGCAATATTCAACTTTGAATTCTGCTAGGAAATCCGGAGGAAGATACTTTTCAAAAAGCTCTTCAATAACAGCTTTGCGAAACTAATGCAACATTTTGCTACACTACTATTTGAAACCCCAAAAAGTCTTCCAACAGTACTATATTCTGCTGACGATACAAGAGTGTAAAGAGCAATTGCAATTCGCTTTTTTAAAGGTATAGCATACCCTAAATTTGTGTCCTTTTTTTACAGCTTCTAGCTTTTGCATATAATTAAAATGTTCTCGTTTGATCCGAATGCTTTCTTTAAAAAAATCGGCACCATTATTTGGGAAATCTTTCTCCCAGTATTTTCCATAGCGGCTCTTAAAAATGTAAGTTTTTATTAAAATAAATAAATGTTCATAATCCAGTGTATTGTCACTTACAGACATCCAAGCTTTTCGAGGTAAAGGCACACTTATAACCAATAAAAATTCTTCTTCATCTTCACCCAGGATGTCTTCCATTATTTTAATACACTGCATTAATAACTGAGCTTGTTCTTTCAAACTAACAATTACTTTAGTTATTAATGTGTCCCCGAAATCCATTTTTTACATTTTTTTTTAATATGATGCGTCGTTTAATTATATGTTTTTGATAACTGAGTTAATGGTAGGTATTAAATGTTTTCAATGTAAAAGAATGTTTCACATTTTCTACATCTTCCATGCGTTTCGCCGAGATGTTAGCCAGTGTAAACAGCCTTTTACAGCCTATTTCGTATACAATATTATTTTGTTGTATATTGACGATTCGTTTTTTTAAGCGTAGGCTTATTTTGTTGGTTTTAACCGTTTAAATCATGTTTTTGTTGTCAGAAAGACCTGGTATATAATGTGAACTTTAAAAATTTTTTAATTCTTTATCTGTATTGTTTGAATAACTTTGTTAGTTGATTTTTTTATTGTAAGTCGATTTAATTAGTGTTTTAACTAGTTTGATTGAAAAACAATTGTTATGTAACTCGCTGATACTCAATACTCTAGATATTAGCAGGTTTTAAGCGGTATTTTTATGTAATATTTTGGTTGTATGGAGTAGAAATACATATATTATTCTCCCAGAAGCTGTTTTTTTCATACCAGTCAAATTTTATGTTGTTGTTTATTCCATATATTTCTTGTCCAAAAAAATGGATTACATCTTTTCCTTCCGTTTCAATTGTGAACTATAATCTTTGCCATTATTTTCACTATAGCTAATATATCAACAACACTTTTTACTAAACATTTACAGTCTTATTCACAAAAAATTTAAACTGCTTAATAAGAGGTTAATAAGAAAAAATCGCTAAAGTAGTATTCACAAACGCTTAATAGCACTATTACGCTGTTATTAATCATTAATAAATTTCAAATATTTAATGTAGCAGTTACCCTGCTTTAAACTTTCAAGAAGTTGGTATTCCTGTTTTGAAAAGCATTTCTGCCGTTAAATTTGTGAGTGAAAAAGTGTGTAAAAATATTAATAAAAAAGAATACAATGAATGTAATAAATATAATTTCTACAATAGGTAAGTTTTTCAAATATATTGATATATAAATGCAAATATTTAGTAAAATGGAAAATTATTGCAGATGCTCTTGCCCAAATGACGAAACGCCCTAAAATAATTAATAAGAGAAGTGATGCCTTCAAATTACCTAACCATCTATTTAAATCAAGATATAGGTTTAATAAGGATACGGTTAACAAAATTATAAACATGGTCAATGATGACATAGATTTGGACAAAAGAGGCTGTGGAACTTCAGCCAAGTTACAGGTTTTGGTGGCTTTGCGTTGTTGGGGCCGAAGAGAGGTAAGTATGAGTAGCGATATCAATAGTTTTAGGTCATTACAAAACACATTTTCAGGTTCAAGATGATGCGGCTGATCTTCATGGTCTTTCTCAGCCTACTGTTTCTCGAATTTGTGCAAGAGTTGCTCAAGCCTTAGCCCGATTGGCGAGAAACAAAATTTATATGCCTAAGTCTCTTATGGAAGAAGAAGAATAAATAAAAGAATTCAAATCAATAAAAAACTTTCCTGGAGTAATTGGTGCTATTGATTGTACGCACATTAAAATTAAAAAAACTGGTGGTGATATGGCACAATATTATATAAATAGAAAGGGATACTATTCCTTGAACGTGCAGGTAGTTTTTATTAAACTTTGATTTAATCTGTTTAAAAATTGAGATACTATTAAGCTATATTTGTATGTTTTTTATAAAGGTGATTTGTGACGCAAAGCTTGTTATAAGGGATGTAGTGGCAAGATGGAGAGGCAGTACGCATGATTGTCGAATCTTTAAACCTTATCAAGCAACGTTTTGAAAATGGTGATTTTAGAGGGCGCTTCTTAGGTGACTCCGGATATAAATTGCAACCATATTTACTTACACCATTATTAAGACCACAAAATGTCAAAGAAATAAAATACAATAACGCCCAGATTGCTACGAGAAATCCAGTGGAACGTTGCTTTGGGGTTTGGAAGCAGCGTTTTCGTTGTTTGTTAGATGGGCTTACAATAAGTTTTCCAAACGCAAAAAATTCACAAATTTGTTCTATAAATAAACAAAATAATGTAGTGATGTACAAACAGTAATGCCAAGCTCGGTATTTGGATACTTTTTTGTACTCGTTCAGTGAATCATTTTATAAGAAAAGGTTTAACACCATTTTTTATATTATTTTAAAATTTTTTCTGATATAAAATAATAAATAATAATAAAATAATGATAATTTAAGTTATGTCAAATAATATTATTGCTGATTTAAATATTTTTTTTTTAATTATAAAAACATTATCAGGTATTTGGTTCATTGTTGTGTGCATCACTAAACGTAATTTGACATATAATATTACATGATGTTGCCAACATAAAACTACAATTCTAGAAAAATCTTTTAATAGTTAATTTTGCGTTATTAAACGTTTGTGAATAAAAATTCTTATTAGTGGTTAATAAAACAAAAAGTGTTTAATAACTAAAGTACACATTAAGCTTACAATAAGAAATTTTTGTGAATAAGACTGTTAATATACATATATATTTTTGGTTTGTAGTTCAGCTTAAACATCGTCAAGTTACTTCAAAAGATGTCTCATTATTCTCTATGTCTATATTTTTTAATCTTTCAATCTTCTGATGAGAATTTGTAATGTTGTTTCAGAAACAATGGCCCATAATCATAGTCCTAAATAAAGTGTACTTGTCATTTCTAAAATACACTTTTATTTGAAGTGCACTTTTTGTGTACTATATATTTTATAGGTAAAAGTCGGTTTTTAATTTAGAACCATCTTTTATATTTAAATGACATAGTACCAACTTTATCAGAACAATTCTATGGCATGTGTTGAAATTAATTCATTTCACAAGTTTTATATCAGTGTGCATACATTCAATTAAATTAAGTATAATTATTTCACATTATCAATTTACTTCTTTAAATGTATAAAATTCTATTAAGACCAATTATATTATTAAAAAAAAGAAAAGGTCGAGAACATCATATACATACATATATGGTATTTAACTGTAGTTTGTTACAAGTTATGGGCAAACATTTGCTTTATTTGATGTTTTACCTTTCTAAAGCTGGTTCAACTTAAAATATACTTTATTTTGGACTATAGTATCAAAAAACTTAATAAAAAGGTTTAAACTTAAAGTACTTTCAAAAAGAAATCGACTTAAGTGTGTTTCTATGATTATAGGCACATATTTTTAAAAATTTTTCCTACATGTTTTGACAACTGGTAGCGTGGAACTTACACTGATGATACAATCGGTCTGAGAGGATTTGCAAATGAACAAAGTAGTTTTCTCCTTACAGCGAAGTCAATATCACTATTGGTAAATAGCTCGCAAACAATATTGTTGCTTTCCTTTTGAAGTGTAATAGTTGGGTCCAATCTGAATGTCCTATAATTGTTTTTATCTTGTAGTAATTCTTCAATTTTCTTTCTGTATTCTTGTTTGTACTTTGCAAAAGTTCTATTTCCCTTATCTGCTTTTGTTATAATAAGATTTTCTTAAAAATGTCTTGGTATTGTTATACATTTTTAATGTAAATTTTTCTTTTGGTGTATTTTTTATAATCCTTTTAAATCTATTCATTTTATAAGCAAGGGTATTACTTGCTACTTCTTTTTTCTTGTCCACCTTCGCATCCACTTGTATTGGATTAAACAATGTTTATTTTAAGCAAGAACAGAGCTTGTGATCTATTTTGTGTAACTTTATTATTACTTTACTCATGTTTTTACAAACTAAGCACTCATTCATGGGAATTTGTCTATTAAGCAAATTCCTATGAATACGAAGTATTTGGCCCATAATCATAGTCACCCAACAAAGTCGGTTTCTTTTAAAATCTACTTCGGCTTTGACTGGGTGACACATCAAATAAAAAAATGTTTGCCTATAATTTGAAACTAAATACAGTTCAACAGACTATCTATCTCTGATCAGCTGCCAGAAATTTTTGTTAAAAATAAAAAAATATATATAAAAAAGTAAGTTTTTTTATTTGAAAAATACAAAAGTTAATTAAATTAAATTAATTTAAATACATAAAATTAAAAGTTTGTGTCATGGAATTGTCTTGATAAAGTAAGTACTAAGTCATTTAAAAACAACTTGAGGTGCTTTTAAATTTAAAACCGATTTTCACCCATAAAATATACTTTTACGTGTCTACAGTACACAAAAAGTGCACTTCAAAGAAAACCGAACTTTAGAAGTCGTAAAGTATACTATATTTAGGACTTTGAATATGGACCTTTGTTTTTATTTATTGTAATAACTAAATGCCCTACAATAGCGAGTTGGTATTGGTCGTTTTACCTAATAAACGGCCGATAATGGTCTCATCGACCATCGCACTACACCTCCCCTCTTCAATATATTACTGACTAATAACTCTTATAACTTACACTATAGATATATATTTAAAAGGAATCTATTGTATTTATTTTAAAAAGAAAACAAATATTATTAAGTATATTTTTATTCACAAAATAAATAGTTATACCCTAAGATTAATAACAAAATATTTTTTTCCTTTATTTACAATCTATCCATTTAAAGACAATAAAAAGATTTGATATAATAAACAAAATGTGGCTATAAAACTTTAAGTATTAAACATGTAAAACAGAATAAATATATATATATATATATATATAATACTTTTAAAAAATCTTTACTGTTTCTATTTACTTCATGTTTACTTAATAATTTCTTGTTTTCACTCAAAGCAAACATACACACAAATATGAATAATATATATTTGTACATATTTACATGTATGTATGCTTGCTTTGCTCCTCTTTCTCGTTGCCCAATTGCTTAATAGCGGTTTTTAAAATTATTTTCATTTGCTTTATAAAGGAATTTCTTCCATTATTCAGGGCTTTTTTAATAAGAGAAACGGGCGAGTGAAACACAAATTGTTTTAAAGCGTACAAATACGGAATAAAAATTAAAAATAATAAACTTTAAATTGTGTTCTACAATAAATGAAGTTGTGGTTCTAAATAAAATAAAGATTGTTCTATTTGTCGCTCTTAAAAGTTGCGTTTCATTTAACCTTGCTTCTCGAAGCCAATAATTCTTTAAAACAATTTAAAAGTTTTTAAATCAAATAACAACTAGTGTGCATGAAAAATAAAATAAATTAAAATCGAGTCTATAATAAATAAAAAGAAAATGGCTCAAACAGATTTTAATTGCAACAAGTGCGAATTTAAAGACACCGATCGTATGGTGCAGTGCGACTCATGCGACAAGTGGTTCCATTTCGAGTGTGTTGGAGTCAATAGTGATGTGGCCGACGTGAGCTGGAATTGCTCCTGCGGTAAGGATCAGCCCGTTGCGTTAAAAAATAGTGTCCCCACGCAAACTTCGACAAGAGGAACGAATACACTGCCACTTGTTAATGTTACAGAGGAGTTCAGTGCAGGTTCATTGGCAGCCTCATCACCAACTAGCCATATTTTAAGATCCTTTCCAGTGCATGAATACTTCAACAAAGGTGCTCCAGGTAATCCAGTAGTGGCTAAAGACAAGATACTACCAGCTGCAGGTGAACAGTGTGGACAAAATATAAATAGTCAATGTAACGCAAGTACGTCGCGTGGTTCTTTGTCAGCTCACGCACAATTACAGAAGAGGAAAAGGAATTGCAGCGGAAGTATTTGGAGAAAAAATATAGTATCCTATCCCAAGGTGATGTGTCCCAAAATCTGAATTCCTTTTGTAATCAAAGTTCCTTTCAGCCCCTATTTATTAGCAACTACAAAAATAGTTCTGAGATCGCTGGTTATACTGACGGTGAAAGTCTAATGCGATTGCAGTCGTGCCTCAAGGGCCGAGCAAAGGAGCTGGTGAAAAGTAAACTTCTCATCCCATCTATGGTGAATGAAATCATCCAGACTCTAGAGATGTGTTTTGGTCGCCCAGAGCACACTCTTGATAGCATGATTGAAAAGGCAACCAAGATTCCACCGCTAAAGGATAGGCTCGATAGCATCATCGAATATGCTCTAACCATACGGAATATTTGCTCAACAATGGAGACATGTAATTTGGTGGCCCATTTGAACAACCCGTTGCTGGTAAAAACGCTGGTCGATAAGTTGCCCAACAACCACAAGCTCAATTGGGCGATGCATGCTAAGGACGACAAGGTTCCAGTGGTGAAATCCTTCAGCGATTGGATCTATAATATAGCTGCTGCTGCTAGCCAAGTTGTGTCTCCTGTCGGCTCCAAGAGAAGTGCTCCGGTCAACACTCATTCAGAACAACCTGCTACCAGATACTTACTCTGCGTTTATTGTAAGAGTGAGGAACACAAGGTCCAAAACTGCGGTGAGTTCCAATCATTAAGTTTAGATTCAAAGTGGAATGTGGTGAAAGAAAATAAATTGTGCCGCCAGTGTTTGAATGCTCATCGGCGCAAGTGTTTTTCGAAGAAATTGTGTGATATTGCAAATTGTAACGCAAAACACCATCCTTTGTTGCACAAATATATTACGTCGGCTTATCCAAACACAGTGCAAATGGCCACATCTGCTCCCAGTGGAAGCGTGAATGCTCGCAACGACCGCAATAATAAATCGTATTTCAGAATACTCCCGATTCGAATACATTACAATGGTGGTCGAGATCAGCCTATTGCACCAAAAACTCGATTGGGGTGGACCTTTCAGGTTAGCGGCTCCGATCCAAGCCAGGCTTCGTCCTTGAACATCCATACCTGTGAGTGCGAAAATCGATATAGGGTTCTGCACGATGAAGTCAAGGAATATTTTAACCTAGATGCCCCGAAAGAGAAATCTATTTTGTCGCTCGAAAACAACAGGGCTTTGAAGATACTTGAAACTACAGCCATCAAGAAGAATCAGCAATACGAAGTTGGACTACTGCGGAAAGATGATGTCCCTATGCTGCCCGAGAGCTATCAAGTAGCAAGCCATCGCCTAAAGTGTCTCCAAAGGAAGTTTGTCAAAGACCCGCTACTACAGCAGACTATGCAGGCGGAAATAGACAAACTAGTTTCTAAAGGTTACGCGAGAAAGGTGCAAGAAGCAGAAAGGTCATCATATGAGGGTCGCACATGGTACCTGCCAATATTTGTCGCTCTTAATCCAAATAAACCTGGCAAAGTTCGTCTGGTCTGGGACGTATCAGCGAAGTCGCATAATAAGTCCCTGAATGACTTTATAATTTGTGGTCCTGATTTACTTACGTCACTTTTCAACATTTTAATAGAATTTCGTGTGGGTCAAATCGCTATATGTGGCGATATTGCAGAAATGTTTCATCGTATTAACGTTAGAGACGACGATATGCATGCTCAACGATTTTTGTGGTTCGAAAATGGCGACAACAATAAGCGCTGTGAGTACGTAATGAAGGCCCTAACATTTGGTATAAGCTGCGCACCCTGTAAAGCCCATTACGTTCGGAATAAGAACGCAGATGAATTTCGTGACCAGTACCCACGAGCCGTTAAAGCAATTCAACAATACCACTATATGGACGATTTTATTTAGAGTGTGGATACCGAGGAAGAGGCAATGGAACTAGCGGTCCAAGTACGCACAATACATGCATCTGGTGGATTCCATATGAGGAATTCGGTAAAAAACTCTGAAAGCGTACGAAAACATTTAAGCGATGATGGCTCAACAACTCAAACCTCTTTCAAAGCTATAGAAAAAATACTTGGTATGTATTGGGAATCAAATAATGACGTTTTCCAATATAATTCTAGGTTCTCGAGGCTCCGAAGGGATGTATTCAGCCACATGTGGTCCCTACTAAGAGGGAAGTTCTGCAAGTCCTAATGTCAATTTTCGATCCTTTGGGATTCGTAGCCCATTATACGATTGGAATCAAGATGCTCCTACAAGATATTTGGCGCTCAGGAATAAAATGGGACGACGACTTATCTGAAGAACTTTTACTGAAATGGTCCTCATGGTTATCTAATCTGACAAGGATATCATCTATATTCATCCCTCGGTGCTACTCGAGGCTCTTAAAATAACTTCCAAGGTCCAGCTGCATACGTTTGTCGATGCTGGTGAAAATGCATATGCTGCAGTAATCTACTTCAGAATCCAGTGCAATGATGATGTCGATGTGCGAATCGTAGCTGCTAAATCGAAGGTGACTCCGCTAAAACCAATATCCATACCAAGACTAGAGCTTCAAGCTGCTTTAATTGGTTCAAGGCTAGCGTCAAAAATTCGAAGCACCACGCGTCTCAGCTGTGAAGAGAGCTTCTTTTGGTCCGATTCGAAAACCGTTCTAAAGTGGCTCTCCATGGATCCCAAAAATTTTAAGGCGTTAGTCATGTACAGAGTTGGCGAAATCTTAAAAACTACCATCGTGACGCAATGGAATTGGGTAGCGTCCAAATTAAACCCTGCAGACCGTGCCACGAAAATTCATAGCTCAGACGACGGTATATGGCTCAATGGTCCTGCATTTCTGAAAGATGAGAAGCATACGTGGCCCAAATGCCCAGAACTCAACGTCGTCAATAATGAAGAAATACGAAATTATCTTCTTACTATCGATAAGACGAGTGGTTTCACAATCAATACTAAATATTTTTCGTCCTGGAAACGACTATACTTGGCTCTTTCTCACTTCGTCCTTTACATTGAAAAATTGATGTCCAGAATTCGAGGTGAAAAGCCGCAGCTCATGTGTTTTGAGTACATACAAAGGGCTAAGAACATCTTGTTTAAATATGCCAAAGTCAGCGAGTTTGACGAAGAAATATGGTGCCTCAAAAATAGTAAGAAGCTGCCTACCGAAAGTAAACTTAAGCAGCTTAATATTTTTCTCGATGAAGACGGAGTAATACGTGCCTATGGCAGAGTCGAGTCCCTGAATTGCAACAACGACATAATTTTGCCTCATGGTCACTACATTACCTTTTTGTTGGTCCAAAGTTACCATGAAGATTATCATCATTGTCTTCATGAAGCTACGATGTCCAAAATAAAGTCAAGATTTTACATCCCAAAGCTAAGAGCACTTTATAAAAGTATGCGAAGAAAATGTCAACGCTGTAAGAACGAGTCAGCAGTTCCACATCCTCCATTAATGGCATCTCTACCTGCAGCAAGATTGGGTTCCTTTGAGCGTCCATTTACTTATGTCGGTATCGACTTTTTTGGCCCTTTACAAGTAGCAGTAGGGAGACGTAGTGAAAAAAGATGGGGCGTTGTTTTTACATGTTTGACAGTTCGCGCTATACATATTGAAGTCGCCCACAGCCTAGATACCAGCTCGTGTATCATGTGCATTCAAAATTTTATAAGTCGACGTGGTTCCCCGAAGGAGATATACTCCGACAACGGTACTAACTTCAAATCAGTCGAAAGGGTCCTACGAGAGGAAAAGCAAAACATCGACTTACATCAAGTCTTCACAAAACATCACGAAATCAAATGGAGGTTCAATCCACCTGCGGCCCCACATATGGGTGGTGCTTGGGAAAGGCTAGTACGTACAGTGAAAACAATCCTCTACGCCATGTGTCCTGCTTTCAAATTTAATGATGAGACCTTAAGAAGCGCCTTGTGTGAAATCGAGTTCATAATAAATTCCCGTCCTTTAACATTTGTGGCTCTCGATTCAACTGAAGACGACGCATTAACACCAAATCATCTTCTACTTGGCTCTGCTGATGGGCACAAGCCCCTATGTGAAACCAATTATGATCTCCGTCAGCGATGGCACCAGACGCAAAAATTTGCCAATCACTTCTGGAGCAGATGGGTTCGTGAGTACGGTCCGATTTTAGTCCGCCATAGCAAGTGGTTCGAGAAGGTGAAATCCCCACCCGTCGGTGATATAGTCGTTATTGTGGACGATATACTTCCCAGAAATTGTTGGCCCAAGGGTGTCATTATCGAGACAACTACTGCTAATGATGGCCAAGTTCGGCGGGTTAAAATCAAAACCAGTACAAGCACATTGGATAGGCCCGTGACTAAGGTAGCTCTTCTAGACGTCGGTAATATTTAGGATTGCAAGCTCATGGCCCCACAATTCGCTTACGAAGGGGGGAATGTTACCGCCGCAACCCTAATACTTTTAAAAAATCTTTACTGTTTCTATTTACTTCATGTTAACTTAATAATTTCTTGTTTTCACTCAAAGCAAACATACATACAAATATGAATAATATATATTTGTACATATTTACATGTATGTATGCTTGCTTTACTCCTCTTTCTCGTTGCCCAATTGCTTAATAGCGATTTTTAAAATTATTTTCATTTGCTTTATAAAGGAATTTCTTTCATTATTCAGGGCTTTTTTAATAAGAGAAACGGGCGAGTGAAACACAAATTGTTTTAAAGCGTACAAATACGGAATAAAAATTAAAAATAATAAACTTTAAATTGTGTTCTACAATAAATGAGGTTGTGGTTCTAAATAAAATAAAGATTGTTCTATTTGTCGCTCTTAAAAGTTGCGTTTCATTTAACCTTGCTTCTCGAAGCCAACAATTCTTTAAAACAATTTAAAAGTTTTTAAATCAAATAACAACTAGTGTGCATGAAAAATAAAATAAATTAAAATCGAGTCTATAATAAATAAAAAGAAAATGGCTCAAACAGATTTTAATTGCAACAAGTGCGAATTTAAAGACACCGATCGTATGGTGCAGTGCGACTCATGCGACAAGTGGTTCCATTTCGAGTGTGTTGGAGTCAATAGTGATGTGGCCGACGTGAGCTGGAATTGCTCCTGCGGTAAGGATCAGCCCGTTGCGTTAAAAAATAGTGTCCCCACGCAAACTTCGACAAGAGGAACGAATACACTGCCACTTGTTAATGTTACAGAGGAGTTCAGTGCAGGTTCATTGGCAGCCTCATCACCAACTAGCCATATTTTAAGATCCTTTCCAGTGCATGAATACTCCAGGTAATCCAGTAGTGGCTAAAGACAAGATACTAACAGCTGCAGGTGAACAGTGTAGACAAAATATAAATAGTCAATGTAACGCAAGTACGTCGCGTGGTTCTTTGTCAGCTCACGCACAATTACAGAAGAGGAAAAGGAATTGCAGCGGAAGTATTTGGAGAAAAAATATAGTATCCTATCCCAAGGTGATGTGTCCCAAAATCTGAATTCCTTTTGTAATCAAAGTTCCTTTCAGCCCCTATTTATTAGCAACTACAAAAATAGTTCTGAGATCGCTGGTTATACTGACGGTGAAAGTCTAATGCGATTGCAGTCGTGCCTCAAGGGCCGAGCAAAGGAGCTGGTGAAAAGTAAACTTCTCATCCCATCTATGGTGAATGAAATCATCCAGACTCTAGAGATGTGTTTTGGTCGCCCAGAGCACACTCTTGATAGCATGATTGAAAAGGCAACCAAGATTCCACCGCTAAAGGATAGGCTCGATAGCATCATCGAATATGCTCTAACCATACGGAATATTTGCTCAACAATGGAGACATGTAATTTGGTGGCCCATTTGAACAACCCGTTGCTGGTAAAAACGCTGGTCGATAAGTTGCCCAACAACCACAAGCTCAATTGGGCGATGCATGCTAAGGACGACAAGGTTCCAGTGGTGAAATCCTTCAGCGATTGGATCTATAATATAGCTGCTGCTGCTAGCCAAGTTGTGTCTCCTGTCGGCTCCAAGAGAAGTGCTCCGGTCAACACTCATTCAGAACAACCTGCTACCAGATACTTACTCTGCGTTTATTGTAAGAGTGAGGAACACAAGGTCCAAAACTGCGGTGAGTTCCAACCATTAAGTTTAGATTCAAAGTGGAATGTGGTGAAAGAAAATAAATTGTGCCGCCAGTGTTTGAATGCTCATCGGCGCAAGTGTTTTTCGAAGAAATTGTGTGATATTGCAAATTGTAACGCAAAACACCATCCTTTGTTGCACAAATATATTACGTCGGCTCATCCAAACACAGTGCAAATGGTCACATCTGCTCCCAGTGGAAGCGTGAATGCTCACAACGACCGCAATAATAAACCGTATTTCAGAATACTCCCGATTCGAATACATTACAATGGTGGTTCTTTAGAAACGTTTGCCTTTCTAGACGAAGGATCATCAGTGACCTTAATGGAACAAGGTCTTTTTAAAAAATTGGGGCTCTCTGGTGAGAAGGAACCCCTGGAGCTACGATGGACCGGTAATACAACACGATCTGAAAACAACTCCGTCAAAATTAATATTGAGGTATCTGGTCCAAGCAGCGATAGTAGATTTACACTTCATGATGTTCGTACTGTAAGCAATCTTGGTCTGCCCATGCAGTCAATTAATTTTGATGACATCGTGAAAGCCTATCCGTATCTCAAAGGTTTACCGGTTCAATCGTACAATAACGCTAAACCCACGGTCCTAATTGGTCTTAATAACTGGAGAGTTGCTGTTCCATTGAAAATAAGGGAAGGTGGTCGAGATCAGCCTATTGCAACAAAAACTCGATTGGGGTGGACCCTTCAGGGTAGCGGCTCCGATCCAAGCCAGACTTCGTCCTTGAACATCCATACCTGTGAGTGCGAAAATCGATATAGGGTTCTGCACGATGAAGTCAAGGAATATTTTAACCTAGATGCCCCGAAAGAGAAATCTATTTTGTCGCTCGAAAACAACAGGGCTTTGAAGATACTTGAAACTACAGCCATCAAGAAGAATCAGCAATACGAAGTTAGACTACTGTGGAAAGATGATGTCCCTATGCTGCCCGAGAGCTATCAAGTAGCAAGCCATCGCCTAAAGTGTCTCTTAAAGAAGTTTGTCAAAGACCCGCTACTACAGCAGACTATGCAAGCGGAAATAGACAAACTAGTTTCTAAAGGATACGCGAGAAAGGTGCAAGAAGCAGAAAGGTCATCATATGAGGGTCGCACATGGTACCTGCCAATATTTGTCGCTCTTAATCCAAATAAACCTGGCAAAGTTCGTCTTGTCTGGGACGCAGCAGCGAAGTCGCATAATAAGTCCCTGAATGACTTTATAATTTGTGGTCCTGATTTACTTACGTCACTTTTCAACATTTTAATAGAATTTCGTGTGGGTCAAATCGCTCTATGTGGCGATATTTCAGAAATGTTTCATCGTATTAACGTTAGAGACGACGATATGCATGCTCAACGATTTTTGTGGTTCGAAAATGGCGACAACAATAAGCGCTGTGAGTACGTAATGAAGGCCCTAACATTTGGTATAAGCTGCGCACCCTGTATAGCCCATTACGTTCGGAATAAGAACGCAGATGAATTTCGTGACCAGTACCCACGAGCCGTTAAGGCAATTCAACAATACCACTATATGGATGATTTTATTGACAGTTTGGATACCGAGGAAGAGGCAATGGAACTAGCGGTCCAAGTACGCACAATACATGCATCTGGTGGATTCCATATGAGGAATTCGGTAACAAACTCTGAAAGCGTACGAAAACATTTAAGCGATGATGGCTCAACAACTCAAACCTCTTTCAAGGCTATAGAAAAAATACTTGGTATGTATTGGGAATCAAATAATGACGTTTTCCAATATAATTCTAGGTTCTCGAGGCTCCGAAGGGATGTATTCAGCCACATGTGGTCCCTACTAAGAGGGAAGTTCTGCAAGTCCTAATGTCAATTTTCGATCCTTTGGGATTCGTAGCCCATTATACGATTGGAATCAAGATGCTCCTACAAGATATTTGGCGCTCAGGAATAAAATAGGACGACGACTTAGTCGAAGAACTTTTACTGAAATGGTCCTCATGGTTATCTAATCTGACAAGGATATCATCTATATTCATCCCTCGGTGCTACTCGAGGCTCCTAAAAATAACTTCTAAGGTCCAGCTGCATACGTTTGTCGATGCTGGTGAAAATGCATATGCTGCAGTAAGCTACTTCAGAATCCAGTGCAATGATGATGTCGATGTGCGAATCGTAGCTGCTAAATCGAAGGTGACTCCGCTAAAACCAATATCCATACCAAGACTAGAGCTTCAAGCTGCTTTAATTGGTTCAAGGCTAGCGTCAAAAATTCGAAGCACCACGCGTCTCAGCTGTGAAGAGAGCTTCTTTTGGTCCGATTCGAAAACCGTTCTAAAGTGGCTCTCCATGGATCCCAAAAATTTTAAGGCGTTCGTCATGTACAGAGTTGGCGAAATCTTAAAAACTACCATCGTGACGCAATGGAATTGGGTAGCGTCCAAATTAAACCCTGCAGACCGTGCAACGAAAATTCATAGTTCAGACGACGGTATATGGCTCAATGGTCCTGCATTTCTGAAAGATGAGAAGCATACGTGGCCCAAATGCCCAGAACTCAACGTCGTCAATAATGAAGAAATACGAAATTATCTTCTTACTATCGATAAGACGAGTGGTTTCACAATCAATACTAAATATTTTTCGTCCTGGAAACGACTATACTTGGCTCTTTCTCACTTCGTCCTTTACATTGAAAAATTGAAGTCCAGAATTCGAGGTGAAAAGCCGCAGCTCATGTGTTTTGAGTACATACAAAGGGCTAAGAACATCTTGTTGGCATAAAATATGCCAAAGTCAGCGAGTTTGACGAAGAAATATGGTGCCTCAAAAATAGTAAAAAGCTGCCTACCGGAAGTAAACTTAAGCAGCTTAATATTTTTCTCGATGAAGACGGAGTAATACGTGCCTATGGCAGAGTCGAGTCCCTGAATTGCAACATCGACATAATTTTGCCTCATGGTCACTACATTACCTTTCTGTTGGTCCAAAGTTACCATGAAGATTATCATCATTGTCTTCATGAAGCTACGATGTCCAAAATAAAGTCAAGATTTTACATCCCAAAGCTAAGAGCACTTTATAAAAGTATGCGAAGAAAATGTCAACGCTGTAAGAACGAGTCAGCAGTTCCACATCCTCCATTAATGGCATCTCTACCTGCAGCAAGATTGGGTTCCTTTGAGCGTCCATTTACTTATGTCGGTATCGACTTTTTTGGCCCTTTACAAGTAGCAGTAGGGAGACGTAGTGAAAAAAGATGGGGCGTTGTTTTTACATGTTTGACAGTTCGCGCTATATATATTGAAGTCGCCCACAGCCTAGATACCAGCTCGTGTATCATGTGCATTCAAAATTTTATAAGTCGACGTGGTTCCCCAAAGGAGATATACTCCGACAACGGTACTAACTTCAAAACAGTCGAAAGGGTCCTACGAGAGGAAAAGCAAAACATCGAACTACATCAAGTCTTCACAAAACATCACGAAATCAAATGGAGGTTCAATCCACCTGCGGCCCCACATATGGGTGGTGCTTGGGAAAGGCTAGTACGTACAGTGAAAACAATCCTCTACGCAATGTGTCCTGCTTTTAAATGTAATGATGAGACCTTAAGAAGCGCCTTGTGTGAAATCGAGTTCATAATAAATTCCCGTCCTTTAACATTTGTGGCTCTCGATTCAACTGAAGACGACGCATTAATACCAAATCATCTTCTACTTGGCTCTGCTGATGGGCACAAGCCCCTATGTGAAACCAATTATGATCTCCGTCAGCGATGGCACCAGACGCAAAAATTTGCCAATCACTTCTGGAGCAGATGGGTTCGTGAGTACGGTCCGATTTTAGTCCGCCGTAGCAAGTGGTTCGAGAAGGTGAAATCCCCATCCGTCGGTGATATAGTCGTTATTGTGGACGATACACTTCCCAGAAATTGTTGGCCCAAGGGTGTCATTATCGAGACAATTACTGCTAATGATGGCCAAGTTCGGCGGGTTAAAGTCAAAACCAGTACAAGCACATTAGATAGGCCCGTGACTAAGGTAGCTGTTCTAGACGTCGGTAATATTTAGGATTGCAAGCTCATGGCCCCACAATTCGCTTACGAAGGGGGGAATGTTACCGCCGCAACCCTAATACTTTTAAAAAATCTTTACTGTTTCTATTTACTTCATGTTAACTTAATAATTTCTTGTTTTCACTCAAAGCAAACATACACACAAATATGAATAATATATATTTGTACATATTTACATGTATGTATGCTTGCTTTGCTCCTCTTTCTCGTTGCCCATTTGCTTAATAGCGGTTTTTAAAATTATTTTCATTTGCTTTATAAAGGAATTTCTTCCATTATTCAGGGCTTTTTTAATAAGAGAAACGGGCGAGTGAAGCACAAATTGTTTTAAAGCGTACAAATACGGAATAAAAATTAAAAATAATAAACTTTAAATTGTGTTCTACAATAAATGAAGTTGTGGTTCTAAATAAAATAAAGATTGTTCTATTTGTCGCTCTTAAAAGTTGCGTTTCATTTAATCTTGCTTCTCGAAGCCAACAATATATTTATATATATTTGTTAGATATAAGTCACCAAATAAAAGAAAGGTATTAGTTAAAGCCAGAATTCACAATCACACTCAGCCGTGAGATCTGTCAAAAATTGCATATGGGATGGAAAAGTATGATAGTGTAAATTAAAGGTGTATGTGTGTGACCGACTTTTCGACAGATCTGTAAGATTTTATAATGTATTGAAATAAACCATAAAATGTTTTTTCTATGCGATCAGAGTTGATTTCTGTAAGATGAGAAAAAAAAGAACTATGTACGTCTGTATTTTTTCATAAAATATTAGGTGCGTTCCCGTACTAAATGTTACCGACAACTGTTTCCGTACTACCAGTTTGGGTAGAAAAGCGAGCTTTTAAGAGAACAAAATTCTTCTTCTCTCTGCAAGAAACAGCCTGGGCTTTTTATTTGTGATTGTGTAAGTACATTAAACTTATGACCAGTTTGACCAAAAGCAATTAAATTTACTTTTATGCGACATTTTCTTTACTCGTCACCATTATTGCTTGTATGTTCTGTAAACAACTTTGCTACAACACATACTTTGTATTTACTAGGATTACTATTATTGTCAAAATTTCTCCTAAATACCAATTTATTGTCTACAACACTTTCCACTTCGGGACTTGTGATCCAATTCTAGGCTATATTTTTCTTTAATGATTCCAACTCCTTTTCTATTGCTTAACACCATTCACTTGAATCATGACAATTCCTTTATCTGTACATTAGACCAATTATTCAGCATTTAGTGCTAAAGTCATATAAATATAACGTTTTGGTTGCTATATTATTCTTGAAATTCTTCGTAAGCTTATTTTTGTCCGGTTTCAGAATCTTCTATGACTTTTTCTAGTACTCTTCACTTCATCTTCTGAGCCTTCTGCTTTTTCAAAATGTTCATCACTTCATTACCATCATTTGGCAAACTATCACATTCTAAAACTTATTTTCTAAGAATTAGTAAAAACATAATTATAAAAGATGACATCTCTGAAGAAGAAAATTCGTCTGTATCCATTTTTTTTATTTTATCAAATATTTAGCACTTCATTCCATAAACATTTTGTTTAACCACGCTTATAAATAAAAGTTATTGCTTTTTCTATTAATGTACGATTAATTCCCTCAGACATTCCATTTTGCTCAGAAGTATACACATTTGTATATTGAACAGCTATTCCTGAAACTCAACAAAATTCCTTAAATGTAGTCGAAGAGTACTCACCGCCGTTATCGCATCTAAATAAAGCTACTTTCATATTATGTAAATTTTTAGCAATCAAAAACCTCGGACTTCTTTGGCTGAAGTTAAGTGAGAAAAGTCATCAATAAAGGTCGCTATTTACCGTTTACCATTTCAAGATGTAATATTCATTAGACCGCGCACGTCACTATGAATTAGGTGCAAAATTCTCGATGTTTTTGCTTTAGAGGTTATTTTAAAAGACTTACGCGATAACTTACCAAAGACACAAGATTCATAGAAGGACTTTTCTCCTATAGAATGATCCATACCAGCAGCAAATGTGATTAGCTTTTTCATATCAGGAAAATTAATATGACCTAATCGTTGATACCACCAACTTACAACGCCTTGCTTATTCACAAAATTAAGACGCACCTTTATAAAACTTTACAAAGAATTCATATGTTTTGTTTTTCTTTCAGCATCTACACTAGTAATTGACCTTTGTATATATTAACACTATTATTCTTTAGACTTGTGCCTTATAGTTAAATTTAGTGATCGTTATTTTACTTCAAAGTTTTAAAATGAAATTTTACAAATTTTAGCTCATGCTCTCTTAAGGGCGGTTTACATGCTCACAGAAGCCTTACGACATGTAAAATGTTTGTGCAGAATATTACCAGTGGGATCGTCTAAGCCAAATATGTAATGAATCTGCACAAATTGAGAGCATTTACGGATGAAAATTTGATATTAAAAATTTTCAAAAGACAATTACGAATGATTAGATCAGGGATGCATTTTTCTGCAAACCGCCCAAAAACCTATGTATACCAATTGTGTAAACGCGAAAAAATCTGTCGTAGGATTTTTACTCTCATTTTTAAAGTGCGGATAGAGTTTCTTATTATTTTTTCTTGGATTTTACGTACGTAAAGTCGTACCGTGTACACCGCCCTTTAGTTCAAATGTTCTGTTGACGTATTGTTCGTGCTTTTTAACTTTAGGAAAAAAGCTAAAATGTCATTACTGTTTTGCACGTTTTCTAAAAAAATATGTAAACAACAGTAGCTTGAGCCAACTTCACTACCTTACGCGCTTTCAAAATTGGATTTTCTACTTTCTAACCGTTGAAGCCGTGCTATTTAGGGATGCTTTATACATTTTGAATGTACATGAGAAATTTTGACAGATATCTTGCGCTTTACACGCTAATTTAGGGATGGTAGTAAGAATGCATTAGCCTGTATGGCCGTTTCTTTTACATACTCAATGTTAAGGCTCTTGAATATACCAGAACTTCCTCCATCTGTTGGTAGAATATTTCTTCACTACGCATTTATCATTTGAAACACGTGATGATTGTTTTTTGATTCCAGAACTTTCCATTATTATTTTAAATTCATTTATACATGCTGTCTATTTTTATTAGTCGTTATGAAGGTGTTTGTGTAGTTGTGTGTTGCGTTTATTTTTATTGCTTTATGTTAGTTGTTTTTGTTTTGTGATTAAGAAGTTTTTGTAGAAACTTCTGGCGTTGTAAACAGAGACAATAGGTCATTTCGTTTTACTTTGTTGGTGACAATTATTTTTATTTCTTTTTATGACCTAAACAAAGCATCTTCGCAACACTGCCGCCCACTTAAGCCTTTTCGTCCCGAATAGGCTCAACATTACCATTGTCATATCTAGCCAGCCGTTCCAGGTAAACGACTTTCATTTTTGACCTTGGATTATGGTATCTCTGTATCCGGTAAACCACATCATTCAGTTCCCTGATCACCTTGTATGGTCCCTCCCAGTGGGTTCGCCGTTTGGGAAACTGTCCTTTCCTACGTTGTGGGTTTTATAGTAGAACCATTTGTCCTTCAGTAAATCCCTCCGTGTTTGCTGCTCGATCATATCTGGCTTTCATTTTATCGCTGGACATTTTAATGCGGTTACGGACAAACTCAAGCAGGTCTTTTTGTGCTTGGGAACATTTCCATTGCCTTAGTCTGCAGGTCCCGGTTTAATACCAAATTCTAAATCTGCTGGCAGTTTAGTTCTGTCCCGAACAAGATTTTTGCTGAATTACGTGAGGTTGAATCATGTACAGCTGACCGATTAGCTAGTAAGAACTTTGGTATATACTCATCCCAATCCTTTGGGTATGCACTGACCACTTTCCTGAGATATTCCTCTAGGGTACGATTAAATATTTCTGCCATGCAATCAGACTGTGTATGCAGCGGTGTCGTTCTCGTCTTTTTGATACCATATACGTCACACATCTCTTTGAATATGGCCGATTCAAAACTTCGTCCTTGGTCTGAATGCAGTTCTAGTGGAACACCAATTGTTAACAATAGCGTCCACTACTGTTTTGGACTCTGGTATGGCATACACTTCAGGCCATTTACTAAAATAATCTATAACCGCTAGTACATATCGGTTTCCAACATTACTAAAAGGGAATGGACCTGCTATATAAATAGCTATGCGCTCAAAGGGGGCACCTGTGTTGTATTGCTGAAGCTTGCCGCGACTCTTTCTTGTAGGATCCTTGGCCGCAAAGTACTGTTCGCAATTTGCAATCCAATCGGCTACACCTACGTTGTATTGCTGAAGCTTGCCGCGACTCTTTCTTGTAGGACCCTTGGCCACAATGTACTGTTCGCAATTTGCAATCCAATCGGCTACAAATTGTCGGTAGCGTAGTATAAAAGCATCTTTTAGTGGTGAGTTTAAAGAGAAATTTTTTTATTTTCGTAAATAAAATTATATCAATGTATATGTTGAATAATTTGTAACACGATTGGCGAGCGCTTTCGATGTAAATACATCATTTTCAAGCCGCGTTTTGATTAGTACTGGTTAGATAGTGTAAGGTGTTTGTTGCATAGATAGTGGTGGGTTCAGGTAGTTTTGTCGGTTAGGATGGTGTCTATTTAAAAATGGTATTATGCAGGTAGATTGCCTGATATCTGTCATGTTTATTTAAGGTATATAATTTTAATATTTCAGTCTTTTATTATTGGGTAAGTATGACCATCTGTGGGTGTTTTGCGTTTGTAAGTTTGTTTTAATAGTTTTAGTGGTGTAAAAATTGTGTCGGAGGTTGTATTTACCTGTTCGTTAATAATATCTCCGTTAAACGTTCGTGTTTTGTATATTTCCATGTTTTCAAGAATGTCCAGTCTTCGTCCTTTTTTACTAGGATGTATTAACGTCATACATTCATCTATTTTCCTTGGCTCGTGTTCATGTGTGTTAAGGTGTATTGCGAAGTTAGAGTCTTATCTTTTCCGTTTATATGATCGTATGTGTTCTGTGAACCTTGTTTTTAATGTTCGTCCAGTTTGTCCCATGTATGTATGGTTGCAGGTGCAAGTAAGTCTGTATACTCCGCTGGTGTTAAATTTATCGGTTATTTCTGTTGATGTCTTGAGATGGTTTCGTAGAGTGTTGCTCGTCTTTAGTGCTGTCTGTAAACCCTCTTTCTGAAAAAGGTTAGTTAATCTATATATTACTGGTCCTGTGTAAGTAAATATGTGTCGTCGTGTTGTATCGATTGTCTCCTTGTTTTCTTTCTTTTTGTTTTTAGTGTTGTATCGTCTAAGTAGTTTGTCGATAGTAGTGCAGTTGTAACCGTTATTTTTAGCTATAGTGTAAATTGTGTCGAATTCTTTGTTATATTTGTCTGGAGAAAGTGGGACTGTCTTAAGTCTGTTAATCATATGTCTAAATGCTGCGAGTTTATGTTGGGTGGGATGGTTTGAGGAACTGTAGATAGTTATGTCTGTGGTGGTTGGTAAATACAACCTCCGACACAATTTTTACACCACTAAAACTATTAAAAACAACTTACAAACGCAAAACACCCACAGATGGTCACACTTACCCAATTATAAAAGTCTGAAATATTAAAATTATATACCTTCAATAAACATGACAGATATCAGGCAATCTACCTGCATAATACCATTTTTAAATAGACACCATCCTAACCGACAAAACTACCTGAACCCACCACTATCTATGGAACAAACACCTTACACTATCTAACCAGTACTAATCAAAACGCGGCTTGAAAATGATGTCTTTACATCGAAAGCGCTCGCCAATCGTATCAAATAAACAGCCAGTGTCGACGGTCTTCACCGAAAGGTATGACAACAGTATTTTATTTACTGGCGGAATAAATCCAATTAACTTAATGCCAAATTTGTAACACTCTTTCAATAATAACAAAAGTAACGTTTTTTTCTACATATGAGCATTATGGATAGAAAATTAAGTAAAACAGAAATTATTATATCGTTTCCATTTGCTTCTGTGGGATATGCAGGGTAAGCTCTATAGGCAGACCGATCTTAATTCTTTTTTAAAATAAATATTTTTAAGACAAGTTTTGCTGTTAACTACATATTTAAAATGAACTTGCACTCTGCAGTGTAGCCACTAAATAAATTTGTATGTTTTATCTAAAATTTTATTAACATTCTTCAATAATACGCATACACTACTTGCAAGCAATTACTTGTATGTGGCAACGGGGGTAAAGCAAAACTAAGAGCATCAGTGGAGTATGTTTTTTAATAAAAATCTTGTTGTTCTGTAAACACCTTTGCTACAACACATACTTTGTATTTACTAGGATTACTATTATTGTCAAAATTTCTCCTAAATACAAATTTATTGTCTACAACACTTTCCACTTCGGGACTTGTGATCCAATTCTAGGCTATATTTTTCTTTAATGATTCCAACTCCTTTTCTATTGCTTAACACCATTCTCTTGAATCATGACAATTCCTTTATCTGTATATTAGACCAATTATTCAGCATTTAGTGCTAAAGTCATATAAATATAACGTTTTGGTTGCTATATTATTCTTGAAATTCTTCGTAAGCTGATTTTTGTCCGGTTTCAGAATCTTCTATGACTTTTTTTAGTACTCTCCACTTGATCTTCTGAGCCTTCTGCTTTTTCAAAATGTTCATCACTTCATTACCATCATTTGGCAAACTATCACATTCTAAAACTTATTTTCTAAGAATTAGTAAAAACATAATTATAAACGATGACATCTCTGAAGAAGAAAATTCGTCTGTATCCATTTTTTTTTATTTTATCAAATATTTAGCACTTCATTCCATAAACATTTTGTTTAACCACGCTTATAAATAAAAGTTATTGCTTTTTCTATTAATGTACGATTAATTCCCTCAGACATTCCATTTTGCTCAGGAGTATACACATTTGTATATTGAACAGCTATTCCTGAAACTCAACAAAATTCCTTAAATGTAGTCGAAGAGTACTCACCGCCGTTATCGCATCTAAATAAAGCGACTTTCATATTATGTAAATTTTCAGCAATCAAAAACCTCGGACTTCTTTGGCTGAAGTTAAGTGAGAAAAGTCATCAATAAAGGTCGCTATTTACCGTTTACCATTTCAAGATGTAATATTCATTAGACCGCGCACGTCACTATGAATTAGGTGCAAAATTCTCGATGTTTTTGCTTTAGAGGTTATTTTAAAAGACTTACGCGATAACTTACCAAAGACACAAGATTCATAGAAGGACTTTTCTCCTATAGAATGATCCATACCATCAGCAAATGTGATTAGCTTTTTCATATCAGGAAAATTCATATGACCTAATCGTTGATACCACCAATTTACAACGCCTTGCTTATTCACAAAATTAAGACGCACCTTTATAAAACTTTACAAAGAATTCATATGTTTTGTTTTTCTTCCAGCATCTACACTAGTGATTGACCTTTGTATATATTAACACTATTATTCTGTAGACTTGTGCCTTATAGTTAAATTTAGTGATCGTTATTTTACTTCAAAGTTTTAAAATGAAATTTTACAAATTTTAGCTCATGCTCTCTTAAGGGCGGTTTACATGCTCACAGAAGTCTTACGACATGTAAAATGTTTGTGCAGAATATTACCAGTGGGATCGTCTAAGCCAAATATGTAATGAATCTGCACAAATTGAGAGCATTTACGGATGAAAATTTGATAGTAAAAATTTTCAAAAGACAATTACGAATGATTAGATCAGGGATGCATTTTTCTGCAAACCGCCCAAAAACCTATGTATACCAATTGTGTAAACGCGAAAAAATCTGTCGTAGGATTTTTACTCTCATTTTTAAAGTGCGGATAGAGTTTCTTATTATTTTTTCTTGGATTTTACGTACGTAAAGTCGTACCGTGTACACCGCCCTTTAGTTCAAATGTTCTGTTGTTCGTGCTTTTTAACTTTAGGAAAAAAGCTAAGATGTCATTACTGTTTTCAGAACTAAACAAGTAAGAAAAATAATGTAAACAACAGTAGTCTTACGCGTTGTCAAAATCGGATTTTCCAATCTCCGTGAAGATAACAAACTTTTTCAACAAACTTTTTTTTCACTACGTTGTGGAGAGAGACAACGAAAATATACTCTCTTGTGCAGACATAATTGTATATTTTCGAATGTGCAGACTGAAATTTTAGGCATCTAGTCATATACATACATTTAGTACAAATTTGCGTACAAATATACGGCAACACTTCCTCACTTTCATCTTTTTTCGATCTTCAACAAACTTTTTGAAAATGTTGAACAAACATGTGCGAATTTTCAAATAATATAAAAACAACATAAAACAATTACAAAAATATTAAAAAGTCTTTAAAAAATTCTTTTAATACAAAGAAACAAAAATATAAAATATACAAAAAAAAATTTTTTAAACCAATATATGAAATATGTATATGATATGATTTTAAGTATAGGGCCCATTTTTTTACCTATAGGCCCCACACTGAAAAATTCGTAATAAATCTAAAAACGCAGTTTAATAGCCTTAGGTCTTAGTTACATTATGGCATCATTACTTTTTCTCAGACCAGTTTTTGTTTCGGACGACCAAGCCAAATAATGGTTGCATATAAGTCACTCAACCCACTTTCTGACCTTAGGATCCACACCGAAAAATGAAAGAAATAGGTGACTATCTAGATGCATTAAAAGCATATTTGAAAGATCACAAAATTAAGTACTATGGCCATATTGTAAAAGAGTTTGTACTGATGTAAGTGCAGCACTATATGGTGCGGTATTAAAAAATTTAAATAATCAAACACTATTAGAGTGCCTTAAGGCGTGTGCTACATTTCTAAATAACTTAAAAGTAAATTCAGAGGCAAAGCCTGATTTTGTTATGTAACAATGGTGTAAATATACACATAATTTGCAAAGATTTAAGTGCAAAATTAAAAAAAAAATATATTTTAAAGAATTTATTAAAAAATGCACAATTGATGAATGCCAACAATGGTTAAACATATTTTAATAATATTGCTTACACCATATAAGTGCCATAATTTGGAAAATAGTCTTGAAATTTTACGTCAATTTTTAACAGAAATTGGCACAGAAAACATAAGCAAGGAACATAATCTTCCAGACAAAGAAAAAATAGATCCATTGGAGTCAATATCAATAAATATTTCATTTCTAAAGATTTTTTTTCAATATATAGTCAAATTAAAAACGATATTAAAGATACTTATCAATGATGATGAATTATGAAATCAGATATTAAATGATGATGAATGATGCAATTAGCTTGTTTATACTAAACAAATATTGTCCTTTTGTTGTTCTTTGGACCAATGTAATGGGTATTCATGTTGATCCATGAGGAAAATATATAAGTAATGCTCCGGTTGAATTTTTGCAAACACATCTAATTTTGCCACGGAAATCTGTTAGAGCTGATGTTTTTGTCAATCTAATGAGAATTTATTGTCCCAGCACACTTAAAGAAATCCGCTACCATTAAAAAATATTTGGGTCCATGAACAAAGAAATTGAAGACACAATAATTTCTTTTCATGAATATAATGAAGTCGATATTAATACTAAGGCACGGCGCTTAAAAATTAAATTAAAAATGAACCTATGCCGAAAAAGTAAAGTTCTATTTCAATTTTAGATCACGGGATTATTTATTAATTTAATTTTAAACTTTAAAAAATCGTGCTGATTGTCCTGACCGTATAATTAAAAACAACGATATTGACTATTGAAGGTGAAAGCACGTTTCGATGGCCATTTCGCTACCGCTTACTTAGCTCTTCAGGAAACTTCTCACTTACATTTTAAATAAACTAAAGATTTTTGTCCAAACAATAAAGTAAAGACAAAAATCAAAGTTTAAGCAAAAACAAAATTAATCAACATTGATTTTATTTTTCTTTATCCACTGTATACGGCCGACTTTTTTTCGGCTCTTTTATACAAGCAAAAATAAATTAGCGTAGTGTTTTGTGATATTTTATTGTTGTTTTTATTTTATTTTTCAACATCTTTTAACTGTATAAAAGAGACGAAAAAAAGTCGGCCGCGAACTGAATTGTTTATTGGGAGGGCAGGGAAATATTTTCACTTTCTAGAAAAATAGATTTTATTTTTACTTTCTATTTAACTGTCCTTCAGTAAGGTGTCCAAACGTTTAAGCCCATAGTCATTGTTGCAATAAAAAGAAAAATAAATAAAATTAACACATTTTCTTTCTTTAATACTGCATTCTTCCCCTTATTTCCATACGGGAGATAAATCAAGTGTGAGATTTTTAAGTGCTCGGTTACGTGCCGACGAACGTTTTTTTTTAGCTGAACGTGAAATTTCCATAACGACACCGCGATAGTCATTCCACACTGGCACTAATTCACCGCGCAATTTTTCCTGTTCTTGACTCAGTTGCCTGAGGAGGAGAGCGTGTAGGCTCTTGAGAATTTTGTTCTGCAATAACAAACAAATAAATGAAATAAGTTCAAGAAATAAACCTTAAACAAATTTGCATTTTAAAAAACACTATATTAATCAAATTTAAGAGCAAATCTAGGGGGAATGAAAAATGAAAATTTCTTCTACCAAGCTGAAAATATTCAATGACCAAAGAAAGCATGGATATGTTACTGCTTACTTACGAAATAAATTTAAATTTCAATCAATTCAATTCAAATGAGTAGCTCATTAATGAATCGCTTATTATTTTTAATAATTTAGATGAATTAATTCAAAATCAATTCAATTTAAAAGAATTGGAATTGAATTATAAAATAATTTGACAAATTCATTTGAATTAGAAACAAACTGCATCTCATTCTACAAGTTGGATCAATTAATTTAGGTAAAGTTTTGATTTCAGTTTCAAGTTCTTTTTGAATTCGTTGTAAATTACATCTATCCTCGTACGTTATTAAATTGATTGCAATACCTAAATAGCCAAACCACCGAGGCGACCAATACGATGCATATAGGTTTCGGCCAAGGCGAATCAATTACCAGGTGGCAGCGTGGGCGAATTCAGTAATTTTTAGCTGGTATACATCACTGTCAAACTCCATATATAAAAAATATATGCCTTGGTTTTGGCCATCCTTGGAAAGTCGAAATTGACAACATTTACGGACTGAACATCTATACATTGAGTAAACAAATCAGAGCGGAAACGATTTCTACACAATCCTTGTCGGAAGTCATGAAATACACGATTTCTATGCGCTTGAGCCATTTTGCGTATAATAACAATAGCCAAGCTCAGTAATTTTATTTGCGATAAGTTTTACGAGTTGCAATAATACTTTGAACTTTTTGATTTATCTAGAGTCTATACCTGATATATTTTATTTTTGTCGTGATAAAAGTAATATCATTGTCAAGACAAAAGTTTATCAGGCTTAGACTCTTCTTATTAGTCTTATTGCAACGTTAAGACAATTTTGTCTTGATAATAAACGTCAATTAGTTGTCATTTCTTTTTATTTACTTCTTTTATTAAACAAATATATTGCGCCAAAAAGTAATTTTTGTATTTTTGGCAAATATTATTTGTGTTTATTGTTCCGTGTGGACTTGTTCCACATATTATAAAGGAAAAAATCTTTGTTATAAAGGAGAAAATCCATGAGAGAGTTCTGGCTGTGCAGAAAATCACTATCATTCAAAGCTAAAACACTGAACTGAATATGTGCCAACATAAAAAGAAAGAGTTTTTTTTTAAGTTTACTGTCATTCATTTAACCATGGGGTGGAGCATAGGGGATATATTTAAAATTATCATTTGCTATAGGCAGTTTCCGTGCCTTTGGGACTATAAAAGCATCGAGTATAAGAGAGTAGATTAAAAGAAAGAAACGCGTAAGATGAAATAGCAAAAAACATGAATAAAACAGTTGAGGATGCAAAAAAAAAAAAATTGAAAAATCTAAAATATCCCTACGTAACTTTTAACTTTTAATTGCATTGAATAATTTAAGCAGCAATTTTGTTTGTTATAAAATAATTACAGAAAAATCAATCACAAAACAACAATTAGAACCCTTCTTCACGACAAAAAACAAATTATGATTTATCATGATAATAAATAAAATACGTCTTACCCTATACTCTGATATGAACAAACCTTGACAGCTGCTCTGCCGACGTTTTGTTACGTATTAAGACGAATTTCTATCAGGTATAGAACATAGTGTTATACGCCCTTGAAAAATGCTAAATAATAGGGGGTCCACACCTGATGAATTTATATCTTGATGAAAGTCAAATTTATATCATGATGAAAATTCATCCTGTGTAGACTTCATTTATTATTATTATATCATCGTTATGATATAATCATCAGAGCTCATAGACTAATAAATGTATCATGATATGAAAAGTCATTATATATGTAATTTTATTTTTGACGTATAATTTTTTTAATAAAATTTAATTTATTATAGGTTAGGCATTTTTTTATTATATAATTTTTATGAAAATCAATCGAAAGTTCAAAAAATAACATTTAGACAGAATTGTTTGGATCTATTGCCTTTAGAATGACCAATAAAGAATTATTCATCATAATATTAAATCATCAACGTCTACCCCTTTGAACTGATATTAATATAAATTTGACAATTGTTCTGCCAGCGTTATATTAGGCATTATGATGAAAATTCGTCTCGTGTGGACATAGTGTAATAATAATTACCACAAAGATGCCAGATATAGTTTTTGTTTTTAGTACAAAAAACGGTAGGCCAGACTTAACATTTTTCATAAATTCACATCGTTTTCATATTTAGAAAAATCACGTAAGTTGCTTTTAATGATAAATATCTTTAATAATAATTTCAAATAAATTATATGCATATTCCGAAGTTACTTTTACTTATCGCCAGTAAATTTTATTTTACTACTTAGAATATAAAGTGCAAGCAGTTTTTATAGAAACATTGGTGTGGAAAAGTTATTCAATATTTTAACTATATTTCTTCACATCTTATTGTAAACAACACTTTTTAGGAAATATTTCTTTAGTTCATGGGGCATACGTATAAACAGGTTTATAAAAACTTTTTTGCAATTAATTATGGCTTCAGCTGGCTCACATCTACCTATCTCAAAATTTCTGTTAATGGTCTTTTCGCTATTGGACAGATTAAGTAATCTCACAGGAACTCTTCCATCGTCGCAGATTTTCACAAGGGCTTTAGCTGTTAAAATGTCGTCTTTTACTTCTGTTGGTTCTACCACCCACAACCGGTTATCCACACAATCTGCCTCCACACGTGCCCATACTATAGTTTCCGCCTGAAGTGGTAATTTCTGGCGTTAAACGGCAAATAGCTTCCTTACTGCGGTCCTGCTCTCATAACCAACATCCAGGGGTATCTCCACATTACGCCAGATCACTATTTGCTCGCCCATGTGCAGATTAATACCGTTGGCTATCATGAAGTCTGAACCAATGATAACTTCATCCACTACTTCGGCGACAACAAATACAGGATCCACGCTGAGGTCTGCTATAGTCAGTCTTACCCTGGCCTTTTCATAGACAGTGACTAAGTTCCAAGTAGCCGTGCGCAGTCGTACATCATTTAACGCTTCCACTGCGCCTTTTACTAAACCAGGCCTTATTATAGACTGAGATGCTCCTGTGTATATGGTGAGGACTTGCTTTCTTCCGTTGATAAGATCGCAAGCAGTTAGGTTGCTATTCTTCTGCTGCACAATTGAAATCGATATTGTGGGGCCATCGGTTGTGGGAGCTAGCATTTACCCCTTAACGCTAGCTCTATTTAGTTCAACGGTGACTCGAGCGATTCGGTGTTATTCGCCCCTTGTTAGCGAAGCCGATCTTGATCTTTTCTTTTTAGATCTGCAGTTGCGCTGGAGGTTGCCGACTTTTCCGCAGTTGAAGCAATGGGCGCGAGATTTTCTCTTACCCTCCTCCATTATTTGTTTGACAATATCCTTTATCTCGCTGCTTTTGTCGCCGTGGTTATAATCATCAGTCTCAATACATCGCACCTTGTACACCTGTGGCTTCGAGATGACTTTTGCGGTCTTCTGTGCTAGCGCGTACGAGATAGTTTCTGCAAAGGTTGATTTTTGCATAGCACAAACCGCAATTTCAACATCTGGATCTCGTATACCATACTAGGCCGCCGACTCGTAGCTCCACGACGTCCACTTGTTTACTGAAGACTTCTGAAATTTCTTAAAAATTCCAAGGCGAATCAATTACCAGGTGGCAGCGTAGGCGAATTCAGTATTTTTTGCTAGTATACACGACTGTCAACTCCATATATAAAAAATATACACAAATTTTTTATATATGGAGTTTGACAGTGGTGTACGCCAGCAAAAAATACTGAATTCGCCTTCGCCTCATTTACCTTCGCTAAAAGCCTTTCTCCATTGACACCAGAGGTTTCTTGTGTTGCACTGAGGCTGTCTTTAAATGATTCTTGAAGCTTCTGATTGTTTTCTTCTATCTTCTTCATTTGGCTGTCCTGCTTCTGGTTGTTTTCTTCTATTTTCTTCATCATAGCTGCAAACATAGAATTCAAGTCCATAACGCTGTTTGTTGCTGGGGTACATACTTCAATTTTTTCTTGTTCTTCTTTTTCTCCGAATTCGTATGTCCCAATATTATTCTTCGCTGCTTGAATTCGTCTATCAACCGCATTTGTAATTCCGCTTTGTTGCCCACTGTTGGCAGATCCTTTTTATTCAGCTCCATTTTTAGCTGCTCAACCTTAAGCTCGTCAAATTGCATTGTGATTTATTTATTATTTGCAATTTCACTTCTGACACCAATTGTTACGTTTATTTAAATTTATAAACGTCTATTTTATTGAGTTCTTTTATTGCAAAATATATCAATACAATTTAATTACTACTTTAATTAAATTGCACTTTAATTAGGCGACTATTTACTTATTCGCGATTAATACACAAAAATACGCGATGGCAACTTCACCGCTTTTTAACACAAGATCTTTACTGGTTGATGTTTTCTCTAAGAATGAAATCAGCCTGTATGGCCGTTGCTTTTATATACCCAATGTTAAGGCTCTTGAATATACCAGAACTTCCTCCATCTGTTGGTAGAATATTTCTTTACTACGCATTTATTATTTGAGACACATGATGATTGTTATTTGATTCCAGAACCTTCCATTATTATTTTGAATTTATTTATACATGCTGTCTATTTCTTATTAGTCGTTATGTAGGTGTTTTAGTAGTTGGGTGTTGCGTTTATTTTTATTGCTTTACGTTAGTTCTTTTTGTTTTCTGATTAAGAAGTTTTTGTAGAAACTTCTGGCGTTGTAAACATACATAATAGGTCATTTCATTTTATTTTTTTGGTGACAATTATTTTCATTGCTTTTCATGACCTAAATAAAGCATCTTCGCAATAGTATTTTAGAAAAAATAGTCAAAATGTATGAAATAAATTTGTCATTAATTTCTCAAAAAGTCTTTCGCACACATGTACAGGGGACGAAAAACGATTGAAATGTATTAAGTTATTTTCTTAAACTCTTTTTGAAAACAGTTAAAAAGCTAATTTTGCAAAACTAAAAAAACCGTCAAAATGTATTAAATAAGTTTTTTATTAATTTCTCACAAAATATTTCGCACACACGTACAGAAACGAAAAACGAATCGAAAGTATTATGAGTTATTTTATAACTTATAATACTTTCGATTCGTAGTCAAAGTGGTAAACACGTTGACTACAAACCTGGTTGGCCAGGATTCAACCCCTGCGACAACTAAAAATAAATTTTGTTTGTGTTTAATAGTATAAATACATATTAAGAATTAACATTAAACATGCAGCCGCCTTCGTCGGTATTTCTTCATAGCATATTCGCCAGCGAATGTCTATCTTTCTCTTTTCACCACCTGTCTTGTCTCTTATCTATCCAATTTCTAAAAAATATAGCACGGTTACGAAAATAACTAAGTAGGCATTATTACCTCAGGTTCTACTTCTCTTAAAAAAAAATACTTTCTGAAAAAAATTAAGTAGCATATTCCAAAAAATCGTCAAAAGGTATTAAGGCAGTTTATCATTTATTTCTCAAAATATATATCGCACTACCTGTGAGCGATAGAGAACAACGATATTAATCTAACGTGTTACAAAATACATTAAATCAATTATTTTTAAAATGTATAGAATATTTTTTAAATAAACCTGAAAACAAGATAATCGCTGTCAAATAAAATATTTTTTAAATTTTCTTTAAGCATTAACTAAAACAAAAGTCAATAAAGAAATAACTTGCGCAATATTTCTTTAACAGAAGGTATATTAAATTAAGTGTTTCTAACACAGGAATTAAGTACGGGACATAGAAGTAAAACTTCACATAAAACACTGAAAATTTTGTTCTATTTCAGCTTGGGACATGGTAAAATATTTATACACAAACGTAAATCAGCCAAATGCGGAATGATGCTATAATATCAGCATCTGATTTTAAGCCTTCAAACTGCAAATAAAATTTGATGTGGTAAATACAACAACTTAATGTTTAATTATTTTTTACTCAAAAATATTGACAAATTGTTCATATTCCATATTATTAGAATATTTCTTTAATATTTTGACAATTAAGTTAAATCAAACGGAACAACCTTATATATATATATATATATTTATATAACCACAAACATAACAAGATGAATTTTCTTAGCCCGTTAAAATGGTTTTGCACATTTCAAAAAATAACACTAGACGTTTTTTTTTACAAAATTGCACTTATCCATAATTATGGTTCGTACGGTACATGGCGCAATAATGCCTGGTGAATGCATTACCTCTTACGTGTATTTTGTTTTTATAAAAACTTCTTCGAGCTGTCAAAAATATCTGGCAATATGTGTGTATGTATTCCAATTAATTTTTAGTGGCTTTCTTATTTTTCACAAATGCATACACACATATTGCCAGACGCTTTTGACAGTTCGAATAAGTTTTTACAAAAATAACATGTTCATGAACACATGATCTAATGCAGTCACCTGTTTGATGCGCCTTGATACGATATTAAAACCCTAATTTTCTTAGCAAAAGTGGATACACAATAAAACTTTTTTATTCAACCTAATAAAACATATGAGATTTTAGTTTTTTCAAGATAATTTCGTCATGAAGATATAACATAAAACGAATTTATATGAAGCTGCTCATTACTTTGGTAGCACCTGTAAAAAAAGGTTTATCTGGTCTGGTAGCATATTCTGCAAAGGGGATGCAAAAGATTCAATTTTTTTTTAATAATTGAGTGATTTCTTTTCTCTCTCGCTCTCAGCTTAAAAAAGTTTGTTGGAAAAAGTTTGTTGTTTTCTCGCACGTAATTTTATAAATACATGACAACATCTACAAATAACCTAGTCAAATATGAATATCAGTTTTTCTTTTTTTTTTTTTCTTGCGAGATTTTTAAGTTAACAAAATAACTTAATAACCCGGAAATGAAAAGGTTTTTAAAGTTAAACAAATTTTACATATTATTAAAAACTTTAAGTAATAAAGAAAAAATCTATGTTTTATGAACGAAACAAAAATCTTTTGTAAAAAGGACCAAAAATACGTTACAACTAGTACATTTAGGGTTTGCCTCAGAGCATATAATTTGAAAAATAAGAGTTGTTCCTGGATGAGATCAATAATGAATTAAAGCCACATATATTGCCTCTTAATTTAATATATGTACATACGTTGAGCATGTTTTTTTGAACAAAGTATTAAGAAACAAATTTTCAACTTTCACTCATACTATAAGTATATGGGCTTGCTTTGTCTATTTTTTATTTTAACTATTCAAAGAAAAACCGTATTATTTTTTTTTCTTGAGATTAAAAAACTTTTTATATATAATTTTATCCTACTTTAAAAAGTGGGAATAAAAATCCTTTTTTTATATTATAGAATGATATTATAAACTGAACTTTTTTTTCTAGTTGTTTAAGTATTATTATTGATCAGTTGTTTGTTTTGTTTCATCGACTTCATCGTTTTTGAATAACTTTTGCTACAAAAGTTCGTGAACACACCTAATATAATACTTGCAAAAAACCGGTTCAAAGCAGATTTCATCTGTCGATATATAACGGTTCATAAGTTTGGCCACATACATCAAATTACATTAACTATTGGATCAGCCTTATATTCTATCTCCAAACTTTATACTTGTTGAACTGTTCAACAATTTGGCAATATAAATCAAATTAGAGCAACTATAGCAGCAGCCTTTAATTTCAAAATTCAAATTATATACTTGCTATTGTAGTAGACTTAATCAGGTTACTTGTAAATTTCAACCGTCTATAACGGTTAAAAAAACAAGTCCACATTTTGCTATTGGGAGCTTTGTTGATACGAATTTTGTTCAAATTTTACAGTAGTGCCCTGTACTGTTCATAATACATGTAAAAAACATGTATGTATGTTTAAAACTATGAACTGCTTTTTTTAAACGGGAACAAGCGTATTCTTTTAAATTGAGAAATTACTGAGTTCTGCGAGCAACATCATTCAGAAAATTTAAAATTTTGAGGCAGGCGTGGTATTTTGCCCGCTGCCTCGAATAACGTGGACCCATCTTGCTAATTTTCAATAGCAAAATTTTGGAAACTGTGTCTGATCGATTGCCGTATTCAAATTTTCTCTAACTTATCTAGTGCCTCGAACACGTGTGGACAGACGGACATCGCTCAATCGAGTTCGATATACATTAACACATACAATTACTTTATGGGGACGGCAATGGATATTACAGAAATTATAGACGGATTGACAAACTTAAGGTGAAAGTAAATAACACGCGTTGAGCGCTTCAAGGCGTTATACTCTTAAAAGTTTAAATAGAGTATTTTCATATTATAAGGTACAAAAATAAGTTTGCAACGTCTCTGACGCATGAAGTTAGTTAATTTTCAACTTTTCGCGCATTATACATATGTAATATTACATCTCGTCAGCTAAATTTTCTTCAAATTTTGTTACAAAATTAAATAAATAGGTTTATCTAAAATGAAGGAAAAATTAATAGAAGAGATGAAAGAACATAAAATATTGTACAATAAAGGTAGATACGATTACAAAAATAAAAAGAAGCGTGGTGAAGCTTTGGTTTAGATATACCCTCTTTCACTTGTGGTGAAGGATCTGCATTGGTTTACGGTTAACTTTATTTATCTATTTACTGCATAAATTTCTATAAAACCTCAAAATTTCATTACACAAGATTAATTATAAAAAATTTTATAGCCTTAATAATAAATTTGATTCCCACAAAAATTAAATTAAAATTAAATTTAATTAAAAATAAAATGGGTAAGAAACGTTTTTCAAAAAAGTTTTGAAATAATTAAAAGAAAATGAATATGGTTTGCAAAGTTTCTTTAACTTGACGAGAGTTATCGCCAGAATAGTATATTTCTAAAATCTTCAAAAAAAAACAACGATTTATCACCAGTTTTAATTTTTAATACACACAGTGTGTGTGTACTAAAGCATTACGGAGCCGAATTTTTAAGCAATAATATGTTTCGTATACACCTTTACTATGGCCGTGAGAAGTTTCAATATAACCGGACTAGACGTTTACAATAAGCTGCATATTTTTATATACTCGTATATGTTTATTACTATCAAAAAAGTCAACATTAGGATGTATCCAATTTAATTGTCTGTAACATTTTTATAAAGAAAATGTATGTTTTATGTATATTTTAATTTTTTGAAATTGTAATAATTTTAACGTTTTTTGAACATTAAAACTTAAGGCCAGGATTCACCATCATACACAAACGTGCGATTTAATCAAATAAAAATCTGACAGAATTCTGTCCTACTTTAAAATCGTTTCAAAATGGCGTCGTAGGTGCCACACTATTATACAAAAAAGATCCTAAAACAGATGTTTTTAATATTTTGTTGTTTTTTTTCTCCTTTACTTTAAAAGAATCAACCTTGATCGCATAGAAAAAATAATTTTATGAATTATTTCAAAGATTACAAAATCGTATAGATCTGTCAAAAAGTCTGTCACACACATACAATTTTAATCCACACTATCATATTTTTCGAGCACACATGAAATTTTTGACCTTATAAATTCGTTTTTCTTTCTAACGTCATAAGTTAATATCTCCTATTATTTTTGACAGCCGAAGACAATTTGTACAAAAACAAAATGTAAATGTTTTATTCGCAGTGTTGCATTCATTGTCGCCGAGAGTATACCCGTTATGTATTCGGCTTTGTTTTCTTGAATTTTATTAGTTTGAAATTTTTTTTTTAATTTGTATTTAAACAAATATAATTTAAATAGCTTTGTTTCCTGTTTCCTAAGGATGCCACTAAACGGTGTGGCGAAATATTAAATAAATAAATAATATTTTTATTTAAAAAAACTGACCTTGTGCTTGTGTAATTATAAAAAACTTAATTATAAAGGTCAAAAAAACATTAATATCCTTTTCTATATTTTATAAACTTCGAAACATATAAAGTATCGTCAGTTATTTAAAAAAAACCCAACCAAGGTATGATTGCGGTTATTGTTATCTGATTTTAACTTTAATAGAATGCTCTAGAATATTGTAAAATTGTGGTTTACAATTATTGTTGCTTTCAATAATTTCTTGATTACTATATAACGACATTTTATCAATAACTTAAATTAAGCTATCTTTTAGAGGAAAAATTGAAAAAATAAGAGAAAAATCATCAAAATATCTGTTCCCACAAGCAATAACAACCTAACTCGTTTTTTTAAAGTTTTCAACAGCAACAAAATACTTAGGTTTAAAACTTCAAAGATAAAATTTGACTTGCATTACAGATTCGAATGTAAGAAGTATAATATTAGCAATAATTTAATATATTCCTAACTCGACTTTAGCTGTTATTGATTGTGGACACAGATATATTAAATTGGTATTTCATTCATTACTACAAAACATAATGTAGCAGTATACGTTATTTTTAATAAGTTTTTATTGAAATTACGGTGAAAGCGTTTCTTGCTTAAGATCCTAAAAATAAGTTTTACTGACTTAGAAGGTAAACAGGATTTTATAATAATTGCAAAACAGAAAAATTTTACGATATACACTATAGCGTAGTGTTTGCCACATTTGAAAAAATCCTTTTTTTTAAATTTATTCAATAAAATATGCTCAACAAGTACAAGCTTTATGCTAGATTAAAACCAATATATGCCACTATAATGTGTGACGGCCACAAACCATGCAATATGCTAAAGCTAATGATGTACGGATGTCATGTTAGTGATTGATACGTGTAAAGGCTCACAACATAGTTGTATTAAGAAAAAGCTTGTAACGGCTGAGGGTTGCATATTGTGGCATAGATAATAGAACAGAGTTGCGTTAAAATGCCCCTAAATGACATTTAATGATTGGCATGACTGCCAAAAAAAAAGCGCGTCAATACCAAAAAAAAGGGCGATGCAACGTGTTCTGGGAGGAAAAAAGTTGGTTTTCAGTTGGAGTTCGTACTTGAAATCGTTGAAATATTCTTAATTAAAATAATAGACTGTATAAATAAATAGTTTAGCAAATTATACAAAAAAAATCAAAGCATTAATAACATGTATCAAAAACAACAACAACAGAAATAAAGAAAAACGTTTTAGCCGAAGAGTTAAGAAGCAATTTAAAAAGAAAAACCACAAGCATAAAAAAAAGGAAAGAATAGTGCATCACCCTCGCGACAACCGCCGCCAAATTACTGGTGATTAAAAAACAATAGCAAAAGGACTTGAAGACAGCAGACGGTTGTAAGCAGGAACGGGGAGAGCAACATCCATAGTGAGTAGCTATCAGGAGCCTTTTGATGCTGGGGGGACTTCAGCCAGTTCTGGTGTTGTTTAGAGCAGTGGCCGCTTGGCCACGATTATTTGGCGGTTCGTCCAACTGCCCAACAAAGAGGTAGATCCATCACATCAAGAACAACAAGTGACAGGTAAGGTAGAGTCAAACCTTACTAACAAACAAGAACCTCACAACCCTGAAAACAAAACGTAACTTGAGAAAAAAAAGGAACTCGTACGTACTTCCAAGCCAAGATAATTTGTCCAATGTTATATGCCTATGTAAGCTTAAACCCATACAATTTTACTTACCTCATTACACCCCAAAAGAAAGTAAAAGAAAATAGAAAAAAAGGTCTACAAAATTCTTATAATCAGGAAAATCCATAATAAAAAAATAGTAATTAATTTGTACTTAAAGCAGTCTAAAACAAACAGAAATAGGTATTAGAGCTATAGAACTTAATAAATTTATATAAAAAAGAATTACTTTTAACACGAATAAACACAAAATCGTTAAACAATAAAATATTAAAATACAGAAATATATTTTTTGCGAAAGTAATTAAAAAAAAATGAATTTAATTAAACAACAAATGCAGACCAGACGTTCCTTGAAAAGAAAAAATGAAACAAAGCAAAAGAACATACATTCAAACTATGTACTACCGAGATTAGAAATTACATTTTACATTATCAGTATACATTAATACAATAAGAATATATTAATAATTTTGAAAGAAAAATAAATTCTAAACACGTTTTATACAAATATACTTACCTTATAATAGACTAACAAAAAACCTTAAAGTACACTACACAATTATACCTACCTTAATATGGCCAATAAGAAACTGAAAGACAATATGTACAATCACTCCTACACAAAAGAGACCTAAAAGGATTTGCAATTAAAAATTATTTACCACAAATTGTATATATTAACTTACATAATATTCTAATACTTGTAAACTTTTGTGTAAGGAGGCAGACTAATGTAGACATAAGTATATATGTCAGTATAATATAGGATAAGAATTTTATATAATACTTAGAATTTCACTAAAAAAAAAAAAAAAAAAACAAAAATTGAATTTATCACTTTACTTTACCTTGATTTAAAGAAAGATGAGAATTGTCCAATCAAAAGTTTTTAAAGGAAAACTTTATTGTATTAATGAAAAAGTCATGTAAGAGAATAATTAATATTAGACGGTAATTTAGCACTTAAATCTGATCTACCTGATAGACACCGGTGCACTACAGGACAGACACTTATTATCCTCTTTGAATTGTTAAATATTGTATAAATAGACTGAAATGAATTTTATATCTTTAACAAACGTTTACAAGTTTTTGCTTTAACCCTATCAACATGAAATAGAGGTAGCACAAAGTTAAAAGGATGAGTATGAGCTGAACTAGGGAAATGGCTTAAAGCGGGAGTAGAACCACTTTATTAGGGGAGCCGATTGATTTAACTAAGGGCAACATCTGGCTTTATAGGATAACCATCTTTGGTTATGCAGAGGGAGGGCTGCTCTGAAAACCATTTCCAACTGGTTTCAAAAAAAAAAAATAGAACTGGATATATACTGGGACAGTTTAATAGAATAGTAAGAGGTGGCAGATAACTGATGGAAAGCAAAACATCTGGCACTAGTAATTTTTTTTAAATGTCAACGGTTAAAGAAAAAAGGCGGACAGAACCACCCCATTTCCGAAGAGCTAAGCCGCAACAATAAGCAAAGAGTGCCACCGCTGAAAAACACCAAAACGCCGCAGGCGTTTTATAAACAAACAAACAAATTGAATCGTTAGATTTTGGCGTCCAACGTGGGGCTATGACGAGGAAACTGTTTCCATTAAATATTTAAATAAGGCAATATACAGTGAATCTGTATAATCGAATACACTTGTCAATGCCCACACAATTCCGATGTTTGACTGTCATAATAGCGTTGTAAGTCCCGGAAAACAACCACCGTTGTTATGCCTGCGCTGCTGCAACATTTGATTGGCATTCAAGCAGAGGAAAGTCACATGATCTTCTGTTTGCTGTTAGCATCGACGTAAGTCATAAGTCACATGACCGAAGGTCTCAACTTATCCGCTGCGTTTTGATGAGCATTGAGCAGATGATTAGGTGGCTTAAATTTTTAACTTTAAGAAATAAATTGGCCTACTCTTGCCTTTTTGTTTTATTGTTTTTGTGTGCCCGTTCCAACCCGGTATTTTTCCTTGGCAGTCAGCCTCTAATTCTCAACCTTTTAACAACTTACAATTACTAAACTAAAGTGAGAATTTATTATAACTGATGGCAATTAACAAATACAAAAATATTTTAACTAACTAAAATTATAACGTAGTTTCAATAATAGAATAAAATAACTTACCCTGACAACTTAAAGTAATTTGTAGAGGTGGCAACCCATCGGAAGGTTCGTAAAAGTTTTTTTTATACCTTTTTACGTTTTGGTAAAATTATCAGGAATTAATTTGAAATAACTAGCCTCAAGTGGAAAAGCTAAGTTCAAATACATAAGTAATCCCGTATTAGAAATCGTGTTTACATTGTAGATCGGCAAGGAAACTTCGCAGGCTTGGAAACTGACGTTCCGTTTGTTCGAAAAGAATGAGTCAGAGACAACCCAGACCTCGAATACCTGGTAAGCAAGCTATAACAACATCGTCGATAAATTTTACAACAACTAGCGCAGCGATAGCATCTTCGAAAATGGCTCCACCTACGGTATCAACCACAAAGAGTTCTACAAAAATAGCTACAACAACAACGTCTACTACCACTGCTACAATGGCAGACAATCCGACACCTGTATTGAGTGATGATTCTGACGTGACCATAGGCCCCCGAAGGACATCGATACCTGATAATGAAGATAGCATACAGTCTCCGCCATACAGCAGTATCACCGCAACCGGTATACGGAATGAGCAACGAGCAAATCAGAGAAGAAGTGTTAGCTCACTAGACCAACCAGTCCAGGAAGAAATGTTAGTAAACAACAACGGGATAACGCTAAGAGATTATGTAAGCGCCTCGGTTGGAGTAGCTCAAGCGGAAACAATGCGTGAGGTAGCAGAAAGCGTACATCGCATGATTCCAGAGATCGCTTGTTATCTCGCCTATCTTTGAACTGCATATAGAGCTGCTTTCAGTTGTAGCAAATAAGTTATCAGCCGCTTGTCTAACGGTCAACATGAAAAAGTCAAAATTCTGCTATAAAGAATTAAAGTACCTAGGCTATATTGTCGGCGAAGGGAAGCTTAGAACCGACCGGAGCAAAGTAGAGGCGATTACAAACATACATTACCCAAAAACACCAAGAGACGTTCGGAAGTTTTTAGGAACAGTGGAGGTTTATCAACGATTTTTCCACCCTTACCGCACCGATAACTGATACAATAAAAAGGGCTCCCAAATTCGTGTTTACACCGAAAGCTATCAAAGCATTTAACAAACTTAAGAAACGCTTAAGCTCTAGTCCAGTTCTTAGTAGCCCGAATTTCCATAAACCATTTTTTATCTAATGCGACTCATCCAACGTTGGAATTGGAGCTGTATTATATCAAAAGGACAACGACGAAGGAGAACACCCGGTCGAGTATTTCTCCAGAAAACTTAATCCGGCACAAAAAACTACTCGACAACCGAAAAATAATGTTTAGCCGTAGTGCTAGCAATAGAAAAGTTTCGACAATATATTGAACTAATGGAATTTACAGTCATTACAGACCATTCAAGTCTAAAGTGGTTGATGTCTCAAAAAGACTTTAACAGCAGACTAGCGCGCTGGAGCTTGGAACTTCAAGGATATAAATTCGACATCGAACATCGCAAGGGCTCGAAAAATGTTGTACCGGATATGCTTTCGTGATGGGACATGGAGGAACTCGCCGGGGATCCGTTTCTTGCATTTAACTATAATTCAGAAGAGTTAAAAAGCCCCGACTATTGTTTATTGAAAGACACGATTGAACAGAACAAAGAAAAATTGCCAGATCTCAAAGTAAGTGATAGGATTGTATACAAAAAGGCAAAATTTAGCAGTAAAGAGGAGGATGAAGAATATTTGTGGAAAATTTGGTTACCACCAAAACTAAGTGAAAACGTACTCCGGAGAGCACATGAGATTAATGCCTGTCATGGAGGAATAGCAAAAACCATATATGCCATCCGGCAACACTTCTACTGGCCAACATTGGCAATCGACGTACGTGATCTGATTAGAAAGTATCAAAACTGCAAAGAGAACAAGCACCCGAAACAAATCTTGAGACCGATTATGGGAAGTGAGGTCAAAACAGATCGTCCATTCCAAAAGATTTACGTAGATTTTCTGGGGCCATATCCTCGTATACGCAATGGTAACACCCACATTTTCATAGTTTTAGATCATAAGACTAAATACGTTTTGCTTAAGGCAATAAATAAATTTCTGATGGCTGAGGTATTCCACAAATTCGGGGTTCCTGAAGTTATACACTCAGACAATGGAAAACAATTTACTAGCGAATCATTCAAGAAAATAATGCATCATTACGGAATACATCATATGCGTACCGCCATACACTCTCCCCAATCGAATGCGAGCGAAAGGGTGAATCAATCCATACTGAGTATTATCAGAAGCTTCTTGCAAGATGATCAGAGCAAATGGGGTGAAAACCTATCTGAAGTGGAGTGTACCTTAAGGTCGACATTGCACTCAGCAATAGGCACGACGCCATATTGTGCACTCTTTGGATACAACATGATAACTCATGCGGAATCATACCAGATCTTAAGAAAAATTTGAGCAGTAAGGAATGGCGAAGTCCTTGTACTACCGAATACCTCGAAAATGCAGATTTTGCATAACAGAATTAACAAACATCTTCATGACTCATATATAAGAAACGAGAGACACTACAAAAAACGAGCAAGGGAGGTTTCATTTAAGACAGGGCAAGAAGTCTATAGGAGAAACTTTATACAAAGTAACTTCACAAAAAGTATTAATGCAAAGCTGTGTAAGCCATGGTTAAAATGCCGAATAAGAAAATCAGTCGGAAAGAACATGTACGAGGTAGAGAACCAAAGGGGACAGTTTATAGGCACCATACACGCGCAGCATCTTAGAGTTTAGAATGTAGCAGTGACGAAAACCCTGGGAACTCCCAACTCTTTTCAAGCCGTAGACTACGTGAAAAGAGCTGGCTTTGTGACGGCCACAAACCATGCAATATGCTAAAGCTAATGATGTACGGATGTTATGTTTAGTGATTGATACGTGTAAAGACTCACAACATAGTTGTATCAAGAAAAAGCTTGTAACGGCTGAGGGTTGCATATTGTGGCATAGATAATAGAACAGAGTTGCGTTAAAATGCCCCTAAATGACATTTAATGGTTGGCATGACTGCCAAAAAAATGCGCGTCAATACCGAAAAAAAAGATGGAGTTTACTTTTTTGGTGGTGAAAAAGGGCGATGCAACGTGTTCTGGGAGGAAAAAATTTGGTTTTCGGTTGGAGTTCGTACTTGAAATCGTTGGAATATTCTTAATTAAAATAATAGACTGTGTAAATAAATAGTTTAGCAAATTATACAAAAAAAAAATCAAAGCATTAATAACTTGTATCAAAAAAAACAACAACAGAAATAAAGAAAAAAGTTTTAGCCGAAGAGTTATAGAAGCAATTTAAAAAGAAAAACCACAAGCATAAAAAAAAAGGAAAGAATACATCACCCTCGCGACAACCGCCGCCAAATTACTGGTGGTTAAAAAACAATAGCAAAAGGACTTGAAGACAGCAGACGGTTGTAAGCAGGAACGGGGAGAGCAACATCCATAGTGAGTAGCTATCAGGAGCCTTTTGATGCTGGGGCCGATTGGCCACGATTATTTGGCGGTTCGTCCAACTGCCCAACAAAGAGGTAGATCCACCACATCAATAACAACAAGTGACAGGTAAGGCAGAGTCAAACCTTACTAACAAACAAGAACCTCACAACCCTGAAAACAAAACGTAACTTGAGAAAAAAAAGGAACTCGTACGTACTTCCAAGCCAAGATAATTTGTCCAATGTTATATGCCTATGTAAGCTTAAACCCATACAATTTTACTTACCTTATTACACCCTAAAAGAAAGTAAAAGAAAATATAAAAAAAGGTCTACAAAATTCTTATAATCAGGAAAATCCATAATAAAAAAATAGTATTTAATTTGTACTTAAAGCAGACTATTAGTCTAAAACAAACAGAAATAGGTATTAGAGCTATAGAACTTAATAAATTTATAGAAAAAAGAATTACTTTTAACACGAATAAACACAAAATCGTTAAACAATAAAATATTAAAATACAGAAATATAAATTTTGCGAAAGTAATTAAAAAAAATTAATTTAATTAAACAACAAATGCAGACCAGACGTTCCTTGAAAAGAAAAAATGAAACAAAGCAAAAGAACATACATTCAAACTATATACTACCGAGATTAGAAATTACATGTTACATTATCAGTATACATTAATACAATAAGAATATATTAATAATTTTGAAAGAAAAATAAATTCTAAACACGTTTTATACAAATATACTTACCTTATAATAGACTAACAAAAAACCTAAAAGTACACTACACAATTATACCTACCTTAATATGGCCAATAAGAAACTGAAAGACAATATGTACAACCACTCCTACACAAAAGAGACCTAAAAGGATTTGCAATTAAAATTTATTTACCACAAATGGTATATATTAACTTACATAATATTCTAATACTTGTAAACTTTTGTGTAAGAAGGCAGACTAATGTAGACATAAGTATATATGTCAGTATAATATAGGATAAGAATTTTATATAATACTTAGAATTTCACTAAAAACAAAAAAATAAAAAATAAAAAAAAATTAATTTATCACTTTACTTTACCTTGATTTAAAAAAAAGATGAGAATTGGCTAATCAAAAGTTTTTAAAGAAAAACTTTATTGTATTAATGAAAAAGTCATGTAAGAGAATAATTAATATTAGACAGTAATTTAGCACTTAAATCTGATCTACCTGATAGACACCGGTGCACTACGGGACATACACTTATTATCCTCTTTGAATTGATAAATATTGTATAAATAGGCATAAGATTATAAAACGAACCACAAAGAAGTATGTAAAATAAATAGACTGAAATGAATTTTATATCTTTAACAAACGTTTACAAGTTTTTGCTTTAACCCTATCAACATGAAAAAGAGGTAGCACAAAGTTAAAAGGATGAGTATGAGCAGAACTAGAGAAATGGCTTAAAGCGGGAGTAGAACCATTTTATTAGGGGAGCCGATTGATTTATCTAAGGGCAACATCTGGCTTTATAGGATAACCATCTTTGGTTATGCAGAGAGAGGGCTGCTCTGGAAACCATTTCCAACTTGTTAAAAAAAAATAGAACGGGATATATACTGGGACAGTTAATAGAATAGCAAGAGGTGGCAGATAACTGATGGAAAGCAAAACATCTGGCACTAGTAATTTTTTTTTAAATGTCAACGGTTAAAGAAAAAAGGCGGACAGAACCACCCCATTTCCGACGAGCTAAGCCGCAACTATAAGCAAAGAGTGCCACCGCTGAAAAACACCAAAACGCCGCAGGCGTTTTATAAATATAAATTTTTTTTATAAATTTTCGTTTTTTTTTAATACTTGGTTCAAGAAAATATGCTCAACAAATAACACATATATACCATATAAGAGGCAATATATGCGGTTTTCATCCTCAACTGGTCTTACCCAGAAACTACTCTTAGATATCTAATTATAAACCCATATGTAGTATGAGTGAAAGTTAAAAATTTCTTTTTTTAATACATGGTTCAACAAAATATGCTCAAAGTATAACACATATATACTACATTAGAAGCATTATATGTGGCTTTGATCCAAAATTGGTCCCATCAAGAAACAACTCTTAGATTTCAAGTAAGAAGCCCATATGTAGTATGATTGAAAGTTGAAAATTTTTTTTAATACTTTTTCCGAGAAAATTTAAAAAACCACATATATATCAAATTAGAAGCAATATATGGCTTTAATCCATAGTTCATCCCATCCAGGAACAACTCTTAGTTTTCAAGATATAAGCCCAGTGAAAGTTGAAATTCTTTTGTTTTAATATTTTGTACAGGATAATATGCTCACCGAATAACAGATATGTACTACATTAGAGGAAATATAGTTGGCTTTGATCCACGATTACTCACATCTAGGAACAACTCTTAGATTTCGATTTATAAGCCCAAATATAGTATGAGTGGAGGTTAAAAATTTATTTTTTTTATGCTTGGTTCAAGCAAATATGCCTAACGTACAACGTTAGAGGCTATATGTGTTGTCTAAATTATATAAAATATATGTGTTGCTCTAAATTTCCTTTTTATAATACTTTGTTCAAGAATATATGCTCAACGAATAACACATGTATACCAAGAAAGAGGCAATATATGTGGCTTTTATGCATAATTGATCCTATCCAGAAACAACTCTTAGTTTCGAGATATAAGCCTACATTTCGTATAAGGGAAAGCCCAAATGTAGAAGTTGTAACGTATTTTTAGTCTTTTTTTACCAACGCTTTTATTGCTCGTAATTTAATTTATCACTTTAACTTTTAAATAATTTATTAAATTTGTTTAATTTTATAAAACTTAAGCATAACAAATTTTTGTCTTCTTTAATTTTTGTCGCAAGTTTATCTGTTAAAACTGGTGTGTGTAAAATATAAAAAATTTTTTAATTACATTTTAAAATGTAATAAATTACAAATAAAAAAATAAAATGAAAAAAAAAAAAAAATTAGAACAAATTATATGCATATTGTGTACTGTCTCGCCCGTGTAGACACCAGCTCATATATATATACGGCAAGTTGTGTTGCAAATACAGTTCATGTTTTTCCCTGCAAGAACGTAAAGACCAGGCTACAGCAAAAAAGTGTGCAGGAGCGAATTGGTCTCTGTGAATTTGCGTGCTTTAAGTGCTTAGAACGAGACTACTGAAGTTCGCCACTACGTCACAGTTTAGTTGGCGGTTGGAGTCACCACCTCTGTGTGGTTATAAATTTAAGAAAAAATAATAAAGGTAAAAAAATCCTATAATCTTTATGCTGTGCAACAACAAAAACCACCTGTTGGAATTAAACTTATCGTTACAGCAATGTTAAAACAACTACTTAGACCGTAATTAGAAACACGATTATGATATTAACGCCGTAAATCACGTTTTGTAGGTCATCAGGAATTGCAACATTTAACGCCCCAAATTACACATCGTATTTGTAGCAGAAACAACTAAAACCGCCGAACCAGCTTTATTAATAGTTTTACCAGCAACAACTAGTCGGTACAGTTTCAGCAAAAACTACAAATGCTCGCATCACCAGTTATTGGCGTTTTAACGGTTTCGCAACAACAACACCTAGCGCCATCCCCTTTAAATCAATAAAGGGTTTGAAATTTCGAAGGCCAGTATATACGAGAGACCAGAAACCAGAATTTATACGACAACTTAAGTTAATGGACAATCTATACAAGGCTTGCTCGATAGGGAAAGATTGTTTAGAGTTTGTGGAAAAGCACGGATCATAGTAAACCCATTTTATTCAGACATAAGGACTGATGATGGTCGACTCAATCCTGTAATTGGACGCATTCACGCTAATATCACCTTTAATAAAATTTCTAAGCAAGTCGAATTTTTTCTCGTTCTTTCACTTAAGCATACCTTTATTGTTCGGGATAGATTTTACGAAAAGTTTCAATTTACACAGGTTTGAGATAAACGCTTTGTCCACCTGAGGTGTAAATGCGAATGAGCCAGCGGACAACTCATTTCCAAGAATGCATATTCTTGAAGTGATCAATTTGTTTCCATGCTATATGCGCAAAGGATTAGGCAAGGCGACTCTAGAGATACACCAGATAGACACCGGCAATTCAGCGCCTATTAAGAAGAAACATTACCCAGTGTCGTCAGCGGTACAAAAACTGATGCATGGGAAACTGGATAGAATGCTGTCTTTAGGAGTCATTGAGCCGAGCGAAGGCCCATGGGACAATCGGGTCATATTTGTACAAAAAGGGGAGAAAGTTCGGATTTGTCTTGACGCGCGTCAGCTCAATCAACTGCCTAGCAAAAAATTTCAGAAAAGGTAATCGAGTGTGGAATTAAGCATTTTCGGCGGAAGTACTTCCCAACTAGATTACCAACCTAATGATTTTAACAAGGAATGAAAATTTTATAATAAATTATTGAGAACTATTACTAATCATATTACGAATTTTAAGGTTTTCCTAGTTTAATTACTGCTTCCTTTATTTGCGAACTAATGTAATGTGTTTTGTAAGCGAGTAGCAAAATTTGGCAATCACAAAAGTAAGTCAATATATGGCAAGTGCTTTTTAAGGTAATATCTAATATTTTAATGGGTGACCGTTAAAGACGCTTATCCACTTCCTTATATTGAACGACTTTTAAGCCGTTTGGGCGATACTCATTACATCTCCAGCATAGAACTGAAGGACGCGTTCTAGCAGATACCCCTAGCAGAAAAGAGCAGAGAGAAAACTGCCTTTACTGTGCCTGAAAGACCCTTGTACCACTTTACGGTCATGCCTTTTGAGTTGTGTAATGCGGCCCAGAGGTTATGCTGTTTTATGAGCAAGGTTATTCCAGCACGCTTTAAGGAAAATGTTTTTGTCTATTTGGATGATCTGCTGGTGGTATCGCCAGAATTCGTGGAACAGCTTAGGATGTTTAGAGTATGCAGGCCTAACTATCAACGTCAGTAAGTCTAAGTTCGGTTGCAGAGAAATGAAATATCTAGGTTATATTGCTGGGAAAGGAAAGCTAAAACCAGATCCTAAAAAAATACAAGCCATAAAGCAGCTCAAATATCCGACAACACCTAAACAAGTCAGAAGTTTTATGGGAGCTGCAGGATGGTACCGAAGATTTATTCTCGATTACGCCACAATTACAGCACCCATTTGTGCAACCCTGAAAAAAATAAGAAATTTTAATTTACGGAAGAAGCTAAGGCAGCATTTAATCAACATAAAGAAAAATTAACCACGAGTCCCGCTTAAACTCACCCCGATTTCAACAAAATATTTTTTATCCAGTGTGATGCATCCAACGTAGGTACAGGAGCGGTCTTATTTCAAGAGGATGAAGAAGGAGGAGAACATCCAATTTCGTATTTTTCTAAAAAGCTGTCTACAGCTCAAAAAAATTATTCCGTAACGGAAAAAAATGTCTAGCAGTAGTGGCAGCGGTCATATGTTTACGTCCATACATCGAGGTAATGGAGTTTGTAATCATCACTGATCATTCCAGCTTAAAATGGCTGAGGTCTCAGCAACATTTAGGAGGAATATTGGCTATGTGGAGTCTGCATTTACAAATGTATAATTTTAAGATAAAACACCGCAAAGGATCACAAAATATTGTACCAGATACGTTATTAAGATATGATATGTATGCCGTGGAGCTAAGCACAAACCAGATGATAGATTTATCGTCACCCGAATTTAAAACGGAGGAATACCTAGAGGTAATAAAAACAGTCAAGAAAAGTCAGGAAAGTATACCCAATATCAAGGTAGAAAATTGTCTAGTATATAAGCGAACACATTGCAAGAACAACGGCATGGTACGAGAAGAACACACTTGAAAGCTATGGGTACCAACTAGTCTCACTAGAGGCATCATGGCGCTAGCTCATAGTCCATCAGCAACATCGCACGGACGAGTTGGAAAGACTATACGGCGAATACGCGAATGGTTCTATCGACCGCATATGAACGTGCAGATTCAAGATTTTGTCAGCAATTGCGACACGTTCAAAGAGTATAAACTGGCAAATACGGTATTAAAACCACCTATGGGTCGGGAACCCAATGCAAGTAGACCTTTTCAACGAATTTATATAGACTTTTTAGGGCCATATGTACGATCGAAGAAGGAAAACAGCTATATTTTTATCGTTTTAGATTATTTTACGAAAGTTGTATGTCTGAAAGCTATGTCAAAGTTATTCACCACGAAGAACGTGGCGAACTTCTTGGTACAGGACAACATTTCACATGTAAAGAGTTTGTAGAGATGTAAGATGCATTTGTAGCCCACCATATGCGAACGCCTAACTCCGAGCCACAGGCGAAAGTGTTAAAGCGCTTCAAGAAATTGGTTTTGGCAGCGATTAGGTCATATTTACAAGATAACCACAACGAATGGGACGTACACTTGTGCGAAATTGAAGTAGCTCTAAGATCTGCCATACACACAGCGAAAGTTGTAACACGATATTTTTCTTTATTTGGCACCAACATGATCACACATGCGTCAGCCTATAAGCTGGAAATAAGACTTGTTAAGACTTGTTGGAGGAAACTGAGATTAGAACAGAAAACCGTAATGAGTATCTGGAGCATGTCAGAGACAACGTTAAGAAGAAGCTACACCAGAGCTACGAATCTAACGCCAAACGATATAATGTACGATACAAGGAAACAAGATTCACGATGGGACAAGAAGTATTTCGCAGGAATTTTCCACTATCTGGTTTCACTACGCAACTGTCGGCTTAATTGTGTAAAAGGTTCAACAAGGGGAAAAACCAAGGATTTAAAGGCCTAATGGACAAAAGGAGAGGAATTTCAAAGAATTGAACTTTATCATATTAGCAAATTGGGTTTACTACTATGATAAAGAAACTACTCCCTCTAAAGGTGGTGTGTACTGTCTCGTCTGTGTAGACACCAGCTCAACACTGGTATATATATATATATATATATATATATTATATATATATATATATATATATATATATATATGTATATATACCAGTGTTGTTGTTGAGTTTTCCGCTGGCTCATTCGCATTTACACCTTAGGTAGACAAAGCGTTTATCTCAAACCTGTGTAAATTGAAACTTTTCGTAAAATCTATCCCGAACAATAAAGGTATGCTTAAGTGAAAGAACGAGAAAAAATTCGACTTGCTTAGAAATTTTATTAAAGGTGATATTAGCGCGAATGCGTCCAATTACAGGATTGAGTCGACCATCATCAGTCCTTATGTCTGAATAAAATGGGTGTACTATGATCCGTGCTTTTCCACAAACTCTAAACAATCCTTCCCTATCGAGCAAGCCTTATATATAATGTCCATTAACTTAAGTTGTCGTATAAGTTATGGTTTTCTGGTCTCTCGTATATACTGGCCTTCGAAATTTAAAGCCTGGCTTGTTTCCTTTCTTCGTAGCGCTTTCATGCTCTAATTATTTTCTCCGACGTACCGAATATCCTCTCTCGTGCTTTCTTGTACTTCTGCGTTTTTTTTTTTTTTTGTTGATGCTCTGTGTGTTTCACTTCGTTCGTATTATCATTCCTAAAAATCGCTTTAGGTTATTGTATACTTAATTGTTTTACTTGATGTAGCTCCCTCAGTTGGGCAAAGTTTGCTGTTTTTATTTTGGCAGTCTTGTGTGACTATTGATGACTTCTGGGATTTTGGTTCAGGAGCGCGCCTCTATCACGTTCCACAGTGGGGGCAGAATCAAAATATTTTGGAAATAATTCAGCCATTTGAAAACGGCTAGGCCGATTGATTCAAAATTTGGCACAAGCATAATAGAGGAGTACTTGAGCTTAAGTTTTTGAAGGTGGTTACCCTCCACTTTCCAGGGATGGCGCTATGTGGTCTCAAACTTGGACACCTCGCTCCTGAAAATTTTTCTAACGCTTGGCATTTCTTCAATTTTTGTCTGATTTTTAAATATTTTACATGGTCTTAAAGCTCTCGTAAATACCTACAAAACGGTGCTTTAAACTGCATGTTTATGTTTAAAATTAATCGAGTTATAAGCATTTTAAAATTAAAATTTTTAATTTTTTCCATACCCTGGTCCAGTTTTTTCGAAATATTGGGTACAATTTGCAGCAATTTCTTTGAGTTTTTTACCGTAGATAGCAAACAAAATTCAAGATTTTCTGAAAAAATTGAAAGTAATATCTTTTCTGGCTTAAAAATTATACGATTTTCAATTTAAAAAATCCAAAATTATTGCATTTTTGTGTATTTTAGCCTAAAATGGGACACTAATCTAATTTTTTAGATAGAAAAAAATTTTCTTAAGGAATTTATAAAAATTTTTTATTTTTATTAAAGCTAACTATATGTGTGTACGTTTAAACCAAATTTCGTATAAAACTGATAATTCTTGTAGAAGATGTAAGTCTTTCAACTTGACCTATTTTACATCGAAATTTTGACTTTACCCCATATTTTCTTAAATCCCAAAGCTGGGATCGGAAAAAGAAGAATACTATAAAAAAGCTATATATACTCCAAATTGTTTCAAAAAGTATTTCGTGAGCCCTAGTCCATATGTGGACTTTATGGGCAAAAGAGTAAAAAATTCCAATTTGGGATTTTTCGTCTTTATTTTGGGAATTATGGGATTTCCTTTAGCTTAATGTTGCAGATTTTTTTACCGTTTGATTTTAGTTAACAAACTACATATGCACAGAAAATTTTATCTGATTTGCTTAATTAATAAAAGTTTTATAGCATATTTAATTTTTTTACTTTTCTCAAATTGGACCGTTTTTACCATAATTTTTGGAAATTTTCGGAGCTCAGCAACGAATATTAAAATTTTGTTCAATTTTTTTATTTTTTTTATGCATGTGAATAAAGATGACGCAATTTCCTATTAAATAAAAAAAGATTCACCTCAATATCATTCTTACGTGCAAAACTATGCGTTCTTAAATATGAGTGTTTCAATATGTATCTCACTTTTATACATTTATGTTACGGAAGTAAAAATTTTCATGCCTGTGTAAAAAATTGTGTAAAAAAACAATTATACCTGAAAAAAGGGTTAAAAATGTAAGGGTTAAAAATAATGGTGCAGGTGTTCGTTTTAGGATGACCTATGACTAATTTTGTCTTACTTAAGTGCCTTTTTTGATTTTTAGCTAGCTGCTTTGCTTCTTTAGGTACCCAACTGTTCGATGACCTGAACACGCATATAAATATTTGCATAAATACAATAGATATCATATTTAAAAAAAAAAACATCAATCCGATCACATTGAAGTTTGAGACATTGTGTTCTTTTTTGTGGACTGATGGTACAAAAGGACTTAATAGAATTAAGGCCATGAAAAAATTTATTAAGGCTACATACAACTGCAGAGTTGATGTCATTGGTACTGCAAAACTGGAAAAAATTTTAAAATTATTTGATCAAAAAATGAAATCAGTTCGCGGAAACAAAAATAAGTTTAAAGTAAAGTATCTTACTTGGATGGATACTGTTGCGAAATTCTCAACCTACATCACATTATGTGGAGCTCCCTGCAAATCTTATGATGACTTATGTTCGAAGTCTAAGAAAAAAAGGTTAACCGAAAAACTTTCTTCAGTTTCAAAAGATGAAATTTCCGATACGTTCAAAGAATTGCTAAAAAAAGAAAATCAGCCTTCCGAGGCAGTGCACATCGCCAATATTCTTCCCAGCGCATCTCCAAAACGGTTGAAACGAATTGTTAACAGGATACCTACTCCGACATCGCAGTCAAATTTTACGGAGAAAGAAGCTCTGATGTTGGAAATGAAAATAAGCCGAAATAAGTACCAAATTTTGAGAAAAGCTTTACTTGAGAAAGGACATGCAATATTACCATCATATAAGTCTATTCAAGGAAAAAAGAAAGCGATTATGCCATCTCCAATAACAGTTGATGAAACGAAAGCTTCTATTGAACTATCTTCTTTGCTAGAAAATACGGCGTCACGGATTATTTCAGATTTTTCTACTGACCAACTAGAAAAGGTTAAAAACTGCGATGTAGTACTAATGTGTAAGTAGGGATGTGATGGAATATCAGCCCTTCCTGAGTACAAACAAAAACATACAATAGATTTTAAGAGCATATTCATGGCATCCTTAGTACCACTAAGAATTCGTTCATACTCACTGGTTGCATCTTCATCAGTACGTGCAAACACTTTTGAAGATATATCTAAAAACACAACCCCAGGATCCAAAAATTTTTGTAGGCCTATTTGTTTTGAGTATGTAAAGGAATCAAATACTACGACAAAAAAATTAGTCGAGCATATCAAAGACGAAATAAGATCATTGGAACCAATACCTATAAAAATAAAAGAATACTGTGTTAGGATATGTTAACAACTTAGTTTAACAATGATTGATGGAAAAGTTAGTAACGCTATAACTAACACATCTTCTTATTGGAAATGTTCCATATGTGATCAGAAGAAGTCAGAATTCTCAGATAAAAAAAAACCAACGTAGTCAACGAAGAAGTTCTATCTTTCGGAATATCCCCCCTTCATGCTAGAATAAGATTTTTGGAGCATTTTCTGCATATTGCATACGACTTAAAATACAGAAGTACGACAGAAAATTTAATAACAAAAAAAAAAAAAAACAAAAAACAATGATGAACTTAAAGCTCTAAGAGCTTCTGAGAAAAGTAGAATCCAAGAAGAGTTTAGAGTACAAACGGGGTTAATAATTGATAAGCCTCTTCGTAGTGGAGGAAACACTAACGACGGAAATTATGCAAGAAAATTTTTTGGGGATTTTGAAACTACTTCAAACATAACTGGAATTGACAAAGAGTTGCTTAGAATGGTTAACGTAGTTTTAATGGCAATTAATAGCAAAACTCAAATTAATTCTTTTCGCTTTGGAGAATATACAGCAAAAATATCTCAGCTACTCGTTTCCCTATATTCATGGAGGGATATGACGCCCACAGTACATAAAATATTATGTCATGGTAAAACAGTTATAGAATCGAATATTCTTCCTCTTGGGGAATTAACAGAAGAAGCCTAAGAAGCAAGAAACTGCGATTTCAAGTACATTCAAATATTCAGTTCTCGAAAATGTTCTAGGCAGTCACAAAACGAAGACATTTTCTATAGCCTATGGTTATCTTCTGATCCTGTAGTCTCATCAATGAGAAAACGTTGGATTAATTATGAGGCTTCTTCACCTTCTAACAAAACAGAATTAAAGGATTTACTTTATCTTTTAGACATGCATAATGATATGACAGATTATTTTATAGAAAATAAATAATAATTTTAAGGAAATAAAAAATACTTTTAACGGCTTTTCGTAAATAAAAATTAACAGAAAATTTTATTTTTTATCTGATGTTTTTTATAATGATTATTAATTTAAGATATGCCTCTTGGTTATCCTCTATTCAGGTATAATTGTTTTTTTACACAATTTTTTACACAGGCATGAAAATTTTTACTTCCGTAACATAAATGTATAAAAGTGAGATACATATTGAAACACTCATATTTAAGAACGCATAGTTTTGCACGTAAGAATGATATTTTATTATTTAATAGGAAATTGCGTCATCTTTATTCACATGCATAAAAAAAAAATAAAAAAATGGAACAAAATTTTAATATTCGTTGCTGAGCTCCGAAAATTTCGAAAAATTATGGTAAAAACGGTCCAATTTGAGAAAAGTAAAAATATTAAATATGCTATAAAACTTTTATTAATTAAGCAAATCAGATAAAATTTTCTGTGCATATGTAGTTTGTTAACTAAAATCAAACGGTAAAAAAATCTGCAACATTAAGCTAAAGGAAATCCCATAATTCCCAAAATAAAGACGAAAAATCCCAAAATTGGAATTTTTTACTCTTGTGCCCATAAAGTCCACATATGGACTAGGGCTCACGAAATACTTTTTGAAACAATTTGGAGTATATATAGCTTTTTTATAGTATTCTTCTTTTTCCTATCCCAGCTTTGGGATTTTAGAAAATATGAGGTAAAATCAAAATTTCGATGTAAAATAGGTCAAGTTGAAAGACTTACATCTTCTACAAGAATGATCAGTTTTATACGAAATTTAGTTTAAACGTACACACATATAGTTAGCTTTAATAAAAATAAAAAATTTTTATATATTCCTGAAGAAAATTTTTTTCTATCTAAAAAATTAGATTAGTGTCCCATTTTAGGCTAAAATACACAAAAATGCAATAATTTTGGATTTTTTAAATTGAAAATCGTATAATTTTTAAGCCAGAAAAGATATTACTTTCAAATTTTTTTCACAAAATCTTAAATTTTGTTTGCTATCTACGATAAAAGAAAACTCAAACAAATTTGCTGCAAATTGTACCCAATATTTCGAAAAAACTGGACCAGGGTATGGAAAAAATCAAAAATTTTAATTTAAAATGCTAAAGCGTTAGAAAAATTTTCAGGAGCGAGGTGTCCAACTTTGATACCACATAGCGCCATCCCTTGAAAGTGGAGGGTAACCACCTTCAAAACTTAAGCTCAAGTACTCCTCTACTATGCTCGTGCCAAGCCGTTTTCAAATGGCTGAATTATTTCCAAAATATTTTATTCTGCCCCACTGTGCGTTCTGAGACACTTCCGGCTTCCGGTTTCCCTGAGATGTTGGACAACGTGGCGTTACCATATTTTCTAACACACACTTGTAACAAAACAATAATCGTTTTTCCTCTGGACAGTATAAGACCGTGTGTCCTTTAGCTTTGCAGTTCCGGCAAATTATTTTCTCATTTGATGCATACTCATCTACTTCGAGTACCTCATCTGTCCCTGCTGAAAGGTATTCTAGCTCATTTATCGTCCTGGGAGGAATTCTTCCGCTGAACTGTCGATGTGAATTTAAAAATTTTTCTTCTCTACGGCATTCTCTGACAAATTGTCCTAAACTGCTCATCGATACTGAGAACAAAAGTTTCGCCATAGGAGCCTTGAGATTACTACGCATGATGGTTACCAAATATCTTTCTCCTATAGAACTTCTCAATATGTTTCTTAATTTAATCACCGTATTGTAAAAATCATTAAACTATTCCATACCCTGTTGCCTTCGACCTAAAATTTTTCTCTGTATGTCGAAGTCACTATCGTATTGGTGAAACTGACTAATTAACGCTACCTTAAGATAACGTCGTTAAACCTACGATGGTCCCAAAACCAACCACGGGCTGGTCCGCTTAATAAATAGTGAAATGAACGCAAAACTTCTCTAATCACATCCATAATCCGTTTGTAGCGTCTCGACTCTAAGCACAAAACCTTCAATGCTTTTTGTTTTGTTAGTGCCATCAAACATAATCACCCACTTGTCTATCCGCTGGGCTGATTGGTGAGACAAATTACGTCGAGCTTCAGTAGCTTGGGTTGATACCTAATTTCCGAACGAAATGCTAAATCTGGTTGATTATTTTCGTTGAATGCATTATCGTTAACCCATCTGTCATATGCATTGTATCTTGCTTTAAAGTTATGATTTGTTGTGTTCGGCCATCTCTGCAACTGTAGTGCGTTGACGTTATCGTTTCGGAGTTCCGGTGGTAGCTCCAATAAATCTGGAAGATTATAGCGAAATTCAGAACGAACGGTATTGTTGTCTCGCTCTTGTATTACTCGCGGCATCAAGTTAAAAACCAGGTCCTCAAAATTCCTTAGGTCATCCTGAGTTACTGCTCTGGAACTCTCCAGTTGTGACCCTTGTGCTTCATGACGTCTCAGAAGAACATTCGCTTGCCTAAATGCGTCCATCACTTCGCGTGCGCTAATACTACTGTATAGTGGTGTGACGATCGTACTGTTGCCTGAAACATTGATTTCATTAACCTCCAGGTCATCTTGACTCGTATGCGTGGGTATTGCTCCTTTGTTCGTGTGAGTTTGCTTCGACACTACTCCAGTACTACTGGCTGTGGTTTTTGTGGTATCTGTTATTTCCGTCGTAATTGTATTTGTTGTTGTTATTGCTGTTGTTGCGGTAGTTACTGGAATATCTCCTTCCATCTTACTTTTAGACCTTATCTCGACCATTTGCGAATCAAGTTATTTTACCTAACGACCCTTACTTTAAACCATAACTTATTAAGACGAATTCTCTCAACCCTATGATTCTCGCACAGCTATTGAAACGTCTACTAAGTTCTAAATCAATCTCTCGAATCCGAAAAAATCCGTAGCACTTATCAAAATCTTTAAAAATACCATCGCCTGAAACCAAATATAAATAAATAATCTGAAAAATAAAATGTAAATGGTTCGTGATATAGATTTATATCAGTCAATTTATTAAATACAAAAATATAATTAATTACTGTATCCTTCAAAATATGTGGATAAAGTAGGGTTAATAAAAAAATCAATAAAATTAAAATATGAAGCCAAAACCGAAACTATTTACTCTACCACTAGTTAGTACCTAAAATCTTATTCATTGGCTCTTATTTTTTATTTGTTCTATAACAATTTATTTTGGTTAGGTTTGTTTACACTAGTTTCGGTTTTTATTTTTCTTATATATATGTTTTTGTTTTTTTGTGGTTTTATTAGCCCTACCGAATCTATTATATTTATTTTATACTTAGGCAATAGTTATTAACTAACACAATATTTAACTTATTCAGTTAAATATTGTTAGTTAATAAGGATTTAAAGGGCTAATGGACAAAAGGATAGGAATTTCAAAGAATTGAACTTTATCATATTAGCAAATTTGGTTTACTCCTATGATAAAGAAACTACTCCCACTAAAGGTGGTGTGTAGTGTCTCGTCCGTGTAGACACCAGCTCAACACTGGTAGAAAAAGATAATATGGCAACACTATACTACCTTACAAATACGACTCTTTTTTATGACCACACCCAAAATAGACATGTCAAATTTGATGCGCGGCCGACAATGTTAGTTTTCGGTCTTTTTAAATTGTGAGCTCTAACAAGCATAAATTAGACTAGATAAGACACGAAAAGATATGTGGCATCACTACGTTAACCCCTTCATTTTTACAGGACAGGAAATTTTAATTTTGTATGATTCTGTCTCTTTTCTTTTTTGCGGGTAATTGACATTTTCTTTATTTACATTTTTATTAAAACAATTTACCACAAGTGACCATAAATTGGCGGAAAAAAAATGGAAATTTGCATTTTCTGGCGCAATTTTCCATTTTTTCAACCAATTTTACTGTCATAGAAATGACATATACATAGTTCGAGCAGCAGAAGCAGAAAATAAAAGGTAGTTGACGAGAACAAAGCTGAAAAAATGTAAGTATTTTGGTGTTTCTAAAAAAAGTTAATAAGCTTTATTAATTAATTTACCTTGTTTTTCAGGAGTCGCAGATGCATTATGGGTTGCCATGAGGTAGGAAAGTTTCACCGGTTTCCGAAGTATGCTTCCAGGTAAGTTTATTTGAATTTGTTTAATATGTGTGCAGTTGGGAACATTTCAATTTTGCCCAATGTTTTTAACTTTGTTTTATGAAAAATAAATGTAATTCCGTGTGGATTTCCAATTGGTTAATAAATTATGTTCAATTTTATTCGTTATTAGAAACCGGTGAAGTGTTTTGGTGCTATAAAAATTTATACCTTTCGATATTTTGTCTAAAATGAAGAACGTTCTTTTATGAATAAAAATGCCTATGCACGTTTTCTTTTATCCAATTGGCATGTGATAATCGTTATATCTCTGAAAGAGTGAAAATTAAGAAAAGTGGATGGAAATTATGCTGTGAAATTTAAAAAAATTGAACATTTAAAAAGAATAAAAAAGTGGTATAAAAGTATATTGTGGACTATTTAATGCAGTGTGAAGGATGCAAGATGGTAAGTGGATTTTAAAGAAAAAACCAAAGTGGTATAAAACGCAAAATTTGTTGTGGACTCTTTAATGCAGATTGTGAACTATTTTGAACGTGAAGGGAAATTAAAGCAAAATGTGCTGTGGAGGCTTTATTAGAATTTGTGATCTTATTGCCCTCAGAAGGACTTTTGCAAGTTTTAATATTTCTCTTTTTTAAAGATTTTCAGAGCCCTGAAAAGGGCTTTTTTATATGTAAGAGCCTGTAAGTAAACAGATAATAATACACTTTTATTTCCAGCGCTACTTGACAATTTGTTAAGATGTCTGCCATTAATCCTTACTAAACTAATTCACTTTTTATTTCCAGCGCTACTTACCAACTAATTTACTTTCTCTTTTCAGTTAGCATCTACAATTCTGGGCCGACACAGCCAATTTTTCATCAGCCAAGTAAAAATATGTAAACACTGATTTCACGTTTCTATTTCCAGAAAACCATGGATTCGACTGCCAATTTTTCACCAGCTAAAAATATTTTAGGAAGAAGAAAAGATTAAACCTTAAAAGCCCTTTTCAGGGCTCAAAATATTTTGAAACAGAGATAAAAATAAAATTTTGAACAACTCTTTTGAGGGCTTTAGGCTTATAAAAAATATTACTGAACAAAAACTTAATAAGAATATAAATTAAAAATTGTTAAAAAATATAGCACTTAAATATAGTAGAAGAAACTGTATTAATAAAAAAGTAAAATATGTACGTATATTTTATTTCCAGCAAAAACTTACCAATTTGTGCGCAGTTTTATCAATTATTCATCCGCCAAACAACTAAATTCCACATGCTTTTTATATTATATATAAGCCCTCAGAAGGACATTTGAAAATGTTAAATTGCTTTTATTTTTTAAGTATTCTTGGAGCCCTCAAAAGAGTTTTTTAAAGTTTCACTTTATCTCTTTTTAAAGGGTTTTGGAGCCCTAAATAGGGTTTGTTTTATATGTAAGCGCCTGTAAGGAAACATAATAATAAATATTTTGTTTTCAAATCATACTTACCAGTTTCCGCATATTAATAACATAAACCAATGTTACATTCTCTTCTGTAGGTTCACAGGTCTGCCAATAATCCACCAGCCAAATAAATCGTATCTGTTAAAACACATTCACTAATTCACTTTTTATTTTCAGCAGCTACTTATCAATTTGTTCAGATGTCTGCCAATAATCCACCAGCCAAACAAATCGTATCCATTTGCAGGTAAGTTTCTGTAAAAATACATTCTGTTAATAAAAAACTAATTCACTTTTTATTTTCAGCAGCTACGTACCAATTTGTTCAGATTCCTGCCAATAATCCACCAGCCTAACAAATCGCATCCATTTGCAGGTAAGTTTCTGTAAAAAGCACATTATGTTAATAAAAAAACTTAATTACTTTATATTTCCAGACATACTTACCATTCAGGGTCCAATTGTGCCATTTATCCATCAGGCTGACAAATCGCTTCCATTCGTAGGTAAGTTCCTATAAAAAATGTGTTAATAAAACAAACTAATTTCATCATTTGTTCAGCTAATTTAGTGCCAATTTTTCAAATTGCCCGCAGCCAACACTTACCGATGTGCCCAAAAAAAATTAAATTAAATTAAATTAAATTAATTATATTATTAGTAATAATTTGTTATTTTTTTATTTTTAATAAAATTTTTCACGTTTGCCAACAGAAAGTTTTGTTTATTTTGTAGCTGTCATTGGTTTGTTGTTTGTATGTTGAGGTAAGAACTGTATGTATAGTTGACTGCTTTTTCGCATTGTGTTTTAGGATGCCACTTTTTTATTTTATTTCTCATATTTAGGGCTTAATCGCAGATGTTAACTTAATTTTTAAACGTCAGTTTTAAGGAATCTGGTTATATCTGTGCTAACAAGTAACACACAGTTATGGATAAAAGAAAAAAAAATATATATATATAACAATTGTATAAGTAGACGGCAAGTTGTGTTGTGTTGTTTATATATATAATAATTGTATAAGTAGACGGCAAGTTGTGTTGCAAATACAGTTCATGTTTTTCCCTGCAAGAACGTAAAGACCAGGCTACAAAATGTCATATTGGAAATTAGAATTTTTCTTTAATTTTTGAACAAGACTACTGAAGTTTGCCACCACGACACAGTTTAGTTGGCAGTTGGAATCACCACCTCTGTGTGGTTATAAAGATAAGAAAAGTTAATAAAGTTAAAAAAATTATCGGTACAACAATGTTAAAACAACTACTTAGACCGTAATTAGAAACACGATTATGATATTAAAGCCGTAAGTCACGTTCTGTAGGCCATCAGGGATTGCAACTGTGGTAAGTGAAGTCCTTAATTTGTGTATACCCTATAGTCCTGGGTTATATTTATACAGCTACCAAGAAAAACAGCTTAATACTGGGCGTTCAGAGGAACTACCGAAATATTGAGATATACAGCCAAATTATAAATAACAATTCCCGGTTGATTTTTTCCCTGTTCCCCTATTATAAATAAAACCTCACCGGGAAATTTTTCACTCTTCCCCTATTATAAACAAATTTCGAAAATGGGAAACTCTTCACCGGGAAAAAAAAGTAGGCATTACGAATGTCAATTAAAGGTAGAATGTAAAATAAAAATTTGAGAAAAATTCCGCCAAATAATAGCGAGGGAGTTGTGCTTGATAATGTAAGTATTTAAACAAAAAAAATTAATTAACAAAATATAAATACATGAATTACACAGGTCTAAGACAACAAATAAAAAACAACAAGAGATTCTTTTGAACGAAATGCAAGCTTTTCCTGACATTGCACGTGGAATGATCAAAGGAAGCAAGGAGGAGTCAAATCGTTTTTGGCGAAACCTGGAAATGGAGTTGAACGCATCAGGGCCTCCAACAAAAAGTGTTTCGGAGTGGAAGAAGTTATAGTCAATGAAATTTGTCGCTAAAGAGACACACAATTTCTAAAACAAAAAATATTTTCTAGGTATGGTGTGATCAAAAAAGATACGTTCGTCAGAAGGCTGCTCAAAATCTAAAATTATCCAAATTAACTGGCGGCGGACCTCATATGGAGAAAACATTAACGGCAAATGAAGAGGCTATATATAATTTAGTCGGGATGAAGGAGTCAGTAAAGGTATAGCCAACACGTTTGGATTGGGCGGTTCCTCCACCAGCAAAAAAGCCGACGAAAGTATTGAAGCTGCATTGACCGAGATTTTGGCCGAAGATCTAGAAAATGAAGTGCAGCCACCGTCCCAGCCGCCAGCCAAAAAAATTAAAAAAACGCCAATTGAACAGGCCGCAAGCATTTCTCCTGCTGACATTCTTACAGAAGAAATCTGTATTCAGAAAAATATATTAGAAACTATGAAAGAGCACAATGAAATAACTAAAAAAAATTATCGTTCCATAGACCGTCTCTATGACCTCAAAAAGGAAGAAATAAAAGAGCAAAGACGACACAATCTTGTAATGGAACAACTAAGACTAACCGAAGTAGAAAACTTGAAATCTAAACATTAACTGTGATAAAGTGAGCTAAAAGTAAACTGTTGCTGTGAATATGCATTTATTTTGTTTTAATATTGAGGTATTTTTTTAAGTTTTTTTGTTTTAGTTTTTAAGTTATTTACATATGAAGTTGTTTTGTTTTTGTTATTTTTAGAATTCGATATTTATTCTTTGATCTTTTTTTAATATACATTTATAATTACAAAAATATATACATGCACATTTATTTCTTCATGTTCAATAAATTATAGTACATTTCCAATATTACTTCTAATATTTTGGGCTGCTGACAAATATTGTTGTGAAGCTAAGGACTCCACATTACTTTCTTGGGTAGCAAAATTGTCTAAACCTTCCACATCATTCATATTAGTGTTACATTTAAAATATATACAGATGTTGTGTAACGCACAACAAACATTTATAATTTTTGCTGCCTTTTTTGGGGTGTAGTGTAGTTCTCGAGCGCCAATGATGCATCTCCATCTATTTTTAAGGACACCATTGGTTCGTTCGATTACATTGCGGTACTTTGAATGAATTTCATTCAATTTCATTTCAACCGAACCCTCCTCCGGAGTCCTATGTGGGGTCATAAGCCACGGTTCTAGGGGATATCCTGCGTCTCCTGTTTGAAAAACATTAAAAAATATTCAAAAGGAGTTATAAATTTAAACATACCAAGGAGCCAATAATTTTTAGAGCCTTTTAGATATTCCTGCTCAAGATGTGCTCGCGATTCACTAGTGTTCCAAATAAAGGAATCATGACAGGCACCAGGATAGGATGCATCTACGTTTAAAATCGTCAGCTCATAACCACAGACCTGTAAATATTTTAGATTTTTTAATTAAGCACTTATTGATTTTTTTCGAAAATACTCACAAGCATTGTATTTAAACTATAATATCCTTTCCTGTTATAGTACAAATGTTTATTATTACAGGGAGCAATAATTCGTACATGCGTCCCAACAACGAATCCTATAACACTAGGAAAGCGGTGCTTTACATACGTTGGCAATGCAATTTTTCTTTCTTCCTCCACAGTTTTGGGGAAAGAAATCCACTTTATGCACAGATGTTCCTCAAATACATCTATGATTTCTTTAAGATATTTGCTCATTGTATATTGCGCCAGAGATACATCGCAGTCCTTCCCTATGACCGTTTGGTACCCTCCTTCGGCAAAGAAACGCAAAGCTGCGCTTAGTTTCACAATTGGAGGAACTGCAAACGATTTCATTCTTGGCTGACTATGCAAAGTTAAAACCTCCAGCAAATATTTTAAAGCAGGCTTATTTACCCTGTAATACTTTTCAAACCTTTGAAAAAAAAATTCTGATTATTAAATATGTAAAAAAGTTTATACGTTTGCTCACAATGTTTGCGGCAACTCAAGTGGGTTTGATCCATGGCGCAACTGTCTTCTTGCAATCCTTTGCTCGTTTTTGGAACGCTGTTCTTCAGCGTGCGTGTCTTCGGCTACCACATAAATTGCCAAACTAAAATTTTTAAGAATCTTTTTTTATTTTTAATTAAAAATTCTTATTTTTACTTTATTTTTTTGTTTTTATGAAAATGTTTTGCAAATTTTCTTCTTTTCCTGCACGTTTTAAGTGAACACAACACAGCTCAAAGCAAAACAGCTGACTTAAATTCGAAATTCCCTTTCATATAATACTCTTCTCCCTGTCTGTTCATAATAGGGAAATCATATTGCCGTGAAAATGGATTCACCGGGAGTTGAATTCACCGGGAATGTTTATAATTGGGCTGATTAAAATTTAAAACAAGGCTGTTAAAGCCGATATATGTTTCTACTCTTAAAGTCTGCCTTATTAAAGTTTGGTTCCAGCTTATATACAACCTATGAAAATAACTCTTAGCCTCTCTAACTTATTCTAGCTTACCGATACTACTTCATTTGTTTCATTCAGTGTCGTGAAATTGGCAAACAGTAACCAATCACAAATCAATATGCTTAAATGCACTCCATTCAATTTGACACTTATTCAAGATTGAAATTGAGTTTATTGAACTTAAGGCAAACAATATTGTGCTTGGCCAACACGTGTCGACTGCATTTATTAATGTTACAGTATTTCCAAACTACTTGTTCTATTTATGTGTCATTAATATAGTGTGTGGCCATCAGATGCGATACATGTTTACTATTGTTTGATTGATTGAGAAAAATTATGGGAGTTATTTTTCTTTTCAATTTCATAACACCATTACATTCTTGCTTATACTAGTATATGTTATAATAATTTATTTATTTTTTACAGTATTCATAATTTTATTTATTTAATTGTTACAATATTTTGGTAAGTGGTGATCTTAAGTATTATTACAAATATTTTTGTTTATTTTTTTATAATGTATTAAATTTTTTTAAATTATTGTTATGAAATTCTTTTTGTTTTCCATTATAGTCTATTGTACTGTTTACGCCATTCTCACTTATTAGTCTAAAAGGTCTTTTATATGGGCTTTGACCCTTTTTCCTATTTTCTAGTCTTATTAATACTAAGTCTCCTACGTTTAGACTAATATTATTTTTTTATCATTTTAAATTCTTTTTTGTTTTGTTTTGTTTTTACTACTAACTCTTTTGCTCTATTTAAAGCAAATTGTAATTTCAATCGTAATTCTTGTAAGTAGTCTTCATAATTATAAGTTTTTGTTTCATTGTTTAGCATATCAGAGGGAAGACATGGCAATTTTACATATACAAGTTCAAAAGGTGTGTATCCTGTATCGATGTGTGGTGCCGTATTGTAGGCAAAAGTGAAATAAGGAATCCACTTATCCCATTCATAATCATTTGCGGTTGTTAACAAAAATTCATTAAGAACCCGTTTCTTTCTATTAACCCTAATGTTTCATGGTAGTATGGTGTTGAAAATACTTGTTTGATTTTTAATAATGAGCATATGTTTTTCATAAGTTCATTTGTAAATTCTGTTCCTCTGTCGGATTTAAGTACTTTGAACTGACCGTATCTTACAACTAAATGTTCAACTAATGTTTTTGCTGTGACAAGTGAATCTTTTGTCGGCATTGGGTGTGCAACGACAAATTTTGTCAGTTCGCATTGCATTGTTAAGATGTAGCGGTATTCGTTTGAGATTCTAAGTGGACCTACGGTGTCAGTTGAAATCACTTCAAAACTATTAATTGGTGTGTCTGTTAGTGTAAGTGGTTCTTTTATGTGTTTTGTTTTTTTTAATTTTGTTACAACTTTTACAATAAGATACGAATTGTTTTACCATCTTGTTCATGTTCTTCCAGATGTATCTTTGTTTTAATTTAATGATTGTTTTTCTTATTCTTGTCCAGCTTGAGTGGTATTGTGGAATCGGTCAATTAGTTTATACTTTAAAATACATCTATTATTCTTTTTGGGGCATTATATATTATTATTTTTAATTGAGGACTTTCGTTATTTCTTATTATCTTTGCATATGCTCCTTTTAATCCTTCCATACTTTAAATAGTTCATCATTATTTGCTAGCGCTAATTCTTTTATATTTTCTTTCTTGATTTTAAGTATCCGTTTTCTCAGAATCGAATCTAGTTTCTCTGATTTATCGCTGAATCTTGCATGCTTATCATTTTCATTATTCATATTCTTAGGATGTAACTTCTTCCTAGTCGAATCTGGTTTCGACGGGTTATCGTTACAACCTTTATTCTTATTACTCTTATCTTGGGTACGTAATTTCTTTATAATCGGATCTGGTTTCGATGAATTATTATTACGCCCTATGTGCACAATATTATTTTCAATAATTATATTTTCATTCACTATGTCTTCAGCTTTATTAAATTGCAATTTCTTCATATTCTTGATGTCATTGATGGATATACATTCCCATATTTGAGGTTGATCAGACTTCTAAGAAATGCATGTTTCCATACTATTTTCTTCCGTGCGCGCTCTATTTTTATTTGCCTCATTTGCTATCTTATTTTCTTCTTTATTTCTCATAGCCCTTGTAGTTATCAGTATTTTTTTTTCTTTTATCATTTTCTTTTGGTATCATTTGTTTAAATATTTCTGAATGTAATTCTATCCTGGAAAGTGCGTCGGCATTTGTATTCATCTTTTCTTTTTATAAACAATTGTATAATCATAGTCACTTAAATCTAGTCTAAATCTGGTAATTTTTGATCAAGGATTTTTATACGAAAATAGTGAAAGTAATGGTCTGTGGTCTGTTACCACTATGAATTTTCTGTCATATAAGTAAGGCTTGAAAAGTTTATGCTCCAATGAATTGCTAACAATTCTTTTTCTATAACCGGCTTATTAATATCATACTTTTGTAGATTTACTTGCGTAAGATATTGGTAAATCTTGACCTATTTCACCTTGGGATAATACTGCTCCTAATACGTAATTTGATGCGTCTTTTGTCAAAATGAAAGGTTTATCAAAATCTGGGTATTGTAATACAGGTGGATGTATTAGTTTTTCTTTCAATTGTTCAAAAGCATGTTGGCAGATGAACTTTGTTGATTTCTTTAATAGCGCGTTCAAATGTTTTGCAATGTCGGCAAAGTTTGGTATGAATTTTCTGTAGTAATTGCAAAATGTTACGAACCGTCGTACTTCGTCCGCGTTTTTTGATATTGGATAGTTTTTTATTACATCATATTTGGATGGGTTTGTTTTTACACCGTCTTTTGTTATTTAATGTCCAAAATACTATACTTCTGGTTTTAAAAAACAACATTTCTTTGGATTTAGTTTTAGATTGTATTTTTGTAATCGGTCTAGTACTTTTATTAAATTTTGATTGTGGTGATTTAGACTACAGCCGTATACAATTATGTCATCAACATAAAGAAATGCTTCGGATTCTAATCCCGATAGTGCTATTTTAAGCATTCGCTGAAAACTGTTGGAAGAAATCTTTAGTCCAAATGAGAGTCTTTTAAATTGAAAATGTCCCTGTTATGTGGAAAAAGCTGTCATTGGTCTGTATCCTTTATTTAACTCAATTTGATGAAAAGAGCTAGTCATGTCGAGTGTAGAAAACCATTTTGCTCTACTTAATTTGTCTAAAATGTCTTCTAATCTAGTTAGAGGAAATTTTTTATTGACAATTTTACCATTAAGCTTTCTAAAATCTACAACAAGTCTACATTTCTTTTTATCTTCTATATTCTTCTTTAGTACCTAAAGGAGTGGAGAATTATATTGGCTAATTGATGATTCTATTATTTCGTCATCAAGAATTTTCTATACTTGTTCTTTTATTACGTCAGTATGTGAGTGTGTTAATCTATAGTTTTTTATGTAAACTGGTATGTTGTCTCAGGTCGTGATTGTTTGTTCATAAAAAATTTTGACGGTTAATTTTCCGTCTTCAAAATGAAAAATATGTATATTGATATTGGTTAAATATTCCTTATAATTGTGCTTTTGTAAATTCGTCATTATTGTCTAATTGCAGTTCCTTCACTATTCTTTTAAAACGTTTGTTATTGCTCACATTATTGTAACTTAATATCTCATAATTTTTAAGTGGGTCAGTCTGGAGTTGAATGCCTTTTCTTGTCACAGTTTCGTTAGTTGTGTTTAAAATTTTTACGTGTGTCATTCCGCTTTTTGGTGCTATTGAATTAGTTAAAAATATTCCCTCTTGTGATTGTTTATTAAATAACTATGACGCAATCTTCATTAAGCTCTAATTTTTGTGGTTTGTATAATTTCTGTTCTGGGCGGAATTGTTATTTGTAGTGAAGAAAATGGTTTTGATTGCATGGGCAGAATTATGGTAGAATCATTTATAAATAAAGAAATTGTAATTGTCTCGCAATCAATTTTACAAAGATATTTTTGTAGAAAATCTCTACCAATTACGCCATCTGTTTCAATAGGAAAATCTGAATTTACTAGATGGGAAGAATGTTTACATTTTTCATCTGGTAAGGAAAGTTCAAGATATATTGTGCCTAAAGGGTATATTTCCTCCTTTGTGATTCCAGTAAGTTTACATTTTTGTTCTGGGTTAAATGGTTCGCCTTCAAACTCCTTAGACATGCGAAAAAGTAATATGTCAGCGGCTGTGTTGTTTCTGTTTATGTCGTCTTGATTATTGTAAAAGTTTCTTTTTTGATTGTTATTAGTTCTATTGTGACTGAAATTTGTATGTCTATTATTGTTGAAATTATTGTTCCTAGAAAAATTTGTGTTCCTTGTTGAATTACTGCTATTGTGGTGGTTGATATTTCTTATGTAATTGTTTCTGTTAAAGTTTTGATTGTTGTAAGGGGTATTATTGTTGTAGTTAGTGAACGTGATGTTGGTTCTGTTGTGATTTTGTGATTGATACCGTGGTTTTTCCTTTCTTATATGTAGAATCGCGTTATTAGTTGCCTTATTTTCATTTTCAAGTTCAATTGCAAGTTCTGATGCTTCTCGCAATATGTTTGGTCGCAACGCATATATTGTCGATTTAAAGCGCTAATTTATTATTTGATTTAATTATTATGTTCTTTTCTGCTGTTAAGGCAGTATTTCCTAGTTCTTCTATCCCTAGTTTGTTTAGGCTGTCTATTATATGTAATATTTTGTCTTTAAATAAATTAACTAGCATTTCCCTTGGAACAGTGTACTGAGCTTGTTTTGTAACCCTGGTGTTGTTTTAGTGGTTTTGTACCTTTCTTCTAGCAATTCCTTTAATGCTTCAAAACCTTCTGGTTTGATATAACTTCCTATCGCTGTTCTAACGTTAGATGTTAGTTTAGCATACTAAATGTATTGCAGAAAATCTATTTTTGATGTGTCTTATCAAGTTTTGTTTATCAGCTCTGCTGTTATTAAAAAGTTTCAAGCTCTACGTAATTACCAGTAAACAAAGATAAAGCTTTTGAAACGGTTTGTTCAATCAATTGAACACTTAAATTATAGACTTTAAATATTTTTTATAATTTTTAATTTTAGTAAAAAGTTAATACAGAATTATAAAAAATAAAAATTTTGGAAAAAAAGTCTTCAAAGGCTTAAATAAATAATTCGTATTATAAGTGCCAATGTTCGGCAAATATACATATTGTTACGTTAATATAAATTTATAAACGTTTATTTTACTAAGTTCCTTTATTGCAAAATAAATAAACACAATTTATTTACTACTTTAATTAAATTACACTTTTATTAGACGATTATTCACTTATTCGCGATTAGAATACAAAAATACGCGACGGCAACTTCACCACTGTTTAACAAGAGATTTTCACTGGTTGATGTTTTCACTAAGAATGAATCAGCATGTATGGCCGTTGTTTTTATATACCCAATGTTAAGGCTCTTGAATATACTAGAACTTGCTCCATCTGTTGGTAGAATATTTCTTTACTACGCATTTATCATTTGAGATACATGATGATTGTTACTTGATTCCAGAACCTTCCATTATTATTTTGAATTTATTTTTACATGCTGTCTATTTTTATTAGTCGTTATGTAGGTGTTTGTGTAGTTGTGTGTTGCGTTTGTTTTTATTGCTTTATGTTAGTTGTTTTTGTTTTGTGATTAAGAAGTTTTTGTAGAAACTTCTGGCGTTGTAAACAGACACAATAGAACATTTAGTTTTACTTTGATGGTGACAATTATTTTTATTTCTTTTTGTGACATAAATAAAGCATCTTCGCAACACTGCCGCCCACTTAAGCCTTTTCGTCCGGAATAGGCTCAACATTACCTTTGCCATATTTGGCCAGCCGTTCCACGTGAACAACTTTCATTTTTGACCTCGGATTATGGTATCTCTGTATCCGGTAAACCACATCATTAAATTTCTTGATCACCTTGTATGGTCCCTCCCAGTGAGTTTGCAGTTTAGTAGACAGTCCTTTCTTGCGTTGTGGGTTATATAGTGGAGCCATTTGTCCTTCAGTAAATCACTCCGTTTTTGCCACTCGATCATATTTGGCTTAAATTTTATCGCTGGACATTTTAATGCGGTTACGGACAAACTCATAAAGCTCATGCAGGTCTTTTTGTGCTTGGGAAACATTTCCATTGCCTTAGTCTGCAGTCCCCGGTTTAATACCAAATTATAAATCTGCTGACAGTTTAGTTCTGTCCCGAACAAGATTTTTGCTGGATTACGTGAGGTTGAATCATGTACAGCTGACCGATAAGCTAGTAAGAAGTTTGGTATATGCTCATCGCAATCCTTTTGGTGTGCACAGACCACTTTTCTGAGATATTCCTCTAGGGTACGATTAAATCTTTCTACCATGCCATCAGACTATGGATGCAGCGGCGTCGTTCTCGTCTTTTTGATACCATATACGTCGCACATCTCTTTGAATATGAAATTTCGTCCCTGGTCTGAATGCAGTTCTAGTGGAACACCCAATTGTTCACAATGGCATACACTTCAGGCCATTTGCTAAAATAATCTATAACCTCTAGTACATGTCGATTTTCAGCATTACTAACAGGGAAAGGACCTGCTGCATCAATAGCTTGCCACGACTCTTTCTTGTAGGACCCTTGGCCGCAATGCACTCTTCGCAATTTGCTATGCAATCGGCTACGAATTGTCGGCAGCCTGCCAGTAAAATCGTTGCTTTATTTCTTCCACCGTTTTTGTTATCCCCATATGACCCCCGCTGGAGCCATTATTAAACTGCTTCATTACCTCGTTCCTTTTAGAAGGTGACACGACAATTAAGTATGTTGTTGTTTTGCCATCTGTGCTTTCCCAAGATCGGAATAAGCAGCCATCTACCACTTTCAGGCTACTCAACTCAGCCCAGTACGGTTTTGCTAGGCGGCCTTCTGCCGATATTTCGTTATGGCTCGGTCTTCTGTTATTTTGCTTAGCCAATAGAATTTTTGCCAAAATTGGGTCCTTATTCTGTGCCTTCGACCGGTCTTCGCTTGACTTAATTTGTGCAGTGCTTGCACTCAACATTTCATGGCCGTCTTGAAAAGGCATCAGCGTTGTTGTGTTTTTAGCCTTTACAATGCACAATGCTCAAGTCATAGATTTTGGTTTTTTCGTCCGTTTAGTGTCCTGCTGTGGCGCAGCAGATCTTGAACTTTTCTTTCTAGATCTGCAATTGCGCTGGAAGTGGCCGACTTTACCGCAATCAAAGCATTTGGCACGAGACGTACTACTTTCCTCCTTTATCATGTGTTTGACAATCTCCATTATGTCGCTCCTTTTGTCGCCGTGGTTATAATTATCAGTCTCAAGACATCGCACATTGTACACCTGTTTCCTGAAGATGACTTTTGCGGTCTCCTGTGCTAGCGCGTACGAGACGGTTTCTACAAAGGTTGATTTTTTCATAGCACAAACAGCATATTTCACATCTAAGTCGCAAATGCCATTCACAAATGCTTCAATCTTGAAGCGATCCAGGAACGGATGATATTCACCTGGGTAAGCCAAATGCACCAAACGTTTAATTTCCATAGCGAAGTCTTGCAGTGTCTCGTTTGCTTTCTGCACCCTACCTCGTAACTCCATTCCGTAACGCTCTCTTTTGTGCTCAGTTCCGTACTTGCGTTGTAAAGCTGCCATTATATCCTGATATTTATTTCTGCATCCGGCTGGTAAGCATTTGAGTATCTCTGCTGTTGCTCCCTTTAAGGCCAAAATAAGCTCTATAGCTTTTTCATCATTGTCCCATCTATTCTTGTTGGCCACTGTTTCGAACTGAAACTTAAAAACATTAAAAGGTGCGCCGCCGTCAAAGCTCGGTATATTTATCTTGCTAGCATGCTCAAAGATAACCCTCACTGGTCCTTCTTGAATTTGTAGATCGCACATTTGCACTTTTAATTCATGCAATTCTTTGTCCAATTTTCTCTCTAAGCCGGACAATTTTTCATCAAACTTGCTGACTCTTATTTCCACGACGTCCACTCTTTTGCCGAAGACTTCTGTTATTTTTGGAAATTTCTTGCTAACCTCTGCTAAAAGCCGTTCCCCGTTTATAGTAGAGCTTTCTAGTATTGCTTTTTGAAGCTTCTGGTTATTTTCTTCCATTTTCTTTATTTGGTTGTCCTGCTTCTGGTTATTTTCTTCTATTTTATTCATTATCAGGTCGCTCTGCTTCTGGTTATTTCCCTCTATTGTATTTATCATCTGGTCGCTGTGCTTCTGGTTGTTTTCTTCTATTTTCTTCATCATAGCTGCAAACATAGAATTCAAGTCCATAACGCTGTTTGTTGCTGGGGTACATACTTCAATTTTTTCTTGTTCTTCTTTTTCTCCGAATTCGTATGTCCCAATATTATTCTTCGCTGCTTGAATTCGTCTATCAACCGCATTTGTAATTCCGCTTTGTTGCCCACTGTTGGCAGATCCTTTTTATTCAGCTCCATTTTTAGCTGCTCAACCTTAAGCTCGTCAAATTGCATTGTGATTTATTTATTATTTGCAATTTCACTTCTGACACCAATTGTTACGTTTATTTAAATTTATAAACGTCTATTTTATTGAGTTCTTTTATTGCAAAATATATCAATACAATTTAATTACTTCTTTAATTAAATTGCACTTTAATTAGGCGACTATTTACTTATTCGCGATTAATACACAAAAATACGCGATGGCAACTTCACCGCTTTTTAACACAAGATCTTTACTGGTTGATGTTTTCTCTAAGAATGAAATCAGCCTGTATGGCCGTTGCTTTTGTATACCCAATGTTAAGGCTCTTGAATATACCAGAACTTCCTCCATCTGTTGGTAGAATATTTCTTTACTACGCATTTATTATTTGAGACACATGATGATTGTTATTTGATTCCAGAACCTTCCATTATTTTGAATTTATTTATACATGCTGTCTATTTCTTATTAGTCGTTATGTAGGTGTTTTAGTAGTTGGGTGTTGCGTTTATTTTTATTGCTTTACGTTAGTTCTTTTTGTTTTGTGATTAAGAAGTTTTTGTAGAAACTTCTGGCGTTGTAAACATACATAATAGGTCATTTCATTTTATTTTTTTGGTGACAATTTTCATTGCTTTTCATGACCTAAATAAAGCATCTTCGCAATAGTATTTTAGAAAAAATAGTCAAAATGTATGAAATAAATTTGTCATTAATTTCTCAAAAAGTCTTTCACACACACGTACAGAGGACGAAAAACGATTAAAATGTATTAAGTTATTTTCTTAAACTCTTTTTGAAAACAGTTAAAAAGATAATTTTGCAAAACTAAAAAAACCGTCAAAATGTATTAAATAAGTTTTTTATTAATTTCTCACAAAATATTTCGCACACACGTACAGAAACGAAAAACGAATCGAAAGTATTATGAGTTATTTTATAACTTATAATACTTTCGATTCGTAGTCATAGTGGTAAACACGTTGACTACAAACCTGGTTGGCCAGGATTCAACCCCTGCGACAACTAAAAATAAATTTTGTTTGTGTTTAATAGTATAAATACATATTAAGAATTAACATTAAACATGCAGCCGCCTTCGTCGGTATTTCTTCATAGCATATTCGCCAGCGAATGTCTATCTTTCTCTTTTCACCACCTGTCTTGTCTCTTATCTATCCAATTTCTAAAAAATATAGCACGGTTACGAAAATAACTAAGTAGGCATTATTACCTCAGGTTCTACTTCTCTTAAAAAAAAATACTTTCTGAAAAAAATTAAGTAGCATATTCCAAAAAATCGCCAAAATGTATTAAGGCAGCTTATCATTTATTTCTCAAAATATATATCGCACTACCTGTGGGCGATAGAGAACAAAGATATTAATCTAACGTGCTACCAGTTAATCTTCTTAAAAACTTTCATCAAAATACAGTAAATAAATATTTTTAATATTTACAAAATATTTTTTAAATAAACTTGAAAACAAGACAATCGCTGTCAAATAAAATAATTTTAAATTTTTTTTAAGCATTACCTAAAACAAAAGTCAATAAAGAAATAACTTGCGTAATATTACTTTAATAGATGGTATATTAAATTAAGTGTTTCTCACACAGGGATTAAGTACGGGACATAGAAGTAAAACTCCACATAAAACATTCAAAATTTTGGGCTATTTCAGCATGGGACATGGTAAGATATTTATACACAAACGTAAATCAGCCAATGCGGAATGATGCTCTAAAATCAGCATCTGATTTTAAGCCTTCGAACTGCAAATAAAATTTCATGTGGTAGATAGAACAACTTAATGTTTAATTATATCTTACTCAAAAATATTGAAAAATTGTTCATATTCCATATTATTAGAATATTTCTTTAATATTTTGACATTAAAGGTTAATCAAACTGAACAACCTACTGAATTCGCCTATACTGCCACCTGGTAATTTATTTGCCTTGGTTTGCTTTGTATATTTTCAAAGCAAATAAAAATTTTATTCGCTTCAACCATTTGTTTTTGACACGGCCTCAAGGCGAATTAATACAGGTGATTGCACGGCTACAATAATGCAACAACACAAAAACAACAGGGAATTTGTTGCTAAAAATTCTATGTATGTTGACAAAAAAAATTTAAAAGAAAACAAACATAAGAAATTGGAAAAAAATTAGACAAAAGTATTTCCTTATGTTTCTTAGCAGAATTCGGCGGTGATGCATTATGCAAGAAATACACGTTGTGACCTGTTGTACAACTTGAGAAGGTTGTAAAACAGATTGCAATGTTTTTCGTGTAATTGTATGAAGTTGTGTGTTGGTTGTAAGAAAGGTCAAAAAGTTTTGATTTTTCGGCAAGTTGTACAACTCAGTCACAACGTTATTGGACATATCGCACAACATTATTCTATTGTACTTTCATTTTTGTAGTGCTAACATAGCAAAACACAGCGCAAAAGTTTTCTATACATTTAAAGAAAATTAATAAATGAGGTTTTCAAAAGTTTGTTGTCAGAATATTTTTTTTTTACTAGTATTAACCACTACTTTGACCACTTTCGCTTCTTTCTTAGCTTTTGTTTGCATTCTTTTTCTTCTTGGTCAAACACTTCATCGATTACAACATACGAAACAAAATTGGAAAACATCTTACTGTTATGGCTTCTATATATATAAAATAAAGTTGTGCTGCGCGATTGTATGCAAGTTGCATAATATATAGACGAAACACCCAACTTGATTACTAGCAAAATTGTACAACATGTCGCAACGTATATGGCTTGCATTATATCTAAAGGTCCTAAAAATAAACTGGAAAAATATATTGAAGAGCAAGATAAAATAATACCGGAAGCCAAAAAGAAACTAAAAACGATTTTAAACATTATGCAATGATCACCTACCTACTTGAAATCCTTTGTTCTATTTACGTGCGGATACATATCAAAAGGAGCTACTGGCATCAATTATATTCTTATTCGACATTCATTACAGTAAAAATTCTCCTTATATGGCTATAAGGTCTGTTGTAATGTTACTTTTCTACAAGTAAGTTTTGCTCTTTCTATAGCAGCATACGAAACTTGGAAGGAACACAAGAGAAAACGTTTTAAACCTAAAAGGTCTCCTTGACGATTTTTCCATAATCAGACATTTATATGCTGTTCATGCATGCAGCAATTTTCAAATTATAACAATTAAGTCCATTATTGAGACTAAATTTTCATACAAAAATTACAATTTACTTATTGCCAATTAAGAGATAATTGTTTCAATAATGAGTAAAATTTATAATACAACACTGTTAGAAGTGTGTTTAGTAAAAAGAACAACACTAACTAAACATGCTTTTACAACAACAGTACTTATTGAACACACTTTGTTGAAATTTGACAAAAAAAACGTCAACAAAAAGTAAACAAAGAAAAAAATGGAAAAACAAATTGCGGGTGAGAAATTTATTAATATTAAATTTATAAACAAATAGTTTATTATTAATAACTATTTTTTTAGAACCAGGTGTTAAGTCCAAGAAGAAGAGGATGCTGTGGAATGAGGCCAGCGAATCAGCATTGTTGGATATGTGGCCCAGCAAATTAGATGGTCTTCGTGGGCAAAGGAAAAACGCCCACGTTTATGCTGAAATGGCTGATGAGCTTAACCAGCTGGGGTATTTCTTTAGCCCACGAGATATCCAGGTAAAATTGCAAAATTTTACACAGCGCTACAGGTGAGTACAAATTAATTTAGCCTAATTACACAGTACTCTGGGTGTTACTGTTTTTCAGCTGTATGAAAAGAATTAAAAGTGAGCACCAAGCATAAAATGTATGTTACCCAATGGTATAATGATGCTCACTAAATAATTTGTTCTTCTGCAGCTTTAAGCCAAAATAGTGGTCTTCAGAGTTATGTAGAAACTTTTTCAATCTTAAAATTTTTGCAGAAAAGAAAAGGCAGCAATGGGCGTATCAGGCGGATCACCATCTCCATGGGCACACTATGCCACAGTACACCAGATTATTGGAGGGTTCAAGGCCAATATATACACGCAGTTGACGCTGGAAAGCATTGACGGTAAGTGTTTTTTATTATTAACAAAATTTTTCCAATTAAACAAAATAAATTCAGTGGCATATTGTATAAATATTTATACACAAGAATGAATACGATATACATATTTGTTTTTTATAATTTTACTTTATTTTTATTAATTTTGTTGTTTTGTTATAAAGTATTTGTTTCTGATTTTGCAATGATTTTCTATAATAAAAATATAAAATATTAATGAAAATTGTGTAGGTACTTACTAAAATAGTTACATAAGTTTTCCCTTATAGCTTCAGCGGTTGGCTCGTTATCACCAATAGTTACATTGCTTGTGGGACTTTCTCTACTTCTTTCTAGTTCCTGAAGATTTTCGTCATTGTGGTTACAATTGAACTCCCAGAATGACGATTGGCGATTCTATAAATCGGAAATGCAATAACGGATTTAAACAACATTCTCTAGTTTTACTTACTAATTTCCATAAAGACTTTCGGCATGAACTTTCCTCTAATATTGAAAAAAGCAAGAGCTGCTGCTTCCTCAAACTCAGCAGGATTTCCAAATTTTTCTTTTTTCTTTTTTTAAGAATATTTAATTTGGAATCAAAACTAGATTGCACTATTTAAAAAAGTTCTATCTTTCTATTGTATAAAAGACAGGCTTTTTTTAAAACAATTTGTTTTTCCATTTTGTATGCTAAAAACCACAAACATACAAAGTAAAAATGTAACTTTTTTTCAGCTGTCAAATGCTAATTGTCGTAACAATATTGTGTATGTATGAACACTAAAAATAGATTGGCAATTAACTGAATATTGTTTCAATTAAAAACGCATGTATGAATACCATATTACGAGACAAATAGAAAATGAACAAAATGTTTCCCAGTGTATATTGTGTTAGGAAATACGTAAGAATACTATTCTAACGCCATGTGTCCACTTGTCTCGTTGAAACAGTATTTTGGATTGGTTAAACGAAAGTGATGAATGCCCTTTATGTAGGGAGACATTAAAGAAATCTTAAATTGTGTAACTACAAAATTATTTATGACTTGCAGTGCCCACAACTTCGTCCACGTTCCATTTCTAATTTTCTTAAAATTAAAATTTAGAAAAATGTGATTCTGTTTTGTACAATTTTTTTAAGATATTTAAATATTTCATTTTTTTCAAAAAATCAAAATACATGCTGCGGCTCAAAGAATTTGACAATATAAAAACACACACACAATCTTTAAAACCTTGTAATTTGATCCATGGTTATTTGATTCCAAGTTTCTATGCTGCATTATGAAAGCTGACAAATAAATAGCTGCTTATAGTTCATGTTGTTGTTGGCTATTTAAGGGTGGTTTGAAGTAAACACACACTTATCTGTTTTGTTTTTACAATTTTCACTTATATTTATTGTTTTTATTTTATTTTTTTTTTTTTTACCGGTATAATTATATTTTAACTTACGTATTGTTTAATATTGCTAAATTATTATTTTCTTAGTTTTTCTTTTGTTTTTACACAATGCGCACTTGCTTATCTCACTTGTCTACTTTGTTTTAATTTGTTTTGTTTTTGTTAGCTGTAGCTATGTTTAGTTTACATATTACGCCATATACAGTTGTCAATACGGATTTGTTAGTGCATTAGTAGTAAATCTAATGTATGCTGGCAACTTCAACACCAGGGCTTTTTCATTTTTCATTCATGATCGTTAAAACTGATCTAGTGGAAACTGTTTATTTTAAATAATTATATTTATAAATGAAAATGAGCAATCGTTCTGAAATGATGATCGCCTGGTAGATGAAAATCTGAAGGTAAACAAGCATTAACATATAGATCGCCAAAGTAGAGAAGGAGAAGATAAAAAATAACCAAATAGGATAGAATATAGAGTAAATGCAAGATGTTCAAATGTTAAGAAGTCAGTTTTTATTACTTTTAAAAATCGAATGTTCTAGATTTAATTTAAGAAGGTTAGGCTAAAGACCACAAAAAAAAAGCAAGATGGCGAGTTGAAGCAATGTAGAAAGAATATTCTCGAAAAAATGAAAGAGAGAAAAAAAATATGGACGAGGCGGGAATGGATTAGAAAAAAAAATGGAATGACTTGGAAAAGTTGGAAAAGGCTGTAGCAAAATGAGAAAGCTAAGAAGTTTCGTTAGTTCAGAAGTGTCTTGTCTTTAAAAGTGTTAAGTGGTGTAAAAAAAATCAGTAGTGACTTTGTACGAAAATTTTATATTACAATTGTGAAAACGAACATAAAATCAGGTAAAGGATAACTAATATCATTTTTTTAATAAGTAAATAAAATAACTTAATATTCAAATAGTTATCCTGAAAAAAATTTCCTAGCAAAAATATCCTGGCAGGAAGTGAATAACTTTGGAAATTATATAATAAATCAAAAAAAAAAACGTAAGATTATTGTAAAGTTAAGTTGAGTGGAAACTTAGGTTTGTTAAAATTTTCAGCTGGCTACAAAATCAGTGTAGGGTAGTGAATGTTATGCCCTGGAGTAAGGAATAGTCAGAGGTTTCATCAGGACATAGAGGACCTCATGCAACCTACATACCCATAGATAGCCAGGTAACAATTTTTTTTTAATTATCTAAAAAAATGACACTTCAAAACAGCCTAAGGAAGTAAAGTTTTTTTAAAAAAAGGCACATTTAAAATTAAAAATCAAATTTGTTGAACTGAAAGATAAAGTGCAAAAAAAAAAATAAAAAAGGATAAAAATTGTTTTCAAGAAAAAAGTAAAAGTTAGCTAGACACTTTGAAGCCTGTAATATTTATTCGTAGTATTAAGTTGATTATTAATTTTTTTATTTATATATTTGTTTTATTTAATTTTTATTTTTGTTTACACGCATTTTATTCTATTTTTATATAAATTTTATTTTTGTTATTCGCGGGTTAATTTATAAAAACAGTAACGCCTAAAAGCATATAAGAATAATTTTGCTTCTGTTTTTTTATTTGATTTATGTTTCTATGTTCCCATAGAGGGCAGTACCTTTTTCAGATAAATTTTTTTGTCAAAGGAAATGAAAATATAATAAAAAGCCCAGCAGACAATATTAGTTCAAATAGAGAGCGAATACTTAGTATTTGAAAAAAATCAGTACTTTTATTTTTACTAGCCTTAGGGAGCTCCTTTAGGTTAGGTTTTAAGTGATAGGCACCTGAAATAATTATTTTTTTTGAACTAATAGGGTAGGCGGCAAAATATAAGATACACTTATATATATTTTGTTAATATTGTACCTCGATTATTAAAAAAGAAAAAAACAAAAATTTATTAGAATAAAGTTATTATTTCAATTATTTTTATTGTTGAGAATTCAAAATTTTTTATATAAATTTATGTTATAGATGTTATATGTTTAGGATTAAATTTCAATTTTGCTTTCTTTTATATAAAAATATTAATTTTTAAATTGTTTAATCTTAAGGATATTTTATTTAATAAAATTATGATTTATAAGGTTTAAAAGGAAAAAATGGCACGAAGGTGAGTTAAAGCTGGAGAAGGGAGTTGGATGTTATAAGGGGTCACAAAGCTGAAGTATAAGGATTTTTTTTGTGACACGGTTGGGAGGGCAAAACAGGTTTACATCAGCCTGAAAAGAAAAGGATGTTTTGTTTCTGTGGTATGCGTTTGTTTTCGTTTTTTTAATATATTGGACAGCGTACCCAGTGGGAGGGTTGGAACCTGCTGAGAGGTGCTCGCCGGAGAAATTAGGGTTGAATGAGCTAGCTTGAAAACACACTGGTCCCTACGGGTGTTACATAAATGGCGCCCAATGAAATAAACCAATAGAAGTTTTGAATATAGCCCAACGAAGGATTCGCTAGATCAGCGTTGAAAACTTAAATACTATTAGTAACCCTTAAATGAATTTGAGCCGTTTAAGGGTAGTACTAGAATTATTGATGGTTTGAAAGCTTGATAGGCGAGGTGTTCGGCCAGTTCTATGGGAGGAGAGTGCAATATTTTAAAAAATTTTATTTTAATTGTCTAATTGTATTGCGTCACCTACCTTGTTTATTTTTCGTTCATTTTGTTTAATTTTGTTGAGATTTTGAAAATTAATGGCAGCATCGGTAGTCGCCTATAAAGAAATTTTGTTTCGAACACACAGGGACTGTAGTACCGAGGGTCATTAGGGATATTCTCATAACTCATGATTTAGGTAATTGTCACGAATTATGACCGTATGAGGAGGACTCGTACAGTTTTTCTATTTAGAAATTGATTTCATGCCACATAACAATCACTCCCAGTTGTAATGACCATTCCTCCAACCGCTTTATTACCTTCATGCCAAAACCACGAAGATAGAGTATTGAAACTGGCAGAGTTTTATAGAAAATTAGTAAATCAAAGTTTAATACAATAAATATTTTTATTATTATTACTATTTCTATTATTATTTTTTTTATTATTTTTATTATTGTTATTAATTTTATTACTTACTATTATTATTATTATCGTTATTATTATTATTATTATTATTATCATTATTATTATTATTATTATTATAATTATTATTATTATTATTATTATTATTATTATTATTATTATTATTATTATTATCACTATTATTATTATTATTATTATTATTATTATTATTATTATTATTATTATTATTACTATTACTATTATTTTTGTTATTATTATTGTTACTATAATTATTATTATTATTATTGTTATTATTACTATTATAATTATTATTATTATTATTATTATTATTATTATTATTATTATTATTATTATTATTATTATTATTATTATTATTATTATTATTTATTACTTATTATTATTATTATTATTATTATTATTTTTAATACTATTATTATTATTATTATTATTACAATTGTTCGCTTATCAAATATCCTGTAAAATTCTTCTTTTTGGTCCTTAAATAGAATTCACCTAAACAGAAGCTGGATACTGGTTTTATTGTCTTTATTAGTTAAAAAGTTACAGAGTTTTGGCCAATAAAAAACGTTTCTGAACTACTGTGCGGCGTTTGATATCGATCGAAATTTACATTTAAATTCTTTAAAAATTTCAATCGGTATCGAATGCCGTAATTTGCGCCCAGGGTAAAAATTCAACAATATAATATTAAATATGAAATTCATTTATAATATTGAATATGGAATTTTTCCTCTATGGTATGACCAGCACCGACTTAACTTACTAAGGATTTTCTGCATAGCTGGCCTTGGGCCGGGCGCAAAGATTTTCTCCTCTATGGCATGACCAACACCGGCTTCGTTTACTATGAAGATTTTCTGCTAAGTCTTTTTTCGTATAACATTGCCACTTTATTTATTTGATATAGGAATTATTTTTGTATGGAAAACTTTTTTATGGTCGTTACCTCTTTTTTATTTTTTTTTTTTTTTAATATTTTCCTAATTGAGCAGGTATTGAAATTACCTTTCCAATGATACCCATATTGCCTCACTCCACCACAAAATATTCGACATATGCCATGCTGTAGATACAAATTTTGGAGGCCTGTAACTCCGAAACTAAGGGTCAACCCCAAATTTTCCATTTAACATTTTTTGCTTAAAATTAACACATTAAAAAATGAAGCAAGAGAAAAAATCAAACTCTGAGAAATGGTGAACGTTTTTAACAGAGTTGCAAAAAACGGAATATTTTTGGTGCTTATAACAAATATGTAAACAAAATTTGAGAAAAAATAAGCGTTACAATTCATCAAATTTTAATGAATTGTAAAATACAAAATTGAATTCGGAAGCTTAAAGCTTGTAGAATCTAATTTTTTGGTTGAAACTTTCGCCATTTTAGAAATAAATGAGCTATACCTAAGACATTCAGTCATTAAGTGCAATGGTTTTTTTTAGTTATAAAACCCAAACTAAGACCCGCGCATCAAAACGCCTAATGCCAATCGATAGAGATTAAAAAAACGAATCAAACGTGGTCTTGGTTGTTTTCTAAAAAACTTTCTGGAAAAAGTTGTAGGGTAGCAAACTTTGGAAAATTATAAAAAACAAGTTAAAATATAATAAATTAGTATTTTGTTCATTACTCCAAAAGAACGAATGAAACGTGGTCTTGCTTGTTTTCTAAAAAGCTTTCTGGAAAAAGTTGTAGGGTAGCAAACTTTGGAAAATTATAAAGAACACGTTAAAATACATTAAAATAAATTAAATTTGTATTTTGTTTATTACTCCAAAACGAATTCGCGTGTACATATCGCGCTACCTGCAGTCGATAGAGGACAAAAGTATGAATCAAACGTGTTATTCCTTGTTGTCTAAAAAACTCTCTGGAAAAAGATGTAGGGTAGCAAACTTTGGAACATTATAAAAAACACGTTTATATATATTGAATTAGTATTTTGTTCATTACTCCAAAACGAATTCGCGTGCACATATCGCGCTACCTGTAGTCGACAGAGGACAAAAGTATGTCTCAAACGTGGTCTTGCTTGTTTTCTAAAAAAAACTTTCTGAAAAAATTTTTAGGGTAGCAAACTGTGGAAAATTATAAAGAACACGTTAAAATACATTAAATTAGTATTAAGTTCATTACTGCAAAACGAATTCGAGTGCACATATCGCACTACCTGCAATCGATAGAGGACACAAATACTAATCAGAAACTTTTTCGGAAAATTAAGTGTACCTTTTTTTATTCGCATTTTTGTCCCTTATCCTTTCTGGGTAGTGGGATAAGTACGCGCGAAACCGTTTTGGAGTAATGAATGAAATACTAATTTTATATATTCTAAGTTTTTTCGTAATTTTCGAAAGCAAACTTTAATAAATTTTTTCAGTAAGTTTTTCGGAAAATAACTTGTACCACGTTTATTTCGTATTTTTGTCCACTATCGATTCTGGGTAGTGGGGTATGTGAGCGCGAAATCGTTTTGGAGTTATGAACGAAATGCAAATTTTATTTATTCTGACGTATTTTCGTAATTTTCAAAAGTTTGATGCTGCACATCTCATTTCAGAAAGTTTTTCAGAAAATAAGTTACATCAAGTTTGATTCCTACTCTTATCCTCTGTCGATTCCGGGTAGTGGGTTATGTGCGCGCGAAATAGTTTTAGAGTTATTAGCAAAAAAAGTATTTCAGGAGGTTTTAACTAAGTAGGAATTTGTCTACCATATAGCTTATATATCACTGAATGATTAAAGTGACAACCTTTAAATTTGATTTTAACATCTTAGATGATTTCAATTCAATTGTTTAATCTAAAAAACATTAAGAAATCACTGTGAAAAATCGCATTAAATAATATACATTTTTTCTCATAATTTGTTTTTGAAGAGCACGTTGTACATACACACTCTCAAAAAACATGCTTATACGTATACAGAAAAATAAAGAAAAAACATAAACGCATGCTCAAACAAATGTAAACAACATTTGACAAAAAAATTGCGTTTTTTAATTTCATAAAATTTCGTCAATTTTTAGCGGAGTTTTTATTAAAAATCTAAATTAAAATGCCACAACGCTGTAGAACCAAATTTTCCGGTTGTCATTTCTGACATATTTGTAATAAGCGAGCTACACCTTAGGTATTTACTCTCAACGTAATATTGTTTTTGTCTTATTAATTCTAATCTAAAAATCGTAAAGCACCGCGATTAACATCAATCGATATGGGGAAGTGCTTTAAAATAGTAAAATCATTTTAATTACTTGCATTCATATAATATACTTTTACGAATTAACTATTCTAACGATTTGTCGTAATTTTCAAAAGTTAGTTGTTCAATAAAATTTTTCTAAAAGTTTTTTAGAAAAAAAGTTATACCACGTTTTATTTGTATTTTTTCTTCTATCGATTCTAGGTAGTGGGATATGTGCGCGCGAAACGGTTTTGGAGCAATGAGTAAAAAAGTGGTTATAGCTATTTGGACGATTTTTTATAATTTTTAAAAGCTAGCTGTTTAATAACGTGTTTCAGAAAGGTTTTTAGAAAATAGGTTATACAACGTTTGATTCGCTTTTTTGTCCGCTAATGAGTCTGGGTAGTGGGATATGTGCGCGCGATAGCGTTTTGGAGCTATGACTGAAGAACTAGTTTAAACTATTATGACCATTTTTTCTAATTTTCAAAAGTTTGCTGCTGCATAACTCACTATAGAAAGTTTTTCTTAAAATAAGTTATATTACGTTTGATTCCTACTTATGTCCTCTATTGATTCCGGGTAGTGGGACATGTGCGCACAAAATAGTTTTGGAGTTATTAGCAAAGGTGTATCAGGAGATTTTAACTAAGGAATATTTTGTCTTCCATATAGCTTATATATTACTAAAATCAATTGACAACCGTTAAATTTGATTTTACCACTTAAGACGCATCTAATTTTTTATTTAAAAAAATAATAACAAATTACTGAAAAAATTAATGTTTAATAATGTTCATTTTTGCTCATAATTTGTTTTCATAGAGCACGTTGTACCCATACACTCTCAGAAAAAAAAAACGTGTTCACACGTAAACGATAAAAGTACGCTCCATGCAACTCTGAAAAAAGTTTACCAAAACAAAAAAAAAATTTCCAAAAAGTTATTTTTCTTCTCGACGATTAAAATATGTGCATATTTTTATACATGAAGTTTGACCTGAGGTATACAGAGGTGAAACCCTTGGCACTTGAAAAACAATATAATCAGGTTTTCTGCAGGTTCTCAAGAAAGAGACAAATATAGTGCAATATTATTACGAACAAGGGACAATAAATAAAACTAAAACTAGATATTTTACAAAAGAACATAAAGCCAAAAAAGTTTTAGCCACAAAAAAAAATAATAAATTCTTTGAAAATAAAGAAATTAATTTTTAAATTGTTATAAAAATGTGGTATGAAGTGGTTTTACAAGAAAATTCCAGCATATGCAAGTGAAAACGTCCTTAAATCTACAGTGTTTTTTGAACGCAGAAATTGAGCTTTGTGGCAGAAATGCACCATCATTGTTGGTGTGTTAAGATATTAAATTAATCAAAAATTGGAAAAAAATGAATTTATAAAAACATGAATTGATTTTAAAACAATGTATTTACACCATTTGCATAAAGATTTTGATAAAAAAAATTTACGTAGTTTTCAAGATGTTGGCTAAGGTAGTAAAAACATATGAAGATTATTTGTTACACATAAGGAATTATAAGTGGGTTTGGAACATTTAATAGGCAGCAATTTATTAAAAGCTTACATGCATGGGTATGTAAAAATTTTCTATGACCAAATGGCAGATATAATTCTATCTCCTGATTTCTTTAACAGTTTCTTTATTTATGCTCGTGTGTATAACAAGGCCAAGTCCATTGTGGATCCCCTTTAAAAGTGAACATAAGCCTCGTGTACAACTAATACTAAGTAACCCAAAGTCAATCAGGAGTTGGCAATTAAAATTAAATGCTAATCGGCTAAACAAACTGCAAGACAAATACTAAATGTATTGGAAGACAATCGTTTTAAGACGTTACTTGAAAATGCTGACTTTAGTGTTAAAAAAATGCCGAGAATATAAATTTTTGAAATTTGGAAAAATCTAAACAAAGAAAAAAAGAAACGCATAGAAGTAGCAAGAGTTAATGAACTGCACGAAGAGGAGAATAAACCCTACGAAGGAAGTGATGATGATGAAGACGATAAAAAAATCTTTAGGACCCGACTGATCTGATGATGAAGGTGGTAAGGAGTTTAAAAAAATCTTATAAAGATGTCAAAAACAAAGAAAAAAAATTGGAAGCAATAAATCAAAGCGCTTTAAAAGTAATATGTTCATGTTGCTAAAAATGTTTTTAAAAGGTATTTATGTACTTGTTTCACGATCCAATTTAAGCTTGACAATGTTTTATTCTGAACCCATGAAATACATACAATATATTATCCGAATACTTGTATTATTAAAATTAAAGTATACAAAATATTATTACCTTTAGTTAACCTTCAGCCAAAAATCATATTAAAAACAATTTAGCATTTGAGTTAATGTTTTTATTGTAATGTTATTTTCATTTTTATTGCAAAGTTATATATTTTATTTAACAATGATACAGTATTTTCACAATAAAGACTAAGGTTTTACAATATTTGTTTTTTTTTTTTATTTTACATTTTTTACATTACAGTTTACATATTTTATTTACAGGTAGCAGAAAAATGTGTTTTTAAACATTTATTTTAGAGTTCTTTAAACAGTGTTAAAAAATTTCCATCTATAAAAATAAAATGTGCTGACAACTGTTTTAGTACCATTTTGTCGATAAAATTTAGTGACTTCACATTTGTATCTCCATTTTCTCTACGAACCATTGATGACCATAATCACTATCGTATGGAACCTTATCTGATTCCAATACACACATGCGTATCAGAGCGATTAATTATAATGAAAATCTTTACTTACCTTTAAAAATCCCATGGGGAACAAATCTAGTTAACGGACGCAGCTTAAAAATTAAAAAAAAGGTTATCTAAAGGGTGTAAAGTTAAATTTTACGCAAAAAATGTTAAATGGAAAATTTGGGGCTGACCCTTAGTTTCGGAGTTACAGGCTTCCAAAGTGTGTACGAACAGAATGGCATATATCGAGTATTTGGTGGTGAAATGAGATAATACGGGTATCATTGAAAAGGTAAATTTAATATCTATTCAATTAAAAAGGAAAATAGCAAAATATAGAAGAAACATGTAACGACTAAAAAAAATATTTTTTATATAAACATATTTTGATCGGCCTGGCGCAAGGATTTTCTCCCCTTTAGTATGACCAATACCGTCTTCGCTTACTAATGATTTTTTGAGCAGGCGGCCTTCGGCCGGGCGGAAAGGTATGACCAAACCATTAAGGGAAGCCCTTAATAAAGATTTTTTATTAAATCTTTTTTCGTATAATATTGTCACTTAATAATTTGATTAGCTTTTTTTTGTCGTTACCTGTTTCTTAATTTTTTTAATGTTCACCTTTTCAATTGAATAGATATTAAAATTACCCTTCCAATGATACCCATATTTTCTCACTTTATATGCCATACTGTGCATACAAACGTCGAAAATAAGGGTCTGCCCCAAATTTTCTATTTTACATTTTTGCTAAAAATTATTTACGCCCTGTAGACAACTTTTTTTTTAATTTTTAGCTGCGTCCGTAAACTAGATTTTAGCCTCCCTTGGGAAGATAAGAAAGATCTCTTCTGATGGACATCCTTTTATCTAAAACTCCTGTAATGTAAAAAGAAAAAGTTGACTTAATTAAACAGAAAAATTTCAATTTTTGTATGTTGCATACTTACATGATGTTTGCCAATTGTAGTTAGCTTCCTTTCTGCACAATTAAAAAAATAGAATTAAAAACACACTCAAATGGTTATACCAAAATGAACTTACTTTAACAATAAACACATTTGCGTTCTGCTACAAAAAAAACATAAATTTCACTTATTTTGAAAATTTTATTAATTTAACAAAAAACCTACCCTAATTTTTGCCTGTGATAAAACTTTTAATATTTTCTTGCGCTAGAAACACAAATTAAAGCAAAAGTAAAGTCGATAGGATGTCAAGAAAGAGATGCACAGAGAATTACGTCATAGATCATGTCTGTGAATTACGTGACATCTCTGTATACTCGGCGGTTTGGCAGTGGTGTATAACTGCAAGAAATACTGAATTCGCCTGCGCTGCCACTTGGTAATTGCAAGGCGAATCAATTGCCAGGTGGCAACGTAGGCGAATTTAGTATTTTTTCTGGTATACACCAATGTCAGACTCCATATATAAAAAATTGTTTATTTTTTATATGTAGATTTTACAGTCGTGTAACCAGCAACAAATACTGAATTCCCCCATGCTGCCACCTGGTAATTGATTCGCCTTGTGATAATTGATTCGTCTTAATAAAGGCAAATGGAATACCAGGTAAAACTAATAGGGCAGGTGATCCAATTCGCTTTACAAATTTTTCCTATCCAACGTCAAAAATTGTTTACATTTTGCTGACACGCCATTTAAAAACACGAAAAAAATTTTTCAGTTTTAAAATCGGATAAAAATTTTTAAATAATTTATTTTGTTGATCAATTAGTGAATGTACAAAAAAAAAAAACCGTTGTGTGATAAATAAAAAGAATGTGTTCCCAATTTCAGTTGCAGTATAAATTAAAAGAAATAAAAAACAATATTTATTTAAAAGAAAACGTTTCTTAAAGAAACATTTTTAAAAAAGTTGTTTATTTTTCTTATTAAAATATGGTTATGTATGTATATACATTTATAAAATATATTTGAAGAAATATTTTAGGGGCTTGCAAAATAGGAAGTGCGGGAGTGGAACTTTGTTCAATATGCCGAAAGACACCAGTGGGAAACCAAAAAGAAATAGAATTTTTTCAGTAAATTTAATTTTCTTCTCTGTTTTTTTATATTATACATCACTGCTTACTGACAAGTACAAGTAAATTTACACAAGCACAATACACGCGTTTTTTATTTTTGTCCTGATGGGGTTACCTAGCATGGCGAAATAATTTACCAGGTGGTGGCAGTGGCGAATTTCATTCATTTTCGCCGTTGCAGAAAATGTCAAACTCCATATATAAAAAATCAGCTAAAATTTTTTTTATATGAAGTTTGAAGTTTTATGCAACGGCGAAAATGAATGAAATTCGCCACTGCCACCACCTGGTAAATTATTTCGCCATGTTACCTAGTATTCAATTTGCCTTGGTTTTTATAATGAATTTGTCGCGCTTGCTACCACCTAATATTTTTATTCGTCTTTTTTTTAATATTAGTTTAAAAAAAATAATAATATTTATTTTAATTAAAAAAAAGAAATTATCTTAAAACATAAAAACTGCATTGTTTATAACAATCTAAAAAACCTCGAAATCATAATAGCATTTTAAATATTTTAGTAAATGATCAAAGCAAGAAAATAACTCAATCACACTCATTGTGTTTAATGTCATTATTTTCTTATGTATTCTTGGCGCGGTACGTTTCAATTGATCTACTTAACATATCGTCCGAAGGAAAGAATGTGTTGTATCATTCATATGTTATTAAAATCCACACATGGTATTACAACTAGAAAATATTTTTTTAACACAAGCATTAGTTGTGGGAAAAATCAACATATTGAAAACTTCCTGAACTGCATAAAGTTTAATTTGAAACACAGATTTACAGTATTTTGAAATTAAATATTGACAATAAACTTTAAAAGCAGATATGTATTTGAAGCCGATCAAGCATTACTTTTAGCACTTTTTTTATAAATAGAAAACAAATTTCTTGTAAAATCATCTTAGATTAGTTATATATATGCCATCCATATTTAAAAACGAGTTTCTTAAAAAGATTTTTTCTTAAAATTTTTTTTATTAATTCATCTTTGTTTTCTTTATGAGCTATAATATTAGACTTAAAAATATTTCTTACACGGTTTTTGATGCATAATTCCTGACACCATAATTCTATTTCACAACTCTATATTTTTCATTACACAATTCGTTGTAAATATGATATTTATCGTTTCAGCCATTGATATAAAAGAAAAATGGTACTTTAACTCTTTCCACTGTATCTCACTGTGTTTTTTCTTTAGGCAGATTAAAAATATAGAAGCCAAAGAAAACTTGGTTATTTCACCGATATACTTTCATTTTGAGTCGACCTTAAACATGTAAAATAAAACTGCAATGCTATTTTTTTAACATTTGGCGAGAAATCGCCACCACTGACAACACTGTCCGTGTTTGTAATTGTTGGTTAGTAAACCATAGAATACGTTGTGTAGCAAGGCGAATAAATTACCAGGTGGCAGCGTAGGCGAATACAGTATTTTTTGCTGGTATACACGACTGTCAAACTACATATATAAAAAATGTATACAAATTTTTTATACATGAAGTTTGACAGTGGTGTACGCCTGCAAAAAATACTGAATTCGCCTATACTGCCACCTGGTAATTTATTTTCCTTGCTGTGTAGTAAATGAGTGTAATGTGAGTTACGGTAGCGGGTTAAAAAATAAGCTGGTTTCTGTAAGCAATAATTTATTAAAATTATTTATTAAATTTTGCGCCTAATAACTGTTCAGTTAGAAAGGGTAAGTGTGATGATATAACTAATTATTGCATAAAAAACATGGTGCAGGTCGTCAGAAAAAGCTAATTAAGAATGTAAGGCGCACTTTAATCGATTTTTTCGCCAAAAATAGCAAAATAATTAATAACATTTAAGATAAATGCTACAGCATCGTATGGCAAAATTATTTGAAAGAAGAAAGCAAGATAAACTGATAAGATAATATTGAAAATTGATATGTAAATCGAATGAGTACAATTAGAGCAAAGAGTCCCAGCGAGAAAAGCTAATTAATAAGAATCGGGACGGTAAAAATCTAGTTTAGTGGAGCTACTCCAATAAAATAGTATCTTGAGTGTAAAATGAAATTTTAAGGAAAGATGTAATAAAAAATTTGGCGCCAACGCTTTATTTCGGAGCTACGCACCTCCAAAGCTTGGAAACAACAAGCTTACGGGCACCGCTACAAAATTAAAAAAGTGGAAAAATTGACGGCAACCCTTACTTTCGGAGTTACGGACCTCTGAAATTTTTATATATAATATGGCATATATTAAGAATTCGGTTATCGAATGGGACAATATGGGTATCATTGGAAAGGTTATTTATAAGCCTATTTAATTATGGTGTGTTTAGCTACGGGTATAAGTCGTATGGAATGTTAAAATTGCCATCCATATGTAATTTCGTGTGTATGTCAAAATCAGTGTTTAAAATACGGTTTATAATTATGTTTAAATTTGCATATGTTATGTATGTATATGACATAACCTCTTGTTAAAAAGAAAACCTAAATACTGAAAACAGTGATATCAACTTTTCAATTTTTTTCGATAGCTATTTAGAACTATGATTTAAGTTTAAGCACAAGGCTGTCTTTTCTTATAAAAATTGCTATAAGTTAGAGATCTGCACTTAGGTACTTGGCTAAGTTCGTTTAACGGTGCAGTCACACGGTCAAGTTTTTGCTCAACTCTCTTTCAAGAAGTTTACACATACTGCTTGTCAAAATTCACAAAAATTGGAAGCTGTGACGTAGGCTGCACGCAATTTCAAAGCAAGTTTTTAAGCAAGATGTCAAGAAAACACTGATAGCAGAATTTTTAGTACAAATTTGGAGGGAAAAACGTCAATAAGCTGTTTTCTTGAATGTAATTTGAAAGACTCAATTGAACGAAAACTTGAGAGCAAATTCTCAGCAAGTTTTTAAAGTGTGAGTGTATTGGTTAAAAAAAGAGAGACATTTTAAAACTTGAATGAAACTTTAATGAAAACTTGGTCGTCTGACACCCTAGTAAAAGAAAACAAGTTCAGGTACTTGGCGTAGTTTGTATAACGGTGCAGTCACACGGTCAAGTTTTTGTTCAATTCTCTTTCAAGAAGTTTACACATACTGCTTGTCAAAATTCACAAAAATTGAAAGCTGTGACGTAGGCTGCACGCAATTTCAAAGCAAGTTTTTAAGCAAGATGTCAAGAAAACACTGATAGCAGAATTTTTAATACAAGTTTGGAGGGAAAAATGTCAATCAGCTGTTTTCTTGAATGTAATTTGAAAGACTCAATTGAACGAAAACTTGAAAGCAAATTCTCAGCAAATTTTTAAAGTGTGAGTGTATTGGTTAAAAAATTAGAGAAATTTTAAAACTTGAATGAAAACTTGATAGTCTGACACCCTAGTAAAGTACATCTTACCAATGTATTTTCACATTTCAAATTGTTAATTGCCATAATAATGCAATTAACATACAATTCTTGCTTGTTCATGCATAAGTATGCACGTGTTACTGATAAGTTGTAAATAAAAATTTCCGTCGAAGAAAGGATTATTGTAAACATCTTTATATATAAAAAAAAAACCATAGGACGATAAAAAATTTAAACTTCTGAAAAACAAACATACCTATGATTATTAAAAACCAATAAAAACTTATTATATCCAAGAAACCTTCTTTTTGTTTGCTTAAAATATCTATTTACATACATGTAAAATTAAAAATTATTATTTTTTTCGTTTACATACCTACATACAAATACTTAAAAATAATTGTTAAATACTCGTCGCACCAAAATAAGGTGATCATGATTTTTGATGTACACTTCCACTAAGAATAAAAAAAATTAAAAAAAGGGGGTAATAAGTAGGGATGAAACAGATATATCGGCGATACTTTTACTGCCAGTCCCACGATATCGCAATCAATCGTTCGTTCGCATAATTACATTCAAAACAAAAACAATTTTTAAGAATTTGTTTTTGTTTTGAATGTAATTGTGCGGACGAACGAACGATTGCGACATCGTGGGACTGGCAGTTAGTTTTCCGATATATCGATATCGGCGATATTTTACTGTCGAAACTTCCTTTATTTTTCTTAGAGTTTTTTGAACAAACTATTCAATTTTTAACTCTTTTTTTTTCATAACAACTATGAGAAATAACATATTAAAAGCAGAACATAAAATTCAAATTTCTGTTGTATCTGAGAGTCTTATTTTCTACTGCAGGTTTGCTTCAAACGGATTTGAGAAATCGTCTATTTCCGCAAAATTCGAGAACACTTTGGACCATAAAAACTTAAATTTATCACCTGTTGGCAATTTCTTTTTCAACTATAGTCAAAACGAAAGTTGGTTTTAAGTTAAACCAGCTTTAAATGGGTGTTAAGTAAAATTTGTAAAATATTTCCATACAATACAGCATAAAATGTAAGCAAGTGGCATCTCTGAAAAGCTGATACATAATTAGGAGGCAAGACATTTAAACATGTTTTTTAATTATATTACTTTTATCCACTAGTGCTTTGAAATGTATTGACAGGATGAAAAGAAAAGGGAACGGGAGGCTAATTGGAGCACAAGTGAAAAAGAGCTCCTACGCGAGTGTATCAACATGCACATAGAAATTGTAGAAAATAAAGGCAACGATGCTTCAATGATCAACAAAAAGAAGAATGCATGGAAATCTATAAAAGAAAATATGGCTTCAGCAAGTTATTATCGCGACGTAGAAAAACTTAAGTCTCAACGAGTTCGAATGAAGATGAGCGAAAGAAAAGCTGTTGCAAGTGTAAAACGTGCCTCCGTTGCAACAAGAAATAAGTGCTGAAAACGATTTAATACATGGTATGATTTCACATGAATTCATAGAAGATGATATTTTAATCGACAGTAACTGTGTGGATAGGTTTAACCATGTTGATAGCCCAATATCTTGCGAATTCTTATATTGTGAATTGCTGTATGATAAAACTTGTAGCGAAGAATCACCAAAAAATGCACAAAGCCCACAACGCTGCATTGTTAAAATTGATTTTAAAAGTAAATACCCTACTACTACACAACAGCAAGGCTCCTATGCTAAACGAAATATAAAAACAAATTCCTCGTCTTCCGCAGTCAAACGCCTCAAGAACCTTTTGAAAACACCATCAAAAACGATATTATTTGAGAAAGGCAGAGACAAATAACAAAAGAATCTCTATACTCTGAGGAAATTAGCAATTTAAGAAAGAAAAAAAATAGATTGCTGAAATTGAACATATGTCACTTATGCACAAATCGCAAGACATTCAGCATGAAGAACTTCACTCCCTTAAATTGCAGCAGCTTCAGAAGCAAATCAAATATGAAGAAGAAATACATTAGCTAAAAGTTGAGCACTTACGAAAAAAGTGCAATGAATTACACTTAATATGTGCACAGAACGACTAACCTTATTAAAAGACTGAATTTTTTCAAAAATTACAAAATGGTTTTCCCAACTTAAAAACTTTAATTTTTACATAGCATATGTATAGAATATTCTTAAAAAGAAACAAAAAAGCTGGGGTACAAATTTTTTAGTTTTATTTAAGAAGTTTAAAATAATTTAGTTTATTAATTAATACGTTTTTATTTGTTTTCTTTAATTTTTAAAAAGTTAAAAATGAACATGTTTCTTTTTTATAATGATTAACATTAAAAATATACATTAAACATTAATAAGGGCTATATTCATAAAAAAATAAATGTATTTGAAATCATTTTTAACGAAATTTTGTACAGAAAATTAAATTAAAATTAATTTAAAATTCATGTTAATGTTTATGAATATTCCCATAAATATGTACACTGTCGTTTTTGATCTCCTTTTTTGTTCAATTAAGTTTAATTTTTTGCTTGATTGTCAAAGTTTCTTTTTAATGTTATTAATATTTTTCTTCAAAAAGATCTTAAACTGTACGAGTAATGATATAACTCGACAGTGAGTGAATAACATTAACTTTTTATTGGATTACATTTTTGTTTTTATTTGTTTTTAAAAAATTAACTTTTTTCATTTCTATAGTGAATAACATTAATTTTCCGTTAGACTTTTTTACTGTTTCTTTTTAACTTTACTTAGAAAGTTTATCTACGTACATATATATGTATAACGAGAATGTGCATTTATTTTTCACACCTACAAAAAAAATTCAATAACATAACCAAAATTTTATATACAGTTAGGAGCAAAAATGTAACATGAGTTATTATGTTCTGAAATAAAGCTCGATAGTTTCAAAATAAGAAGGCACACAACTAAATTATCTTAACTTATTTTATTTATTAAACTTTCTGCAAAATATAACACAAACATAATTTTTTATATTACAAATTTGTAAAACAAAATGCGTATGTAACCAGATTTAGTCAAAAGTTACACTTTTGCACCCAGCAATATTTGTATGGTAATTAAAGCGCGACGTTTGAGTTTTTAATATTTGGTCCACAAACCTTTTGCTTTTTCAAGCTCTTTTAGTCTGTTGGGCATACTATTGCAAAAATTTGTGACCATCTCGTTCGGAATAGACTGCCAACAGTCTTTCACACGGCTCCATAACTCGTTAACACCATTTGGAGGTTCCGGATACTTGGATAACTTTGTTTTGATGTAACTCCAAAAGTTCTCAATCGGATTCATATCCGGTGACTGCGGGGGCCATTTTAAAACAGAAAATGGTTGACTTTGTAGCCAAGTTTTTACTATTTTAGCCGTGTGCTTTGGGTCGTTATCTTGCTGAAACACAACGTTTTCAGGAGAAAGACCCGTTTTTTCAATAGCAGCTGGTAAATTATTTTGCAAAATTGAAAGATATTGTTCCTTTTTCATAATACCATCAATTTTAACAAGAGGACCCACTCCATTTTTCGTGATACAACCCCAAACCATTATTGAACCACCACCGTGTTTCATTGTTTGTCGGACCTGATTTGAGGTTATGGTGTCTGGGTCCTTAGTCCAGTACCACGAGCGCCCATCTGACTCAAAACGGTTAATTTTCGTTTCATCAGACCAAATCACCTGAAAAATAAAAAAAAAATTTAAAAAGTAATTTACAGTACCTGACTCCAGTCGCCTTCTGTCCAATTTTTATACGAATTCACAAATTCCTTCCGGCAAAGAATGTTTTTTTTTTTGTTAGAAATTGTTTTTTCTTTTTTTCAGCGGCCTTAAGACCCAATCTTTTTAAACACCGTTGAGCTGTCCAGCGACTTGCATCAATTTGAAGAGTTTTTAGTGCTTCAGCTGGTGTGACAGGATTTTCGCATGTTACCAATTTTGCGAGGTGTCGACCAGTGCGATCATCTATTTTTCTTGGCCGTCCAATACGCGAAGATTGAGCACATATTCCATACATTTTTTTAATTCTTTGCACGGTCATATGACTTATTTTATACTTTTTTGCAATTTGTCTTACCGATTCATTTTTTTGCAATAAATTAATAATTTCTTTGATTTTATATGGCTCCATTTTAAAAACACGTGTGAGATAATTGAAAAATTTATAAATAACGGTAGATTACAGAATGATTCAGATATTGTATTTGTTTGAATTATTAAATGCATTCCAATTTAACAGGGTGCAAAAGTGTAACATTTTCTGATATTTGTTATGGTACCCCTACTGTCCATCCTTGCCATACTAGAATATTGCATGTAAGTATTAATTTTTTTGGACAAACCGATATATAATAATAATCAAAAAAACTTTTGATATTTGCTTCCTCATAGGTAATACTAAGCATTGTTTCCGAACGCCGGCTATCATGTTACATTTTTGCTCCTAACTGTATGTAAGTAATAATAAAGTTTTTCAGTTTTAATAACCGCTTTAATTTACAAAATACGATTTATTTTTATTTAATTTGTAATTAATTTTAAAAGTGAAAATTCTTGAAAGAAACTGAAATTTATGTAAATTTAATTCTTTTTTTTTAATTTTAACTTTGCCATGTAAATAATTACTTGAATGAATTCAAATAAATACACAAATATACATATCAATCAAAAATCGTTTGTTTTTATTTATGGACGAGTTTTAAAATCTTGTAAAGTTTGAATCATATAATACACAACAAAAATAATAATACATTAAAATTTCATATAAACATTTAAACACAACAACAACAACATTTCCTGAAAATAATTATATACATTAATATGGTTTTGGGCAACATATATGTATGTGTAGTTTTCTTTGTGACTGTCCCTAGATATAAGCAATTACAAATGCTGTTCGGTATGCATTTGCAGAATTTATTGTTATAGCACTACTGCTGAATAAATTAATACCTGCATTCATATTGAAATTTCTTGCGCGTGGTTGAGCGTATGGACAATTATACACAACTGATAAAAGTAAACATTATTAGATATAAGTATGTACATATGTATATTCGCATTCATAAATTACTAAGTACTTTACATTTTGAATAAGATTTAGTAAGACTGCTGAGTAATTGAGGTGAGTAAATAAAATTATAATACGGTTTAATATAATTAAAGAAAAGATTGTGAACAATTTTGAAATAGATGTACATGGGAGCACTTCGAACAAGTGCGATATGTACATACCGTCACCTAAATCCCAAAAAACCGTATTGGCACTTTTTAGTTTTTTTTACAGGAAAAACAAGACTATTATATTTTGTTCTAAATAGTCTTTTTATTTTCGGTAGTAAAAACTAAATTTTTAACATTTCTGATTTTCCTATACTTACATGAAGAATTCCGTTCCTTAGCTATGTTGTGGAGCACAGCCACTGCAACTACTACATTTTTGGCCGTATTCCAGATCAACGCGTAGTCTTCCGAAAGTGGATCGGAACTTAGATTTCGCTCCTAATTGCGATATGGCATTTATTGTAGCTGTACCGCCTCTCGGTAACTCGGTCACTGCACCATTTCCGCCTCCTTTTTGGTCGCTAATCTTCACAACGTTTCAGAAATGGCCACGAAAAGTTTAAAATATATGTACGAAAAGGCTCGTTGTGCTGAGCTCAACGAATTTTTTTGGCATTTTAATTGGAAACTTTGTTTTCTGGACAACAAAGTCGATGCCATGGCGGAAATGGTTCTGAACATTATTTTGTATGCTTAATTTTCATCTTGTGAAATATCTGGAGTCCAACAGCTTACTTAGTGACCGGCATTACGGCTTCCGTAGGTGACGCTTTACGGGTGACTTATTGGCCTTCCTTTCCGAAAAATGGTGTCAATCCATTCACCATTTCGGCGAAAGTAAGGTGTTGGCTTTAGATATTTCTAATGCGTTTGATAAAGTATGGCATGATGCACTCTTATCAAAACTTATTGCTTTTGGTGTCGGTAATAGCTTCACTCGACTTATATCGAGCTTTCTCAGGGATCGCACTATACGAGTTCTTATAGATGGGGTCTCATCAAACGAGTTCAAGATAAATTTAGGGGTACCGCAAAGTTCCTTCCTTTTCCCAACCCTATTTCTTATTTTTCTGAATGACATTCTACGTCAGACTTCTAACACTATATATTTTGCAGATGACAGTAGCATAAGCCATACATCTTCGTTTCGCAATAGACCAAGCATTCGGGAAATTGGGGCTATGAAAAAGCACATGAACGATACCCTTAATCGCGACCTTTTGGTAATCTCCGGGGGCCTGGCGAACAGGGTTCAATTTAAAGCTCATAAAACCCAGTGCTGGTTATTACGAATAAATTCGTTATTAAAACTACCAATTTAAATTTTGGGAAAAATGTTTCTCATTAACGTGAAAGGGTTAAAATATATTCCCTAACCGTACGTCGCCGTTTGCAAGTAAATTCTTTGAACGTAGGAATAGCTAGAAAAAAATCGAATGTTACGACAAAAAATATCAAGCGAAGAATGACGTTTGCTAAAGAAGAGCATTTGTAGAAAAACGTAAAATTTTGGAAATTGCTGGTTTGGAGCGACGAGTCCAAATTTATCGTGTTTGGCAGTGATGGTATATATGTCAGACGTCCTCTACGGCAAGAAAATAACCCAAAGTAAATAAAAAAAAAAAAAAAATCTTAAAGCATGGTGGCTCATCTGTGATGGTGTGGAGTTACTTTATTTTATCAGGTGTTAGACCAATTTGTAAAATTGATGGCAAAATGACGGGCGATATGTACAAGAGTATACTGGAAAAGAATTTGGATAGTGTTTACACCGATTCTTTTCTCTTAGCATGGACATTTCAATACAATAATGACCCAAGCACTGCTCAAGCGTAGTCAAGAATTGGATTTCGTCAAGCTGAAGTGTTAAGAAACAGAAGTTTTCCAACTAAATATTAGCTGAATATAAGCTAAAACCCATTACGTTTGTCATATTCTTTTAAAAACAATCTTTGTTTGCAGATGACTTAATTATATGAGCACAAAATATTTTAACAAGAATCATGTAAAACTAATAATTTTGTTATAACTTAATATAAATAAAAAATTAGCTGTTAATATAATTGAATTTAAACTTATTTAATTTTGTGGAAAATTGTTTTGTTCTTTTTAATTATAGTTTTGAACAAACTTGAGTACTAAGTTTTTGGAGTAACTTAGTTAAATGAGCACAAGTGTATGTGCTATTCCATTTAATGCTTTTCTAAACAATTTTTAGATATCAAACTGTTATAGTTCTGTAATTTATCACTTAAAGCAACATTTCCGTCGATTATATTTATTCAGACTTGTTTTTTACTTAAAATATCCTTAATAAAGGAATCCAAAAACATAACGGCTGTTCAGTAGCTAACACAATGTTAATTTTAAAAACGGCAATGTTTAAAAATTGGTTTATGTCTCTACTATTTATGTTCACACACAACTCTAATTTATTGTTTTTTTTAGCAAAGGTGGTTTTCTTTATAAGGCTACTGATAAAAGATTTTTAAATGCCTTTTAAGTTTCAGATTAATTCAATCAGCAGTTTAAATGGTACAGATTTTTAATTTTTGTAAATTTTTTTAAATCAGGATTTCACCCGTGGATATTATAAATTAATTAAAATTTACCTTTTCGCATTAAGGTTAATTTATTAATTAAATTTCTAAAAAATTTTAGAAAGAAAAATTTTAAAATTTTAGAAAGAAAAATTTTTTATTTTTTGATTCTCAATCGTCACATATATTTATTTTTTGATTGGAGTTACTTCATTGTTCCAAATGATATATAAAAATTAGAGCTAGGTGTGGTGTTTAAATCGCAGCGTCGAAGGACATGAACTGATCTTGCTGATTTCCTATAGCACCTCTTGCGACACTATGTCTGATCGATTGGCGTAGTTAAATTTTTTCTAGCTGATCAAGTGCACGTACAGACAAACGGACATCGCTCTATCGACTTCACTATGCATAAGAAGTCAGAATATATAATTTAATGGGATTGGAAATGGATATTGGAAAAATTACAAACGGAATGACAAAACGAAATGACAAAATGAAATATTTTAAGACGAAAGCCATTCATCTCTTACTAAGCGAAACAATATTAAGAACATACAGGCAGACAACAATGTATGCGTATATAATGTTCTTCAAGCAACAGTACGAAAGATATAACCTCTGAAAAAAGATGTGTGTTTTAATATTTGATGAAGTATCTGTCGGTAAAAACCTGTCCTGTAATCATTGTGTAGATGATGTTGACGGAGTTGTTGATCTCTGTTATGAGTGAACATATGAAATTTTTACTCAAATTTGTATTTTCATGAAATTCTGGAGTAACTGTAAAAAAAGAAAAATTAAAAGCACTTCTTAAATCAAATTTGGATATAATGTCCTATAGCGATGAAGGGTGCCTGCAGTAAAATGTGACCAGAGTTCTCACAACAGGAAATGCTACTATCTATAAGGCGCATCCTTTGAAAACCTATATTTTTAAAACTGCTAAAATTTATTTATTACATAACGTTTTGTATACCTTCAAAAAACTTGTACTCACAAGGAAGTATCATTTTTATAACCGCAAATATAGGTTTTATTCTAGATAATAAATTCTTGTTATATACGTATGTGACAAGACAATTAAGTCTGGTTGCGCACTTTATCCTTTACTGAACTTATTAAAACTTCAATTTCATTTTTATACACCAAATATTTTTTTTAAATTTCGATGTTGGCGTAGATAGTAACTGATATCGAACACAAAACACCTATTTTTAGAATTTTTATCGGTCTGTCTGCTGTATTTTGCATCAGTTAAAAACTAGTGGATAGTTTTGAGGAGGTCCCTTATAACTTTGGTTCAAACATAATCACCCTTATTGTGTTTGGCGTAGTTGAAAAACGACAGTTGTCGTAGTTGCTGTCGAATTTAAAATCTTATGTTACCGTCTAAAACTTTCGACAAGCACAATTTTGTAATTGAATGATATTGTAAAAGACTACGTTAAATAAAATGATTATGAAACAGCCTGTTAAAGAAGTGTCAAGCAAATGTTTATAAATAACTGAAAAAAGTAGATAAAATAAAATTTCAATTCAAATAATAAAAGTTTTTGTGAATTTACTGTTTATTTTGCATTTGTTTAAATATATTGTAAAAAAATGTTGAGTGTTGCATTTTATTCATCCTCTGAAGAGGAAGAAGAAACAACCAGCTTGGAAGAAATGAATGCTAGAAAGAAGCAGCTAAGGCAGCAAGCGAATATATTTGCACTTCCTAACAAAAGGTTTGTTTAAAAAATAACATATAAAATTTTATACATATTTGTATAGATACGAACATAAATATTTTGTGCTAGATTTATTAGTTATTTTAGAGTTAACAAAGATGCGTTCAAATATATTTTAAAAAAAATTTCACCAAAAATGCGGGAGCCGAAAAGAAAAACTGGTATATCAAAGCTTATCAAACTAACAGCGACAATGAGATTGCTCGCGGAGGGCAGTTACCAAAAACGTGCTGGCAATGATCACTACGTGAACCTCTGCCAAACAACAGTAAGCGAGGCTTTTCATGAGTGCATAGAAGTGATGTACAACGAACTTTGTGCAAGATATTTTTCATTTGAAATGGATGAAGCAGAAGAAAATGAAATTAAAAGACACTTCTATCGCAAAACGGGGTTCCCTGACGTAATTGGCTGCATAGATGGGACACACGTCTCAATTATACCACCCTCTGCTGAACATCGTTTCAAATATCTGAACCGCAAGGGATTTTATTCTCTTAACATTATGTTGGTAAGTTCAAAAAATTATTTTTTACTAAAATCATTTTTAAAGGCGTTTAAAACATTTTAGGTTTGCGATCACAGACTTCGTATTAGATACATTCAGACGCATTCTCCTGGGTCGAGCCATGATTCACTAATATGGAACACAAGTGAGTTAAAGCATCATTTGAAACAAAAATATGAGAATGGAGGAAGAAACACATGGCTGTTAGGTATGAAAATACATTTGTGCATATGATGCACATTTATTTTTATTTTGATACGAGAAATAATTACATTTTAATGAATTTTCAGGTGATGCAGGCTATCCATTGGAACCCTTTTTAATAACGCCATTTCGATTGGCGCAAGAGGGTACACCAGAGAGCAATTTCAACAGCATTCATTCCAGAACTAGAAATGTTGTGGAGCGGTGCATAGGAGTTTTAAAAAACCGATTTCGGTGTTTAATTGGAGCCAGGCAATTACACTAAGAACATGAGTTTGCTGGAAAAATTACAGCCGTTTGTGCTGCTTTACACAACATTTGTATTTATTTTAATATAGAATGGCCTGAAATTAATATAAGGGAAGAAGTCACACAAGATTATGTTGATGAAGACAATTTAAGCGCTTCAAATATCCGATTAAGGATTATGCAACAACTTGTTTGATTTTTTAAATTAAACTTTTTTTATTTATATTTTGTTCAAAATCAACATTCCAAATTTTTGTTTTATATCATAGTCAACTAGAGATTCAAGTTTTATTTCCATAAGACGTTTAACCATATTTTCATAATAAATGTTAATTTTAATTTTTTTTTTAAACTGAAACTAAAAGTAATTCATACATTAATAAAAGAGAAAAAAAAGTTTAACTTAGAGTTGGTTTTCTTTTAAACATTAAACTAAAAATAATTAAAATATATGCACACATACATATAAAAAAAGAAAAATTAATTCATTCCAATTTTTAACTCTTCTAATGTGATTTTTCTTTTTTTTATTTCGAGTTCAGCATTCCGAATTTCTAAAATAGCTTTTCTGTGTTCGTGTTTTCTTTTTAGTTCCGCTTTATATAAATGTAATTTCTCTTCTTTGGCCTTACAAGTTCTTCTGGTGTATCGTTCTATTTCGGACAGTTTATTTTTTAGCTCCAAGCATAGTTCTCTTTGTAGTTTTACCTGTTCTTGTAATAACGCTACTTTTCCTTCGTTGTTGGTTTTCCTGGACTTTTTTTGTGGAGTTGGAGTATATGGTTCTTCAGTTTCGTCAATACTGGTAGAATTAGCAGCTAAATTTGGCTCGGGCTCTGGAAAAATAGCTTGCGGTCTTTTAAGGCCAAATGCGTCTTTATGTTGGACAAGCATATGCATGTCCAATAAATTGATTGCTGCGTCTTCAACAGCTGAAAAAACAAATTTTTTGTAAGGTCCGCCACCTGTAGCATAACTTTCCGCTTTATTATGAGCGAGTTTTTTTTTTCAATTTAAATTTAAAATCGGCCCACACCTTCATCCAACCCTCTCCGGAACGGTATGGGGGACCAAGACAATTCAAATTTTCGGAAACTGCGTTCCACTCTTCTTTAATATTTATGGCCTTTAAACCTTTGTGGAAGCCTTTTGTCAAATAAGGTTTCTGTTCCATTACTTCTACTAATTTGGCAAATTGCGCTGCAGTTGTGATTTAAATGCTAAAATTCAAACCATAATTACATATATAAGAACAAAATCAAAAAGTTGACTTCATTTACTATTACTTCCATGGAATATGCCTTATTTATTGTATTTTTTGTACACTTACATTTTATTTCCTTCCATTGAACTTATTTTTTTAAATTAATTTGAATAATGTCGTGAGCAAATATTTAAACGACACCCAGCAAGAAATGCTTGACAGAAACTAATACTAACACAATCTGTACACTAACACATTTGCAACAATTTTATATTGAACAGCGTTGCCGTTGTAGCGTATTTGGTACTGAATTGGGATAAATTTTTTTTTAATAGACTAAATCTTATTTTTCGCTTGAGTTTATAGCTAATAATACAGCAAACTATAAAATACAGCTTACAAAATGTTTTGTAATTAAAATTGTGCCAAAGGTCAAACAAAATTTTTATTAAATTTGTTGTAAAAAGTTAGCCGGTTTTAAGAAATTTTTGTAAATTTTGAAAGAAAAAATAAGGAAGAGAAATTTCTTGTCAGTTGCAACGTTGTTTGCCCCAAACAAACAAATCATATGCAAGAGTGAAACAACTAATATATGTTTTATTTCGTGACGTTAAGAAAATTGCGCATTTATCGAGTAATTATAAAAGTGTTAATAAATGAAAAACAAAGAATTTAAAAGTAATTTTAATAAATTTACTAGTTCAATGTGGAATTAAAAAGATAAGTTGCATTTGGGATTGAGAGCAGTTAAAGTGCAGAGATTGTGTCCAATGAACCTGACACTGGAAATCCAAAACTTCACCGGCATGTTGCGGGTATTTAAAAACGCAACAGCCTTCAAACAGTTAGATCCGAGTTTGAAGAACTTATGAAATCCAAAATTGTAAGTTCTTTTTAAATGTGTAAAACTTTTCCTTATTTGCTTAAATTTATGTATTTCTTTGATTTTCAGTCAACAACTGTATTTGGTAGAAACACTCAAGATGTGTGCCTCAACATTATCATCGTCCAAAAGTGATGGGAAATATAAAGCTTAAATAAAACGTCACAAAAATTATATTGGTTTAAAGTATATTTTCATTTAAGGCATTCTTTCCCTTTCATGATTAGGTCCAGGGTCAAAAGGAAAGCTAAACTGGGCTTGGAAAACTTGAGGAAAGTATATGTGAGTATAAAATTATAATTTATTTTAAATTTAAAGAAGATTTGAAATTCGTATTGCCTAAAAATTTTGATTGGACTGCAAGGGGGTCATCAAAAAGGTCGAGAAATCCATCTGTCGGCTGACTTGGAAGACTTACGACTCAAAACTTGATGAAGTCGCCAGCATGTCCCCTTTGCAGAACCTTCTAGCGGTGAAAGAGTTAGAGAGAAAGTTGGAGGAGTCGCCAGGTTTCACTGAAGCAATAGTAAAGAACTTAAGTTTATGCTTAAAGTATTTTAATAATCTTAAATACTTTTTTAGACATCACATTTACATTTGATTAAGGGGACATCGCAGGATGTCAGTTCTGTGATGCGCTCAATTTTTACTGACGACCTACTCGAAAAATATAATTGGGATGGAAGGTGGGATAAGCAAGCCCTCTCAAAGTTCTCTTTGGTTAACAACTTCCTGCGAGATAAGTACTACAGATAAGAAGTTATTTGTTTATTGCGTATTAAATTATTTCTACATAAATGTATCTCTTTTTTTACTTTAAGGTGTTTTCCAACAGCAGGGAGCGCTAGATTTTGAAAAAGTGTGAAGAAGTCGGTAGAGCGAAGCCACAACAGACTACAACAAAAAAATATTTAAAAAAAGATAAAAATTAAGTATTGAATTATAAATGGAGTCATTTTTTTATAAAACAAGTTATTTATGTATTAAAATATTATTTAGATATTAAAAAAGTAACATTATATATTTGAAATATTAAATTTTGTTTTATTAAAAAATTTCCGATTTTTCAATTGAGGGTATATCCATCAATTGTGACGGATATATCCATCAAGTGTGATGAAAACATCTGTCATCACTAAATAGTAAACTGCTGTAGAGTGAGCAGTGCAGATATATGTATCTCATAATGGAAAGAATTCATTAGTTAGAAAGAGATGCAAAATCACATGTACACAAAAGTTTCCATCAAGTTTTTCATTTTTCCCTTAAGAATGTGATAGAAACTTTGTTCTACGCGATGATGGATATTTTCATCATCAGTGATTGTCATTTGATGGATCAAATGATGGTCACTGTTCTTGTAGGGCAACTTTTTGTACTTTTGACAGATAAATACGCCAAACACGGTTGCATATTAATGTCGTTTTTGTAATAGATTTTGAAAAGTATCGTATTCATTGACGTTTTTCGCCAATTACGGTTCTATTTTTCAAAAACGCCCGGCTTTCGTCGCAAAAACGCCAAACACAATAAGGGTGAATATACTTTTTATTTCACAAAAATATGTCATTTCCAAAGAAAATAGAGAAATGTGAAAGTACGCAGTTTTCTATATATACATATAAAAAAACAGTAACAAAAATAATAAATATATTTTAAACATATGGCAGCACATTCAATTAGTGTGTTGGTGTTAGCCTTTTGCTTGTGATCGCATTTGTATGATTGCATTTTGTCATTTTCACTCATACTTACTTCTACTATTTATTTCCTTAATTGTGTTAATGTTTATTTCACCTCTACATTATATATTTGTCTTTCCATTGTATTTATCTGAAACAACGGTATCTTATGTATTCTCGAATATTCTAAATAGCTATAGTTGTCCCTTTTTTATACTTTATATTAATATTAACGTAGCAATAAGCATTACTTTTTATGCCTACTATACATGTATATATAGATTTAAGAAATTTGAAGTTGTTCGTTAATAAAGAAAAGACGGAATAAAATTGACTGTGAGCAACGCGATACGTGTTTTATTTAAACGGAGGCTTACAACATTTGTTGTAGAGTTCTGTAAACAAAGCTAGAAATTTTCCATCTACAAAAATAAAATGTGCTGACAACTGTTCTAATACTATTATACCGGTAAAATTGGGTGCTTTCATATTTGTATCTCTAGCATATTTTTATAAACAATAGTATTATATATTTGAACCACGATTCTAAGTGGCCTCACAAAACTTTATTTAAATCCATCTAGCAGTTTTCACGTGAAGCGACCATAGACAGACAGACTGACATACAAAAATTCAAAAAATAGTTGTTTTGTATTCCATATCTATTACTATCTACACCAACATCAAAATTTTCAAAAATATTTCATATACAGAAATGACTAATGAAAACTAAAAATGACACGCGGAAGGAGTCGTAGAAACCGATAGTTATTAATAAAATAATAAGTGAAGGTTTCATAACTCAAAGCCACTTATCGGTCTAACAAAAGCCTGCATTTAACTAACGGCAAGTTGTTACAATGGCTTCTAGTGCTTTCGCTCGCCTTTAAATTTTAATCACACATAAATTTCACACAGAACGAAAAGTTATTTGTGTAAAAAGTAAAAAATGTTATAAAATTATGCACAGCTGAGTAAATAATATGACATTAAAGAAACTCACATATGTATTTCTGACGTGTTTTATTTTGTTATTAAAAGCACCTGATGAGTGTGTACGCATTTTTATCTTACGCAATAATCACCCTTAATTGCTTGTGATAATTTTCATACAAAAAATTGTATGTTTGTTCATTTTATTTTAGCTAATATGTTTAACATCAATTGAGCTATAGTTTGATACGAATACATGGTTATGTTTAAACGGCTATTGCAAACAACATTCATGAATTTAAGCATGCATCAAAAAATTTATTTCCGTCTAAGTGTTTCTGGTAAAACAGTTCTGTTTGGGATCATACAGCTTTCTACAGTATTTCCTTACAGACTTATGGTTGGGTCCAACAACTTTCGCATTTCCTTCACGTCTCCGCTTTGTTGCTGACTATTTCCCTTTACTCTCAATTTTAAGCATGTGAAATCAACTGAATAGATATATTTTTAAATTTCTCTGGCGGCAGTTCCCATTCTTTTATATCGATTTTAAAGTTTTTTTTCCAAAAATATATAAAAATTTAATAATTAAAAATTAATAAAATTTCTATATAAAATATAATTTAAAAATTATTAAATTAAACATGACGTTTTATTGTCTGTGTTTAATTTTGCACTATGAATTATTTAAGGAATTAACATTATTAGAATATTAAAATAGATTTAGAATGTATTTAGGACGAATTTTTGTGAATTTTATTATTTATTTATTTTTTTACAAATAGCCAGTTTACATTTAAGCAAAATATATACACATGTACACATGCATAAATAATTAAAATTATAGGCCCATAATCATAGCTATAAATAAGGTGTACAGTTTTCTCTGAAGTGCACTTTGTGTGAGTAGAACAAGAATAATTACCGCTGTCTGTAAGTTTTGCATCGCGAATAGTAACTCGACTCGTAAACCAACTATCGTTCAAAAATTAATTTTAATTTATTTATAATATCCACGGTTCAATTCCTGATTGAAACATAACTTACAAAAAATTAAAAATACGCAAGGCACAGCGAATTTTACATTCATACTTAACTGAACAACAGTTATTATGATAATTGATAAGCATATGTTATGCTGTAAAGAAACAAAAATGAATGATTAAAAATAAAAATTGCATTTGCGGCCAGACTATCGTTTAGTACAAAAGCAAAAACAAATGTACAAAGATGAGTTACAGAGAGAACAACAAAGAAATGCTTTAGGTTGTGAGTGAACTGTGTCCAACCAAATTCATATTGATTAGTTGGTTAAATGGATGACGCTTAAAATGTATACAACCTGAGATAGATAGATAGATGCAAAGAATACTGATGAAGGATGTAGCGATCCAGAAAATGCAGCATTCCGTTTTGCTGGCGGAATTTATTTAATAAATGTACCTAAAGCCGAAAAAGTAAATTTTAATTCATGTTACAGATTTTGAAGAGCAGCCACTTGTCGACAGTCACCCTTCCAATGAATAAAAAAAAGCTTTAAGTTTTGTGCTGCATAATAACTATTAAGATAAATTAAGGACTTTCTCATGGTTAAAATTACTTCACAATGTTAAATTTATTTATTTTTAGTTTTAGCTAGATACGATACAAGAATAGATCTTATATTATAGTATTGGGTAGAATTTTGGCACACATTTGTCAAAAATAAAATTAACATAAAGAAAAACCAATAAAAAATTAAAATAATGCATTCATATAATAAATAACACATTCATATAAAAGAGATACAATCATAAAATTAAAAAATCATGGTATATAATGGAAAATTTTCATTCAAATAATTTGGCAAACAAAAATTTCAAAAAGATCCAACACAAGTGATTCTTCTAAGTCGGAACCATGTTCAATAAGGTCTAGGATGACGTCAAAATCAGTAGAATCACTTGAACTCTCCACCAAATCTGCAACATTGTATTTGAATTCGTCTTCATTTGCCATTAAAAATTGTCATTTATATTAGAATAACCAATTTACCCTTTTTTAAATATTGCTTTTTATTTTTATGTTTTACAGTTGTTTCACAAATATATATAACTTGGGCTGTTTCGTGCAAGAAGAAGAAGAACTTTATGCTCTCAAAACCGCTCTTATTTACCCAATTTTTAGGTACGGGAACGCTTTTCGTGCAAATTGGAATCCCAAAGTAGAGTTAATAAACAGACCTTTTGCAATTTATTGGAACACAAAAGAGTTTTTACATTTCAATTTTTTTTTTAAATTGAAATTAAAAAAGTGAGAATTCAGTTTCTGGCGTAACTATGTTCGATAGCTTATTTAAAAAAAAAATGGGAAACTTCAAACTAAAGAAAAATTGATAATATTTATTTAAATTATTAAAAAATATATTATTTAGCATTTAAAACTTTTTCGAGGCGTTTCGGAACGGAGTCAACCAACGACTGGAGAAACTCGATTGACCTCTATGATCGTTTTATTTTTAACGAATATTAATATTTAAATCGAAAACAGCGATTGCAACACAAAAAATATCAAAATACTTATGCCGCACAGTGGCTTAAAATCGTTTTTCGTTGGCGAAAAGTAAATTTTTTTTTGTCACCGATTTTTAAAATTTTTACGTCATTTTGTAGTTAATATATCCAAATTAAGGTAGCCAAAAAATTATGTTAAAATATTGATAATTGTGGGCGTGGCATGCTGTCAAACTCAACTTTTTTTAATTTCAGAAAAAGGTGTTTTTCTTTGGTTTTTTACCAAAATTAAATGGTTACTACTCGCAAGCTATCATCGATAATGGTCTGCGGTTTTTTTTATAATGTTGGTAGGATTATTGTCTTTAGTTGTTGTAAGTAGGCACAGCTCTAGCGTTTAATATTAGGGGCGTTATGAAATATTTATGAAACTACTATATTTTCCTCAAATTTAAACTTTAGTGGAATAGAACTTCTAGGGAACAAAAGGGAACAAGAAACGTATACAATCACGAGAAAGGTGAAAGTGTCCTCTTTAAGGCTATATATACTTTTGCACCCGCCACGAGCCGCCTGTAGAACACTTTTTTCATTGTAATGAAATTACTCGAAAAAAATTCATACACAATGGTGTATTAAATTTTCATTTTTTTGCCTAAAAGTTTATTTTTTTTTAGTTTAGGCTACGTATAACTGAAAAAAATAAATATAATACCTTCGAAAGGGTTTAATGGCTTTGTTTTGATCAGCAAAAAATAAGTAATAAAATTATCACAATGGGATCTACAGAGCATATGATCTCTTTCTAAATTTACCTGTTATCAAATGTTAGGGTCAACCAAAGTCATAAACAATTTTATAACAATAATTGCGACATTAAACCACTAAAGTTAAAAAACAACCCCATATTGACGCATGAGTGCAGTTTTGTTCAATTTAAGCGCTACCTGCTATGAAATTAAAGATCAGTGTGTGAAGAACATGTATCTAAAAATTTATAAAGGTACGGATTCGTTAAGAGATTACTCAGTAATAACTTAATCCTTTAAGTGTACGGATAAAACATAACAAACGCAAATAAAAATATTCAGAAGAAAATGGAGAGCTTCAGTTATAAAGAACTGGCCGAAGTGTATTTTAAAAACAAAAATCAGGAAGATGTTCTTAGTTACGTTAAAATAAAATTAAACTTAAATTCGTGTAGCACCGAAATGCAAGAGCAATTATATAATTTCGTCAAAGCACTAAAAAAACGCTACAAAGAAGTTACGTACAGTAAACAAAAATTTTATATTAAAAGTGCAAAGTGGTTAGAAGGTCAACTTACTGTCGCTGCAGAAACAGCAAAGCAAGATAAGGCTGGAAGACCACGCAAATCATTAGTGGACAACTGCAGCGATAGATCTAAGAGGCGGAAGCTTAAAGATATTAACGATGCCTTTGGTTCTACAAATATAAAAGAATCTTTCCTACATCAATTACGATCACAGAACCAATTTGCAAAAGTGGATATCATTGAAAAAGTTGTTAAAGCTAGTCCACCGAGAACAAAACGGATTCTTAAAAGTATACCAACTCCGAATGATGCAATACAGTACACAAATGAGGAGGCATTAGCATTATTTCTGGATTTGAAATTAACAAAACAGCAATATATTAAACTCAGACAGCGTGCGGTTGAAAAAGGCTCAAATATATATCCAGCATATCATCACATAACCGCAGCTAAAATGGAATGTTTGCCATCAAAGGACACTATTACAATCACACAAATTTCGGCAGAGGCCGAACGCTTGCTGCAATCAATAACAGGAAATGAGTTAAAGAAATACGGAAACACAAAGTTAATTCTTTTTTGTAAATGGGAATGTGATGGTTCTTCGGGACAAAAACAATATAAACAAGCTGTATGTGAAAATATTTCTGACTCAGATATGTTCATGGTATCATTTGTACCATTGCGATTGAAAAAGATTTTGGAAGATTCAGAGCCTTCGACTAGTACAACGCAAACAATGGATATTTGAAAAAATGAGACACCATTTTCTACGAAATACTGCAGGACAATCAAATTTCAATTCAAAAAAGAAACAAATGATGTTTTTAATAAAGAAATTAGTGATATCAAGGCCCAAATTACAACACTACAGCCATTATAATTACAGTTAGATGGACAGCAAATTGAAGTTAGCTACCAGTTAGTCCTGACAATGATAGATGGAAAAGTGGGTCAGGCTTTGACTAACACGAAGGCTGCATCCAGCTGCATTATATGCCAAGCAACATCAACCCAATTAAACCAAGTCCCAGCAAAATCATTAAATAATACCGATGCATATGAATTTGGATTATCACCACTACACGCAAGAATACGACTTATGGAACACATACTAAAAATCAGTTATGATTTGGATTTCGAGTCTTTAGGATCAATAAGAAACAACGAGACCAACAAAGAGTTAAGAAGTTCAAAAAAGAAACATGTTCAAGATGAATATCGCAAACGTGGACTGATTATAGATCAGCCAAAACAAGGGTCAGGCAATACAAATGATGGCAATACCGCAAGAAGATTCTTTTCAGATCCAGAAACAGCATCTGAAATAACAGGAGTGGATTTGACCCTTATTTTCAGATTTAAAATAATACTAGAAGTACTTGCGTGCAATGAAGAAATTGACTGTAGAAAATTTGGAGATTATGCTAAGGAAACTGCAAAAATATATACAACTAACTACCCATGGAGAAATATGTCTGCAACAGTCCACATTAAATATCATTTGGTGCCACTTGGAGATCTATCAGAGGAGGCTCAGGAAAAAAGGAACAAGGTTTACATATTTTATAGAGAGCACAATACTAGGAAAATTTTACGGAATTCAACAAATGAAGATCTTTTTAATATATTATTGGCAACGTCAGATCCGTTCATATCCAGTATTCGAAATCAATGGAAAGTGGACCATCGGGATTTAGATCAAGAAGCCAAAAAACTGCTAAAGAACAGAAATAGCACAGAACAAAATATGGAATATTTGCAATTAATATTTAAGTCAAACGAATAAAAATTATAATTGCCTTTCATTATTCTTTAAGTACGGAAAACATTGTATTAGTAAAAAATAAGTTAAAACGTTATATTCGACCGAGTCGAATCTTAAATACCTTCCAACTATATAGGATGATGGAGGGGTAAGGGGTGGTGAGGTTAAGGTAGCGTAGAAGATCAAATTATATTTTCTTGTTGGGGGGGGTGGGTGAGGTGAAGATAGCACATTTTCCATTCGTCATGAAAGCTTAAAAATTAATTTTTTATGCAATCTAGGCTTAGGTAATACAATTTGTTAATTATTGACACTATTTTTCAAATAATATGCTATATAAACGCCCACAAAAAGGGGCGGGGTCCAAAAATAAAATTTTATGTTTTTCTGGCTCCAGGGTAAAGACCTTGAACCTTCTTTGACATAAAAATGTTTCATTTGCTTAACAAATTTACAAAAAAACTTGTAAAAATGTGTAGTTTTTCAGGGGTTGGTTTAGTTCTTAGGGGAATTTTTTCCCCCTGGTCCGACTTGGCCCATTTACGAACTTAGCCTGCCCTATCCTTCAAGATATATATGTACCAAATTTCAAGGGTCTAGCTCTTTTCGTTTAGACTGAATCGTGTTCATACAGACAGGCGAATGGACGGACGGCCGGATGGACGGACAGACGTATGGACAGACGGACATAGCTATATCGTCTTAGATTTCATCACTGATCAAGAATATATATACTTTTTTGGATCTTAGAGGAATATTTTACTATGTTACACACAGAATAAACCCATATTTCACTCTGAAAGTTAAAAAAATTAAAATGTTCAACTTTGACCTCGAATTCCTTAAAAAGTCCTCAATCAATTTTAATGTAATTGAAACTGAATCAAGCTGAACTAAATATCTATCCATTAAAAAAAATTATTTCAATATTTTGATCGGTTCAAAAGTTACAGAATTTTGGCTAACGAAAAACGATTTTCAGCCACTGTGCGCCGTTTAAATTTCTTTACAGAAAAATAAAATGTATAAGCAAGATTACACAATATTTTGAACACATTACTTACTTACGCAACAATAAATCCGTTATATGTAGCTTCAATGTAAACAATAAGGGAAAAGCCAATTATTGCTGTATGTTAAATAACTATGCTGACAAGTATAGAATTGTGACATCCAAAGTTTTGATTTAATTAATTTAATTTAATTAAATTAATTTTTTATTAAACATAACCCCTACATTTATAATTCTTAATGGGGCTAGAGAGGTGATAAGTACTGTGAATTCATTGACCATTGACGTCAATAAATTGAACTAGCAGTTTGCAGATATGCCGTTGCCGCAAATTGATATTAATTTCTATAACACCAATAACATACGACCTTTGAATCATCAAGATATAGCCGGTTTTAACTGTTAAAACTTTAAGCACGAATATTTTTTTGAAGTCATTTTTAATAAAAACTCTGTGTTGTACACGATGGAATACATTCAAAGTTTGTTAAACTTAACCTTCCATGTATTTTTGTTACAAAATTGTTAAATACTATTGTTAAAAACTTTTACCTATATTTTTTAAGGTTTTTGAGAGGTTGGATAAGTTCAATGTTGTTGCCTAAAACAACTTTGATTAATGCTTCGAAGCAAATCAGATATCAACTAGACAAACCCAAAGCATTTGCCTCAAATTTAAACCCATATGTACGTAACTTTTCAGTAACCGATTAAAAGCTAATAACTTTATACATCAGTAGTCGCAGGCAATCGTTTATCATGAAAGTAACATTTTCACTCTTGGATAACGTTAAGAGAAGTACTAAAGGGATCAATACTTGATCCCTACTTGATCAATACTTGATCCATGTAGTACATCTATACCCGATTTATGCAAATGATCTGCTTTTATAACTTAAAGCCTGTAAAATAAAAGTTTACTGGCCGTTACTCACCAGACGCTACCAAATGTATAGAAATAAAAATATTAGTAATTGTCGTTATTTGTTCATGTCCCTTTAAAGGGACATTCTGCTCTGTAGTAATTTTTATGGTTATTTTTACAGACTTACAGTTGCTGAAATATTGAAACAGGTGTCAGAATAAGATGACAACATTCAAAATATTAATATATTTGCAATACCTTCTTTGGATAGAAATGACACACCACGATTCGGATGCGAGTGATGATGAACATGTAGGAAATTTAAATCACCTTGGTCCGGACTTGCTAAATGCAGAGTGCGAAGTACAACGTATTGATAGTGAGGATGATTGGAGTGAAGGTGATGAGGAGCCACTTGCAAAATATATAAAGCTACAACGTGGATCAAAAATCCATTGGAAGAAAGCAAATCCAACATATGAAATTGAAACCGAGTGCGAAATTATATCTCCTAGCATCGAAGCTAAAACGGCAAAAACTCCAACGGACTTTTTTCAACTATTTTTTTCTGAGACTTTACTAAACCATTGCATTAAACAAACTAATTTATATGCGCTACAGAAAAATATAGACTTAAAGGTGACATTGGAGGATATGCAAAGTATCCAAACAAACGTCTATACTGGTCTGAAACAAGTGATACTCCAAAACTACTATATAATAGTATGAGTCTCAATAGATTTGAAAAAATACTGAACAACTTTCACATAAATGATAACGCCAAACCTAAAAATAATGACCGTCTTTTTAAGATACGTCCATTAATTGAATATTTGAATGCAGCGTTTTTGAAACATGGCGGAGTAGATGAATTTCTTTCTATTGATGAAAGCATGATTCCCTATTATGAGAAACACTACGAAAAACAATATATTCGTGGTAAGCCTATAAGATTTAAATTTAAAAATTGGGCGTTGAACATAAGTAATGGATACATGCTTCAATTTGATATTTATATGGGCAAAAATGAAGATGCCCCTTGGCTTTGGAGTGGGAGGTGAAAAAGTCGTGAATCTTATCACTAAAGCGAAAATATCGATCAACAAAGGTTTTAAAGTAAGATATTCGTACTACGTATATTTTTTCATTTTTCTTACATAAAGATTTTTATTGATAATTTATTCACATCCGTGAAGCTTCTTCGTCATCTATCAGCTTCTGGAATATGCTCATCTGGTAAAATGGGAGATGGTCCAACCGAAAAATGCCCACTTCGTTCCGTTTCAGAAATGAAAAAAGATCAAAGAGGATCTACGGACTATCGTTTTACTGGTAACGGATATATATTAGTTGTACAAAGGAAAGATAACAATGTAGTCACTTTAGGAACTAATTTTGATAACATCGAGATGGGAAGATGTAAGCGTTACGCAAGAGGATAAGGCGCTATGCAGATAGCCCAACCAAAATTATTTCAACGTTATAATCAAGGAATGGGTGGAGTTGACAAAATGGACCAGTTAATTGCTGTTTATCGATCGCGAATAAGACAACGTAAGTGGTGGTGGCCAATTTTCGTATATCTGTTGGATGCTTCGGTTGTAAATGGTTGGCTACTTATGAAAAAGCTGCATCCAAATGCTCCCGATTGTTCAAATTTTTTACAATTTCGTCGATATATAGCTACTTACTATCTTGAAATGTACGGTGTGCCCTCTGCAAGAGGCTCCAGATCATCAATTTCTAATAATGGCATACGGTATGACGGTAGAAATCACATAATAGACTATCCTAAAACTGATAAGAGATGTACAAGCTGCGGTAAGAAGTCTAATTTTATATGCAGCAAATATAACAAAGGCCTTCACCCAAAAGAATGTTTAAAAAAATTTCACACTGAAAGTGATTACGATTACACTGCATAATGTCCCTTATAAGGGACGCCATCTAAAATCTTAAACAAATATTTTTTTTTTTAATAAATCCTATGAATATTAATTTAATGGTAGTTTTAATTACATCTATAAAAGTAAATTTGTTTAAAAGTTCATGCACTAATATGTTAAACAATTGTGTAAAATACAAAAAAAAAAAAAACAGAAGGATAAGTTTAATAAGCTTTGAATGTATTCCATCGTTTACAACACAGTCAGACTGTATATCAAAATGACTTTAAAAAATCGTTGTGCGTGAAGTGTTTTTGGTGTTGTAGAAATTAATATCAATTTGCAGCTACAACATATTTGCAAACTGTTGGTTTAATTCATTGATGTTAATTACAATACTCTTTGGAGCGTTACTATAAGCAATACACATTCTTCTTTTCCCCTCCATTTACTTTTAGAGTCAATAGCATCTCAGAACTTGTAATTATAAAAGTTTTGTTTGCTAATGTTTGATTTGACATTAGCCTTTGAATTTTTTAAATCTTATACAGCTCCGGATTTCTAAACCGGTTTCATCTCTTATATGCATTATTTCAATTACAGTTTTAACATTATTTGTAAGCCATGGCTTTTCATTTCGTATAACTCTGTTTTTAATAGAAATATGTTTTCATAAAGGTATCTTATGATGTGATGTAAAAAAACCGTTCATCGGCGGTAGTTACATAAGTAAATATTATTTTAGCTTAATTCATCAAAATAATTTTAGAAAAAAGGAATTTTTGAAAAGATTTCAGTTGTATGTACATAGCGGTTCAATAGTTTGACCAGATACATCAAATTATATTTACTATTGGGACACCCTTAAAGCAGAATATATAACGATTTAAAGGATAGTTCTAGATAGGTCAAATTTCATCAATTATAGGTATACCCTTTAGTTTTTTAAATCAAATTGTATTATTGTTAAAGCGGGCATAGCAATACAGGTTCCTTGCAAATTTCAACTGCTTGTCTATAAGAGTTTAAAAGTTTGGCTTTGAATAAATGCATAATGCTAGTCTAAAAAATATACATACATATATGTATCATTTATTTCTTAGGAAACTAAAGATAACATCTTGAAATTTGTTATTGCAAAAAATTATTTTTTTCTGAACTTTAGTGAAGGAAATATACTTAATTAAAGCTAAAAAGTGTGATTCCTTATTCAAGTGGAAGCCAATGTATGTATATATAAGCTCTTCTAGTTTTCCGAGTTATTGTTTACAAAATATATTCATTTTATTTTAAAAATTTAGCCAGCAGTATGTGGATGGAATCAAAAGTTACTGTTTTTTTTTTTTTTTTTTTTTTTGGGAAGTATGTATATATTTAACTGACGTATTTATTTTCACACCCTAGATTATAAAAGCCAGATTTTTTCTTATTTAAATTTTTGTATAAAATTTTTTTACGAGAAAATTATTTTACAAATTATTATTAAAATATTTTTGCAGTCATTTTGTTGAAGAATCATTAGGATTACTGAGCTGTGGCTTCTGTTTAGCACACACGGGTAACTTTTTATTATTCTTTAATTTTGTTTTCGCTTTTTGGACAACACTCGTCGCCGCTGCAGTCAATGCCAGATTATTTCTAGCATTATTATTATAATTGTTGTGTGTAAAAGGTATTTGGGGGACTGCAATTTTTGGACTTTTTGTTTTGTAACTATTGAAGTCTTGTAATTTATTTTGTTTGAATTTGGATTTATTGTTAGTTTTAGCAGCAGTACGGCCACCGCTTACTTCTGTCTGGACTGCTGCTGCAACCAAGCCCCCAGTCTTAAGTTTATAGCTTCGTGCATGTGACTTATTTTGGTTTAAAGGGCGTTTGATCGGCGAATGATGTGATGTTAAAATATTGCTTCGAGACTTAGATAATTTTGCTAGGATTTTACTATTTTTTATTTTTCTGAAATAAAAAATAAAAACAAAAGATACATACATTCCAGTTGTCAGTTATCAATTTTTAAAATCATACCTTTTTGGCTTTCTTACGCTGCTGATTTCGTTATACGTATTTTTGGAGTAATTTTTCATGCACGCAACATTTATATTGCCCACGTTTTTAACTGTGTAATTAGTAGGATCTTTTATGTCTGTTTTTTTTTCTTCCTGAGTATATGGGGAGTTATTGGGGTTTTCACTGAGTATTTTCCACTCCAATAATTTCCGATTATATGCACTATAAAAAATCGTATTGAAATTAACCATTTTTAATAAACAGTATTTAAAAATTTTAAATAAAATTTTAACAAAATTTAAAATTTTTTCTCAGTACACAACCTAGCATATTTTTGCCATAATAAAAAGTGAAATAGTTTCTTACTAACAAAAATTCACTACACATGCTTTTGTTAAGTGCAATTGGGACAAATTAGCATTACAAATAAAAACACAACTCTATTTTTTTTGAAAGCAACAAAAATTTAAAACCCCACCTTCAAGCTTCTGTTAAAACACACTTTTTATTCATAGGGTTGTGATTTTTATTATTTTTAATTTCTATAAGTTAAATAAATTTTAAGTTTTTTATAATTGAAGTGTTTTTGGGATATATAAAGACAACATAAGTTTATTTTCCATCTTTTTCAGCTATAAATAAAAAACTAAAATAGATAAAATTGCTGCGAATGTTAGGATTCATCCCTCTTTCTTAGTCGAGTGGAATCATGCGCGTTTCATATGTTGCGGAGATTTGGAGCATATTTCAAGCTTCCTAAAAAGTGTTGTTGCATATTTATAATTTCCGCTTTAACCATCGACATGCTAGTCTTTTTAGGGGTTCGAATTCGTAGAATTTTACTTTGTCTTACTAAAAACGGAGGCAGTGCTCCATAACTGATATCTATAGCACCATGTAGGTTTTAGAATCGCACTATAAGGCCGAAGTTTGCAGTCTAAATAAATTAATTGAAGAATTTCTGTCCCTTTTTTATTCGTATTGTTTTTAATTTAATTTGCGAAATCATCACTTCTGTGGGGCTTTTTCAAATCAAGGTTTTATCAAGATATATACCGATTTATTTAGCTTTTGACAGTTGAGATAATTTTTGGTTACATATTCGAAGAAAATTTTTACTGTATACAATTTTGTTCATTTATCTTAATTCTCTGTTTTCTGAACCATTTTTTCTTATGAGGTATATGTTCCACAATTATTTCAATGCTTAATGGGGGCTTTCGAAAATACTAAAGGCCAGGATTCACTACCATACACAATCGTATGTTTTAATCACACAAAAATTTGAAAGAATTCTGTACTACTTTAAAAATCGTTTAAAATGGCGTAGTAGGAGCCAACCTATTATACAAAAAAGATGCGAAAAATATATGCTTTTAATATTTTGTTTTTTTTCTATCCATCTTCAAAATAAAAAGAAAAAAAAAATCAACTCTGATCGCATAGAAAAAAATCATTTTATGAAAATCGTACAGATCCATCAAAAAGTCTTTCACATACATACAATTTTAATCCACACTATCATACTTTTTGAGCACACATGCAACTTTTTACAGATCGTACGACTGAATATGACAGTCAAGCCTTAAGAAAAGCTGTAAGAACCTTGAGGCAAGGATTATACATTTATAAAGATGTTGCACTCTGAACCAGAGTACGTATTTGTCTCCTCTTTCATTTTCCATATTCATGACGAAACTGTTGATTTGCTTTTTGTTTACTTCATTGTCAATGAATGAAATTTCGTTTTGCTTTTGTTTTTCCTCTGCACACAAAAAAGATTCACACACACATAATTTATCTCCTTGGATGTTTGCTTTTTAAACTGCTGACGTCTCTTTTTCCATGAATTATTTTTTGTTCAGCTGCTTTTTTTCCATCGTCCATGAAATGAACAAAAATTTGTTTCAAAATTTGAACACCACCATTCTTCTTCTTGTTTTCCCAATACATTAAACATTAAGTACGATTGCTTTCGTTTTACACTTCGTACATAATAATAATTCATGGAAAAAGAGACGTCAGCAGTTTAAAAAGCAAACATCCAAGGAGATGAATTATGTGTGTGTGAATCTTTTTTGTGTGCAGAGGAAAAACAAAAGCAATACGAAATTTCATCATGGAAATTGATAAGAGAATGAACAAAATGTACTATTCATGGTGAACAAATACGTACCCCGCTCTGAACATTTGTGTGTGTGGATGTTCATAAGATATGTTTTGTTGATAGGTAGTATTGAGAGAGAAGAAACAGACCTTTTACCTATGAAAATGCACATACATACATACGTTCATACATGTGAAAAGGAAAGTGCTTGATAAAACTTTATTTCTGAAATCTATTTTTCGTACTTATTTTAAAATTGTTTGTAAGATTTACTTGAAAAGATAACATATATGACTATTTTCGTTATTGTAGGGTGAATAAAAATAAATTTGATAGCTAAATTTATAAATAAAAACTAAATTTATAAAAAATGGCAATACTTGTTAGTACAATCTGCGCATTGCTCAGTAATATATTTTTTATATTCTTAATTGCTCTGTTTTTGCAGTTGATAGAACAAGTTTTTTAGTATATCTCCTTCTATAGAAGTAGCAGTAACAAAATAATTTAAAACGAACCTCCAGTTCTTTACAACCCCTCTTATCATAAAAATGCATACTTGGGATCCCATTTCATTCACTCGCTCGTATCCACGGTCGACAACTCCATATATAACATTTGCAAAATTATGATACGTCAAATTTCTTCGGATAGATATTTCATCAAAAATTAATAGTGCTCCATCTACTTAGATAGAAGAGCTCGATAGGTTTAATTTCAATATATTTCTTAAAAACAATTATGTGGAACCAGATCTACAATAAATGCTTTGAGCAAAGCTTATCTCATGATTTTCCCAACGAACATTTTTTCCCTTATTTTGTTTTATCAGTATTTTACAAAAAAAAAAAAAAAAGATTTTCTGTTCATCACTTTTCTAACGTTTTGACCTTCTTTTTAAAGTTTCGTTTTTTTTTTTTCTTTAAACTGTGTTTTTCTTTCGTAACAGCTTTAAGGTTTTAAACATTTTAAAATACTTTTTTGATAAAAGTCTTTATTTTAACATCTTTTTTGCATAATAATGGTAATTCCGATATCATTCGCTTACGTGGCAGAGTTAACATACTCACTTTCAAAACAGTTTTCCTTTTCTGTACTGTAGTCCCTTTTTTATCGGTAAAGTTTAATGTTGGTAGGAGACCTCGCTTCAAATAGTTCTTTCTAATACAGTCTGGTGAAAAGTGCCTTTCGCATATATATAATGTGCGTGATCCTTTCAAAAAATATTAGCCAAAGTTACATTTTTTTAACCACGCTTTAAGCAATATGGTATCAATATATGGATAACGAAAGATTTTAAAATTTGGAACACTTTTTTTCCCGCAATGCGGTAAACAACACTTACTGCCTGATAAAGACGATAATTTCTTTTTGTTGTTGCTATTAAGCTCGCCTCTTGTTTCACTAATTTCGTTCATTATAAATTTATTGAGCGTTGCACTACAATTTTAATTTTTTTTTCTTATTTTATATTATTTTCAAGCACTATGTGTAGTTCACTATAACTGAGATACTAAGCTAATATTTTTATTTACTCCCTGTTTACATTAGGCATTCACAATGCATACACAGTTTTTCACTAGTACTTGTACACTTTTTCAATTGTTTGAGTTACTGTCTTGAATATTTTAAAGACAGTTAATAAGACAGTTTTTTGTCGTTTGCCGACAATTTTATTATTATTATTTTTTTAAGTAAATAATGTTTAAACTACATATCAATTTAATTACTGCAATTGTCTCTGCATTTAACAACAGAAATGGAAAGAGCGTGAGGTTTTTTGCTCAAAATGAATTGTCATAACCGTGTTCTGGACGCCTACAACCCAGAAGCAATTGTCAGTATTTTTAACAACTAATACGTATTTTTTTATTGTCATGACAGCATTGTCAAATGTAAATGTGGTGTTAACGAGTCTTGCAAGTACACAATGTAACAAAAGTAAGTGTAAATCGAAATCTGTGTGTATTTTTGCAGTGTTTCCACCAATGTGACCGATTGTAAAAATAATTTGCTAATAATGCCTCTTAGAATAGACATAAAAGTTAATAAAAATTAATGTTTACATTTATTTAAACAAATATTAAGATTTAATTATGGTATTTAATTTATAAATGTAGAAATTAAATTTAGATAATAAAAGCATTTTATATTCGGTATGAATCCATATAATTTCTTTTGTACAACAATAAAACATATGCTGTTACCCTGCAAATACACAACCGGTACCATTGGTTTATCTGGGTTATTTGATAATGTAAATACATACAAACACGTATGCACGTATGTACGAATGAATTTTTGTGAGATGAGAATAATAAGTTTGTTGAGAATATTAATCTCTCTTTGTGAATTTACTCTTAAAGTGGCGACAAGTTATGCACTGGCTGTACAATGTATGGCAGTGCAACATCTTTATATATTTACAGTCTTTGCTTGTGGAACTCCGGATTCATCGTTTAAAAATCTAGTTTTAGTACAAATTTCCGGCAAATTGTATATTTTTCTCAACATTTAATAGATGATTTTAGAAAGTTTTGCTTTAATTTGCATTAAAATCCTTGATTGCATACATTTTCATAAGCCAACGACTCGGCAATGAAAAGAGAAAATGATATTGCTTCCTGAAGGTGTTTTTTTTTTGTTGTTTTTAATTCACTGACCTGTGTGTTTGTTGATAGTGTTCACCCCTTCGCACACAAAACAGGGTTCAGCTTGTTTATTAAAAGTTTCTCAAACAGTTTTGTGTTTTTTGGTAAAAGCTTGTAAGTGTGCTGATTGGCATTGAACGTATATAGAATTATTTTGACTGCAATTATAGGCAGCTATATTAGCATCCTATTGTTCAATTTGTCAATAACATTTTAAAATCTCAAAGAGTCTGCTGCTTCAAAGTTTGCAGATGATAATTCCGCTACATCAGTCGATATTTTAGGGAGAAAACTCGTTTTTTAATGATAAATAAAACCTATTTCTGTTACAGAGCCATTTTCTGAAATAACGCAACGGAGGCCTAAATACTATGAAATTTTTTTAGATTTCTACTTTTACGACATAGCAAATAATCTTGAATGAAACTCCATTACAAAAAACTTCTAGGTATTTACTCGTAAGTTCCATAAGGGGGTACCTGTGTTATATTAGTCAAAGAAGAAGCCCTAATTAACAAGAGATATCAGTTGTTGCGGAGTTTGTTTAAATGGACAGGTTTGTGAAATATGAGAATGTAAATTGTAATATCTCCCGGATCCACGGTGTAGTGTGATTAGGATTGCTGTTTGCTAAACAAGACATTTTAGATCGATGCATAAATTTGTAAAAGCGCATGTTTACTAAGCAAGCGAGCGTAGAAACAATATATTCATACCCACAGATTAAGAAATACAAAAGTTATTTTAAAACTAAAAGTATTTACATCAAAATTTAACCTTTGGAATCTCTTTTATGTTAATCTTCTTTATGCTTGATTGATGAAATGTATTACTGCGCGGTAGGTATATCTTCGCTATTTATTCTGGTAAGTATATGTTAAACGTGTCATAATATGAATGGGGAACTACTAAATAAATAGACTAAAGTAAGTTACATATACTTTACTAGGTAGTGTCGTCCACCCTGCTGCTATGTAGTTGATAATGTCAAAGGAAGTTTATATTGTTACGTTTGTTTAATTTATAAACGCTTAATATATTGAGTTCTTTTATTGCAAGATAATGAAATACTACTTTTGGTACTTTTATTACACAATTTTTTTGGACGATTCGCAATTAATACACAAAAATACACGATGGTAACTTTACCACTTTTGTAACGGATAAAACTCTTTTAAATCAAAATCTTCACTATGATCTTTGCTTACTAGAACTTCTATCTGTATCCACTATGTGGCAGAATATTCCTTTAGTATTCAGTGAAGTCATTTTTATTTAGTTGTTGTGCAGTGCAGGTGTTTGTATGGCTATATATTGGTTTGTTTACTTTTCGCTTTGAGTTAGTTGTTTTTCTTTGTGATTAAGTTTTGTAGAAATTTCTGGCTTTGACATAATAGGTCATTTCGTTTCACTTTTTTGGTGACATTTATGGTTATTTCTTTTTATGCCTTAAATAAAACATTTTCCCAACATTGCCGACCACTTCAGCCTTTTTGCCTAGGAAAGGCTCAACGTTACCTCTGCCATCTTTGGCTGGCCGTTCCAGGTAACCCACTTTTATTTTAGACCTTTCATTTTATCGCTGTACATATAAATGCGTTTACAGACAAACTCATAAAGCTCATTCAGATCTTCTTGTGCTTGAAGAACGTTTCCATTGTCTTCGTTGTTAGGTGCTGAAAGTTTTAGTTCTGTCCCAAACACGATTTTTGCTTGATTACGTCAGATTGAATCGTGTGCATCTAATCGGTGTGCCAATATAAACTTGGGAATATGTTCATACCAATCCTTTTGGCATGAACTGACTACTTTTCTGAGATATTCTTCTAGGGTAGGATTAAATCTTCTTACCATGCTATCAGACTGCGGATGCAGCAGTGTCGCTCTCGTCTTTTTGATAACATATACGTCGCACATCGCTCTGAATATGGCCGACTCAAAATTTCGTCCCTTGTCTGAATGATGTTCTAGTGGAACACCGTATCACCATACCTAATTGTTAACAACAGCGTCCACTACCGCTTTGAATTCTTGGCTTGCAGTAGCATACACTTCGAGCCAATTGCTAAAATAATCCATTACCACTAGTACATATCGGTTTCCAGTATTACTTATAGGGAATGTACTTGTGATGTCAATGGCTATCCGCTCAAATAGGCACCTGCGTTGTATTGTTGAAGTTTGCCAATACTTTTTCTTGTAGGACCTTTAGCTGTAACGCAGTGTTCGCAATTAGCTATCCAATCGGCTACAAATTGTCGGCAGATACCCAGTAAAATCGTTTCTTTATCTGTTCCACCGTTTTTATTATACCCAGATGACCCCACTGGGACCATTATGGATCTGCTTCATTAACTCCTTTAAGAAGTTGGCACGACATTTAATTCCATTGTGGTTTTGCCATCTGTACTTTCCCAATATCAATTTAAGCAGCCACCTTCAGGTTTCTGTAATTGCGTCAACCAACGTTATGCGGAGCGGTCCGTCCTTAAGATGAAATGTTGACCATATAAGTATTTGTAATATAGTTTCTTTCAGACTTGGACAGTACCCTGCTGTAATAGCCAATGACCATTTCCGTCCCATTAATCTCCTGAGAAAGCACCCCTCCTATCTGACATCCGCTTGCATCCGTGTCCAATATAAATTTCTGTCCAGGTATTAAATAGGCGAGGACTGGTGCTGTACACAAAGGTTTCTTGAGCCTCTGGAACGCTTCTTCCGAACGCTTCTTCCGGTTGCAACTTCCTGGCCAACTCATGCAGGCTAGCACCCACTTGATCAAAGTTTGACATAAAACACCTGTAGTATGTGCAAAGCCCTAGGAAACTACCCAGCTCATGAAGATTTTGTGAACGAGGTCAAGTCTTTACTATACTGGTACACGATGCCCCAAATATTTGATTTTCTTTGTAAACAAAGCATATTTCTTAACACTTAGTTTTTAGGTTTTTGATGTATTCGTCAAAAGTCTTTCCCATCACGAATATACCATCCAAACACAACAAGCGCGTCTTCCAATTGAGACCGTTAAATAAACAGTGATTTAAACGCTCAAATGTAGCTGAAGCGTTGCATAGCCCAAATTGCATCACCTTGAACTGTAATATACCTCCATTCCCACTTAAGGCAGTTTTCTTCTCGTCTGTATCGGCTATCGTTACTTGCCAATAGCCGCCTTGAAAGTCCAAGGTTGAGAACCATTTCGTTCCGGCCAACGTGTCTAATTTATTGTCAATTCTAGGCAGCGGATAACTGTCTTTCTTGGTGACGTCATTGAGGTTTTTGTAGTCAACGCAAAATCTGGTGCTGCCGTCCTTCTTCTTAACTAAAACTATTGCGAAGTTCACCGACTGGAGGATGGCTTTAGCTGTTATAATGTCGTCTTTCATTTCTTTTGGTTCTACCAGCCACAACCGATTATCCACACGTGCCCGTACAATACTTTCCGGCTGAGGTATTAATTTCTGGCGTTCAACAGCAAATAGCTTCCTTACTGTGTTCCTGCTCTCATACCCAACATACAGGGGTATCTCGACATTGCAATAGATCATTATTTGCTGGCATATGTGCAGCTTAATGCACCGAGCTATCATTAAATCTGCACCAATAAATTCATCCACAATGTCGACAACAACATGGTCAGCGCTGAAGTTTGCGATAGTTAGTCTTACCCTGTCTCTTTCATAGGCAGCGGCTAACAGTTCCACTGCTCCTTTTACTGAATCGGTCCTTATTATGCACTGAGACGATCCTGTGTCTACTGTGAGGATTTGCTTTTTTCCGTTAAAAAGACCGAAGCAGACCTTGACCTTCTTTTTGTGTTTCTGCAGTTGCGCTAAAACAGCTGACCTTACCGCAGTTAAAGCATTTGGCGAGTGACTTACTCCTTTCCTCCTCCATTATTTGTATGACCATCTTCTTTATCTCGCTCTTTTTATCTCTACAGAGTTCCCTTTTGTGCTCGCTTCCGTATTTGTTACCATTAGTATGTATGTTTTTTTGTTAGATATAGTATTTGCTATTTAGTTTCTAAAATTTTTTTAGGATGAAAAATAATTTACAAATTTATCCAGACGTTTTTCAAAGAAAACAAAATTAATTTTTTTTTAATAATTTACACTTCACATCATTATAAATGCTGTTCCAGTATTATACTGACTTTTATTGGGTGAAGTATAAATGTACATGTGCTCTGCCTTGTGTAATTTTTCATTTTTAATATTTCTTTTTTCAAATCATAATTTATACTGTGGATATTATAAATGAATTAAAATTTATTTTTCGGTTAAGGTTCATTTTTTAATTTAATAGTTAAAAACTTTTTTTGGAAAAAAATTTACAAATGCATGCGGACGTTTTTCAAAGAAAACAAGAAAAATTTCACACATATTAAACATATTTGATTATTTTTTGATTAAATTTCAACTCAGGATGAAAATCGCTTTTTAGGTTTGCATAATTACTTAAAATATTTAAAATTGTTGATTTTTTTTTGACAATAAAATAGGAAATTTATTGAAAAAATATATTTTGGAAAAATGATATTTCGTGCCGTGTGAGGTTCATGCCTTTATTTGTGTCGAACTTTAGTGTCAATAGACACTGGTTGATTTCACTTTGAGGAAAAATCGATATTTAGTAATCAGAAATGTATTATAGTTTTTCGCACTCTATTAAGGAAAATATTACCTATTAAAATTTTTTCTATATATACTGGCCGGTAAATGAACACATCCTTTTTTTATACCCCTTACCATAGATGGAAATGGTGGTCATGCCGTTTGTAATTTTTACAATATTCCGAAGCACTGGATGAGCTAGAGAAAGTACGCCAATCGGTTATGTCTAGTTTCAAAAATTATGCTATATAAAAGATCGTTGTATGTGCTTTAAAGCAGCGGGCAAAATACATTTTTTTACTATCGTTTGCAGGTTGTTGCCTTTACTACTTATTCACCTCTTACTATTGGTTGACCACAATTATACTAGTTGGGACAACATCTTTAAGCAATACCTACCACGTTCGCTGCTTGTTTCGAAAACCTAATGGTTAAAGAGAATTTCTTATGCCGATTATTATGTACATATAAGGTGGAGGGTATATAAGATCTGACTTAGCCGGATATTGCATTCTTACTTCAAAATTAAAGAGATTTTTGCTTCATATACAAACTCCTTTTTATAAATATAATAGTTCTATAACTATAACAAAGTACTTAATAAATATAATGGATCAATTTATCAGAGTGGTAAAACTATGGGCTTGCAGAGGATTAATGTGAAATTAAATAAACAATAAATAAATTAAGTGAAACAAATTGCAGAACCGTTTAAAGTCTATAACATCTATCCAAGAAAATAAAGAAAATTTTAAGAAGAAGACTTTAAAATAGGACTAAACGAATATCACAGGATACTATTATGTTTTAAATTTTATAAAAAAATGTACAACTGTAATATTGATTGATATTGATGTAGATTTCTTCGGGGGTTTTTGGTCGTGTTTTCCATATGTCAGCTCATTAGCTAAATATTAACAATTTTTTTTTTTGAAAAATGCATCAAATACTTTGAAAGTTAACTTTGTATATACATACATATGTACACGAAAAGCGCGGCGTGAAAGCCTCAAGCGCATTAGGAGCTTTCTTCTAGTGACTTATTTCTATTTTTTTTATTTCTATTTAGTGTTTTATGGAACAAGATAAGTTTACATTACTATTCACTTGGTGAATGTAGTTTGTAAAGAAGCAATTACATATGAAAAAGTTTTTCAACATCATACTTATTGTAACGAGCAGTAGAACAAACAAATTTATGGAACTTCAATATTTTTTAAACCTAGTATAACCAACAGGTGGAATAAAAATAACCATTTAAGGATTAAAACAATGATCTTAGTAATACTTACGATAATAACACCTTATTATCTGCTTTCTTACTATTATTACAAATGGAAGGTTTTAAAAAATTTAAATCGCCATAAATATTTTGTTCAGCCGTCTTGCTTTTATCTCTTAGCGAGTTGGGCGCCATCCAAGATAGAGATCTGGTACGATCAAAACCCAACGAAGTTTTATCTGGTTGATGAATACTAGTCCATATATTCTTTTTTAAAGACAATTCAATGTTTAATTCTTCTTTATTTAAAACTTCTTTTTTCGTCATAGGTCTGTAGAGGGAGCTTTGGGTTCTAAAAAAAAATTTTTTTTAATATTTCAACAAGTTTTATTAATCTCTACTTTTACCTACATATTTTTTGCATCCCCAGGTTTGTAGGATATAAGCGTACGTTTCGATATTTTTAAATTATGCCACGACCTTGTTCTTACCGAAGGCATCACTACAATTGTTCTTTGAGAATTTGGTGCAAATATCTCGGTAGCTGTTGGTTTGAAAATTTGTGCTTTTATTTTTTGTTTTTCCTTATTTGATGAAGCTGTTATTACTAGTTCTGGAGGCATGATTCCCATGCAATCTCCGATTTCGTCTATATATCGTCTTTGCAATTCACTGCTTAACAGATGGCGCCTTGTACGTAGTGGCAATGTTGCATAGCGAATGGTGTTAGCTGTAGCACCGTTAATCTCGTCATCGGTTGAAAAAATTAGGTCTGATCCTGGATCAGTGGTTGGCATATCGAGAAGTAAACGTTCTTTCTTTTTGCGGTGAAATGATTTTAATCTGTTCTTTAATCTATGGTTCTACAAAAAGTTATTATAAAAAGTATTATTTTTAACTTATTTAAACGTGTAACATTGCAAAGTCATTATTATAAAAACCTAGTGCTTCAACTGAACCAAATCACTGAAGTGCTGGCACAGTTTATTGCTTTTAATTACTTTTATCACAGCACTATACTTTGGTGCATTATAACCTCAATAAACTTTTTTTAAAGATTTTTAATAATCATTAAAAAACAGAAAATAAGTGCTTATGCCATCTTAAGGAATATTAAAAACTAAAACCCTTTGTAGACTGCTTTAGTAAGTAGCTTACTTTTAGGCTGATACATCACTATAGCTGCATTTATCTATAAATTTTCTAAATATTACATCGAATATTATGACTCACGCTTTGATAACCGTAGCCTTTTTTTTATAAAGAGAAGTAGCACTTCAGGCATTAAAAACTATTTAGTTATTTTTCGTAACCGTGCTATATTCTTTAGGAAAGGGAGAGATGAGACAGGTGGTGAGAAGGAGAAAGATAGATAGTTATTTTACTTCACCAGCGAATATGCTATGAGAAAGTATCGACAAAGGATGCATCATTTTTTAGTGTTCATTCTAAATATTTATTTAGACCATTGAACAGAAAAAAACAATTTATATTTTGTTTGCCGCAGAGGATAAACCCTGGCCAACCAGGCTTTTAGTCATCCTGTTTGCCACTTTGACTACAGCAGCTTCATTAATAAGGTCATTAATGGCGACATATAAGAAAATGAACCTAAAACAACATTAACCTAAAAACGCTATAATTATATTTTTTTAAGTTTGTTGACATCACTGATACGTAAAAACGTAGAGAAATTTTAATTTTATTAGTTTCGTCCGCAACGCAACGTCACGTTTGCGAAAGAGTAACTATTTACACACAGCCTAGGTAGGGAATACGTAACAGCTGATCCGCAACGTATACGTTTACGTAAGAGTAACGATGTCTTCACTAAAATGTAAGAATTTTCATAAATTTATGTGATTGAACAAATTTAATACCTACGCACACACATATTTAGGTTGTATTTCGCTGGTAAATTCATAGGGTTTCAAGATTAAATAATAAGTCAGTCGATGCCAAAACCACATTGGTGTTTAGATACATTAATTATTCAATTGGACAATAAATACTAATAATAATAACGATTTTTACATGTCTTGTTGAACATTTACTTTTTCAAATGTCGTATGTTATGTCAGTACTATAATCTGGTAACTTTTTTTTCACTTTTACTTTTTACTATGTTATTGCAGCAAAGTGAATGACATATAACCATGTGTCTCAGGGATGATAATATTTATTGTTCATTCCAAAACTGATAAGTGGCACTGTGATGACTTGTTTGGTACAATTTTAAATTTGCAAATGTTTTTAAATACCAATTGTTGTCAGTCTGATTAATAAAATCTAAAGAGAATTCAATTTTATAATAATTTAATATCTATTTTAATTAATGTATGTATGTGTATGTAGTTTTGAAATAATTTTATTATATAAATAAGAATGTTCTAAAGAATTAGACAAACTTCGACGTTTTCAAAAATTTACAATTTAAGAATACTTAAACCACTAATAAATAAATTTGATACCGTGTATAGAATATTAATAATATCCATAGGCTCAAAATTTTGTTACATACGAAAGCAAATGGAATAAAATTGCACATATTTAGTGGCAAAAGAATCCGAAAAACTCCATTTCAAAGGACATTTTTGGCTTTTGAGCCAAACTAACAAAACACTCAAAGTTTGATTTTCTGTTGAGTTTCATGCTTTAAACGAAAATGTTATTAGTTACGTGCTTTGGATGTACAATTTTTAATTTGTAAGTGTTGTATATTTATGAATTTAATACTTTGCATACTTTGCATGGTTTGCTTGTTTTGTAATTTGAAATATTTTACGTATGAAAATTTTTATAGGTTTTATTTGTCAGTTTGAAAATAAAGCTCGTACAATATACACTCAAAGTTTGATTTTCTGTTAAGTTTCATGCTTTAAACGAAAATGTTATTAGTTACATGCTTTGGATGTACAATTTTTAATTTGTAAGTGTTGTATATTTATGAATTTAATACTTTGCATACTTTGCATGGTTTGCTTGTTTTGTAATTTGAAATATTTTACGTATGAAAATTTTTATAGGTTTTATTTGTCAGTTTGAAAATAAATCTCGTACAATATATATGTGTTAATAAAACAATTTGGTGTTCGCTATATTTATCATAGTTTATGGGCCCAGTCCTTAACCTCGCGTAAAATAAAGGAAAAACTGCGTAATATATAAAAGGAAAATTGCATAAAAAAAAACAAAGATGAGTTTTTCGAATTTTAAATTTGAACCATTGTGTAAAGATAATTTCGACACATGGAAAATTCAAGCTGAAGCATTACTTATAAAAAGTGATGGATGAAAATTTGTAAATGGAACGTTTCCAAAGCTCGAAGACCCTCCACAAAACGTAAGATCATGGGAAGCAGAAGACGCAAAAGCTGACTTAATATTATCAATTTCTACGAATGAGTTAAAGCAAATTAAGAAATGCAAGACATCTAAAGATGTGTGGGACAAATTGCATAGCATTTACCAATCAAAGGGACCCGCAAGAAAGGCAATGCTTTTCAAGAATTTAATTCTATTAAAAATGAAGAATGGTGATGATATACGAGAACACATAAGAAGATTTTTTGACATTGTGGATAAAATAAATGAAATGGAATTAGAAATTATTGATGATTTACTAACAATTTTACTTTTATATAGCATTCCTGATGAATACGAGTCATTTAGGATTGGAATCGAAACTCAAGAAAAACTGCCAAGTCCTGAAGTATTAAAAATAAAGCTTTTGAAGAATATGAAGCCCGTAAGAGGAATTGTAGTGAGGAATCATCAGATGCAATGGTAGCAAGGAAACTGAATAAAAAATTTTTTAAACCAAAAGAAAATCAACAAAACAAAGGTGAGAAATTTAAACTTATATGTCACAGCTGTGGAAAAATAGGACACAAAGTAAAAGACTGTTGGGCGAACAATCAAAATGGAAGAAGGAAACCTCAAGAAACAACTAAATTTGCTGAAGTTGCATTTCAAGTAAATGAAGAACGCAATAGTTGGTGCCTTGAATCTGGATCATCATCACACATGGGTTCAGACGAAACAAAATTTTATACAATGGAATCTTCGTCTAATGAAGTGCTACATTTAGCTAATAAAAATTCAACAAATATTGAAGGAAATGGAACTGTAAAAATTAAAACTAACTCCGGACATACATCTAGGTTAGAAAATACTTTATATGTTCCTGATTTAAGGTAAAATTTATTATCAGTGGCAAAAATAACTGATCATGGATTTGAGGTAAGGTTTGATAACAAAGAAGCAATTGATAGCGAAAAGAAGGCAAAATTGAAGAAGAAGAATTGTTGAAGAAGTGACTGAAAATTGTAAAGTAGCATAGGCATCACGTCTTCAGGAATGGCATGAACTTTATGGACATCTTAATGAATATGATTTAAAAGAATTATTACAAAACCAAAAAGGAAATGGAATGAATTTCAATCCCATTGAAAAACTAAAAATTTGTGAAGTCTGTATAAAGGGAAAACAAACCCAGAAACCGTTTAAAAAATCAAACTCAAAATCTTCAGAACTACTAAAACTAATACATACCGATGTTTGCGGCCCGATGAGAGTAAATTCTATAGGTGGGTCAAGATACTTTTTAACTTTTATTCATGATAAATCAAGATGGTGCGAAATTTATTTTCTGAAGAAAAAGAGTGAAGTATTTGAAAAGTTTAAAGAACTTAAAAGTTTAGTTGAAAAGAAAACGGGTCAGAAAATAAAAACCATTCGATCCGATAATGGAACTGAATACACTAATAATGAATTTAATAATTCTCTTTATTTTGAGATTTTTTGTTAATCTCCTTGGGCTGTTATGGTCAGTTATTTTTTTCAAAAATTAATAAAAATCAATACATTTTTATATATTTTTCCCGACGTTTCGTTTGTTTTTTTCAAACTTCTTCAGGGGATGTTTATTAAAATTCTAGCAACATAAACACTCAAACAGTACACAACAATATCGAAACAAAAGTTCTTGAAGATTCTTCAATTCTGTTTACACGAAAACAATTACTTCACGTATAATAATAAAATTTACCATCAACTACATGGTATGCCTATGGGAAACCCATTATCGCCAACTATTGCAGATATTGTATTGGACGCACTACTGGACGATGTAATTGACGAATTGAGAAAGAAAAACGTAAGGATAAAATTCATAACGAAGTATGTAGATGACTTATTTGCAATAATACGAAAATCAGACGAAAAAATAATATTAGAAGCACTAAACTCATACCATAACAAAATACAATTTACCATAGAGAATGAAAAAGACAATAAAATACCATATTTAGATAAACTTGTAATAAAGGACCATGGAAAAATAAAAACAAATTGGTACACAAAACCGACGTCATCAGGCAGGATGATAAATTACAACTCAACGCAACCAATGAGTATAAAAATCAACACAGCCACAAATATGATAAAAAAAGTTTTACAAATAAGTGACAGAACATATGAGAGGAACAACATTGACAAAATTAGAAGAATACTTACGATGAATAACTACCCCATATATGTTATAAACAACTTAATAAACAAATCGCTAAGCAGTTCAGAACACAACAAAGAAACAACTGATAATACAAAAACTTTTTATAGCGTACCATTTATTCCAAAACTTACTGGAGCAAAAACATTTAGAGATATGATGAGAGGAAAAACAACAACAATAACGTACAGATCAAATGCAACACTGAGGCATCTTTTTACAAAGAATAAAACAAAACATGACAAACTTAAAACTGATAATGTTGTATATGAAATAAAATGCGACGGAAATGAGAGGGAAAGGTGCAATTTAGTTTATATTGGTACAACAAAGAGAATGTTAGAAACACGTATCAAAGAGCACAAGACAGACATATCAAAAGGAAAAGAGTCGACAGCATTATCACAGCATGCAAAAGAGTTCAATCACACAGTAAACTTTGACAACATCAAAATATTGGACAGAGAACATAATGAGAATAAGCGATACACTCTGGAAAGCTTACGTATTCAACAAAAAATAAACACCACCATGAACACAAAAGAGGACAAAGATAAGACAAAACTGCAATATACCACTGCACTAATTTAATTATTAAAATTAGTTGAAGTTCTGTGATATTAGTTGTAAGACTGACAATTAATTCTGTGTTTGTGTTGTATAAAGTTTTTGAATTATTTTATTTATTTATTTATTATTTAATTTCTGTGTTGTGAAAGTCCAGTTTTTTAATATTAAGTAAATTAAAAAACCTTTTCTGTAATGCTAATAAAGTAAAAGTAAGTAAAAACTGTAAAAATAATTTTGTATTTTCAAACATATTTTAAAAAAACATTTATTACTTTATGTTGCTAGAATTTTAATAAACATCCCCTGAAGAAGTTTGAAAAAAACAAACGAAACGTCGGGAAAAATATATAAAAATGTATTGATTTTTATTAATTTTTGAAAAAAATAACTGACCATAACAGCCCAAGGAGATTAACAAAAAATCTCAAAATAAAGAGAATTAAAACTTAACATTGGTCATAAAAACAAAACTGAATTTAATAATTGTTTAAAGAAGGAAGGAATAAAACATAAATTTACTGTTGAATACACACCACAACAAAATGGAGTAGCCGAAAGGAAAAACGCTGATTGAAATGGCTAGATGTTTGATGATACAATCAGGGTTAAGTCCAAGTTTTTGGGCAGAAGCTATACTAACTGCAAATCACATTCGAAACAGATGTCCTTCAAAAAGTCTTAACGGTGAAACACCTTTTAAAATATGACTTGGAAAAAATCCGATGGTTAGTTATTTCAAAAAATTTGGTACGGTAGCTTATATGCTTATTAAATCAAGAAAACATAGTAAATTCGAACCATAAGCGAAAAAATGTATATTTTTCGGATATTAAATAAAATCGAAAGCTTACAGGTTGTGGGACATAAAAGATAGAAAAATTGTACGATATTTTACTAATTCTTATCAGTTACCAAATAATTATATTAATTTCTTAAGTAATGAAACTGATGTAATAGAAAATGAATATATTGAATTAACTTTTATTCCCAAAGATAAAGCGAATATGCAGCCTAACGCAGATATAGACGATGAAGAAGAAAGCAGCGGTGACAAAACCGACAAATCTAATCGATCCTCTGAAGCTGAAGAAGAAATTATAGATGAAGAAAATATTCACGATACAAGCAATGAATATCGAACACCTCTCACTACAAAACGTGGCCCTGGAAGGCCAAAGAAACTGAAAACTGGACAAAGGGGCAGACCAAGAAAATGATTTAATATGATTGAGTGTAATGAAACTGAAAATGACAATTTTGCAAATAATATAGAACAGGATGAGCCTTTAACTTCAAAAGAAGCCGTTTCTGGTCCAGAGGCTAACGAATAGAAAAAAAGGCATGAAATCTGAATTTTACGCGTTATTGAAAAACAAAGCCTGGGATCTGGTTGACTACCAAAAAAATAAGAAAGCTGTAGATTGCAAATGGGTACTACGAAAGAAGTACAAAGTAGATGGAACAATAGAACGTTACAAGGCCAGACTTGTAGCAAAGGGATTTACACAAATAGAATGTATAGATTATTCCGAAACTTTTGCGCCCGTTGCAAGAATAAGTTCTATACGATTACTAATGGCACTTTCAGTACAATTAAAACTCGATGTATATCAACTTGATTTTGTGACTGCTTACTTAAACGGCACTATAGAAGAAACTATTTATATGAAAATTCCAGAACAAATAGAAACGTTTCTGGATGATAATGAACAGGAGAAATACAAAGGTAAAGCTTGTTTATTGAAGAAAGCATTGAATGGACTCAAGCAGGATGGAAGACAATGGTACAGAAAATTGGATGAAAAATTGCAACAATTAAAGTTTAGGCCGTTGAATTCAGATAATTGCGTATATATGCTTAAAGAAAGAAGTGACACAGTATTAATTGCGATTTACGTTGATGATTTAATAGTCGCAACAAACAATAAAAGTAAATGGGAAGAACTAAAATTAGAACTATCAAAATCATTTATGATGAAGGATCTCGGACAACTAAATTTTTGTTTGGGTATTGAATTTAAACAAGATCCAAATACAAAGGAAATAACAAGGTCACAATGTAATTATATAAACAGCATTTTAAAGAAGTTAAGCATGGAAAAATGTAAACCCGCTAAAACACCATTTAACACAGGAATAAAACTTTCAAAAGAAATGTGTCCAACAGAGGAAGAAAAATTAGAAGCAGAAAAGTTACCATACCAAAACTAAGTCGGATCTTTGATGTACTTGGCTGTTTCAACAAGACCAGACATTGCTCATATAGTAAGCGTACTAAGTCAATATAACACTAATTATGGAAAAGAACACTGGGTTGCTGCAAAAAGAGTTTTGCGTTATTTAAAAGGTACTCAAAACATGGGTTTACATTATAAAGCAACAAATGAAGAATTGACAGGATATGCTGACGCAGATTGGGGAACTAATATAGACGACAGGAGATCATATACGGGATATGTGTTTACATTAGCTAATGCAGCTATAAGTTGGAAAACAACGGATAGTGGCCATGTCATCCACCGAAGCGGAATATATGTCAATTTCAGAATCCACAAAAGAAGCATTCCAATTAAGAAGATTTTCAGAGGAAATATTTGGTGAACAAAGTTCCACTAATATTTACAACGACAATCAAGGTGCTGGACTTTTATGCAAGAATCCAATATTTCACAAGAGAACAAAACATATCGTTAGTAAAATTCGCAAAGGTGCTAAGTCCTCTTTTTTCTCAAATTGAGATTTTAATGCAAAACCGTTATACTACTTAAAATATATATTTTACAACAACAAAAAATCGCATTATGTAGTTTAACGTTGTTGTAATGTTGTGGTTTGCAAAAGTGCTAAGTCCACAAAACTACGAAAAATGTTAAATATATTAATTTGTTTTGTTAAATTTGGTGTTTTCTCTACTAAGGTTGTGATAAGTGAAGAATTAAAAACGCAAAATAAATAATTAGCGGTTTTTAAAACGGTAAATATTTCGATTTTAGTTTTTATTTAAAAATATATATGTAATGTAATTTATAATAATTTTGATATGTATTTTTAAGAAATTGGTATGGATTTTTCCCAGAACTATGGACGACGGTGTTGTTGGACTAGTCCCATATGGGTTTATTATAGATTCTGATGATTCTTTTGAACTTCGTCCGAGGACTCATAGAAAGAGAGTTCGCACAGCAGATCCATCTTGGTATTCAGTTAGAAATAAAAAGCGAAGGGAATATGGAAAGTGCTATTTTGGAAAAGAGAATACAGGCAGTGGTTGGAATTATAAAAAGCAAAGGGATGCACGGACACTAAAGAAGAGGTGCAACTGTAAAAAAAAAAACATTGTCTTTAATTGCACAGAAATCTCTGACGAGAATAGGAGAAAAATATTTAATGATTTTTGGAAAATTAGCTGGAACGAAAAAAACTTTATATTAATACGATGATTCAAGTCCATCCAGTTAGAAGACCCAGAAATAGAAAAGAGGAAAATAAATCTAAAAGATGTCAAACAAGGCAATATTATTTGAAAATAGACAACAAAACCATAAGAGTTTTTAAAACCTTTTTTTTGAATACGTTGGGAACTGGTAGACGAACTGTAACCAATTGGATGAACAATACTTTAAGTTCAAAAAGAAGTGCTTCAAGTAGTGTTGGTTCTCCAGAAGAAATAAAAATACCTCAATTTGTTCTTTGATTCTCTACCATCAATGGAGTCGCACTACTGTCGTGCTGTCACTACAAAAAAGTATTTACAGACAGAATGGCGTTCTAAATTGCAAGTGTACTAATTTTATGTTAACGACTGGTGTGTTGGAAGAAACACAAAATCACTTTCCCTGACATCATTTTATAGTACATTTAAAGCAAAAAATCGTGCACTATTTTCTCCGAAAAAAGACCAATGCGAACTGTGTGTACGTTTTTCAGTAGGAAATGCATCTCAAGAAACGTATAAACTTTACCAAGAAAAGAAAGAAGAAGCCAGGCGTGAAAAGATCAAGGATAGTAACAATGAAACGCACATCTACACTGTTGATCTTCAGTCTGTCTTAATAGCCCCAAAATCGCAAGTAAGCTGCCTATATTACCGTACAAAACTTCAAGTACATAATTTGGTTTTTTACAACCTTAAAAATAAAGAAGGTTTTTGTTTCTTGTGGAGCGAAGTGGAAGGCGGCCAGAGTTCGCAAGTATCTGGGTTTATTTTATAAAAAACAAAGTCCTGTATGGAAGCGATAATCCGGAAAAACTAATATTTTATAGCGATGGTTGTACGTATCAAAATAGAAACTGTGTTATGAGCAATGCCCTGCTCAATGTGGCTGTCAAACATGGCATTATTATTGAGCAAAAAATTCCTGAAATTGGGCATACTCAAAGCGAGGCAGATAGCGTTCATTCAACAATAGAAAGGGCTATGAAAAAAAAAAGTAATTAACGTACCTTCAGATTACATAGGTGTTTGTAAAATTGGTCAAAAAAACCCTAAACCATATGAAGTTATGTATTTAGATCACACATTTTTCAAAAGATTTGATAACGTTCAATTTCTGACCTGGACGTAATAAAGGTGATAGTAAAGTTACAGATATTCGAGCTATAAAATACACCCCAAGCAAGGAAATACATTTCAAAACTCGTTTTTCTAATGTATGGAAAATATTACCGCAGAAAATTGATGATAAAATTGATTCTATAGACTTTAAAAATTTGCAGCAACCTTATCAAGAACGAAAAAAAATTACTGCGAGAAAGTATGAAGACTTAGAATTCCTCAAATAACCTTACCCAATGAACATCACAAATTTTACGATGATTTACCCCACCTTTGAATTTTTTTCTACTCTAAGTTTTATAATTTTTAAATAATAAGAATTAAAATGAGCTTTAAAATGTATATTATATATGTACATATATGTTTTTTCTTTATTTTGAAGAAATGAACTGAATACTTCTTAAGTTTCTGTTTTTTAATTAAATTCATATAGAAAATTTAATATAAAACCTTTGTTTAAATTAAAATTTATTTTAGGAAAATGTGCTAAAACCACAATAAAACGAATAAATTAATAAAGCAAAAGTGCTAAATCCAAAATGTGGGAATTTCTCTTCCAAAACTTTGCGCAAATTTATTTTTGATCTAGTTTATTTAAATACAGTAATTTAGTATAAATATTGCGTTTGAAAAATCGTAAAGCTTTAAAAGCTAAAAAAGCTACAATGTTTTTTGCTTCTCCTGTAAAATTTGAAAAAAAGGACTTAGCACCTTTGCGAATTTTACTAACGATATGGATATCCGCCATCATTTTGTTAGAGAAAATGTAGCAAGTGGAAATGTTAAAATAGAATATGTTTCTACTTCGGAAATGCCTGCTGATATTTTAACAAAAGGATTACAAACTACAAAACACAACAAATGCATGTTACAAATTGGAATATTAACTATTAATAAGTAATTAAAATAAATTATTAATTCAGGGGAAGTGTTGTATTTTTATGAATTTAATATTTTGCATACTTTGCATGGTTTGCTTGTTTTGTAATTTAAATTTTTTACGTATGAAAATTTTTATAGCTTTTTTTTGTCAGTTTGAAAATAAAGCTCGTACAATATATATATATATATATAAGAAATTAAAGAAGAAGTAAGAAATTAAAAAATATATGCTTTATTTCTGTTTTAATTTTTATCATTCAAATATTAAAATTAATGACATATTATATGTATGTACATATATAAAAAAAATAAATTAATTTTTTTTTAATTAAGATGCGTATTTAAAATTTTTCTTTTTGGGTACAAAGTTGGGGATATACATTTAGAAATTGGGATTTTTGGGGATATCATGAGTTAAATTAGGGATAAGAGCCAACATTTTTCTGGCAACACTGGATGTTAAAATATATCCCGTAGTTTGGGTTTCTCTTTAGAACCAGTTAGAATTAATGTTCAGAAGATATGTAAGTCTTAAGTTACGCAGAGGTTTTAATGCTCTGCTCTTTTATACCATATCGTTACGTAGTATTAAAAACAAATACTAAAATTAAAATAAGAATTAAAATAAATCAATTTTGGCCAAAAATTTACAGTAATAAAGAAACTGCAATTACGTACAATTTTAAGGAACTATCGTACTTTATATATTGGTAATTCCAACTAGTAATACCTGCATTGCAAGAGTATTTTATATATTTTGGCGACTTTTCTTCTGTTTTTGGCAAGTTTTCTCAAATTCGGATAAATTTTATTTTTTTTATTAAAAAAAAATTTTTATTTAAGAAATATATAAGTATTATGGACTAAGACTATCAAAAAATCCTTTTAGATTTTTTACATTGATTTTGCCGGATTTCATTAAAAAAGAATATAATAACCCTGGTCCTTAGTTTGCCCTGCCTTATTGTGTTCATTCTCGAATTTGCAGAGCGGAGAATTGTAGCATGCTAGCAGTGCCTATGACTTTGTCCGCCTAACATTTCTAATTTTCTTAAAATTTAAATTTAGAAAAATATGTTTTAAAACATTTGCTGTAGAGTTCTGTTAACAGTGTTAAAAATTTTCCATCTACGTAAATAAAATGTACTGAAAACTGTTCTAGTAACATTATACAAGTAAAATTGGGTGCTTTCACATTTGTATCTCTAGTTTCTCTACAAAATGGCATATTTTTATAAAAAATAGTACTCTAAAATAGGATCCTGACAAAATTTTATTTAAATCGATTATCATATCGATTACTATCTACACCAGCATCAAAATTTCCAAAAAAATATGTATAGATTTTTAACATACATAAACATAATGCAGCAGCGCTTTCGTAATTATTCGTCTATACTTCTTCAGTACGTGTTAAATTTTATGGTCAGCTTTAGCTGAATTTGTCATTAAAGTTGATACGATGTTTTTAACAAACTAGGTTATTGGCTAGTCAACAGGTTTCGGCAATGATGACAGTATATCTACGGAATACAAGCATAAGCAGTATGTACCGTCAGTTAGCTTCACTCAAAAGATGATAAGATAATAGAATTGAATTTTTAACATTTCTATGTGAAAATTAAAAAAATTATATGAAAAGTGCATAAATTTATTAAAAATTTTATTTTATTTATTTAAAGCAAAACATAAAAAGTCAAAATATAAAAATTTTTAAAATCAGGTCGTAGAACTCATGCTTTTTTTCTTTCTTAACACAGGCATTTATCAAATGCCCAAAAATGGGTCAAAAATGAAAAGGGCATTGTAGATTTCAGAAGTGTATAGGTAATGTTCAAAATTTGTATAGGTTTTCAGTAATAGAATTAAGAAAAATGTGAAATTACCTATTTTTCCATATGGATATTTTTAAAATTCCTAAAAATGAGTCAAAATTAAAAAGGTGCGGTTCAGCGGTCTACAGGGATCGAAAGCCGAGGCATTGTAGATTGCAGAAGTGTATATGTTATATTCAGAATTTGTATAGGTTTTTAGTAATAAAAAAAATAAGAAAAATGTGAAATTACGCATTTCCCCATATTGACACTTTTTAAAAATCCTAAAAATGGGTTAAATATGAAAGGTGTGGCTTAGCGAACTACACGGGGCGAAAGCCAAGGCATTGCGGATTTCACAAGTGTATAGACTATATCCAGAGTTTGTATAGGTTCTTAGTAATAGAATTAAGAAAAATGTGAAATTACGCATTTTCCCATATGGACATTTATCAAACTCCTAAAAATGGGTCAAAACTGAAAAGGAGCGTCTTAGCGGACTACAGGGGCGAAAGCCAAGGCACTGTAGATTTCAGAAGTATATAGGTTTTATTCAGAATTTGTATAGGCAAGGCATTGTAGATTTCATAATTTGTGCAGGTCTTTAGAAATAGAATGAAGAAAAATTTGAAATTACAGATATATATATATATATATATATATATATATATATATATATATATATATATATATATATATATATATATATATATATATATATATATATATATATATATGTATATATATATATATATATATTCAGAATTTGTATAGGTTTTTAGTAATAGAATTAAGAAAAATGTGAAATAGCGCATTTCCCCATATGGAAATTTTTCAAATTTCTAAAAGTTGGTCAAAATGAAAAGGTGCGGCTTAGCGGACTATAGGGTGCGAAAGCCAAGCCACTTGAGATTTCAGAAGTGTATAGTTTATACATTAAGAATTTGTATAGAATTAAGAAAAATGTGGAATTACGCATTTACCCATATGAACATTGTTTAGCTACACCATAAAATCCCTTATATTTGCATCATAAAATAATTTACCCTATAGTTATTAAACATGTACACATATACATACATATATTGAATTCATATATTAAGTAATCTTATAAAATTATGCTCTTTTTCCAGTAAAGTCTAATATCGTAAATTCCAAAAATTAGATTACTTATTTACTTAAGATTTAAATACTTAATATACAAATAATAACTAGCGGTTGTTTTTAGGCTGTTGTTTTTTCATTTATAAGGAGCTCAGCTTAAAACATTTTTTCTTCTTGTTATTTTCGTCTTCGATTCAGTTTAACTTATTAAATTACGCTTTGTTATAAATTTAGTTTTGCAATAAATAAATAATTGCATATGTATGTTGCCCAAGAAACACTTGTAATTGAATTTAAAAACAAATTGTTTTATTTTGGATTATAAATTGTTCTTCGCCGTGTGTTCGATTTCAGGGGAAACATTTTATAAATTTCGTAAACTATCGCAGAATTTACGTGAGTTTGGTTTCACGTCAAACATTTTGGTGACCCCGATGTGATGGCATCCCCTGAAGAGACAAGTGTACAAGAATCGTTTTTGAAGCGTAAGTCTAGTATTGAGCAGGAGCTCAACTTAAATTATTTGGAAGAAATGGATGAGGCTTCTTTAATTATAAAACTCGATATGGTTGAGAAATTATTTGCTGATTTCGAAGCTATTCATGACCAACCAGAAAAAGAAGATGTAGGTGCAATGGAAAACAATGTTCCTGTTGAGGGGGCTGCATCATACGCATCTAGTAGAACAATTTTAAAAAGAAAGCTCATGGCCTGTCAAACAAATGTTAATATTAATCGGTATCCATTGGTAAGGCAATTAACAATTGATGAAAACCAGCATTCAATTGTGATACAAAAACAACGCAATCGACTGCCCGTTATACAAATTCCTATGTTTAATGGTTCATATACTGAATGGCCTGATTTTTATTCGATGTTTTCAACTGTAGTTGAAAGTGTTGACGAGTTAACAAAAATTGAAAAGTTTCAGCATTTACGATCTAGTTTGACTGGCCCGGCTTTGGACTCGATACGATCCTTGGAGATAAGTAATATAATTACGAAAAGGCGCTAAGTAATTTAAAATTAAGGTTTGATAAGTGTTTAAATTTTCAGGCTCATATTAAGGATATAATTGCACTGGACAGTGTTGAGGTAGGATCAGTGGCAAAGCTTAGAAATTTGAGTGATGCAATAAACTCACATCTGCCTGCTTTATTTTCAATGGGAACTAAATAACAAATAATAAAAGATTGTTTACCTATATAAATTGTTGGCCGTAAATTGGATATTGATACTCAGAGAAAGTGGGAGGAGTTAACACCCATAAATGAAATTCCAACCTGGGATGCAATGGATAAATTTCTTCAGCGACGGTGACAGATGATAGAAAACGTGGATTATGCTCTGCCAGTTGTATCTAAAAATTCAACAAAACAGGTGGGCTATAAAATGTATGCTAATACTAGCAGTCGTAAAAAATCTTGGTAATTTCAAATAGCACACGCCATACACCATAGCTTGCTTCATATTGAAAACAACGTATCCAAGATCAAACAGTTGACTAATTCAGATCAAGGTATTAAAGAAACAAACAATTCTGCTCGTCTTGAAAATACATGTGCGTCATCCGCTTATATTTCAGAACAGGCCGATTCTACCTCAAAACACTTGCCCCAATCGCCTCTTGCCGTTTCAAATAATTTTCTTGAAAATAAAATTGAATCATTTGGCAACACAGTTTTGGCAACAGCAATAATTTTTATAAAAAATAAAGCGAATTCTTTAATTCCATGCAGAGCAATTCTTGATTCTGCTTCTCAAATAAATTTCATAACATCTGATTTAGCTAACAAACTACAAGTTAAACAACATAAAAATACAACTTTCATATCGGGAATTGGGCAGTCAAATTTGCGTGCTGAAAAATGGTAAACAGCTATATTAAATCTCGCCTGAACAGCGAATCAGCTACTCTGGCTGCTGTTGTAGTACCATATATTATTGATTATCAGCCATCCGTAACAATTAACATTTCTAAATGGAATATTCCACATGACATTCAATTTGCAGATCCATTATTTTTTAAGCTTCAGCGCATTGATATGCTTGTTGGAGGTGACTTATTTTTTGAATTTTTAAAGGCTGAAAAAATTAAAATTGGACCTGGTTTGCCTCTCTTACAAAACACTTCCTTGGGTTAGATCGTGGCAAAAATCTAATCATTGTCTGGTAATTTCGAAGGCTTGATAACTGTCTCAATCTTAAGAAACAATATTCTGCCCTTATAAAGGAGTATGAACAGCTAGGTCATATGTCCTTAGTCAAAGATTTTTTGATGGTGTGTCCAGTTATTTTCTACCATATCATTGTGTGATAGCTCCACTACAAAATTGAGTGTAGTGTTTGATGGGTCTGCCTGAACATCAACTGGCTACTCTTTAAATGACATCCTTATGTATGGCCCTGCTACACAGGAAAATCTTTTATATCATACTTCGATTCAGATCATTTAATATCGCTTTAACTGGCGACATATGTAAAGTGTACCGCTGTGTAAAGGTGGCTTATCCCGATAATTTCATGCAAAGTATTCTCTGACGTGACCATCCCGATGAGGTTTTAAAAAATTTTAAGCTTGATACAGTCACATACGGCATTAAGCCTGCATATTTTCTCTCAATTCGCTTAATGCACCAGTTGGCAATTGACAAACAAAATAATTATATCGTTGGTTCCAAGGTGGTAGTCACTGTCTATGAAATGTTGGTAACCACCCGTTGTAAAAATGGAAAGCGTTACTGCCAATTGTAATAGTGGTGGTACCCTTTTAGCATCTACGTGCTTTAAATTTAATTTATCTAGCACATATAGAAATGCCTGTTTGCTCAGACGAAAGCGTTTCACAGACAAGTATGACAAAATTTTTGAAAATGATTTCAAAATACATACGCTGTGCTTGACAAAGCCAGTGGGTCACTTCTTTTTCTCATCTGCCTCCGTACAATTCGCTCATTTTCTTCACTATCACTTGAATTTAAATAAAAAAATAGTAACGGATTTATTTCTTTCTTTTTCTTGTTTTAATTTAAATTTGTTTTCCTTTTTTGACAGGTATATATACATAAAAAATAATATTCACAGTGAAGAACTACAGTGAATTAAACAAATAATTACGATCCGTATACAATCGTATGTGGTGGTGCCATTCAGTTCATACGTTTATCGTAGGACGTAATTAATTTTCGTACGATTGCCGATACGATCACGGATGTGACGATTAGACCCCAGATTTTTTAAAAAATGATTCCCATTGTTGGCCCAAGCAACCACCCGCTTTAGAAAGCCTACCTGAAAAAAGAAAACTCACTCCATTAGTCTCATCTGTCACTAAACATTTCGACTTGTGCCTTGATTGCAAATATATTGCATCTTTTGAAAAAATTTCTGAAGTATATGGCTACATATAAAAATTTGAAGCTGCAAATGTTTTGAAGGGCACCACTTACGTATTTTGATGTTGAACGTGGTGTTCAATTATTTATTCGAATGGTTCAAAAATCATGCTTTACCGCTGAATACAAATCACTTGCAGGAAGTAAAACAATAAGCTTATCAAGCAAATTAAAATCTTTAAATCCATTCATAGGTCAATTTAGTGTAATAAGGGCTGGCGGTCGTCTTCAAAAATTAAACCTTGGGCTTAGAGCACAACACCCAATAATAATTCCGAAAAATCACCCGTTAACGGAATCTATCATCAGATATTTCCATTAAAAAGGTATGCATGCTGGTCCGCAATAACTGTTAGCAAAAATTAGGTTACAGTATTGGCCAATAGGTGGTAGAAAGGAAGTGAGCAGAATTTACAGTAAATGCGTTAAATGCTTTAGATTGCGCCCTCATGTCGTTGAACATATTATGGGAAATCTTCCAAAAGAAAGAGTTCAAGGTTTGCGAGCTTTTTTCGTCTCCGGTGTAGATTTTTGCGGCCCATTGTATTATCGCTCTGAAAATCGAACCAGAGCACCTATAAAATGTTACATACGTTTATTTGTTTGTTTTGCGACAAAGGCAGTGCACTTCGAGCTAGTAAGAGATTTGTCAACTCAATCATTTTTATCTGCTCTAAAACGTTTCATCAGTATACGCGGAAAGCCAAAGGAAATATGGTCTGATAACGCTACCAATTTTGTGGATGCCAAAAACGAACTATCAGAGCTAAAAAGGTTATTTTTAAGTCAACAACACAAAGAAGCTGTGCACATACAGTGCTCCAACGATGGAATCGATTGGAAATTTATTCCTTCACGCTCCCCACACTTTGGCGGTCTTTGGGAGGCCGCAGTTAAGGTGGCTAAATTACATATCTTGCGTACAATCGGTCTTTCTATTCTGGATTTTGATGAACTTCGAACGCTTATTTCTCAAATTTCTGCTGTCTCATTTCAGAAAATCCCGATGACCTAGAAGTTTTGACACCAGCGCACTTTTTAACTGGAGCCCCCTGACTTCAGTTGTAGAGTCAAACATATCAATGTTGAATACTCATCGTCTTAATCGTTGGCAAAGGGTGTGCTACCTGCAACAGTTGTTCTGGAAGAAGTGGAGCACCGAATATTTAAAAATTTTTCAGCAACGAACAAAATGGCAATCTAAATCAGATAACATATTGTTGGTGCACTGGTCCTGCTGAAGGACAAAAACCAACCACCTTTGAAATGGCAGATGGGAAGAGTTGTTGATGTTATTAAAGGCGAATATGGCGTCGTTCGAATTGTGCCCTTGCGTACTACAAATGGTATTATTCAACGAGCTACTGCAAAGGTTTGCGTGCTACCTATTGATGAATTTGAAACCTGTGAGCTTTTAAAGGGGGGAGAATGTTCAGCTACACCATAAAATCCCTAATATTTGCATCATAAAATAATTTACCCTATAGTTATTAAACATGTACATACATAGTTGGCAAATATATTATATATATATTGTATTACACACATCTACATTAGTTTGACAGCCAAAATTTTTTTCGCGAATTTTTAAGCTTTTTTAACGGAATATTGTGCCAATGGTCCAAAAGTTTTGTGACGAAAATTTGAGCCAAATCGGACAACGTTTTCTGGACGCGCATCCAGGTCAAAGGTCAGGTATTTTCATATTTTACAATATATACGAAATAAATTTTTTGAACTCGTTTATTTTTTTTCAATATTTGATGAAAAAAATGTGGATTTATATATTTTCGTGAAAAAAGTAGTAAAAAACTTTTTTGTTAATTAACCTTTCCTTTATGTTAGGAAATTAATAGATGCTTTTATTTAAAAACGTTAACTACAAAAACACATTTGTTTGTTTGTATTAAATCACGCCATCTACAAATGTCAAAAATTTTAAAATTGCTAATTTCCTAGACAACAACCATTATTTTTAACGGATTCTAATGATAAATTTCAAGGCCTACTAGATTTTTAAAATACGACTGAATTATGTATTTCCCCAAAAATTATATAAATTGCATTTAGTCGTGTGAATTACTTGTGTAAAGTGCTTTTGGTTAGAGATTTTTTGTGAATTTGTTAAAAATCTATAACAATGCCCTCGTTAAGGGAAGAAATATTTTTAATAGGCTATTCAAAACACCAAATAGTTGGTTCTAAACTTCCCTCGAAGGGGGACTGCCTCAAAGTTTTTTTTCATAATATGAGGACAACGAAATTAACTGCAAAAGATAGTGCTGATCTTGTGGTAAGAGAGTGTATAATTTTTTGGGAAAAGGCCCGTATTCCTGTTCACTATTTGCATTGGTGTACAAAAAAAAATGTTGCGTCTGTATGAGGAATGGAAAGATTTAAAAAAAAAATATATCTAGAGTGTCCGACATTCATTAAAACAGAAGAAAACTGTGGGGCGATAATTTAGGCGATCTCTTCGATATTGCTCGTACCGATGCACTGGAACTAATAGATTTAGAAGAAGACAAGCAATTTTTAATTAAACAAAGAATGAAAGGTCGCGAAGGTTGTATGTTGGGAGTCGACTGTAATCTAAAAAAAAAGAGGAAAGAAAAAGAAATCGCAAAAAACAAGAAGAGTTGCGTAAAAAATTAAGTGACGAATTACCATCAACTTCATCAGGTAAAAATTTAATTAAATGTTAAATAACGTTGTTTAAAATTTTTGTTGCAAGTACTGAACTGTGACAAAATTTATTTCAGCCTGCAATATGATTGAATTTTCCGCGTCTGAAGATGCTGCAACATCAGAGGAAGAATATTCTGAATGTTCGATTGAGGCAAAACGTTTTCGCAGTACTTCTTGTACGAAAAAGCAAAGTGTCTTAACGTCAAGACTAGCTGCAGTTTTCGACAAGTTAAAAATAAGTCAGAGAGATGCTGCACACTTATTGGTTGCAGTTATTGACGCCGTTGGACTTAATACATCCGATTATATTTTAAATCGAACCTCCATAAGTCGGGAAAGAGCGCAATTAAGATTAACGCAAAGTGAAAAAATTATAGAAAAGTTTACTGCAAGTGATCAACCTTTGACCATCCATTGGGACACTAAACTGTTATCGACAATAACAGGAAAATCAGAAGACCGTTTGGCTATAATTGCTACGGCTCCAGGCCTAGAGCAAATTATAGATATGCCTGATATTCCCTCTGGAATTGGAGCGGAAATTTCTTCTGCAGTTTATGATGCATTAGAAGACAAACATATTTTGGAACGAACGGAAGCGTTTGTTTTTGATACAACATCATCCAACACTGGTAGATTGAAAGGTGCATGTGTGCTTTTGGAGAGATCAATTGGAAGAGAAATTCTATTTCTAGGCTGCAGACACCATCAGCCCAATTATAAATAACAATTCCCGGTGGATTTTTTCACTTTTCCCTGCTCCCCTATTATAAATAAAACCTCACCGGGAAATTTTTCACTTTTCACTCTTCCCCTATTATAAACAAATTTCGAAAATGGGAAACTCTTCACCGGGAAAAAAGTAGGCATTACGAATGTCAATTAAAGGGAGAATGTAAAATAAAAATTTGAAAAAAATTCCGCCAAATTATAGCAAGGGAGTTGTGCTTGAAAATGTAAGTATTTGAACAAAAAAAATTAATTAACAAAATATAAATATAAATACATGAATTACACAGGTCTAAGACAACAAATAAAAAAAACAAGAGATTCTTTTGAATGAAATGCAAGCTTTTCCTGACATTGCACGTGGAATGTTCAAAGGAAGCAAGGAGGAGTTAAATCGTTTTTGGCGAAACCTGGAAATGGAGTTGAACGCATCAGGGCCTCCAATAAAAAGTGTTTCGGAGTGGAAGAAGGTATAGTCCATGAAGTTTGTCGCTAAAGAGACACACAATTTCTAAAACACAAAATATTTTCTAGGTATGGTGTGATCAAAAAATATACGTTCGTCAGAAAGCTGCTCAAAATCTAAAATTATCCAAATTAACTGGCGGCGGACCTAATATGGAGAAAACATTTACGGCAAATAAAGAGGCTATATATAATTTAATCGGAATGAAGGAGTCAGTAGAAGGTATAGCCATCACGTTTGGATTGGGCAGTTCTTCCACCAGCAAAAAAGACAACGAATGTGTTGAAGCTGCATTGACCGAGATTTTGTCCGAAGATTTAGAAAATGAAGTGCAGCCAGCGTCCCAGCCGTCAGTCAAAAAAAATTAAAAAAACGCCAATTGAACAGGCCGCACGCATTTGTCCTTCTGACATTCTTACAGAAGAAATCTGTATTCAGAAAAATATATTAGAAACTATGAAAGAGCACAATGAAATAACTAAAAAAATTTATCGTTCCATAGACCGTCTTTATGACCTCGAAAAGGAAGAAATAAAAGAGCAAAGATGACACAATCTTGTAATGGAACAACTGAGACTAACCGATGTGGAGAGCAAAATTGAAAAGACGAAAAAAAATTATAGAACTAGAAAACTTGAAATCTAAACATTAACTGTGATAAAGTGAGCTAAAAGTAAACTGTTGCTGTGAATTCTAATTATTATATATGTAAAAAAGTTTATACATTTGCTCACAATGTTTGCGGCAACTCAAGTGGGTTTGATCCATCGCGCAACTGTCTTCTTGCAATCCTTTGCTTGTTTTTGGAACGCTGTTCTTCAGCAGGCGTGTCTTCGGCTACCACATAAAATGCCAAACTAAACATTTTTATGAATCTTTTTTTTAATTTTTAATTAAAAAATTCTTATTTTTAATTTAATTGTTTGTTTTTATGAAAATGTTTTGAAAATTTTCTTCTTTTCCTGCACGTTTTAAGTTAACACAACACAGCTCAAAGTAAAACAGCTGACTTAAAAAATTCGAAATTCCCTTTCACATAATACTCTTCTCCCTGTCTGTTCATAATAGGGGAATAATATTGGCGTGAAAAATGAATTCACCGGGAGTTGAATTCACCGGGAATGTTTATAATTGGGCTGCATATTTTCGAAATTGTTTTGGCAGCAGTTTTTACGGAGGCCAATGTTGGAGTGTCTTCTGGACCGGACATAACGATTTAAAAAAAAATTCAAAAAACATTGGCCAGAAATAAATACAGATAGTTTTGTGCCAGGAATAGCTCATCCACGAATTATGGAAATTATAGGCGATAATGTTGGTGAACTTTTAGATTTTGCTTTAGGAAAAATGAACGATTCATTCTCGAGAAATGATTATAAAGAATTTTTGGAGTTAGTAATTATATTCCTTGGTGGCAATCCTCCTTTAGGAATAAAATTCAGAAAACCCTGTGCACTGCACTACGCAAGATGGATGGCCAAGGCTATATACTCTTTAAAGATAGTGATTTTTCGCAATCAATTTCCTGAAGTGACAGATTTTGAAAGCAGTGCTTTGATAGAAGTAACAGGTTTCATTGTAAGTTGTTCTTCAAATTTTTGGTTTGATTCAAATAAAGCGGATAAAGCTGGTTTAAATGATATGTTTTTGAGAAAATTGGAAAACTACAAAAGAGTCAATCAAAATATTGCGGACAAAGCCATTTCAAAGGTATTAAATCATCTGTATTACTTAAGCGAAGAATGTGTGGGCTTTTCTTTGTTTGACGAAAGGATAGACAACATAACAAAAAGCAAGCTAGTAGCGAAGATGTCTGTAGATATATCTGGAAATGAGGATGAAGAGTTGCTAATAATAAAGAAGGAAAACTTAAAAAGTTTTATTTTCAGAGACAACTCTGATATTTTACAAGATTTGTTTTCAAAAAATACCAAAAAAGTTTTCAAGAGATTTGGAATTTCAATAGAGTTTTTCAGCAACGATCCACGTTCTTGGAGTGTTACAGGAGAGTACCTAAGAGCGAAACAAATTATTCAAAACTTGGCTGTTGTTAATGATTGTGCTGAAAGAGGCATTCAGTTAATTCAAGAATACCATGACAAAATAACAAAAGATGAGGAACAGAAACAACATTTAATGAAAGTAACTATCATATATTATAACTTTTTTAATTTTTTTTTCTCTTGACATGGTTTAATATTTTACAGGTGGTACAAAAATATAGGCAGCTGTATTCCAAAAAAGCTAATCTATATTCTCTGCAAAAAGATTTTGATCTGTAGATTTTAAAAGAAAAAAAACCTACCAAATCACCGATCATAATTTTTGTTTTTAAAATTAGAAAAAGTAGTAGATTGACCATTGAATGCGGTCGACGCTGGTAGCGCAGCAGAAAATATATGCATATTCCGTCCTGCTTTGTGTCAATTGTTTTTTCTAATATTTCTTTGCAATTATTGCATTTTCAATTTACAACATTTGTCTAATATGGAGAAATTTAAAAAATATAAGAAGCTAAAGTTGGAAAAAAACGTATCATATTGAAAATTTGTATCTTAACTTTTTCCTGCAATATTTTTAAGTTATTTTATCAAAAGTACACAGAATTTATATACATTGCCAGTAATGGCATACCTATATTAAACATTTTTGAAATAGTTTGTGGATCACTTTGACGCAAGGAAAATTTGAGAGTTAGTTCCCAAAAAACTATTTGAGTGTCCTCTTTATTAAAAGTCTACAGAATCCAGATGTTTTTGTAAAATAAAGTAGAAAATATATGAGTTTCTCAACACTATTTCATACTAGCTGTGAAATATGCAAATACCTGACCTTTGACCTGGATGCGCGTCCAGAAAACGTTGTCCGATTTGGCTCAAATATTCGGCACAAAACTCTTGGACCTATTGGCACAATATTCCGTTGAAAAAACTTTAAAATTCGAACAAAAATTTTTTTACATACAAACCATTGTCACCCTAATCTACATATATTGAATTCATATATTTAATACTCTGATAAAATTATGCTCTTTTTCCAGTAAAGTCTAATATCGTAAATTCCAACAATCAGGTTACTTATTTACTTAAGATTTAAGTACTTAATTCACAAATAATAACTAGCGGTTGTTTTTTAGGCTGTTGTTTTTTCATTTATAAAGAGCTCAGCTTAAAACATTTTGTTCTCTTGTTATTTTCGTCTTTGATTCAGCTTACCTTATTAAATTATGCTTTGTAATGAATTTAGTCTTGCAATAAATAAAAAATTGCATATGTATGTTGCCCAATAAACATTTGTAATTGAATTTAAAAACAAATTGTTTTATTTTGGGAAACATTTTATAAATTTCGAAAACTATCGCAGAATATACGTGTGTTTGGTTTAACGTCAAACAGACATTTTTCAAATTCCTAAAAATGAGTCAAAAATAAAAAGGTGCGCCTTAGCGGACTATAGGGGGCGAAACCAAGGCATTGTAGATTTAAGGAGTGTATAGGCAATATTCAGAATTTCTGGAGGTTTTTAGTAATAGAATTAAGAAAAATGTGAAATTACGCGTTTCCCCATATGGACATTTTACAAATTCCTAAAAATTGGTCAAAAATGAAAAGGTCGGCTTAGCGGACTACAGAGGGCGAAAGCCAAGGCATTGTTGATTTCAGAAGTGTAAAAGTTATATTAAGAATTTGTATAGGTTTTTAGTAATAGAATTAAGAAAAAAGTGAAATTACGCATTTCCCCATATGGACTTTTTTCAAAAATTTCTGAGAATGGGTCACAAATGAAAAGGTGCGGCTTAGCGGACAACAGGAGGCGAAAGCCAAGGCATTGTAAATTTCAGAAGTGTATAGGTTTTATTCGGAATTTGTATAGGTTTTAAGTAATAGAATTAAAAAAAAATGTTAAATTAGCCACTTCCCCATATGGCCTTTTTTCAAATTCTTGAGTACTGGTCAAAAATTAAAAGGTGCGGCTTAGCGTACAACAGGAGGCGAAAGCCAAGGCATTGTAGTTTTCAGAAGTGTATAGGTTATATTAAGAATATGTATAGGATTTAAGTAATAAAATTAAGAAAAATATAAATTTACGCATTTCCCCATATGGACATTTTTCAAATTCCCAAAAATGGATTTTATTTAAAATAATTTGAAAAATGATGTCTTATTTTTACCAGTATACTTTGTCAGTAGTAGAATAAAATACAATTAAATATTAAAAAAAATTAACCTTATAATTATTTTCAATTTTTTTAAAGATTAAAGAAATTAGAAAAGTGAAAATAATTTTAAAATTCACCCATCCATGGATGTAACCTAATATTTAGTTTTCCACGTCCGGTAGGAAGTATAATAAAATTATTGTTACTAGGTCAAGCAGGATTGTGCTTTTTTTACCTGTTTAGTTGAGTTGGAAAGAAGAGTAAATTTTTATGAGTTAGTTTTTCACACCCTTTATTATGTAAATAACTGTTGATTAAAAAGTTTGTCAAAGCAATAATTTTTTTATTGGGTATTAAGCTCATTTTAATTTGAATCTACTATAATTAGACAAGCTGCTTTATTTATATTATACACTTCTTACCACCCAAACCAAACTAAGAAATTTATATTTAAAAATGCTTTATTTTATATCAAAAATAATCTTTTTTTTTCTTAATTCTTATAAAATACTATCTGCCCTATTTATAAAATAATCAGGTATGTGATGAAAAACAATCATTTTGAAAACGCAAATCAATTCTTAAAACGATAAAAAAAACGATGAATTTTGATTGGTTTTATATTCCAATTTTTGTTTCAATCCAATTTATTTTTATAAAATGCTACAACAATACCTAAGAAAAAACAAGTAGTCATTTGTTTACGACAAAGTGAAACATACATAAAAGTTTACATCTTATATTTTTAAATGAAAGTATTTAAATAAAAACAAAAATTTTAAAATTTCTTTTGTTGTAGCAGCAGCTTTAAATGTAATGGGTGAAAAACACAGAATTGAAAACATACAAAAAAAGAACTATGTAAAGTTTTTTTTTTTTTGTTTTAAATAAATATTTTCTTATATTATTTTTATACAGATTTATTTAATGCTACCGACTAAAAATAGAAGGATTTTTTTATGATTTTGAATTTAATTGGCAGAACTATGTGAAGACGTCAATACCACTATACTGCAGTTGGCGGATGTTTTAAGATTTGTTGCAAAAGGCTCGTTCCAAAAATCTATTGGAAATGATGCTTATATTTCAGTTTCAAAACTACTGACAATACTCCTATCTAGCTTAGAAAGAAAACTTTGTAAAAAAATGGTTAAAATAAAATCAGAATTCCTCTTAAATACGTTAAAAAATTTATAATTTATTAAACGTTAAAAAAAAATACTTACATTTTATAAGTTTGAAAAAAGAAAACAGACTATTGCCACAATCTTGATTTAAAAACAATTTCAAAACAATTTCAAACCGATTTTATTGTTTTTCATCACATATCAAAACTATTGCTCATGGCGAAATAATTTACCAGGTGGCAGCATAGGCGAATTCAGTATTTTTTGCTGGCGTACACCACTGTCAAACTCCATATATAAAAAATTTGTGTACATTTTTTATATATGGAGTTTGAAAGTCGTGTATACCAGCAAAAAATACTGAATTCGCCTACGCTGCCACCTGGTAATTTATTCGCCTTGCTATTGCTTTTTACTTGAAACAAAATGGAATTTGAAATTAACAAGACAAAACGGTGTGATGCATACCTTTTATTGATTTTAAATCGTTTTTATGTCTTAATTATTTTTCATGACATACCTGAATAAAATAGATTTGAAATGAATTTTTGAACAAATTTCTATGGTGATTTTGACATAAAACACATTTCAAACTAATATGACTATATATTTTTATATTTTAGAAGTTTAAAATTTCTTAAATTGAATATTTGAATATTTTTTTTTTTTTGAGTTCAGTTCATAAACAATTTTAAACAAAGCTGTAAAGCAAATTGGACTTTTTAGGCTACGAATAAAAAACTAAAAGGAATATCTACAGCCGTAACTATTTGTACATTAAATGTTGTTTTTATTTTTGCCCGCGAATATGCCCGTTAAAATTTGTTGCTGCTGTGGAGGGAACAAACAATGCATAAAAGATAAAATCGAAATAATCTTCGATTCTGAAATGAAATTAATTAAAATTATAAACTTAAAGTATAAAAGGTAAAATTAATTTACCATCGTTATAACATCGTAATTCTTGTAGCATTTTTTAAACGAGGCGTTTAACGTTTGGTTTGCAGAATGTACAGCAATTTGTTATTAAACATCAAATTAGCTGTTAATTCGTTAACATTTAATACAATTTTATACACGTATAGGAGAAGCGATTTAAAATTAAGGTTGGCTCTCAGATGTGTATCCTGAAGGTTTTATGTATTCCAGTCATAATTTTAAAATTTCTGATGTAAACTTAACACTATGTCCACACGAGACGAATTTTCATTATAATGCCTAATAAAACGCCGGCAGAACAATTGTCAAATTTATATCAATATCAGTTCACAGGGGTAGACGTTGATGATTTGATATTATGATGAATAATTCTTTATTGGTCATTGTGAAGACAATATGTCCAAATAATTCTGTCTAAATGTTATTTTTGAACTTTCGATTGGTTTTCATAATAATATAATAAAAAAAATGTCTAATTTAAAATTTTATTAAAAAAATTATACGTCAAAAATAAAACTACATATAAAATGACTTTTCATATCATGATGAATTTATTAGTCTATGAGCTCTGATAATTATATCATAACGATGATATAATACTAATAAATGAAGTCTACACAGGATGAATTTTCGTCATGATATAAATTTGACTTTCATCAAGATATAAATTCATCAGGTGTGGACTCCCTGTAAATTCTTTTAGTTATTGCAATCTGAATTCAAAACATTTTATCTATTGAAGATATTGTTTCCATTTTCCAAATTTTTATTCTATTATTGCCATACTACCTATTAGAAGGCCATAAAGCAGCATCTTAATATGCTTTAATATAAGCATTTTTAAAAAATATAGATTGAAATAAGATGTTCTGTAATGATTGAAAAACATAAAACTTAAATTTATTTTTAATATCTAAAAAAGACTTACCCATAAAATGTTCATACAGATGGACGAAAAACTACATTCTATCCTGTATTGCTTTGGATTCAGAAGGCTGCCGAAGTTCCCTAAAATTATTTTATTGTAGTAAATGTTGTGTGTCCTTTAATTTATTAAAGGTTTATTATATTTGCGATTATATTTTGATTTCGTTCTGAACTTCACTTTTAATATAAAAAAAATTATAATAAAAAAACTTATTTTTTTTATTTTTACTATTTACACAAACTTTTTATACAAAGGTAACTTCTAGAATGAATATATGTATGTACTTAAGGTATTTAACATTATTAAAAAAACAACAATGTTGAGAATAATTTAATATGCTATCAATTCGCATGTACATTAATGTAGATATACGTACATACATATATATTCCGTTTTCGTTGCAGCGAAAACATAAGGAAGAATTATAACAACAAAAACGTACTCACCCTTATTCTGTTTAGCGTCGTGAAAATCCTCATCAATTTTGAGGCAACTTCACTACACAGCATCAATACTTATTTGGTATTCCCCAACAGTTTAGGGACGACGTTGCCTGTTTGTCGATCATGTCAATAAAAAATAAAACACATATCGAACTTTAAAGTCAGTTGATTTATTCGTTTAACTACTTTTGATTGTGTTAAACAATTTTTTTGGAAAATTTAAAAAAAATTTACTTGCTTTCCGATACTGACTCTACTGATAAAAAGGTAAGAAAAAATGAATGGTGCAAAGAAGACTTCTTATACAGAAGTCAAGAATCTTTCAGTTAACATATAAAAAGTAAGTGATAAATTTAAAGTTATCCATTTCATTTCAAACATCAAAAAATGCAAGTGGACCTTTTGGGTCCAATTAAAATGATTTAAGCACGTTCAAATAGGCATTACATATGAAAGTACTCCTTAAGCCACACCTAAAAGATTAACTTGCTTTTGGAACTGGAAAAGCTTTGCCACAGTTTCTTCCAAGGGGCTTAGTACTAGCTGCTTAGATATATCACTTCCAGTAGCTGTACAATCTATTTTGTTTGTATCCACCATTTTTTTACCTTACGTTTTTAGTCGCGCCAAATCTGTAAAAAGAATTTTGTGAAATATGAATTTATAAAGCAATATATACCATACCTTTTGCCATTAATCACTCGTTCTATTTGGTGGGCCAAGGGAGTTTAGAGCAGTCGAAATACTTTCCCACTGTACCTCTTCGAAAACCTCTGGTAAGTAATGTATTTTTTTGAAAGTCTTTAACTAGTTTAAGTTGGTTGGGGTTGGTAATCTTCAATTTGTCAATTTTAAATTTTATTTCTACTTTTTTATAGTTTATTTAATGGCAAAATCATGTACCAGGTGGAGGCAGTGGCGAATTTCACTCATTTTTGCCGTTGCAGAAAATGAATGAATTCGCATATGCCACCACCTGGTACATAATTTCGCCATGGTTTATTTGATTTTTTTTTACTTTTTTGTTTTTACACGACACTTAAATTAAAAACGACAATATCAACGGGAATTCTAGTCAATTACCAAAAAATTACTTTTTTAATCAAAATTTAAATTAATAAATCCTTTATCAAATAAATTTGTTAGTTTTTATTTAAGCAGAAAGATTTTAACTTATTTTATTATCAATCCAACTATTTTTTATTCAAATAATTTTATATTTTAGAAAAACATAAATATAGGCAATTCGTGATTCCCAGTTTTTTTATATCACTGAACATAGTTTAGCAAAATGCAGGCTAAATTTTTTACAAGAAATTTTCTTAATAATATATATAATCTTGCAAAACAACAGATGAATTGGGACAGATTGCGTGGTACACCCCATACGAAGTGAACTTGCTGTCGTTTATATAGGGAACTGTAAGGGTCTTAAAATTTCGTAAAACTAGCTGGATTGAAAGAGTGGCCATGGCTGATTATTCCAATTGGACTAGTTAAGCGCACCGGGAATATCTAGTTATTTATAAAATATTATAAATCTGTCATTGTCTAAAATTTCTGCTTACCAATGTAGGAATTTCTTTGTTCTGTCTCACGATATAACTATAATGAATACCTTTCTTTATTATTTATAAATTTTGTGTTGGCAATATATGTTCTATTTCATTCTTACATGCCACATACTCATGATGACTGAATAATGGCGGGTGTCGCATGCTTGTGTCCCTGGCAATAAACTTAATTTGTTCTTTATTTACTTTTTGTTTTAATTTAATTATTTATGTTCTCGCCTAGAAAGGAAGTGATAGTCGTGTATGTATGTATGTTTTTATTTTTTCGTACACACATGTTGAAAAGCCACTTTCAATATATAAAATATAAGCAATGTAAAGTTCATTGCAAGGCGGAAAAAATAATTTTATTTCATGTTATTGTAAAAAAATAAAGAATGGATTAAAGAATGTATAATAAGACAGTTCAAATTATTTTATTAACATTTATTTCTAAAAAATTTCCTGCGAAACAATGGTTACTATATAAGGCTATGCCAACTCCTATTTACCCTTTACCATATATGTATAACCATACCACATATGTACTATACTGTAGATTTCCCATTGAATAGTTTAAATAAAAATCGGCACAGTAAATTCTTTTTACCAAAAAAGTTTATATTTAATATTTAAGTTTATATTTTCCTTTCTAAAACCCTTGCAAATGAACGAAGTAGCAATCTACTTTAAGTACTTTTTGCAGCATGAGAAGTTGTGTTACTTTATTTTTCGGAAGACTTTTGCTTAAGAAAAATCGCTTCTACATTAAGTGATTTTTACCGATGTATGCAAATTTAAATTTTTGTTAGAACTAGGTACTCCTTGTAAGTAAAATTATGATCTGTGATGGATTTCAATTAAAAATGGGTTATTTTCTCATCTTTTTTTTTTTTTTTTGTTGCCAGTGTTACTTTATTCTTGCATTTTCCTAATAAGCTTATTGGCCCTGTTTTCTTAGTTGCAAATAAAGAATATTTAAATTACATTTTTCCCGACGTTTCGTCAATTATTTGTTGACTTTTTCAAGGGGAATCTATGGAATTCACAAAAACAAAAAACATTATATTAAAAACCACTTTTTACATTAAATATAACAAAACTTAAAAAGAGCCTAAGAATTCAACAAAAGAAGAAACAAACAATGAATCTCAAAGAGGATACAGATAATATAAACTCTTGCTATATTGTTGCCCTTTAATGTTTGTTTAAGTAGTGTTTATGTGTGTTAAGTTTAAAATTATTGTAATGTTGTGTTTAATTGTAAAATTTAATATTATAGTAATTTTAATTTAAATAAGGTACCTGATGTTTTAATGTAACTAAATAAAACCATATTTAATGTAAAAAGTGGTTTTTCATATGTTTTTTGTTTTTGTGAATAAAATAGATTTTCCTTTAAAAGTCAACAAATAATTTATAATACGTCGGGAAGAAATGTATTTAGAATATTGTTTTATGTATTTTTTAGAAGATAGGCCCATTTAACTTATAAGAAAAATACAAGAAAAATGGGTTATGTTATTATATGGTAAGCTGATGAGTGTTTCAAATTTTTAACTGAATATATATAATCTGTACCCAAAAATTATTTTAACTTATCGTCCTTAAATTGTATATCGATAGGTTTTGCTTAGCTAAGCTTCCTTAAGTTTTTTTAATACAGCCAGTTTTAATAAACCTTTTTCAAATTATTACGAATGTGTGAAGTATACACATAATACATATATAAAGAATATGACAACTAAAAAAAGTGCGAGAGAAATACAAAAATAGTAATTTTATTTAGCAAATCTTTAACGAATCTAATTTGATATCGATAATTTTGGTTGCATTAAATGTTTCTATCTCCAAATTCTACGACTTTCTACTTGGAATAAAGACTTTTCCTTTAAATCTTTTTTTTTAATTACCATTTTTCTCCTCATTATAAATATTTGACGTTTGCTCAGCCACAAACGTAGTTTTCTTGATACTTTAACCCGATGCTTTTTAGATTCATTTTGACCGCCTTTTACACGCTTTGAAATAGACCGATCATCTATTTTGTTAACGTTTTGATTTCGCAGAGTGTCTACGGAAACAGAGCTATCACTGTTTTTCAAATTAAAATTCAAAGTATTTTCAACATATCGCAAAGTAACTGTATTAACTACATCAGCCTCTTTGCTTTGTGGATCGGAATTTGAAGTTTTTGTCTCTTGCTTCGTAACTTTCTCTTGCTTTAAATCTTTCAACTTTTTGGTTATCTTTTGTGTACGTTTTTTGTTTGTGGGGCGATTCTTTGCAACTAGAAAGCTATATCTTTTGTGAAATATTGGTTGGAAATAAATACGATCCAGTTCTTGCATGATTTTACGCATTCGACTATAACGGAACTAAAAGTTTAAAAAACATAAAATTGTAAAGAAATAAAGGATCGTTTGAAACTACTTTATTAACTTAAAAAAAAAACTTACTTTACGTATTTCAACGTCCAATTCTGGTAACCACTGTGACATTCTTATGGAATTACTACAATGTATGTTTTTCAACTGAGGAAAAGTTTTTAAGGCCATCTCTTCAATATCGGACTCAGAGCTGCTTCCTTCAGCACTAAGGTTACATATAATTTGTATAAAGTTTTGTTAGCTTTTTTTATTTTATGTTCATTTTATTTTTTATTAATAGTGCATTTACATTACATTTGTTCCTATTTCATTTTTGTTAGATTTTCCATAAAAAATAACATCTGTTTCGCCACTAAACTTTGACAAACGTTTTTTTCTAAATTGTGCAAAAACTGCTAGGAAAAAATTACTTGTTTTTAAGTACAAAACAAAATTACTTAATAAAAAAGTATATAAAACTGAAAAAATTAATAAGGTATCAATTTTAAATAAAGGTAAAGTAGTTTATAATTTCGAGGTAATGTAAATGCATTATAAACATAACAAATTTAAGTTTTAAAATTTACCTCGAATAATCTGAAAGTGGTATGTTTATGGGCTCCTCGGCTGTAGATCCCCCCTTAAGTAAACGTTCTATAATTTTCAGTCTCAAACATTCCTGTTGACGTAAAAAAATCAGAATCTGATAATACTGTTGAATGGTTAGTAACGTTGCTTTTTAAAACAGTGAAATGTAAAATTAAAAAAAGACAGGTGGAAAAACTAAAAATAAAAAATTCTACTACTTCTAGTACTACAAACTTCATTACGAAACTTCAGTTCTAAGAACTTAATTGTTTTTGTTGTTTAAAGCCTTATGGGTATTGGAGTCTCTGATACTGTTCTTAAATTTTTAATTAAATAATATTCTATATTCTAATGAATAAATTAATTATTGCAAAAATTAAAAATTTATCTGAGCTGTAGAGAAACATTAAACACTGTAAAGGAAATCGTTTTTTTTTTTTGAGAAATATTGCAAACAAATTTCAGACCTTACACGTCGTATGTTGTGTAAGACGTTGTTGAAAAAAAAAATATATCAGGTAAAAGCCGTCGAATAATGAATCCGTAGTTAGCACGGAAAGATTTAGAAATGCTAAAAGTTGAACATCAACCATAAATAATTCTTAAAGCGTGTGCTCCACGTTAAGAGAAGTCAGCAGGAGATGTCTCGAATTTGTGGAAACGACAAATGATAGTATTACATTTCAATCTTAACGTTAATTTTATGATGCGCAATTACCGCACAGCATAGAACTAGTTGATGTAGTTCAGAAATAGCCTGGAAATACCTAAGAAAAAATTGAATAAAACTAGCCTAGACATAAACTAGATATACAGGTCTGTTCTAAAAATCACGTGATTTCGTGATGAACGGTTTTAAAATCACGCCAATGATTTTTGCTGCTCTGAAAATCACGTTTTTTTATTTTTCTGCGTGGATTAAATGTTTGAAAACACAAGAAATTAACTGATTTTTTTTATCTGAGTTTTGTTTTTGCCTGAAGCTAAAATAAACTAGAGAATATTTGCTTGTTTATAATAGTACAGATCTGTTCTGTAAATCACTTTTTTCTAAAATGATTTCAAATCACGCAAATTATACTTAAATTATACTGAAATCACGTGATTTAAAAACGGTTAAGTAAATGACAGCTGAATTGAAATCACTTGCTTATTTTGACTCGTTTGCTGCCTTTTGTAGTAACCAGACGTGTTTTTTTTACCAAATCAGCTGTTCTATAAAAAAAATACTAATAAATTAGTTTTATTTTACAAAGCTAAAATTTATTTTAAAAGATCATTTTAAATGACTTCGAAACGTAAAAGATTTTGGGGTAATAACCCTAAATTTAAAATGCCAAGGACTACTACCCACAATAGATTTCACCCGTTATCAGACCTTGAAGATGAGGACATCTCTAGTGTAGACAACAACGCTAAAAATGACGAAGTGTTGAAAATTTCGCCTATCATAGTGGACAGCAGCTACAACTTCACAACAGTATTTAAACTTTTAGGAGAAAGTTGTAAGTATAAAAGAATGTCAATCGGAACAAAAGTCATACCTAATTCGATGCTTGACTATGAAGAATCTATTGAGAAACTAAAAACAAACGAAATAAAATTTTTCACACACCCGATGAAAGACACCAAGATGTTTAAACTTGTGTTATTTGGCTTGCCACAATTAGGCATAGCGACTATCAAGGAGGAGTTTAAAAATACGTTTAATATTGAATTAGACAACATAAAAGAAATAAGAACTTCGCGTTCAAGTCCAGACGATGCACTGTACATGTTAGAATTTAATCGAGATCAGATTACCAAAAGAGAGGTAATTAAAATAAAATACGTATATGGTATTGTTGTGCACTGGAAAAATCCCCTTCGGCGCTCAAGAGGCCCAACACAATGCTCCAAGTGTGCAATGTATGGTCATGGCGCTTCAAACTGTTTTAGATCAGCTGTATGTTTAGGATGCGGTGGTATGCACGATTATTCAACATGTCAACTAAATAAAACGCCCTCAAAGGGTCCTGTAATTAACAAATGTTTTAACTGCATAAATAGAAATTTAAAAAATGTAAACCATCGTGCCGACGATCCTCAGTGTCCAGCACGAAAAGAATATTTGGAGATTCGGCAGAAAGTAACAACGAAAAGACAAGTAACTAGGCCACTTCGACTTAGACATTTAGACTTTTATTCATCATATGAAGAGGATTTAAACCATAGGCCGGAAGTGCCACGCGCTACTCCGAAATTGCCAGGTAAAAATATAAATAAAATTTCATATGCCGATATAATTGGCTCAAATCAAAAAGAACTGGAAAATGACGACCTGTCAAACCATAAACTATTAGATATTTATTTCGAAGCTATAGATGCATTAGAAAAATGTAAAACAAAATATGATAAATTAAGAGTGCTGGGTAACATGCTTAGGCATGTTATATAAAATTTATAACAAAACAATGGATACTTTACATCTAATGCATTGGAATGCCCAAGGAATAACAACCCCTATTGCTATCATAGAATTAGAGCAAGTTCTACTGCAAAAACAAATAGATATAATTTTTATAAATGAAACATTTCTTAAACCAAAACACAAATTTAGTCTCAGAAATTATAAAATCTATAGAGAAGATCGTGAGAGACATGGTGGGGGTGTTTTGATTGGAATAAAAAGTTCTATTCCACACGAACGCATAGCAAAATTCTCAACAACCATAATGGAGAATATTTCTGTTATAATTAAAATAAACAATAGACAAGTTAGATTTACTTCTGTTTACTGTCCAAAATATACTGACAAATTCGTTGATGATCTTAATATTATAACTAGATCTACCTTAGATTACTTTATTTTTGGTGATTTAAATGCACACCACACTAGCTGGAATTGTCAACAAAATAACGCAGCCGGTAACAGCCTTTACAGTCACCAATTAAATAGTCATTATTATGTTTATTCCCCTAATACATATACCCGATATAGTCAAACTGCAGTACCCACACAGCCGTCAGTTGTTGATATTCTCCTTTCAAACTCCAACTTACAACTTTCGCCACTTGAAACCCATCCGGGACTGCTTAGTTCAGACCACACCCCAATTACTTGTAAAGTAGGTTGCTCGATTGTTGAAAACCTTACTCGAATACCACAATATAAATTAGCAAACTGGATAGAAATAGGAAAATGGGTTGACAACGAGATTAAAAACAATAATCTACAAACAATAGCATTAACAAAAATAAACATAGAACAAGCGTTATCAAAAGTTACTTACATAGTGCAGGAAGCCTCTAAACAAATTCCTGTTGTTACAAAATATAGCTGGCAGAGAAAACTCTCGCAACAAAACTTTTTTTTGATAGGTCAGAGAAATCGCTATAGACGGAAACTACAAAGAAGTATTGATACATCAGAGAGAAGATTTATTTTTTGTTTAATAAAGCAGCTGACTTTGTTAGTAAATAAAAATATTAATACTGGCAGAAACAACAGCTGGAATAATTTCATACACAGGTTGCCAACAGGTTCAAAAAAATTTTGGAAGCTGGCAAAAGCAATGAAGGAAAATAAGATGAAAACGAGCTACCTTTCAATAGATGGCGCTCAGGTATTCAGTAGTATACAAAAGGCAAATATAATTGCAGATGTATTTGAAAATATACATAAGACAACATATAATATGACATCCACAAAGGACAATGTTGTTAAGAAACATATTAAATGGTTAAACAACCAAACAATACCTGAAAGCATACAGCAGCATTTAACTACAAAGGCAGAATTAAAAATGTATGTCAAGACCCTAAAAAATGCTAAAGCTCCTGGCTTAGATAATATAAATGCAGTTATGCTGAAAAATTTAACAAATGACTTCTTCGCCGTAATAACCAAAATTTTTAACTGGTGTTTAATCAATGGCTATTTTCCAAAACAATTTAAAATGGCAAAAGTGGTGCCTATTTTAAAGCCAAGAAAGGATGCTAGATCTCCAAGTAGCTATCGCCCAATCAGCATGCTAAGTTGTCTTGACAAAGTGCTAGAGAAAATCATTCTTAGTAGGCTGTTGCAATTCACTGAAGAAAAAAATGTTATACAAAGGGAGCAGTTTGGCTTTCGAAAGGAACACTCAACAATACACCAAGTAGAAAGAATAGTAAATTTTATAACAAATAATAAAATCCAACGTAAAAGTACCGGAATAGTGTTTCTGGATGTAGAAAAGGCTTTTGACACAGTTTGGCATAATGGTCTCGTATACAAACTTGGCATACTTAGATATCCACTTTATTTACAGAAGATCATTCAAAGCTTTTTAAATGAAAGATCGTTTGTAGTAAACATTGACAGAGAGTACTCCTGCCAGAAAAACATAACTGCTGGAGTACCCCAAGGGTCGGTATTATCGCCTACATTATATTCAATTTATATATCAGATTTTAAAATACTAAAGGATCAGTCCACAGCTTTGTATGCAGATGATACTGCTATAATTACAAGTGGCAAAGTATCAAATGCAATAGTCAAGAGAATGAAGAAAGGCCTTCTGCATGCACAAAAGTTCTATTCAAAGTGGAAAATCAAAATTAATGAAGCTAAAACTCAAGCTATAATCTTCCCCTTCAATAAATCACCCAAAAGACTTCCTACACTTCCCTTGTCTCTGGGTGGAACAGTCATACCTCTAAGTGAAACCATTAAATATCTGGGCATTGCATTAGATAAAAAGTTAACTTTTAAACAACATATCCTCCAAGCCCGTGATAAAGCTGTACGATGCGGTAGAGCTCTATTTCCTTTACTAAATCGTAAATCGACATTAAGTTTTAAAAATAAAATGTTACTTTACAAAATGTGCATACGGCCAATTATGACTTATGGATGTCAAGTGTGGTCAAAAAGATCTGCTAAATCGTATATCAAAATTCTCCAAGTGATACAAAACAAGAACCTAAGGATTATATTTAACTTACCTTGGCGGTATTCAACTAATAGACTACACAGAAATTCGAAACAGCAAATGTTTACAGCAGTGGTTAGTAATATAACACAAAGATTTGAAAATCGCAACAGGTTTTCAAGTTATGATTTAATAAGGAATTTGTAACATTAACATTTTCCTCAACTTCTTTTGAAGTTGATAGAAGGGTTAATGTAAGAATTTTTTTAAACTTTTATAAGGTTTTTTCTATCTTTTTGCCTTGCACTGTAAAGAGTAGTATTAAAATGTATATTATATAATAAAAAATTCAAAATATTTGCTGCAATACTTTAAGTAACAACTTAAAATCTGTAAATAGTAAAAATTTTTAATGTTTTTAATTGTAACGATGATAGAATAAATATAAATTAAAAAAAAGAAAACTTGCTTATTTTTTATATTTAATTCGCTTAGATATTGATAATATATATTTTAAATGATATGCCTTTTTTCTTAGTGATTTTTTCCAAAAAAAAAAAAAAATATAAAACAAGCAGTGTCTTCAAGAATTTATCAATAAATTCGTTTTTGAATGTATAAAATCTTTTTTTTTTTACAGAAATTAATAGAAGACATATCATTTAATATATATATATACAGCCCAATCATAAATATTCTCACGGAATTTCTTTCTCTCGGAAAAAAATTTTCTCGAGAAAATATTCCTCCAATTTTGAATTTCGTGGGAACAAAACAATTGAAAAGTGGCATCACCGTAATTCGAAGGAGATATTTTGCTGTTTTACATCTCATATCGCTTCCATAATTCATAATACATACTTTTTTCTCCCGGATTTTTTTTTGTTTGTTTATAATTGGGCTGATAGTCAACATTGTTACATAATAATTAAACAAACTAAGCATGTGACTTAAAAACGGCAGTCAATTAGGTAACCGTTTTTAAATCACCTGATTTCAGTGTAATTTGTAGGCAGAACACCTTTTACGTGATGTGAAATCATTTTGGGAAAAAGTTATTTACAGAACAGACCTGTATATACATATATAGTTTATATTTAGCCTATGTCTAGGCTATTTCTATTCCAGCCTATATCTGGTTTAAATCAACCATTACCGATACTGTGCGTTAATTGTGCAACAAATAAAAAATAAGTAAACGTTGTACTAAGTCATGATTTCGCCATGATATTGACTACAGAACATAGACTGAACATAGAGAAATTACAGGCAAAATGTAGACTAGACATAAGCTAAAAAAAAAGATGTTATGAATCTAGCGGACTATAAAATCTCACGTTCTTGTTAGCTTCTTGTAAACGTGGAGCCGCAGAAGAAAAGTTGCTTTCATTTCAAATTTTTGGGAAATCGAGAATTATTATTTTTGCCCCTTTAAAAAACTGCAAGAACCTTGAAATGTTAAAAAGCTTTTTACTTATCTACAGATGCATGTAACTGTCATAAGTCATCCCATTAAATGTTAAGGATATAATTCCATTTTTATTTCGGAAAAAGCACCTTTTGTAAAAAAGAAATCAAAAAAGCAGAATTTGTTAAAGAAAGGGTAAAAAAACACCTTTTTTTAAAAAAAAGTAAAGAAGCACGTTTTGTTAATAGAAGAAAAAAGTACATTGTATAATGCGAATACACATATATAATATGATCTAATATATTATTTTCTATTTTATTAAGCTTTGGGTCCTTATATTTTTTTTATTAATATTATATTTCAATATTTCGGTACTTTTTGCGTACCTTCTTCAGGAAATAAAATTAATATTGAATTGTTAATTAATTTTGTTGTTTTGGCTTTCAATATTAATTTTATTTCCTGAAGAAGGTACGCAAAAAGTACCGAAATATTGAAATATAATATTAATAAAAAAAATATAAGGACCCAAAGCTTAATAAAATAGAAAATAATTTAATAAAAAAAAGGGTCAAATAATCATTACTAAACTAATGATCTAATATATTTAAAAAAATATTAAGTTCAGTACAACAATTTGTCGATTTATTAAATAAAATTGCAACTTAAACATTTCTGTCTTAGCGTTAAGTTAAATATATATGAAATTTTTTAAATAGTTAATTTCTTGTTCCAACATCTTCTTCTAGGTAAAAACATCCAACATTTTCGTCTATTGAATCCTCCATATCTTTATCCTGGTTATACAAAATTTCTTTGTTCCAAAATATTGACTGCTTTTTCACTCGAGTCTTTGCCAAACTGTTTTATTAAAAGACTTTCCATGCCTTTTTTGTCAGTGCTAATATAACGGCTAATATAACTGAAATAGTTTCATTCAGATAAAATTAAAAGGGTGTTTTTTCTCGTTTCAGCAAATTTAAATTAGTATTCCGTTTGTTTTCAGATTCAAATTTAAAGGACTCGAAAGTTTTAATCAAGCATTTTACTATCCCGCTTTTCATAAAATTCTTGAAAAATATTACCCGTTTTTTCTCCTTAATATTTTTAATCTTGTTATGAATTGATTTAAGATCTTTTATATTAAGAAGGTTTAAGTCGGTTCCCAGCATTAAAACTCGTCCGTGATTGGAATAAATTTGAGAATAGTCTTCTCCTGTCTTGACAACATTTAGGTATTTTCAACACGTCGAAATACTATATTAGTTAGTAAAAAGAACCTTTTTTTAAGCATACATTTTTTAGAACCCATTTACTTTGTAAAAAAAATAATAATAATGCTAACTTGATTGTTACTACAGGATTTCAATCTTAAAATTAAAAAAATACCAAAAAAACATTTTTTTCGAGAAATGCGAAAAAGCACATTTTATTCTGCGGCTCCTCAAACATAAAAATAATTAAAACTCTTTAATAGAAGTGTAATAGAAGTGTTAGGACTTTATTTAAATCATTGAATTTCACATAATAATAAAAAATAATTTAAAAGCTTTATATCTAGTAGTTTATTTTCTACTGCCAGTTAAACTATCATAAGCTTGAATTGCAAAAAAATATAAACAATTACAAAAAAACAACAATATAAAAACTGAGAAATAATTAAAAGCTTTAAATATAGAGGTATATTTTTTAATGTCAACAAAAACTATCATTAGCATGATGTATGATGTAGTTCTTGGTTTGCAGTGGTGGTATTATGTGATGCATTGTTGTAAACTCTGTAGGTGTCGAATAAGTTTAAGCGCTAAAGATTAAAGCAATTAGAGCGGCAGTAAAATTTTAGTTATTAAATTATGAAATTGACGCGATACGGGGTTGAATAAAAAAAAGAAAACGAAGAGTTCTCAGAGACCTTAAATATCTGTGATTTTCATTTTCTGTATGTATAAACAAGAGACCATTTCCATATGCGTTTCTTAAATTTTTTTTTTACATTTTCAACAAAATTTGTTTTCTATAACTATAAAAGTTAACGTAAGTAGATTTTAGGACTTAAAACAAATAATTACACACAAGTAGGACAAAAAAGTATTTTCTTGAGCAATAATTTTTCTTACTAAGCCAAAAAAAGTTTAAAGAAACAGGAAAATTAAAAAAAATATTCAACTTGAATAAGTAATTTAACAATAAAACAAAAAATCTTGTTTCTTTATTTAAAGAACAAAAAAAGATATTGAAGTTAAGCAATGTAGAAGTTAGGCATTATTACAGTGGTGGGAATGGCTATTATTTATTTCTTGTTAAGAACTTTAACTTGATTTAAAAGATGATTAAACTTACTTAAAGAATTATCGTAAAATTCTGTATTTTTTAAGCTTTATTGGTTAAAAAAGTAATTTAATTATTTTGATTTTTGAATATTTAAAAAGGAACTTATATATTTCAGCATAGAGGCTTTCGAAAATGCCTAATATTAATTATTAACATAAATTCTCCAACTTTTAATCTATTGCAACAATTATTTTAACATTTTCTGATCAAAGTCTTAGAAATAATATTTCAACATTCATAAAAAACAATTGTTTTAATCAAAGCGTTTAAACCACCACTGTTCAAAAATTCTAAAAAGTTTTTAACGCTCGTAAAAAAAAAACAATAACAAAAACAAAAGAACACATTAAAAATAATAGACTCGCTTTTTTTTGTAAGAAAATAATTTTGTCTAATAAAAAGAAATGTTTTGTAGTTTTTAATTAGTGTGTATGTGTGTTTGATTAAGAAACACTTTTGCCTGTTCTTTGTATAACTTTAAATTTCTCTTCTATTACACATCCCTGATCGGCCAATTTCTTTAATTTTAATGCCTTCTGTTCGCGTTTCTCACGCTTTCGTATCTTTTTAATACGTTTTAATAACTTAATATTTCTTTTTACGTTAGCGGGATTCTCGCCATCGTAGTCCAAGAGGGTTTCACAAAACGCGCGACCCATGTGTTCGTAATCCTAAAGAAAGATAAAAAAGTTGAAGTTTAATTTATAATAAAACAAGAAAAACAAAAACAAATATTACTATAATAATAGAGTTACATCACAAACCTTCTATATTTTTTAAAAAATTATTTAATGATTTTATGGAATTTGGTTAATCAATTAGCGACAAGTTTTGAAAGCAAAAAAAAAAAAAAAAAACGTGAAACATTTCATCCCTATAAATTTAAAAATATCTGTAATGATTTAGGGTATCTTTAATACGGTTATTAAAAGTGTAAATGGTTTGGAAAAATAGCCGTTGTACGTTGTATCTTGGGAAATACAATAGATAGAATTTTAAACTTTGTGTAAATAAATGAATTGGAAAGGCAAACTAGAAAAACGTGATTGACCTAATTCAAAGGGCGTCCAATTGAGACTGTAACTTCGGAAATCGTCGACAAAGTTCAAGATATGCAGGCTTGTTCTGATTTCCTTACGTAATTTTCACTGTACAGTAGTTTTCGCTTATAGTCCACAACTACAGTTGCACAATTTTTGTGGACTATAAGCGAATTAGAACCGAATTTCTTTTTAAGCCACTTTATGGACTATAACTGAATCCGGATATAATACACATTTTGGACTATATACAAAGTATGCAATTTCTTCAATAAAACCACTTTTTTTAAACAAAATAAAAGTTTATTTAAAATATAAGCAAATATTGATTTAAATAAAATCAATAGTTTTACCAAAAACCTTTACATATTATTATTTATTGTAATTCAAATGCTTTAAAATAAAAAAGGTTGCCAGTTTATTTTAAAAAAGTATTAAAAAAACAGGGTGGACTATATGAAAGTTTTTTTTATACAATATTAGCTATGTATGCAAAGAAAGTGGACTTAAGAACAAATAGTTTGTATGAAATTCGAAAATACCTGCAAGTGAATAGACCTGTTTTGGCTTACATCCGTTTTTGGCCTTTAAGCGAAATGGACTATAAACGAAAAGTACTGCTGCTATAAAATTTTTTCAATATTGCGTAAAACATTTTGAATAAAAAAGGTAACGACACGATGAGTGTCGTGTGTGCTTATAAACACTTGTTTTTATTAATTAACGCTGTTGATAACACATGCGTTCATGACTAAACAGCAGGTAGTCAATGCGAATAAAACTACTTGAAAACTTATGCTTATAAACACTTGTTTTTGTTAATAAACGCTGTTGATAACACATGTGTTCATGACTAAACAGCAGGTATTCAATGTGAATAAAACTACTTGTAAACTTATGACCTGGTTTTTTGTATAAGACGTCCAAAGAAATATTTTTAATGACCACTTGCAAACAGGAAAAACAACAAGCGGAACGCGTTGTTTACATCTGACAAGAAAGTTTAAAAACAAGTTTTTTTTTTCAATTAAGAAAAATTCAACTGGCATATATTAGCGCTTTTGTCAATCTTCATATACGTTGATTTTATTCACAAATAAGAATAACAATAATTGGAATAATTTAGACATTGTCGAACATATAAAAATATCTTAAGGTGCTTTATGTATCCAAATCGGTTAAGAAATAAGGTGAATTGGTGAAGAAGCTTATAACTGGTTTTATTAAGCACTTCTAACCCTCCATTTTCATCTACTTTTACTTTAAGGCTTTTGTAGAGGGTTTTGAAAGTTTTTTTTCTGGAACAGTGACTAAAGATAAAAATGACCTCAAATAGTTCCTTCCAAGCAAACAAGGTGATGTAATGTTGATTTCTAAAACTCAATCAACTTTAAAAAGCTTGTTTTGAATAAATTGTTAGATAGCTTTAAAACTATAGTCTTTTTTTTTAATTAATGCTTTATTTTATGTTAAGATTATTTGCAACATTTTTGTAAGGATAAGTAAACATTTTCCAGAGAAATTTCAAACTTTGTGAAAAAGTTGGCTTTATATTTTAAAAAATTTTAGTGTTTCGGTTATTTTGATTTTTTTTTTTTGGAAAGTTCATTTCTTTGTGTTATTAATCTTTATAGGAAATTCTTTAAGTAAAAGTATGGTAGACGCTATTCCCTATCATTAAATTCTTTTTAGCTGCAGCTACTTTCCAAAAAAATAAAGTGGCAAGTAGAAGTAGCCTCTTTGCTACTTCAACTAGGGTATTGGTAGGAGTAGAAAAGAGAAAAAATATTCTACTTAATTTTTTGCTTCAATTTGAGGAATAGCCAAAAACAAAAACATTATATCTAGCTACTTTGTGTTGAGAATAATCATACTTTCTGGCTACTTTATGTTAATACTAAATACTTGGGGCCACGCACTACAAATATATACTTCTTAAGTGTCAATACTTTTAAAGAAATTTTGATTTTTGTATGACGAAAATATTTGAGAAATTTTTCGAAATAATAGAATTAGTGTAATTTTTTCTATTTAATAAAAGTACTTCCTGGATTGCTTTTAAGGTTAATAAATTTTGGAAAAGAAGGAAAATACGAATAAGAATCACAAAATACTAGAACTCCGAAAATTATACTTTAAAAATCCAACAAAATAATAATGATTTATGAAATAGGTATTAACTGCAGGTGGATTTGATTTATACTTTGAGTCCAATATCTTTTTCGATTCTATAAAAATGTTGATATACAAAGTTTTTCAGAGTTTCACTAAAACGATAAAATTTGTTTAACGGTAAAGGTATAGAATCAAAAACTTACCGCTGTTGTAAAGTGTGTGCCCTTACGTGAGCCCAACAATGACCCACCAAAAGATGCTTCAATTGTATAACTATTTGTAATACCCAGCATCCAGACCACAATACGTCCTGTGCCTTCTTTGCTACGCTGAATTTTAAATTTGCAGCTTTCAAATGAGAACTTTAATGCAGAAAATAGGAAACAGGGAACGACATTAAGTATATTTATTTACAGGCAATTAAACATTCTCAAAAATAAATAAAAATTTAAATAAGAATTTGATTGAAAATGTTACAGCTCTTAAGGCAGAAACGGGAGCCAGAAGCGAAAATCGCCACTACCAGCTACTTTTTATTGTACAGCTGCACATAGTTACTTACCATATCTGCTACATTTTTATGGAGCAAAAGTGGAAAAACTTGTTCCGTTAGTCTCTTTTCCGTACAACGCCTGTTCTCACAGCCAAAAATGAAAATGTTGTGCCGGCGAGAGTGCGCGTGCATATCGCAATACATTGATACGCCACAATCATCAATCAGTCTGTGTGTTAATATGAAACAAACGAAACAAAATTTAATGAAATAATGTAAATTAAGCAAAAAAAAAAAAAAAAAAAAAATAAAAAAATAAATAGGAATCAAGTTATAATTAACTAAATGGGTACTGTTTTTATGTTAAAAATATTTGAGTTTTATAGTCAATTTGCTTTGTTGATTCAATGTAGTTCTCATTTAATCAATTTGGTTTTTGATATAATTCTCACTGATGACTTATATGAGCAGTGACTCATATGCTTTCTCCTCAGTAATTAGTTTAATTTTTTAGTTTTAAATTAATGATATTTCATGAAATTATGAAACAATCACAAAGTAAATTGACATAATTTACGCAACAAAAAAAAAAAAAAAACCGAATTCAAAACAAATTTAAGCTGTCTGTATATAACGTTTCAATAGTTGTGCCACATACATTTAATGGCATTACCTTTGAACAGCCTTTAATTTCTAAAACCAAATTTTATACTTGCAATAAAGGTTCTGTGAAAATTTCAATTAACTACAACTGTTCAACAGTTTGGTCATATTTTATTAACAGCAACTATTGTAACACAATATAATTTATATTTTTAATATTTATACTTCTCGACATACCAGAAAAGTAGTGGACATTCTGTATAATTTTTAAGTGTTTAAACGATAGGGCCATTTAGGTCAAATTACTTCGAACTAATTTCTAAATTCAAATTTTATATTTGTTGTTATAGCAGATTTAGCACTACAGGTTCTTTGTAAATTTCAACTGTCTATAACGGTTCAAAAGTTTGGTTACAATATAAACTTGTTGTTATAGGGGACTTAGTAAATTTCAACTATCTGGTTTAACAATTCAAAAGTTTGGCCACATACATTTAAAAACGTTCACTATTGGGACCCCTTTTAATTTATAATTTTATATGATAATACTTGTTTTTATTACGGTTATAGTAATCGACATCCTGTCCAATTGTCAAGTGTTTGTCTATAACGGTTTAAAAGATAGGCGCATAAAAGTCAATTTAGGTCACCTATAAGAACACCCTTTAATTTTAAGATTTAAATTTGTATTACCTTTTGCTATTGGGAGCTAAAGTAATACGCATTTTTTTATTTTAGAGTGCGCTTTACGGTTCATAATACACTTAAGAAACATGTAGGTTGTATGGGAACACCCTTTAATTTTTAAGATTTTGAACTGTTTTTAAAACGGGACCAATTACAAGAAATTTAAACATCGGTTTGGAAATTACTGAGTTCTTCAGGCACAAACATAAAAATAAAGCAACATTCAGTCGAATTGGTAACCTCCTTTTTTTGATGGGTTAATAAAAAAGAGGCAAAACAAGAAACTTTCATATCGATGGTAATGAAAAGCAAATATTTTTTTGTTGAATCAGATAGAAATAAATTCTTTTACAGGTCGTTTTACATAATATTATGATATAAGATGTAAAACTTTTCATTTACGCACGACTTTTGAATAGTTATTTGAATCAAATGTGGCTCTAGGAGCTATCAAATAATTGTACATACTCGTAGATATTTATGAGGGTAACATTGATAGCAAAACTTAACGTGGGTTTGGTTACTGGTATAGCCAGGCTTTTAAAGGATGCGGATTTGTAGGTCTTCAAGTCATCAAAAAAAATCTTTTAACGGTGCCACTAATAAGCAATTTGAAAGACGTCAAATAAACGGACATTGGGTGGTCTGTGGATTGAAATCCACATACTAATTGTATTTGTTTTCTTATTTTAAAGGCCATCAGGAAAAAATCGAAAACAATTTTGTTTTTAATATTTAAAAATTTTATTTGGCTTCGGATTAAAATTGAAGTAATTTTTTTCGATTTTGTTGAAAAATCGTTCAAACAAACAAAACAGCTTCGAGAATGAGAATACCTGCGTTACCATCTGTTTTTATTGAAGTAGATTTAATTTTCGAGATGTTTAAAAGGCTGATCTTAAGTTTTAAGAAATAGAATGCTCATAGAGCAACCGCATAATGCAATTAGAATCGTTTTTTGATGTTGTTGGAATTTTTATTGATTTCCTGCGCTTTAAGGACTACGCTGCAAATATAAGATATTTTTGGTTACCACGATAAGATATGATCAAAACTATTTATCTCAACTGCTTTTAAGTTTACAGGCAGTATTTTAGGGCTACATTATACATTGTATTGGCTGGATCATATACCTAAATTGAAAAATGGTAAAAGGTAAATGAGCTGTACGCATTTAACATAAGTCGTGCCCTGCTATTTACATAAATAGTATTACAACTTCAACACTGGGAACTTTAATGCCTGACGCTATTAATACTTAATGCAACGCAAATGAACTGGCTCATTAGCAGAGACTCTAAGGCTTAGCATAGTCCATATGCCCATATTGTCTAACTCTGGGTTAAATTTTGAAGTCGCGATACATGTAAGAACGCATCTAACGAACTTGAAAGCCCGTAACATACAAAACGATCGTGGTTACATTCGAATAAGATGGGAAGACATTGTTTCCAGGGTGAAATATGGAAAACAAAAAGCAATAAATATTGCTTGATTTAAGATTACAAAACTTATTTTTAGTTCAATTATATTGAAGATATGTACATTTAAAATATATACATATGAAATAAATAATAAAAATAAAAATAAATATATATACATAAAAAATAAAATATATACATATAGACACATAAAAAAAATGTTTTGGTTTTTTTTTTATTGATATGCATTTTAATGTAATAAAACAAAACAATGAAATCAATTACCTTTTAATTAGAGCTTTCGTGTACCATATCGATGGATACGTTTCTCTGATAACAGTGCGATACTGACGATTCAAGTCTTTTCCCGTTAAAGAGTTGCGCGTATTGCCCACAATTACACCATCTGGATTTAGCATTGGTATCAGTTTGAATATAAATTTGTTCCTGAGACGTTTAGCCACTATAGAATCACCCGTTAAAAAGTCCATTAAACCTTTCATCATCCATGAGGATGGCGTCTCGCTAGGATGAACACGTGCTGACACAACTATACATTTTTTGTGCTACAATGTTTTTATGAAAAAAAAAAAATATATATAGAAAAAACAGACTAAAACAAAAATATTAACTACCGTTATTATTATTAACCATTTTTTTATTTTGACAAAATTGTAAATTTTAAAAAATTAATTTTGATTTCAAACTGTGTAAAAAGTATGTGGTAAAGATTATTGATGATGGAAAATGCTCAAAGTTACGAGTCAAATTTAATTAAAAATTGACCAAAAACATAGGGGCCAAATAACGGCATTCGATATCGATCGAAATTTCTATTAAAATTTAATGAAAATTGGATTCGGTATCGAATACCAAAATTTGCCTTCAGGTTATTTGCCTGTGCCGATTATTTTTTTCATATTTTTAGTGCAAGAAAAATTGAATTAATAGCGAATCTTTTTACGACTCTTTAAAAAACCCTTCTACTGCCCTTCAATAACCGTGATATATTAAGTTAAATCCTAGTCCGTACTTAACTATGTACTATAAATTTGGGCATTAGTGCTGAATAAAGAAATTTATTTTTTATTAATAAACCATTTTCACAGATTTAAGCCCAACAGAATTTATGTGTTCTTTTGCGGTGTTAATACATTTTGCGTTTTTATATGAAATACGTAAACATGTCCCAAATTGTCTTATTTTTAGTCAAACAATAAAGTGTTAGCATTAATGCAAACAAAGGGTATATGATGCCATAATTAATAAGCCTTTTTATTTACCTTATTTTAAAAACCTGTCCAAGACGATTACTGCAATTTTTTGGTTTGTTTTTGACAGAATTGTTTGTGCATTCTGTTATTCTGTTTTTATGTTCCGGAAATCAGGAGAATTGCTATTCTCTACGATCTTTCGTTTTTCTGCCATGAGACGTCCGATATACCTAGTGTTAAATTTGCTATACTTGATTTGCCGTCAAGTTTTGATTGCACATTGATTAAGATATATGCGAGATTTTAACCAATAACAATCACAGTGAAAAGCACATTATTCTTTGCTTTGAATAATTATTGCTAAGACATTTTCTTCATTTAACTAAATCTGTGCAGTGTCTGCCGTCTGTGATAAAACTTTCAGAATGTGTGTTCCGTGTTGCAGTCGCCTGCGGAAGAAGCAGTATGGTCCCGTTTATGTTGATAAGCTTTGTGGGGAATAAACTAAAAAAAAGAGTTAAGTATAGATGCAAATAGTTTTTCAGTCAGTGATTTACGATATTGCTATGCCCACGTACGATATACCGTAGGGTTTCAAATAAGGTAAGATATAATCAAAATTTAGTGATTAAATGAGTCGCAGTAATTAACTGCTTCTTATAAAGGAAATACGCAGCCTACTAAAACGCTGTAAAATGTTTACTGACGGGACATATATATATAAACATGAACATGATCCAGGACCCCCTACACTTAGAGAACAACCCAAAATTCATAAGGAAAATATACCGATCAGACCTATCGTAAATTACAAACCTGCACCTGCATATAACTTGGCTAAGCACCTCACCATATTATTGAAAGAGAAAATAAATTTGCAGAACATATACATGTTGCACAATACACAAGACCTTATCAATAAACTTAAGGACATCAAAATTACCGAAAATACAAGGCTCGTTTACTTCGACTTTACGAACCAAACTTTCTAACTTATACGACAATCAATACATCAACGAAATAAAGGATATTGCAAAAACGATACTAAAACAAATCTATTTTAAATTTAATAATAACTTTTATAAATTACCTGATGGACTCGGCATGGGAAACCCGACATCCGCAATTTTCCCAGATTTTTATGCAACATTTAGAACAACTACACGTTAAAACACTAAAAACATAAAATAACTCAGTATTACAGATACGTAGACAACATAATATGCATCCTAGGAAAGGACAACGCTGTAGAAATTCTGAAGGATTTAAACAAAATACATAACAAAATCACATACACAATGGAAAAAGAGCAAAACAGAACTTAACATTATCTTGACATAACAATTACACGAGAAATTGACTCCTTAAACTTTGACATTTACAGAAAACCAACCACAACAGCAAAACTATCGACACAACACGACGACACATTTTTACTTACACAGGACCAAAAATATATAGATTACCTAACCTTTTTCAGAAAGGTTAACAGCACTAAAAACGAGCAACACTCTACGAAACAATCTCAAGGCATCAACAGAAATAACCAATTAATTTAACACCAGCGGAGTATACAGACTTAAGGCCTAACTATAATGTGCTTAAGATAGCTTTAACAACTTGGCGATTACACATAATCAAATGTATATAACTATAATCTACTTAAGCGACTTTTCGTCAAGAGTGATTTTCTTAAGCAAAAGCTTAAGCCGACCGTACTTAGCTTAAGAAATAAGATATCAATCGTTTTATAAAAGGTCTGTTCAGTAACTAAAAATTGTTAGTAATTGTTGCATATTGTTACTAGAACTTGTTCACGTACTTAAAAAACTTGTGAGTAGAGAGTGAAAAAAGAGCGTTAAAATGTGAAAGAAAAAATTTGCTGCAAGTTTTGGCTAGTAAAATTTTTACTTGCAGGAAACAGCTGTTTCTTACGTCTGTTTGCAAAATAATTTGTTTTAAAAATGCCTGTAATTTTTGTAACATTGAAGCAATTAAAATAACATAAAAATAACATTATTTTGACATTATTCTTTAATTAAGCTATAGAAGTACACAGCAAAGAAGTGCAAAACAACAGAAATTTGGTTTAGAATCTACGAGCCTGAATTGTTTTTAGAATTAAAAGTAAACAAGCCAGTGATGAAACATTCAGTGCAGTGTACTTTCTTTCGGTACAATTTAAAGAAGAGTGGTACAATTATCACATATAATTATAAATAAGTTTTACAATTGTGTGAAGCTTAGATTATTTTTAATAAAATGATTTTTACATTTAAATTACAACAAGATTGCTTATAAACAAACTGCAAAAATATACATATATATATATATATATATATATATATATATATATATATATGATGCGCTTAAATATCATGAACGCTTTTAAAAATGACCAACTAACTAAAAGAAAATTTAAAACATTTTACGTACTAATTTTTGCTGTTCGATATTAGTATTATTTGCAATTTTTCCTTGTGATTATCAGTTTGATGACTTTTTGTGGTCTATTGTTTTATATATTTTTGCACTCAAGTACATTTACTTTAAAAATTGTACTGTTTAATAATAATACGGTACATGTTTTAAGTCGTACATATCATTCCCGAAACTACAAAAATTTTCTTTGCCAATAATTGCTAGTAAAGCGTTCATTTACTTTTTGGCATTTAGGAGAATAATTTTGAAAATTTTTGTTTTACTCTTTCGTTGCTAGTTTTTGCTAGTAAAGTTACTGAACAAACCTGAATTTAAAAAAGCGAACAGCAATAGACGCTGAAAATGATTTTTATTTAAATATTTAAATTAAATTAAAAAATCGTTAAATAAAATATCTAATGCAATATTAATGATTTTAACTTTTTTCCATCTTATTCCTAGAGCTGCAAAACTATCGATAGTGGCGCCATTCGATAGTTTCGATAGTATTTTTTGATGCCATCGATACTATCGATAGTTTTTGATTCTTGAATATAAATCTTAAATCATTTCTTAAAGTAAAAATAAAGCTGATTTTATTTAAGCTTAACCTTTATGTATTCAATGTATTTAATATACATACATGTATATACATTATTTATAATTTAATTGAAAAAACAAAAAACCAAATATAGTTGTATAAAAAATAACATAGTAAATAAACAGAAGAGCGAACAAAACATACATTTTAATGAAAAATAAATTAAAAAGAAAATTAAAGTATAAAAATTCTTTCAACTATTGTAGTTACCTAAAAAGAATTGATTTTTCAAAAGGAGATCTTATTTGATTTAAATCTTTTACAAATAATATTTTTAATATATACACAAAAAACAAGTCAATTTTCTTTTATTTTATAAATTATAACTAGGCGGTTCTCAGTTCGGAAGCACTAGTTTTTGTATAGCGCGAATATGAAAATATTTGTATTTTTGTTGATTTATATTGCAACACAATGCTCACATTTAAAGTGGGATAGTTTAATTTTTTTTAGTTAACGCTTCGGCACATACAATCACTTTTTTCGGCCTTAAATCAGCGTTTTATAAAATTGTATATTTTTAAAATTTTATTTTCTTAAAAATGGTACAAAAGGAAAGGCATTTGTCATTAATAATTATAAAACCCACAAAACTATTAGAGAAATTGTACAAAAAGTATTATATTATTATATTAAGACATAAAGCTACTAATGGTGTCCAAAATAAAACGATATTACGCAAACAGGTGCAAATTGTCCGACCGTGATAAGCGGTATTGTTTGAAGCTAATCAGGAACGATCCACTTTTGTCAGCAATTGACACACAAAAAAAAAACAAATTATATGAAATAAAAAATGTTAGTGTTATTGCTGAAACAGTCCGTCGAATCTTTAGAAAAATAATTTACAATGAAGGTCTTGCCTCCAAAACCTATTAATATCAGAGAAAAATAAAAAAACTGAAATACGCTTTTGCTCAAGAACATGCAAATAAAGGTGCGTCATTTCTGGTGAAAGGTGCTTTTGTTGTAAGTTTTTCCGATTTTTTCGATGCTTTTATTACCTACTTAGAATTTTTTACCGACGAAACAATAATACACCTCGGAAAAAGATTCATTTGGAGAAAACCTCCTTTTGAATTTCTGGATAGGAACATTAAAAAAATAGTCAAGTATGGTGGTGGTCCTTTTATGATATGGGGTTCTATATTAACAGTTGGAGTTAGAAAAATACATTTTATAAATGGAACTATGGACTTAAAATATTATATAAATATTTACAAAAAAAAACGTTGGGGAAAGTGCCGAATGCCTAGGCATAAACGATAACTTCGTGTTCTACCAAGACAGTGATCCCCAACATAAATCTTGGAATGCATGAAATTGGCTTGTATATGATTGCCCAATAGGGATTGAGAGTCCTCCACAATTTCCATACTTAAATGTCATAGAACATATGCCCACATATTTATACAAAAGAGTATCTATGCAGAGGCCAAAATGTATTGCCGCATTGAAGGAAGAAGTAACAGAAGAGTGGTACATTTGGTGAAAATTATACCGCGACATCGTAGCTGTAATTGTCAGAAAATGAAAGTTAACCAAGTATCAAAAATTTATTTAAAGAAATAAAAATACGAAGAAATGTCCCACTTTAAGTGTGAGCATCGATTTAAGGAATTGCAATACAAAATCGTAAATATTGCAATATTTTATTGTAATGACTGCATGTTTATTTTGCCTTACAAACATGACAACATAATTTTTCCCTGTGTCCCACTTTAAGCCCGAGTAGCTACATTGCTGGAAAATCGTCTTAACAAAAAAAAAAAAAAAAAAAAAATTAAAAAACTACGTCGGTCGAGTAGTCGTCAAATTTAACCGCCGGCAAATTTATTTATGTGTAAAAGCTATTGGTACATAATAATTGTATATTTTATACAATTTTCTTTTAGCAGTGAACTACTGACATCTTATATTGAACCAAATTAAAACTAATTAATATATTTTCACATTTATATACATAAGTACATGTGTAATGATAGCTATTTTTATAAGAGGCTTACAGGCGGCAAAATTTGGATGGTGCATTTTGTATTTCATAGTCGCCGTCATACCGTTTTTATTGACTTTGTTTTTAGTAGCCTTTTTTTGTCGATAGTATCAATATCGAAAAAAAAATATCGATAGTCCGCTTAAAATAAAACTATCGATACTATCGATAGTGCCATCGATAGTTTTGCAGCTCTACTTATTCCACATTAATAATAATTTTTCAAATATTAACATATGGTTTTAGGGATGTACACACTTGTGCATTTTTAGTGCTTTTTTATTTATGTAATTATTGGCTTCATTGTTATTTAAAGAATAATACATAATCATTTATTGTAGGTAATATATTTTTAAATTGTAGATATTAAATAACTTTTTGGGTAAAAAATCTATACATTTGAAAAGTATAAGAAGAAAACAGTTTCTTCAGAGCGCAAATATTTGCTACGAGGGCTGCTATATATATTTCTGGCCTGACAACACTGAGTGCTGCCAAGTGCAATCTGAAATTTCCATTGGAAAGCTTGTCATTTTTAAGCATAATCGTACTCAAAACGTTTTGACGTACAACCATTATTTGTGTTGTTTACAGTGACTTGAAAAAATTAATATAGAAAAAAATGGAATTAACTCGTGAACATTTTCGTGCCATCATTTTTCACAACTTTCGACGTGGATGATCACGACAAGAGTGCATTGATGAACTTAAATCTTTGTATGACGATGAAGCACCATCCTATAGCACTGTGAAAAATTGGTATAATGAATTTAATCGTGGCCGAAGCTCGCTCGAAAGACGAATTCCGTGAAGGTCGTCCAAAAACGGCTGTTGTGCCAGAGAACATTGATGCCGTGCGTGAACTCATAATGCAAGATCGACATGCGACATACCGAGAGATAGAGACATCCTTGGACATTTCTTCCACCAGCATACATTCGATACTGCATGAACACCTGGCCGTAAAAAAGGTTTGTTCTCGTTGGATCCCGCACAATTTGGAAGTCGCTCAAAAAAAGGCTCGTGTCGATTGGTGCAAAGAAATGTTGCAAAAATACGATTGCGGTGCTTCAAAAGACGTTTATAAGATCTTCACCGGTGACGAATCATGGATCTATTCGTATGAGCCCGAAACGAAACAACAATCGACCGTGTGGGTCTTCAAAGACGAGCAAAATCCAACGAAAGTTGTTCGTGGAAGAAGCACTGCGAAGCAAATGGTCGCCTGTTTCTTCGGCGAAACTGGTCATGTGGCGACTATTCCGCTTGAGCGACGTAGGACGGTCACTTCTGAGTGGTACACTACAATTTGTTTGCCTGAAGTCATCGGAGAAATTCGAAAAACCAACAAGAGAAGACGAATCATTGTTCACCATGACAATGCGAGCTCTCACACATCGGCTCAAACCAGAGCGTTTTTGACCGGCCAAAACGTCGAATTAATGGGTCATCCGCCGTACAGCCCTGACTTGGCACCTAATGACTTCTTCTTGTTTTCGCACATCAAGAAAAAAATGCGTGGTCAACGATTTTCGTCGCCAGAACAAGCTGTTGAAGTGTTCAAAAACCATGTTTTAGAGGTGTCTCAATCAGAGTGGAAAAAGTGCTTCGACAACTGGCTTGAGCGCATGCAAAAGTGTATAAATCATGCTGGAGAATACTTTGAAAAACGATGAAACCATTTTTGATTATAAATATTCGCATTTTCACTATTAGGCCAGAAATATATAGAGCAGCCCTCGTACTATGTGAAGTAAGTAGGTACGTTCATAAAGTACAATATAGCCACCAAACAAACTTCAATAAGTTTCTTACATATTTGACAAGCTTTTCGTTGACTTTTAACAGTAGCTTAAGTTAGTTTAAGCATAATATAGTTAGCCCTTTACTTGCACCTGTAACCATACATACGTAGGACAAACTGGACAAACATTAAAAACAAGGTCCACAGAACACACACGATCATACAAACGGAAAAGAGAAGACTCCAACTTCGCAATACACCTAAACAGACATGTATACGAGCCAAGGGAAATAAATGATTGTACGACATTAATACATCCTAGTAAAAAAGGACGAAGACTGGACATTCTTGAAAACAAGGAAATATACAAAACACGAAAGTTTACCGGAGATATTATTAACGAACAGGTAAATTCAATCTCTGACACGTTTTTTACAAATGGATGCGGATGTTTTCTAAAGAAAACAAGAAAAATTAAATCCTGAAGTATTTATTTTAAAAATAATTGCATTGTGACACAAGGGTTTCTCAACACCAAGTGAAACGTCAACAGTACAACTTCGTTGCCTTAAATTACAAACAACATCGAAATTAAAAACAACATGAAACTTTGATAAAGCGTTGACAGTAGAAAGACCCTATTTAAAGCCATATTGTAAATCAGTTATATAGTTTGCATTGAAGCCAAAATCCATATTCTCACGAAAAAATTTTTAATAAATGTTTCCTTATTCTACAAATAAATAGAAATAGTTGTCCGATTGTTAATGTAAATATAATAAACTTCTTTTCTTACTGGAACTGTCTAATTAATTTTTCAACTACATGTCTGTAAAGTAAGCATTATTTTAAGCAGTTATTAAAATTTATAGCTTGAAACTTGAAAGCGTTGACGGAAAATTTTAATTATAAAATTAAAAATTTTATCCGTCTAAATTTCAAAATCAGATGTAAAAGTATTAAAGAAAAAATCAATTTGATTGTTTAACCAACTTTTGCTGGGTATAGGAAAATTCTGTAAAATATTTATTCTTGAATCATTTTTAAAGAATTCCCAAAGTATTTTCAAAGTTTAAACAAGATGTTGTTTGATATTAAATAAAATCAAAATCATATTATTTAAAATTTAAAGGGAAATGATCCGATTGAGTAGGCAAACTTTCGACTTTTTAATTTGAAGTAACCGAAAAGAAAATGATGCAAATAAGAACCCCCAATGGCAAAAGAAAAAAAGAATATTATTATAATAAAATCTTACAAATGAATGAGAATTAATATTAAACCAAACAGAAAATGTGATACCATTTAAGATGTCTTTGAAATCAAACTTGCCAACAATTAATAAAGCTTCAAAATTTCTAGAAAAGTTAGCAATATTTAAAAAGCCGTTCTCAAAATGAGTTGTGTTAAAATTACACGGAATATATGTAAATAGATCCAAGCAAAAATGTTTAGTAAGGTTGTTAACAGTTATGCGAGTTTCTGTAAATAGATTTGGAAAAATTATATTCGGAATGATAAATTTGGGGAAGAAATAATTATTTTTTATTGCAATACCTACATCCTGTTAGAGGATGTCTTATATGAAATAGTATTTATTTAAACAAACTTAGTGATTAGGTTTTAAATGTGTTTCCTGAATAAAAGTATTGTTGCAGTTAAGTAAATTGAACAATTTCTTTCTCCTACTTGTATTAAATTTTGGTATAGATTTTTCTTAAATTTACTTGGGTTTGAAAAAAAAGAGGAGTTAATTCATTGGAGATTATATTTAATTATCAGCAAAAATACATACGTACGTGCGAAAACTAATCTGAGATACCTTAAGGCAAAAGTGGGCCATTTTTAAATCTCAGCTATTTTGTACAAACAAACGTTTGTTAAATACGTTGTTTTAATTAACCTTGGAACGTTTTTTAATGCTTGTACATGTGCTTGCTGGTTTGTTTTTTGTGTTTATTTAATAATGTAAACATTATGTTCAAACCAAATTGATGGACTATGTTGTAACAGCGAAGTCATACATGCGAATGAAACTGCGTCAATTTTGATCGAAATGAAGACGAATTTATCGCCAAGAAACACTTGTGCAGATTTAAATATATTGCAGAAAAAATTTTAAAGAACAAAATTCAATGTGGGTGCGAACATTTTTGTAAGCATTAATGTATGATCAATATCTTTTTTAAATTATAAATGAGATTATTACCAATTGGAACTTTCTAGAACACTTACACGAATGTTTATTAAGAAACATGTTAATGAACGTAGCGCTGAAATATTTATTTGATGCAAAATCAGTGGAATGTTATTTTTTTTATTGTTGGTCCCTTCAAGTAAATTAATTTTATGAAAGAAAAATAAGATTCTATAAGAGAAATACTTACGTACCTAATATCTGCACTGTAATTATTAATCATTTGTTAAAAAAAACCCATATGTAATAATTGTGCAAAAAACTAATGGAAATTATTTGACTTTACGATTTTGTTAACCTTTTTGTAGTTTTTTATTATTGTTGTTATAATAAATTAATTATATTCTTAAGGCTACGGTTTCTTATAAAAGGACAAAGTACAATTTATACAACATACAAACAGCAAAATATATACTTATGTATTTTGTTTTTTTTTTTTTCAAATAAGAAAAGGCCTATTAAAATTTCTAGAATTATACTAACATAGAAACAAATTCATTATAGTTACTTTAATGTAGAAAGGTTTTTTAAACTCAAGCTTTATACATATTTTGATAAATTATTCTCTAATGCACCACTTAAAGATTAAAATATCACAGCATTAAAACGCTTAAAGAATTAAGAAACACAATGCGTTAATAAAAAGTTCCAAATTAAAACTGTCCTTTTTATATGTTTTTTTTTTTCTGTAAAGAAGGGCAAACGTTAGTTAGGGTCTTTCTATATTTAGGTAACGATCTAAATCTAAAGTAAAACATAATGTTATGTATTAAAAAAATATATATAAAAGTGCAACGTCTTTTCATTATGGATAACAAAAAACACGAGAAAAAATAAGTTGAGAAAAATTACGATATTTAAAATAAAATAGCTAGCTGGGTAGGCAATGAAAAAACAAACTTTTTCAGTTTGCCAAATCAAAGTGCAAATTCGTTTAAAGAATAGATAAAAAGAACAACTTTTAAACGAATTTATTGAAAGGTCTTATCTATTATTTTTGCGTGATAGATACTTTCCACCAGAGAATATTGGTAAAAAATATTCAAAACAAGTCGCCACTTACTAACAGTGCTGAATCAAAAGGTATCAAACAGGAAATTGATTTTTAAAATGCGGAAACTGAATATTTTATGCTAAGAACTCGATCACCTACGCGAAAAAGCTCACAATCAGCACCGAATATGTCCTCTACTTGCCATAAAAGTGCAAAAAACGAGAAATTTTAGAGAAAAAAAAAATACTTTTGAACTGTGTAAAAAACTTAAAGGAAAAAATAAAACTGAAAAAAGCCGTATCTATTGAAAGCGGTATTAACAAACTTAATATAAATACTAATGAAAAGTTCTAATTAAGCAAAATAGAGGGACAAATGGTCGTTGGGAGTATTGTGAGAAGTTCATTTAAGGCATTCATTAAAGATCAAAGTCTTCATATTTATTTTTAAGAATATTTTAAATTTAAAATTTCAAGCCCTACGTCTCTAAGTAGATTGAGCAATATTTAAAACTTGCAGCCGGGCAACGGTATATGCATATTTAATTTTCTTCAAGCAACAGTACGAAAGATGAAACCTATTGAAAGGAGTTTTTTAAAGTATTTGATGAAGGATGTTGTTAAAGGAATTGTTGATTTCGGTTATGAGCGAACAAATGAAATTAATACCCAAACTTTGTGTTAAATTATATTGTTTCTGCAACTTGTATAAAAGCAGAAATATTAGAAACACTTTTAACATTAAATTTGAATATGCTAACCCAAATGGGATTAAAGGTGCGTGCAGTACGTGTGACCAAGGTCCTAACAACAGAAAATATTACGATCTATTATGCGTGTCCACGAAAAATCCTAATTTTATTTTTAATACTGCTACAATTTATATAATATTGTTACGTTTATTTAAATTTATAAACGTTTATTTTATTGAGTTCTGTTATTGCAAAATAAATAAATACAATTTAATTACTATTTTTACTATTTTTAGTAGACAATAATACGCGATGGCAATTTCACCACTGTTAAACACAAGATCTTCACTGGTTGATGTTTTCATTACGAAAGAAATCAGCCTATATGGCCGTTGCTTTTATATACCCAATGTTAAGGCTTTTGAATATACCACAACTTCCTCCATCGTTGGTAGAATATTTCTTTACTACGCTTTTATTATTTGAGACACATGATGATTGTTATTTGATTGCAGAACCTTCCATTATTATTTTGAATTTATTTATACTTGCTGTCTATTTCTTATTAGTCGTTATGTAGGTGTTTGTGTAGTTGTGCGTTGCGTTTATTTTTATTGCTTAACGTTATTTGGTTTTGTTTTGTGATTAAGAAGTTTTTGTATAAACTTGTGGCGTTGTAAACATACACAATAGGTCATTTCGTTTTATTTTGGTGAAAATAATTTTTATTTCTTTTTATGACCTAAGTAAGCATCTTCACAACACTGCCGCTCACTTAAGCCTTTTCGTCCCGAACAGGCTCAATATTACCTTTGCCATATTTGGCCAGCCGTTCCAGGTGAACAACTTTCATTTTTGATCTCGGATTATGGTATCTCTGTATCCGGTAAGCCACATCATTCAATTTATCGATAACCTTGTATGGTCCCTCCCAGTGGTTTTGCAGTTTAGGAGACAGTCCTTTCTTGCGTTGTGGGTTATATAGTAGAACCATTTGTCCTTCAGTAAATCCCCCTCGTTCATATCTGGCTTTCTTTTCATCGCTGGACATTTTAATGCGGTTACGGACAAACTCATGAAGCTCATGCAGGTCTTCTTGCGCTTGAGGAACATTTCCATTGTCTTCGTCTACGGGTCTCGGCTTAATACCAAATTCTAAATCTGCTGGCAGTTTTATCTCTGCCCCGAAAAAGATTTTTGCTGGACTACGTGAGTTTGAATCATGTACAGCTGACCGATAAGCTAGTAAGAACTTTGGTATATGCTCATCTCAATCCTTCTGGTATGCACTGACCACTTTTCTGAGATATTCCTCTAGGTTACGACTAAATCTTTCTACCATGCCATCAGACTGTAGATGCAGCGGTGTCGTTCTCGTCTTTTTGATACCGTATACGTCACACATTTCTTTGGATATGGCCGATTCACAATTTCGTCCTTGGTCTGAATGCAGTTCTAGTGGAACACCGTATCGGCACACCCAATTCTTAACAAGAGCGTCTACTACTGTTTTGGACTCTTGGTTTGGAATGGCATACAATTCAGGCAATTTGATAAAATAATCTATAACCACTAACAGAGAATGGACCTGCTATATCAATAACTATCCGCTCAAAGGGGATTGCTTTGTATTGCTGAAGCTTGCACGACTCTTTCTTGTAGGACCCTTGGCCGCAATGCAGTGTTTGCGATTTGCTATCCAATCGGCCACAAAATGTCAGCAGCCTACCCAGTAAAATCGTTGCTTTATCTTTTCCAGCGTTTTTTTTATCTTCATCTGACCCCGCTGGAACCATTATGAAACTGCTTCATTACCTCACTCCTTTTAGAAGGTGGCACGACAATTCGGTCTGTTGTGGCTTTGCCTTCTGTGCAGCTATCTACCACTTTCAGGCTATTCCACTTAGCCCAGTACGATTTTGCTAGGCTACTTTCTGCCGATATTTCATTATGGTTCGGTCTTCTGTTATTTTTCTTAGCCAATTTAATTTTTGCCAGAATTGGGTCCTCATTCTGTGCCTTCGATCAGTCTTCGCTTAAACCAATTTGGGTAAGCCAACACATTCCAGCACTGCCAAAAGCTCTCGTCTCGGGCTTTGAGAGTACCCTGCTGTAGTACCCAATGACCTTTTCTGTTGCATCAATCTCCTTCTATTTCATAGCCGCTTGCATCCGTATCCAATATAAATTTCTCTCAAGCTAGTGGATAGGCGAGGACTGGTGCCGTACACAAAAGTTTCTTGTGCTTCTGGAATGCTTCTTTCGCTGCCTCACTCCAGTGGTACGGTTGCGACTTTCTAGTCAACTCATGCAAGGTAGCAGCTACTTGAGCAAAGTTCGGCACAAATCTTGTGTAGTATGTGCAAAGCTCCAGGAAACTACGCAGCTCATGAAGATTTTGTGGAGGAGGCCAGGTCTTTACTGTCAGTACTTTGTCTTCATCAGTTGATATGCCCTCAGCTGTTACACGATGCCCCAGGTAGTTGACCTCCTTTTGAAACAAAGCACATTTTTTAACACTTAATTTTAATCCTGAAACTGTTATACGCTTAAATACTTCATCCAGGTTTTTGAGGTGTTTCCTCAAAAGTTTTCCCCATCACGACTATGTCATCCAGATACACTAAGCACGTTTTCCAATTGAAACCCTTAAGCACACGTTCCATTAAACGCTCGAAAGTACATCATTTACCTTCCTGTAGTCAACGCAAAACCTGTTACTGCCGTCTTTCTTCTTTACTAAAACTACTGGCGAACTCCACGGACTCGAGGATGGCCCAATGACTCCGTTCTGTTCCATTTCGCTGACAAGTTTCTTGACCTCGTTTCGCTTTGCCAGGGGAACACTTCTCGATGCTTGTTTTATTGGCCTTGCTCCGCCAGTATTAATTTCATGTTTCACAACTACCGTTCTACCTTGGCTTTTATTACTTAGGGCGAAGACGGAGGCATGTTTTCCCAACAACTGCTTTGCTTTTTTTCTGTCAGAAGATGTTAGTTCTGCCACCCATTTTTGCACCTGTTCTGCTAGTAAATCTCTTTCTCTGGCTGGTAATTTGGGGCATACTGTATTCAACGCACAATTGATTATGGCTTCAGCTGGCTCACATCGACCTATATCAAAATTTCTGTTAATGGTCTTTTCGCTATTAGATCGATTAAGAACTCTCACAGAAACTCTTCCGTCGTCGCAGATTTTCACAAGGGCTTTAGCTGTTAAAATGTCTTTTACTTCTGCTGGTTCTACCACCCACAACCGGTTATCCACACAATTTGCCTCCACACGTGCCCATACTATAGTTTCGGCCTGAGGTGGTAATTTCTGGCGTTCAACGGCAAATATCTTCCTTACTGCGGTCCTGCTCCCATAACCAACATCCAGGGGTATCTCCACATTACGCCAGATCATTATTTGCTCGCCCATGTGCAGATTAATACCGTTTGCTATCATAAAGTCTGCACCACTATGTCGGCGACAACATATACATGGTCAACGCTGATGTCTGCTATAGTCAGTCTTACCCTGGCTCTTCCATAGACAGTGGTTAAGTCCCTAGTAGCCGTGCGCAGTCGTACATAATTTAACGGTTTCACTGCGTCTTTTACTTAATCGGGCATTATTATGACTGAGACGCTCTTGTGTCTATGGTAAGGACTTGCTTTCTTCCGTTGAAAAGACCGCAAGCAGTAAGGTTGATATTCTTCTGTTGCACAATGAAAATCGAGATTGTGGGGCCATCGGTTGTGGGAGCTAGCACTTGCCCCTTAGCGCTAGCTCGATTTAGTTTAATGGTGACTCGAGCGATTTGGTGTTATTCGCCCGCTTATTGTCCCTCGTTGGCGAAGCAGATCTTGATCTTTTCTTTATAGATCTGCGGTTGCGTTGGAGGTGGCCGACTTTTCCGCAGTTGAAGTCTTTGCCACGAGACTTACTCTTTTCCTCCTCCATTATGTGTTTGACAATATCCTTTACCTCGTTCTTTTTGTCGCCGTGGTTATAATCATCAGTCTCAAGACATCGCACCTTGTACACCTGTGGCTTCGAGGTGACTTTTGTGGTCTCCTGTGCTAGCGCGTACGAGATAGTTTCTGCAAAGGTTGATTTTTGCATAGCACAAACTACATATTTAATTCAATTTCAATTTTAAACTGATCGAGAAACGGATGACGTTCGCGTGGGTAAGTGAGCTGCACCAAACGTTCAATTTCCGTGGCGAAGTCTTGAAGCGTCTCATTCGCCTTTTGAACCCTGCCTCGTAACTCCATTCTATGAAGTTTTCTTTTATGCTCACTTCCGTATTTACGTTGTAAGGCATCCATTATGTCCTCATAATTATTTCTACATACGGCTGGTAAGCTTTCGAATATCTCTGCTGCTGCTCCCTTTAAGGCCAAAACAAGCTCTATACTTTTTTCATCATTGTCCCATCTGTTTTTGTTGGCCACTGTTTCGAACTGGAATTTAAAAACATTAAAGGGTGCGCTGCCGTCCAAGCTCGGACTATTTATCTTGCTGGCATGTTCAGAGATAATCTGGTCCTTCTCGAATTTGAAGTTCGCCCATTTGCACTTTTAATTCATTCAATTCTTCGTTCACTTTTTTTTTCTACTTACTTACTGAAGACTTCTGAAATTTCTCATTTACCTCCGCTAAAAGCCTTTTCCCTTTGACACTAGAGGTTTCTTGTATTGCTGTAAGGCTGTCTTTAAATGATTCTTGAAGCTTCCGGTTGTTTTCTTCTATCTTCTTCATTCGGCTGTCCTGCTTCTGGTTGTTTTCTTCTAATTTCTTCATCATAGCTGCAAACATAGAAAAGTCCATAACGCTGTTTGTTGCTAGGGTACATACTTCAATTTTTTCTTGTTCGTCTTTTTCTCCGAATTCGTATGTCTCAATATCAATGCCTCGCTGCTTGAATTAGTCTATCAACCGCTTTTGTAATTCCGCTTTGTTCCTCACTGTTGACAGATCCAACTTACTCAGCTCCATTTTTAACTGCTCAACTTTAAGCTCGCCAAATTTTATTGTGTTTATTTATTATTTGATATTTCACTTCTGAGACGTTTATTTTAATGAGTTCTTTTATTGCAAAATAAATAAATACAATTTAATTACTACTTTGATTAAATTACACTTTTATTAGGCGATTATTTACTTATTCGCGATTAGTACACAAAAATGCGCGATGGCACATTCACCACTGTTTAACACAAGATCTTTACTGGTTGATGTTTTCACTAAGAAAGAAATCAGCCTGTATGGCCGTTGCTTTTATATACCCAATGTTAAGGCTCTTGAATATACCAGAACTTCCTCCATCTGTTGGTAGAATATTTCTTTACTACGAATTTATTATTTGAGACACATGATTTATTTATACATGCTGTCTATTTCTTATTAGTCGTTATGTAGGTGTTTGTGTAATTATGCGTTGCATTTATTTTTATTGCTTTACGTTAGTTGTTTTTGTGTTGTGATTAAGAAGTTTTTGTATAAACTTGTGGCGTTGTAAACATACACAATAGGTCATTTTGTTTTATTTTGTTGGTGACAATTATTTTTATTTCTTTTTATGACCTAAATAAAGCAACAATTTCAGCGACTCTATCCTGCTAAAGCGTTATTTAAAGCTTCATAACAAAACATGTAAAGTTTTCAGGAGCTGATTATATACATGAAACAAATTGAATTGGTAATTCAATATTTTGAATCAGGAAAATTCAAATATAATGTTAAATTTAACCAGCTGACATTCTTTATGCAGATGATTCATTACTTTACACTCATCATGAATCTCAATTGGAGGCACTACAGGTTGTGTCTAGACATTTATATAAAGTTAAAGAATTTTATGATTTTTGGGGAATAAAAATAAATGTCTCTAAGAGCGAAGCAGTTTGTTTAAGAAATGCATCTGGGAAATGTGCTTACTTTGTTGTTCCAGAAAGTAAAGTTTTAAAAATATGTTTAAATGGTATTGAGATACCTTTTAAAATACATTTAAATATCTTGGAATGTATTTCAATAAACTATTTAAATTTAATGAACACGGAAGATTTGTACTGAATAAAGTTTATAAAGTTAAAGGCTGTTTTGGTAGAGTACTATTACCAATTAGAACAAAATTATTAATTTATAAAACTTGTTTAAGGCCAATGATGTTGTACGCATTCCCAGTTTGGTTCTTTATTTCTCCTAGCCCAGTGAAAAAATTCGAAATTTTTGAAAGAAAGGTTTTACGGTCATGTATTGGTAAAAATTTTGCTACAAGATTTGAAAAGATTTTCAAATACTGTAATTTATAAGGAATCTAAGGTAACTTCTTAAGCTATTACGTATTTGATATAATTAGAAACTATACTAATAGACTACAATTACATGATAACACTATTATTAGAGAAATAATTGACTCTTAAAGGGGCTAAAATTGGACTAACACTCCTTATGTATCCCCACTTGGTTTGCAAAATGAGAATATTGTTTTTAATATGACTAATTCTTTACCGGATTTTTTTGAAAAAACTATTCCTGGCTCACATAGGGGTTAGGCAGCTTTTAATTTTAATTTTTTTAGTTTGTAAGTATTAGTTATAAGTTTAATTTAGTTTAGGAGATATTCTCTAAAGACACTGTTAGCCCCGGGAGCAAGGGCATTTGCATTCTAATTTATCATTAAAAATGATTTACATATGTATGAATATATACATATATTCTATAACAGTTAAGTTTGGTACTGTATACTCACTCATAATTTTAAGACATTACATTATAATCTTAAATTATTTTTTGTTTAATACTGTTTGTAAAATTTACTGTTGATGGGAAAAAAAGAAGGCTCAATAAATTTAAATTAAATTAAATTAAATTTAACCAGCTGATTAAATCAGGATCCATTAGAAAATGTTTATTCATATGTGTGCGCCAAAAGTGTACATTGTAAAAACCCTTCTGTCCATGAATTCAGTATCACAATGGCAAAGATATTATCTTTGAAAATAAATCGATATAGCCTCTCAGCAAATTGTGCAACATTTTTGCTACCGGAGTTTCAACACATTCAAGTCGATATTTCATTGGTTCATTGCCATAAATTCAGAATTCCGACATATCCATCAAAAATGTTTTTCCATTGTAAGGACTGTAAACCCAATTATGATTTGAAAATTTATGTGCACCCTCTGACTTGTTTTTCGAAGTAGGAAGGTTTACACAAAAGCCTTCTTAAGATTATTTTGCAACAACAGAGCAATTACAAACATAAACAAACATATTACCAAGCAATGTTCGGAGTGCAATACGTTCACAGATTTATTGCCTTTGCTTTGACATTCGACTAAAGCTTGAGATGACGGAATTGACTTTAAATTCTTTAAAAAATTTATAATTCCCATTTCTAGCGACACTGGTTCACATAAAATCAGCTATTTTTAAAAATTCATTTACAAAACTCGAAAGAGCGATTATTTAAATGACTTGCAAAAGATCGGTTGCGATCTATATAACTAAAAATAATAGCATACGAAAGATTATTAGAAATCTGCCTTTTTTTCTTAAACTTCATCCATGGTTTTCTTCTTAAGATCCAAATAGTTTGTGAAGGAAGAGCAATCGAACCTGTTAACTGGATGACTATTAGTTTAACAAATCTTCATGTGATTTCATTACAATCACATGAAGATTTTCCCAAAACCACAAATTCGTGTTGAAATAATTGAACATTATCGGAAACCGAGTTTTACTGAAATTCATGACAAGACTGAATTTAAGTAAGGATGTGTAAGAGACATCATTGTTATAAAAATATTTATTTATTATATTGAATAGAATATGTCTGCCTTTTATGAAATCCATAAATTTTTTATAATAAAGCAGTTAACATACCTGTCTTGCTCATTTTTAAGTTGTAAAAAAGGAACACATTTAAAAAATGCACGCTAGAAAAATTTGAACTCCTAAAAAAAACTCGTACACCTCAATTAAATTGTTTAGATGTCTTATAGTTTGGAAAAAACAAGCAAGTACAAAAAAACGTAATTCTGTATTTTATTACTTTATTTATAAATATATTAAAAACAGATCAACTTACAAACTTTTATTCAACTATGTTTTTGCAAAGCAAAAATGTAATAGTGCGTATTTCCATGTCAAGGCTAAACTTGTACACTGTTTTAAATTCCAATGAATGGTTTTCTCTTAAAAGAATTTAATATTTTGCGTAAATCCCCTTATTTTTTTATTACCATTTACGCCTATTTGGCATTCTCTGAACGATTTTTTGCAAAAGCTAGGTTCAATTTTCTGCCACTTCTTCTTTAAGAGCTTTTTTCAAATCGTCCTTGGAACTTATGTCATGATGACGAATTTTCCTGTTTGGGCTGGTGTATCCATGACATGCGGACAATTATATAACAACCATGATCGCACATTATAAGCCTTATGCTTTGGATCATTGTATTGATAAAAATAAAAATTATTGCCAAGATTAAGTTTTTGCTTACATTGTGGCAAACTTTTCAAATTTTTAGGTACATGTTCTGATCCATTATGACCTCAATAAAGTGCAATACACTAGGCCCAGAAGCAGAAAACGAACCCCGAACCATTACCGACCCACCACCGTGCTTTACTGTGGGTTTAAAATTTTTAGCAAGCAGCTCTTCATTTCGCCTTCTCTACACATAGGGCCTGCCATCAAACAAGTTCAATTTGCTTTCGTCTGTGAATAGCACGTTCTCCCAAAACGAAAAATCTTTAGATTGATGGCCTTTGGCAAATTGCAGTTTTATTTTTTGGTTTCGTTTGTTTATAAGAGGTTTTTGTCTTGCTCTTCTGCCATTAAATCCAGCTTTGTTTAAAATATTTCTGATAGTTTGTGCATTTCTTTCCCAAATCCTTCTTCGCGATTTCTGCTAGCTTCGGTGCACTTAAAAATGGATTTTTTTTCTTTGCAGTAGAATGCATTGCTCCTCAATATCAGATAAGATTTTATTATTCGCAACTTTCGGCTTATTTTCAACTCTTTTCTCAGTGTTGTATCTTTTTATTATATATTGTACTGTTGATCGGCTTCGACCTATAATTTCTGAAGTATATTCTTATTTTTAAAATACTGAATTACCAGCTTTCTAACTTCAACACCTGTTTGTTCTCTCTGTCTTCCCATTATTTTTTTATGATCCAAAAAACATAATTAAGTGAATAATATTATTAAATTTGAAAAGTAATTCAAAATTTATAGACCTTTAAACGGTTTTCGGGAAATAATTTGACTTTATATGCAAAGCAGTAAATTTAAACTTTACGAGTTTGTCTTTAGCGTCCAAAGTTGCCACTTTTTTGATTGAAAGTTGTTATTTTAATAAATGAAGAAAATTCTAATAAAAATCAAAATATTTGTGTTAATAAGATATTTAGTTTCAAACATAATACATAAAACATTTTTTTTCACTTTTTTCACGAGTTTCGCTTGGATGTACTGTTCATATTATTATTATTATAAAACTAAAAAACTAGATATTTCCAAAAAATTTTATTGTTGCTATTTGTTATAAATATTTACATTTAATATATTCATTGCAAATGTCACCATTATTAGAATACTTAAAAATAATAAAAAAAAAACATGAACATAATTTTTGAAGTACGCTTTATTGAAATGACTTTTTGGCCTGCGTTATATTGATGTACAGAAAATCCTCGCACACTACGGTTAATCGGTTCTAACATTTTAACGGACCCTGTGCGCCTATTTATAGGGCCATACCCCTATAGGAGGCTAAAGGACATAATGATAATAATCAAATTAAAAACGATCATTTGCAACTGAACAGGCATGTTCTAAAATCCACACGAAATTTTAAAATATGTATAATACATACAGTGAGGTGCACAAGTGAGTAGAAGTTTCTACTTTGAGCACTTTTTGTGTTATAGAAATAAAAATAATAAAGCAAATTCAAAAAAATTTTTTTTTAATAAAGTTTTTTTTTATTTGACCTTTTTAATTTTTATTTAATTTCAAGCAATAGATCTTTTATTTTCATATATATTTTCGATATTTCGCTTTGTTTATATTAGCTTTGTTTAAAATATTTCTGATAGTTTGTGCATTTCTTTCCCAAATCCTTCTTCGCGATTTCTGCTAGCTTCGGTGCACTTAAAAATGGATTTTTTTTCTTTGCAGTAGAATGCATTGCTCCTCAATATCAGATAAGATTTTATTATTCGCAACTTTCGGCTTATTTTCAACTCTTTTCTCAGTGTTGTATCTTTTTATTATATATTGTACTGTTGATCGGCTTCGACCTATAATTTCTGAAGTATATTCTTATTTTTAAAATACTGAATTACCAGCTTTCTAACTTCAACACCTGTTTGTTCTCTCTGTCTTCCCATTATTTTTTTATGATCCAAAAAACATAATTAAGTGAATAATATTATTAAATTTGAAAAGTAATTCAAAATTTATAGACCTTTAAACGGTTTTCGGGAAATAATTTGACTTTATATGCAAAGCAGTAAATTTAAACTTTACGAGTTTGTCTTTAGCGTCCAAAGTTGCCACTTTTTTGATTGAAAGTTGTTATTTTAATAAATGAAGAAAATTCTAATAAAAATCAAAATATTTGTGTTAATAAGATATTTAGTTTCAAACATAATATATAAAACATTTTTTTTCACTTTTTTCACGAGTTTCGCTTGGATGTACTGTTCATATTATTATTATTATAAAACTAAAAAACTAGATATTTCCAAAAAATTTTATTGTTGCTATTTGTTATAAATATTTACATTTAATATATTCATTGCAAATGTCACCATTATTAGAATACTTAAAAATAATAAAAAAAAAACATGAACATAATTTTTGAAGTACGCTTTATTGAAATGACTTTTTGGCCTTCGTTATATTGATGTACAGAAAATCCTCGCACACTACGGTTAATCGGTTTTAACATTTTAACGGACCCTGTGCGCCTATTTATAGGGCCATACCCCTATAGGAGGCTAAAGGACATAATGATAATAATCAAATTAAAAACGATCATTTGCAACTGAACAGGCATGTTCTAAAATCCACACGAAATTTTAAAATATGTATAATACATACAGTGAGGTGCACAAGTGAGTAGAAGTTTCTACTTTGAGCACTTTTTGTGTTATAGAAATAAAAATAATAAAGCAAATTCAAAAAAATTTTTTTTTAATAAAGTTTTTTTTTTATTTGACCTTTTTAATTTTTATTTAATTTCAAGCAATAGATCTTTTATTTTCATATATATTTTCGATATTTCGCTTTTTTATTGTATATCATCATCAGGAAACAAATATTTTTTTAAACAACATCAACCACCAAACAACAACAAAAATGTAATAATTTTTTTTTCAAACTAACATATTTCAAAAAATAAAAAAATATTTCGTCATATAAAAAATTTATAAAACAAATATAACCCAGCAAAAAAGGCATGCAAAAGAAGTAGGTAATTCATTGGTTCTACGTAAAACGAACTGATTCAATTTAGGGGAAAAACGCATGATTTTAACATTAGCTTGTCATTTGCGAGAACGGGTTCACATTGCTTGGCATTTCTTCTATGGCTCTGGCTTATACTCTTCACTTATGAAATTCTCCCGCTTCTTGAAAATCTCATCGATTTCCTTCTGCATTTTCTAGTGTGTTAACTTAAATGTATGCTTTTTGTATTAATACAAAAAATACAATAATTATGGATCGCCATGTAGTAAGTGTAGTCCTTAATTCGTGTATACCCTATAATCCTTGGTTATATTTAAACAGCTGCCAAGGAGGACAGCTTAACACTAGGCGTTCAAAGGAACTGCCGAAATATTGAGAAATTAAAATTAAAAACAAGGCTGTTAAAGCCGATATATGTTTTTACTCTTAAAGTCTAATTTATTAAAGTTATGTTCCAGCTTACATACTACTTATGAAAATAACTCTTACCCCTCTAACTTATTTTAGCTTACCAATACTACTTCATTTGTTTCATTCAGTGTCATGAAATTGGCATACAGTAACCAATCACAAATCAATATGTTTAAATGCACTCAATTCAATTTGATACTCATTCATGAATTAAATTAAGTTTATTGAACTTAGGGCAAACAATATTGCGCTTGGCCAACACGTGTTTACTGCATTTATTAATGTTACAATATTTCCAAACTACTTGTTCTATTTATGTGTCATTAATACAGTGTGTGACCATCAGATGCGATACATGTTTATTATTGTTTGATTGATTGTGGTGGTACACTATAACGTGCGTCCGCATTAGTTAGCTTGGAAAGAACGGAACAACGTTTTTGTACTCTTATGACAACTAATTGACTCTTTCAGTTTTGGCTCGGATGCTCTCTTCGGTGGAGGTTGAAAGTTTCCTCATTATTTATTATTGTTAGGTTTTTTTGTTTGATTTTTGTTCACAAATTTGCACAATGTTTTTACTACACGCGATTTAAGTAATGTCGAGCTTATGTCTTCTTAAAAAGAAAATAAATAGAAACAAAAAAGAATTGAAAAATAACGGTACTTTTTCTTTTCTTTAAATTCTTAATAAAATTAAGAGGTGCAAAATTGATGTGCTTGATGCATTTTATTATAAATATTATATAATTTTATTAAGTACTAGATACTTTTGCATTTGCTTTATTACTTTTATATTTATGCAACAAAAAGTGCTCAAAGTAGGAACATGTACTCGTTTTTGCACCTCACTGTATTTATATTTAAAAAAATTAAATTTAAATATTAAATTTTATTACTTTTTTTTTACAGAGATAATAATTTTTTTAATAAGTTTCAAAACCGTAATATAAAGAAACCACTGATCGAAACAGTACTTTGATAACTGTTACCTAAAAATATATTCAAACATGACGTGTTTTCGGCAATAATAATTTTAGGCTTCTGTAGTCAAGGTGGTAAGCACGTTGGCTACAAACCTGGTTGGCAACGGTTCAACCCCTGTAGCAACCAAAAAATAAAAAAAGTTTTTTTCTGTTAAATGGTAGAAATAACATTAAAATATGCAGCTTCCTTCGTCGGTACTTCTTCATAGCAAATTCACGGGCGAAGTAAAATAACTAATAAAACGGCTATACTTTCACCACCTGTTGTTTTCTCTCCTTTATCCCTTTCCTAAAGAATGTAGCACGGTTACATACTAACTAAATAGGCATTATTGCCTGAAGTGCTACTTCTCTTTATAAAAAAAAATACTAAAGAAGTGCAGAGTACTTCCTGGAGGATACAATATGTAACATGTCGTATACTTTTTCCATACGACATACTTAGAATTAAAATTAAACCAAAAGAATATTTAATTAAGGTAAGAGAAATTTCCGGGAAAGCTAAGTAAGCGGTAGCGAAATGTCAATCGAGACGTGCTTCACACTTAATAAATCCATACCAGCGATTTTAAAATACTGTTGATTAATTAATTTTAAATTATGAAAATTAAAACAAAAAACGAATAAACGTAAATGGCCAGTTGAATATTATAAAAAACTTTATATAGATAATGACTTCGTCACACGCTTTACACTCTTAAAATTCTCTGCCAGGCCCACGATGTCGCAATCGTTCGTTCGTTCGCACAAATACATTCAAAACAACAACAAATTCTAAAAAATTGTTTTTGTTTAAAATGTAATTATGCGAACGAACAAACGATTGCGACATCGTGGGCCTGGCAGTCTATTTTAGAAAAATGTGTTTCTAAATATTTTTTGTGAAGTTCTGTATATAATTTCCGTCTACAAAAATAAAATGTGTTAACAACTGTTTTAATACCATTATACCGGTAACATTGGGTGCTTTCACATTTGTATTTCTATTTCATCGGCGAAATGACTTATTAAAAAAAAGTATTCTATATTTTAATCAAAATATGCTATACTAATGCCCCATATTTTTTATGGGCTGGAAGTTATATCTGGTTGTTGTGGCTGTGTTTTAAATAGACTTAATTGAGTTGTGAATACTATTGTACGGTACGTTTATAATGTTCGTAGAAGAAGTCATATATCTGACTTTGTAAAGAATTTCCTAGGTTGTAATTACAAGCAATTCATTTCCTATAGAAACCTATGGTTTATCTACAGGATTCTTAAGAGTGGACAACCTTTTCAACTTTGTTCCTTATTTAATTTTACTCGTTCTACTAGGAATCCTCAAATTATTATTCCTAGAATTAGATATAGCATATTTGAACAGCCGTTTCTAGTTAGAGTAGCTCGTTGGTGGAATAAATTGCCTATTGAACTTCGTTTATTTTCGCATTCTAATAATGTGTTTCGTTTGAAACTTTTTCGAACCTTTTTAATAAATTCCATTTTACCCTTTACCTAATACTAATTTTGCTGCTGCTTTTTCTACTTAATTTGCCTTATATTCAACTCATGCCTTGACTGTTAGATATGCTAGAGGCTACTTGTTGTTTTGATTCTCTGATAATATCTTAAATTTTACCACTATTTGGGACTTTTTTTGTTGTATCTTAATATTTAACACTTCTTTGGCTGGGGAGCCAATCTGTAAAGCTTTATATAATTCATTTGCATATATTTAATTTTAGATCGTTCTTATTATTTATATACATATACACATATATATACTATATTCAGGAATTGTCTATAATATAAGTTATTTGGCCTTAACAGGCTTTTTATATTATTGAAGTTGAATAAATAAAAAAAAATTCCAAGGGACCTCTTCACAAAATTTTGTTGACATCCACCTTGCAGTTTTTACTAGATGCGAACACATCCTATCGTAATCAAAAATTTAGCACAAAACATCTGATCTGATGCACACGGACTGCAAAATGATGATAGATTTCCTTGACGTGGTATGACGACAAGAAGTTATGCTCTAGTAAGTAGGATATTTTCGGACATTGTGAAGCCTTTCTTTAGTAAAAATGTTTAAGAATATCTAAAATAAACAGAGACGTAATTCTTACTACTAAAAATTGATAAGTTACGTATTTATACAAAATGCGTTATGCGTTCAAAACTTAAAAAAAGTAATAATAAATGAGCCAATTCACACTATATTAATTATGCTGGAATAACGTAACAGCTTGTAGGCATTTTCGGTAAAGAGAGTCGTTTTTGGTTGATATATGCCCCTATTACGGTTTACAACTCAAGTCTATTTCAGTTGAAATTTTTTTATTTGGTATTATGAATTACAACTTAACTTGTCAAAAATGTTAAGGTTGTAATTTTAGAATATTACAACTTTTATGTGGCATTACGCATTACAACTCTGTGCTGGTGTGGTTGAAAAAAAACGAAAAAAAATTACAATTGATGTTTAGCAGTTGTTTTAAACACATTATTAGTGAAAATGGAGAGCAGGTGAGTAAAATTTTTGAAATTATCTTAAAATTTTTTATTAACTATAAATTTTTAACAAATTTATTATAAAAACAAAACAACAGTTTGAAAAGCTGGTTGAATTAATGGAAAAGTATCCCGAAACTGGTCGAGGCAAGCTACAATTCGGATCTTCAAAAAATAAAAGTAAAGAATTATGGGAGGAATTTGCCTTGGAGCTGAATAGCTTAGGACCACCATCAAGAACAGCGCAGGAATGGGGACGTGTAAGTAGATATAATGAAATAAAGCCAATACAATGAAAGTTCAATAGTAATTAAATAAAAATGTAGGTTTGGGTATACTACAAGGTAAACTTAAAGAGAAAACTTGCCAACAACCGAAACAACTTCCTTGCAACTGGTGGTGGCCCCTCACAAGAAGTTTCTTTAACTCCATTGGAGGAAAGTGTGGCGGAGCTCATACAAATACGAGAGCAAGTCTCGCCTGCTGGCCGTTCATTTGGGGTTGAGAATACTCCCCCGGCAGTGGAAAATTCTGAAAGAGAAGATAATCCGGTTGCAGCTTCGTTTACGATGAACAAGTCACAAATAGCAAACCCTGATACCAATCTCCCTACCTCTTCAGGATTACAAGGTATAAGAAATCGACTTAAAAACAAAAATTTAGAAACTGAACGTGAAGAGCTCTTAAAAGGACAAGCCCAGACACAAAAGGATATTTTATCAAAAATTGCACAGTTAAAAAAATCTGTGCATAAAAATTACGAAATAAATAAAAAGATATTGGAAACTAAAAAACAAAAGCTTGAGTTATACAAACTACAAGCAAAGGAAGCAACTGCACTGCATGCATTAAAGGTGGAAGTCCAAAAACTAAAAATAGCTAAAATTCAAGGAATTTCTAAATAATTTTTATACAAATTTTTATTTTATTTAAGTATGTATATAAAACATGAAGTGATATTTTTTAGTCTTAAAGTTCTAAACTTTTAGTTTTAAGTTTTTCACTATTTAAATAAATTTAATTAAAAACCAAAAGACTGAATGAAGTACAAATAAATAATGGAATATAAATGGTATTTATTGTGTTATTACATGCGTATTAAAAAGATAACATGATGTTATTGCGTATTCTTCTGGCACCATCCTCATCTTCTCCTTCAATGTTTCTGTTCAAGTGGTTAAGCTCCGTATAGGAATTGGATGGTATTTCCTCCGGAAGTTCCACACGATAGTGTTGAGAAATATTGTGCAACGCACAACAAGCGTTTACAATCTGCGTTGCTCTTTGCGGTGAATAGTGTAATCCACGAGAAGATAAAAGACAAAGAAATCTGCCTTTCAGTACCCCAATAGTGCGCTAGTTAAGGTTTTTATTAAACCGTAAAGGAAAAAAAAAAACAACCGTTTTCTTTTGATAGCAGAATAAGATTGATTTTATTTAAGTTTTCTTTTAAACATTGAACTTATTGCTTAAATACAAAAGTGCTTACTATAATTTATAAAATAAATTTCGCAATAAAATAGTTCATTAAACTGAGAGAAAAAATGCTTACTATTTATTTCGTTTCCTTTAAATAATTTCACAATCAAACATTTCGTTAAACCAATACAAAATTGCTTACAACTTACTTTATTACTTTTAAATAATTTCACAATTAAACAGTTCATTAAACTAATACAAAAGGCTTACTACTTATTTTATTTCTTTTAAATAATTTCACAATTAAATAGTTCATTAAACTGTTCAATAAATGCTTATGCAGCTTTAGGTTTGTTTAGTGGGTTTGTTATTGTTTTTGTAGTTGCAATTGTTGGGATTGTATTATAGGGTTTTCCGTAACTCCTCCCTCCCTGAAATGAAGTGACGGCCATAGGGGTCTTGTATGTCCCATTGTCGGAACTTCATTGGTTTCTTATTTAATCGAGTATGTTACTGTTGTTTTTCTTTTATTTGTTATAATTATGAGGACCACAACAAGAACTGTAAGTGACACAAAGGCCGAATATGTGACTTTTTCATGTATTTCGGCATTTGTCCTTATGTTCTGAACTATTTTCTTATCCTGAAACCTATATTCATTCAATTTGGGGAGTGTTAACTCGTCTGTGTTGGAGAGCATTGTAATATTGTTATATAATTTGGGCGGCATCTCGATAAAGCTTCCGTTATCCCAATATAAGTTATCTTCATTATTGTACCATATATTGTTTATTGCAACTTTACAATTGGTAAATTGAACTAGTGTTGTAGCGTTAATTATATGCCGTTGGGTTAAACTATTGCATGAAGAGGTAATCTGTTGCACTGGAGGATTAATGATAATGATGTAGTTGGGTTCTGGGCGAATAATATCAGTTCTCTGGCCAATGTCTCGTAGGTGGCAGCAAACTTTCTTATTCCCGTTTATTATATCCTTAATACAATTTTTATTCATATCATATTCTGTTTTGTGAATTTTCTTACAGTAAAATACATTTTCCGTGCGCTTACATTTCTCTTTATAAAATATTAAATTATTATTATTAACTAATGCGTATTCTTCGCTTATGATTTCTAAGGTTTTATTAAATGGTATTGGAATAATATGATATAGTATAAATTTATTATCGGATATATTTGGAATCTTGATATTAAATATAATGTTTGTGTTATTGTAATACGCATTTAGTTCAAGTTATTCAAATATGTGTTCAGAGGAGATTATATTTATCGTGTTATTTAGTGTATTTTGAATTTGAGATAGTTCTAAAGGATCTAATATTAGTTTTGGAATAATATTCAATTTGGATAATACTACTGCTTCTGCGATATTGTTAAGGTGTTGTGTGAGTATATCAATGTTATAATTTATCTGGTTAAGTTGTTGAATTAGTGTTATTGTATTAATTGCAGGGTTAAGTGAATTACGGGTTTGATCTTGTATATTTTTTATGGATTCTGTAATAAGGTACTGTTCTCTATTTATATGATTAGTTATGTTTTCAAACCTTTTTATCATATTTGTATTAAGGATTAATTGTTGGTTTAGTGTTGTATTTATTCGTCCATTTTCGTTAGTAGATGTTCAATGTCTTTATTTAACTTCTCTGCGTCTTCGTGATCCATATTTCCGGTTATAAATTTTGGTGAGCGTTTTCAGGTTCAGTTTTGTTGTTTCTAAAGCTATTTTGGCAAACTTTGTAGATTCAAAATGGTTTATGGTTTTCCCTATTTCTTGTATATTGTCAGCGTAAGAGTCAAGATTTATTAAATGTATAAGGTGTTTGTAATCGGTTATTGTTCTTGCAACTCCTAGTTTCAATGGTATAATTCCCTCTGTTAGTGGGATATTTACAATTTTGACATCGGCTTGTGCCAGTATAAATCTAAAAGAAAGGTGGATTTTAAGTTTTATGTTTCTTTTTTATTTTTGATTTATGAAGTTTTTGGTTATCTAATGTAAAAAGGGTGACTCTATTATTTTGTTTTACAATTTTCTTTGAAAACCTAGGGTTCGTCTTATTTCTTCTACATTCTTTTCTATATATGCTATCGTTTTCCAAGAGAATTTCGGGTTCCTCTCTATTTTGGTTCAATCTTTCAATGCGTTTTTCTGTGTCATGGATTAATTTTTTCCTAATTGATTCGTGTAATTTGTTTTGAAATTCTTTTAGTCGTTGTAAGTACTCGTGTGGTGTATTATAATTCAAATCTTTTTCAAATGTGGGTGTTCTCCCATAGAACAATTCAATTGGTGTCAGCCCTGTCGCGGTATGTATGGAATTATTATATGTTGTGATTACTTCGAAAAGTATTTCATCATGATCTAACGGTAGTTCTGATTCTTTATATTTTTGCATAACAATTCTATAAATTTCTGTCATTGTCGAATGTAGTCTCTCAACCGGGGAGTTACCTGTACTTTGTTGGAATGATGTGTAATGTATATTCATTTTGTTAATTTTACAAAAATCTTTAAATATAGATGCACTGAACTCTGCGCCCTGATCGCAAACAATTTTCTTGGGGGGTCCGTGAAGGCTAATATAATGTTTAATATTTTTTAGAATTGATATACTATTTCTGGATTCTAAAGGATATGCTGAACCAAACTTTGAAAATTTGTCAATAAGGGTGGGAATATTACGTTTGTTTATACAGTAAATATCAATGTAGACAATGTCTAATAGTTTTTTCGGTGTTTCAGGAATTTCGAATATTGGTTTAGGTCTTCTATCATACTTAAGGGTTTGACACACGCTGCAATAATTAATACATTTAGTTATTTTTTCTTTTATATAGGGGAAAAAATATGCCCGTTTCAATTTTTCGAATGTTTCCTGTATACCTCTATGGTTATTGTTAATGTGGTAATCGTTTACAAGCTTATCCTGGTCATCGGTGTTCCTAATGTCTTCTAATAAGATTTTACAGCGAACAAGTTTAAAGAGTTTATTATTTGCAAAGTATTTAGAATATGTGTCCTGAACAATTTTAAATGTTTCGTCGTCTGTCATTATAGCAGAAAGTTTATAAGGGGCAAGGTGTCTCTTAAATATGTCAGTCATTATGGTCTCGTTGTATTCTGGTCTACGTATTGTCTTTCTCAGTTTGTTTTTAAACACAGTCTCAAGTGTAAGAGGCGAACCTTCTCTTTTTACTTGTAAAATAATTAGTAGATTAAATGTGTTTATTGCTTTTTCCGAAATCGGGATACCGTCGTCGTTATATTCGTCGGTAGAGTGGATAGTTGTTCCAGCTGTTCCTTGAATTGATGTATTGTCAGTTGTATTAATATTAATTTCCTCGTTATTTAAAATACTATGATCGTGAGTTCTGATATGGCTTAGGGCGTCTGCGTGAGTATTGAGTTTACCCTTTTTTGTAAATGATTTCATAATCAAATTCTTCGAGTTTAAGCCTCCATCTCACCAATTTGGAATTTGGCTTTTTGAGGCTCATGATCCACGTTAGCGGTCTATGGTCAGTTACGATTTTAAATTTATGTTCGAAAAGATAGGGTCTAAGGTATTTGGTAGCCCAAACAATAGCTAAAAGTTCTTTCTCTATTGTCGAGTAGTTTATCTCGCTGTCCATTAATGTCCTATTTGCGTAACATATTGGCTTATCGCTTCCAATTGGTCCTTGGGAAAGGATTGCTCCGAGAGCAAAGTCACTCGCGTCAGTTGTTAATATAAATGGTTTCGAAAAGTCTGGATATTGAAGTAAAGGGTCGTTGATTAATAGATTTTTGCATATTTCAAATGTTTTTAAGTATTGGTCGTTTAAAATTATTTTCCTTCCTTTTTTTAAACATTCAGTCATGGGTTTTGTTAATTCTTAAAAGTCTTGTATAAATTCACGGTAGTAGCCCAACAACCCCAGAAATGATTTTATCTCTTTCTGAGTCCTTTGGATAGGAAAATTTTTTATCGCCTGAATCTTTTCAGGGTTTGGTTTTATGCCTTCGGTGGAAATAATTTGTCCCAAAAACGCACACTCTTTGTGCAAAAATTCGGATTTGTCCAACTGAATCTTTAAGTTTGTTTCTCTCAGCCTTTCAAAAACTTTTCTCAAATTCAACATGTGTTCTTTCAGTGACGTGGAGTAGACGATTATGTCATCCAAGTATACAAGAAAAACCGTACCTATCAGGTCCTTCAATACATTGTCCATTATTCTTTGAAATGTAGACGGCGCATTTTTTAGGCCAAAGGGCATTCTAACAAACTCAAAATGACCTCCATCCACTGAAAATGCAGTTTTTGCTACCTGTTCTGGATGCATTTCTATCTGGTGGAATCCGCTGGCCAAATCCAGGATGGTGAAATACATGCTTCTACCCAATTTGTCCAATATGTCTGTAATATTGGGTATAGGGTACTTATCACAAATTGTCTTTTCGTTTAATTTTCTATAGTCGATGACGAGTCTCCACTTTTGTACTCCACTAGCATCTTTTTTCTTCGGTACTATCCACACGGGAGCATTCCAAGGTGAAAAGGTTGGTCTTATAATGCCCTGTTGTAACATTTTGTTTATTTGTGTCCTTACCTCCTCTTTATGAACGTAGGGGTATCTATAGGACTTTGTGAAAATTGGGATATCGTCCGTGGTGTTGATTTTATGTTTAATTTGGTTAGAAAAACTAAGAGGACTTCCTTCTCTAAAAAATATATCGTCAAAGTTTTTAAAAATCTTCATCAGTTCTCTTTTTTCCTCTTCATTCAAGTGGTTAGTTCTCAGTAATTTAGTTATGTCGTCTTCCTGTTGGGGTATGTCAGAATCTATTGTAAAATTGTTTATTTCGATTAAATTTTGATATGGGGTAGTCTTTATAGTTTGTTCAATATAAACAATTTTTTCTTGGTTGGATGTGTTTACAAAGGGTGTAAAGATAAATACGTCAGTTAAATACGTCCTACAAAAATGTTAAATACGTTCTACATAATGCTAACTGCGCTGAATCCAGACGTAGATTGCACACTGCTGGAATCTACTAGTCCTAAGCTACTCCCACTATGCCGGTGACCCGATTCATGTGTTCTCTAAATACCCACTTGGTACACTTCAAAATATGCTCTTTTTTCATATTTTTCTCTAAAAGCAAAATTTAAAAAAATTTATATCTCCGATATCGGGCTGAGTCCAGACGTAGATTGCACACTGCTGGAATCTACTTGTCCTAAGCTACTCCCACTATGCCGGTGACCCGATTCATGTCTTCTCTAAATACCCACTTGGTCCACTTCAAAATATGCTCTTTTTTTATATTATATTTCTCTAAAAGCAAAATTTTAAAAAATTTATATCTCCGATATCGGGTTGAATCCAGACGTAGATTGCACACTGCTGGAATCTACTAGTCCTAGGCTACTCCCACTATGCCGGTGACCCGATTCATGTCTTCTCTAAATACCCACTTGGTCCACTTCAAAATATGCTCTTTTTTATATGTTTTTTTTTCTCTTAAAACGTTAGACGGGTATAATGGAGCCAACAATGTTTTTTTTGTTTTTGTAAAATTTTAAATTATTTTTTTCTTTAATAATTTTAATTATTCATAGCTTAAAATTTTTTTTAATGTACATGTAACTTTATCAGCGCAGTTAACATTATGTGGAACGTATTTTACATTTTTGTAGGACGTATTTAACCGACGTATTTATCTTCACACCCTTGTGTTTACAATCTCAACGAAACTATACCATTCTTTTGAGGAATAAATTCCTTCTGAAATAAATAAGCCAGGCTCTAAGAATGTTTTTTGTATAAAGAAATCACCGTTTCGATAATGAACCGGTATTTTAATAATAAATTTTGAACAAGGTTGAATTATAAATTTTCCTGAAGTTAAATTGGGTTTAAATTGTAGTGGTATTATAGAATTATTCGTGATAAGAGTTGTATTGCCCAGGTCTACTTTGGCTTTCAATTTATTCAAAATATTAAGTCCTATTAACCCGTCGAAATAATTATGAAATTTGAAGACAAATAGTTCCATTTGGCCTTCTTCTTCAAATTCCGCAAAATATGGTTAAGATTGTTGTGAATTTGAGTGGTTTACAATTCTGACATTTGGTTTGGTCAACAAATTCTGGATTAATAAAAGATGAGGAGGCTCTAGTGTCAATCAGAAATTTTAGTGGTCTACCAAAGGGGGAAGATAAATTTATGTATGGTAATGTGTGTCCATGTTTATTAAGGTCTAAGTATCCTGTTGCTCCGGGGAGGCATTTACTAGAAAATTTTCTCTGTCACCAATTGTGTTATAACGGTTTTGGTCGAGTAGGTTGCTATGTTCAAAGGTAAAATCTTGGTCGAAATCATGAGAATACACATTATCTTGTTGAGTATAGTCGTTGTGGTGATAATAGTAATATTCTTCTAAGTCTGTGCAAGGAGATCCTTTTGTATCAATATTGTACAATTCTTGAGGTTTAAAATTACCTATTGTTCTCTTTGTCTGCATTCTTGATGGTTTCCTGAACTTGTATCCATTGGTTCTGGTGGTGGTAGATTTTATGGACGATACTGTTGTTGTCCAAAGCTAGGATTAGGTGAATTATTGTTATAAAATGTCTTGTTTTGTGCGAATCCGTTATTTTGTGTGTTCTTTTGAAATGTATTAAAATTTCTGTTCTGTCCGTATGTATTAGTGGGTACACTAATTTGGGGTTTTTTAACATTATTAATTGGATTCTGATATTTAGTTCTCGGAAACTGCTGTGGAAATCTGTTTGGGTTGTTTGATTGATAAAGCTGATAAGGTAAAGGATTCTGATAGTTTGGTGGGAAATGTCTTACATTTTGTTGGGGAACAGGATATGTGCCTGTAAATGGTTTCTTTGTATAATATAAATTTTGTTCTTGAATACAAAAGGAAAAGGCTTCGGCCAATGTTTTAGGTCTCATTGATCTAATATTTGAGCCTAAGGGTTCCCTAAGTCCTGACAAGAATGTGTTTAGGAAAATTTCGGCAAGAAGTTTTTGCTTTGCCTCTATTACGCTGGAATTAGTTTCATGGATTAAAATATTATTATTAATAGAGGATTGTATCTCGATGATTGCACTGTAAAACTGTTGGACCGACTGATTAGTTTGTTTTAGGTTATGTAAGTCTCTGATCAGGGATGTTTCGTTTCTTTTACCAGAATAATGTAGAATTAGATTATTTTTTATACACTCCCAAACCAAGGGGGTACCATAAACATTGAGCACTTCGTTTGCTTGCGCTACTATCTTGTTCCTAATTGACCTTAATATAATTTTTGCGTAGTTTGTTCCGTCTACGTTAACTAGATATCCTAAGATTTCTTCGACATTAATCAAAAATTCATACAGTAGTCTTGGATTTCAAAAACTTGGGGAGATCCTTAACTGCATCTGGAATTCTCAGTGAGTCAAATACTTGGTTTGGATTTAGGGATAAAGTTGGGATTAGTTGAGGAGTGGAACCTGAGGGGTTAGTGTTATCGAGTGACCTTTCTGTGTTTTCTGGTATGGGTACTAAGTGCCTAAAAATTGTAGCAACCGTTTATTTAGTTTTATATTTATTTATACTTTCTAACACTTATTAATTAAAATATATCTTATTTATATTTTATTCACACTTATACTATAATAATAAAAATATGTCTTATTTACCCTATTGTTATTATTAGAAGTTTCATAATCAAGCGTTGACTGATGTTCCTGTGAGTTCTCTTGATGATGACTTTTGGTGACGGTTGTTGACTGATGTTGGAAATTGATGATTTTTTCTTCTTATTTTCTTCCTGTGAGTTCTTTTGATGATGGATTTTGTTTTCTCTTCTGGTGACTGTTGTTGAAAATTGATGATATATTGTTGTATTTCTAAGTCGACTTGATGATGATTCTATCACTTTCATTACTTCTAAATGAGCAACTTTTAATTCTTTAAGTCTTTAATTTTTTATAATAGCTTAATTAGATCTTTACTTATTGTCACTAAACTTTTTTAAATATATTCTTTAAATTTTTGTGTTCCGTTCATTGTTTCAATTGTATGTATTTTTTTTATCATTATTTTTTTTACAGTTTTCAATTATTTTCCATAATTGTTCTTAAATCTATCTTTATTTATTAACACAGTTTCCAAAATTGTCCTTGAACTTAACACAATTTTCAATTATTTTCCATAATTGTGCTTGAATTTATTAACACAGTTTTCAATTATTTTCCAAAATTTTCCTTGAATTTAACACAATTTTCAATTATTTTCCATAATTGTACCGAGTTACTATTTTGGAGCGAAAAAAGTTGATATTCCGTCAACTTTTTCTTTTTCGACTGCGCCAGTTAAGGTTTTTATTAAGCCGTAAAGGAAAAAAACAACCGTTTTCTTCTGATAGCAGAATAAGATTGATTTTATTTAAGTTTTCTTTTAAACATTAAACTTATTGCTTAAATACAAAAGTGCTTACTATTAATTTATAAAATAATTTTCGCAATAAAATAGTTCATTAAACTGATAGAAAAAGTGCTTACTATTTATTTCATTTCCTTTAAATAATTTCACAATCAAACAGTTCGTTAAACCAATACAAAAGTGCTTTTAAATAATTTCACAATTAAACAGTTCATTAAACTAATACAAAAGTGCTTACTACTTATTTTATTTCTTTTAAATAATTTCACAATTAAATAGTTTATTAAACTGTTCAATAAATGCTTATGCAGCTTTTGGTTTGTTTAGTGGATTTGTTGTTGTTTTTGTAGTTGCAATTGTTGGGATTGTATTATAGGGTTTTCCGTAACTCGCTCAATAATATTTCGGCCCTTAGCGTGTATAGTGTTGTAGTGAACTTGTGGTGTACCAGTTTTTGTCATGCGGAAAGGTGTCAGCAAAAAACTTTGTTTTTTATACAAGGTATGTTTTTCATCAACGTTACCTAAGATCCAAGAATTGCTCTCCACATTTCTCTGTAAATGTATCTTTAAATCGCTCGTATTAAATACAAATGAATCATGGTTTACTCCTGGGTGCCTGGCATCCACGTAACGTACAACCATCTTGTAATCACAAAGCTGAAAATGAAAAACGTAATTATGGTAATTTATTCTTCTATTTTACTTACAATCATAACATTTAGACTGTAATAGCCCTTTCTATTAAGGTAAAGGTGTTGAACCTCTTTTTTGGGGAAATAATGCGGATGTGAGTCCCATCGACACACCCCAGCACACCCGGAAATCCACTTTTCGAATAAAATGATATTTTCGAGGCATTTTTTTCCTGCAGGCTCATTTCGGTTTTAATCCACTTCTTACAAACATGCTGTTCCATAATGTTTAGAACTTCTTTAATGACAACACTTATTGTAGGTTGAGCCAATTCAACATTGAAGTCGTTTCCACACGATTTTTGGTAACTTCTATCTGCAAGGAATCTGAGTGTCGCACATAATTTCAAAACAGAAGGTATAGCAGTACACCGAATAGGCTTATTGAAATGTTCCTTGAGCTCAGATAGCAGAAAACAAAAGGCTTCCTTACTCAAACGAAAGTAACTGGTAAATCTACACAAAAATACATATATTAAAATTCTGTTTAAATATTACTTAAATCTTTTCTTACTTGGCCGCTGGAAGTTCCAAGGGATTTGAGTGATCGCGTAGACTTTTTCGTATCCGCAGCATATCAGTAACATTATCAGTACTTTCGTCATTGTAAAATATGTCTGTACTTATGTCCATTTTATTACTTATTAAAAAAAACACACACTTTTATATAATTTTAAATTCAAATTGTTGTTTAATTTTTTTGCCATAAATGCATCAGCTGTGTATTCATCTGTCATATTTTACATTTATGTGTTGGCAGCACCGAAACAACTCCAACTAAAATAAGTTGTAATTCATAATACCGAGAGTTGAGTTGTTTGAAAGTTGAGTTGTTCCAATTACAACTCAACTAAGTTGAGTTGTAAGCCGTAATAGGGGCAATAATTTTTAACCAGCTTCAACCTCGCATTAGCAGCATAAAACCAATACACAGACGAAAAAAAACGTCAAATAAACACACAAAAAATACTAACACACAAAGATCTGTATACGTATACAATTTTATGCTAGATGGATTAATCTAGTGCGTTTTGAAAAGAACAAAAGTTAAGCGGACTAAAAATTTTTCTAGCGTGAATTGGCTCAATTAAAACTTACTGTTTTTTTAGTTTTAGCGAAATACTGAGAACTTCCACTTTGGATCCCCCTGTTTGTAGGTTTTTGGCTCTCAAGGTACAATGGCATTTACAATCAAATATGTAACACAACTTTTAAATCAGTGTTCATAAAAATATGTACCTCATTGCACCGAGCAAAAAATTAAAGATTTACTACTTTGCCAGAAACACACATAAAGGAATTATATATTATTCCTTTATGCTACGGGTACTTTGTGACAGGTTCAGATCAATCTTTTTCAGATGGTTTCGCAGTTGCAAAAAGGAAAGTGCATTTTTACCTGATTCGCTAACTACAGCTTTGAAAAATATAAGCTTCTTTGATATTCTAATTTTTTTTGTTAGTCAATCATCAATCATAATTAAATCCATAATAAATAAGTTAAAAACTCACCTTCGTTATTTCTTCATTTAACTGAGGCGTTGTAACCGTTAAATAATATACATTATTGCCCGCCAGTGTACGACACAATAATCTCAGTTTACAAAATTTTGACTTAATTGGATGCTTTTGTATTTCCATTAAATAGTCCTGCAAATAAGTTTAAAAAATATATTTATCATGAACAAACCGTTTGATTCTGTGGAACGTGTATGCTAAGATAAGTTATTTAATTCAAAGTCATTAAAAGTCTATAAAAAATATATCTTGCATTTTAGTTATGATCGGTAATGAACGCTTTTATTTTTGCTTTTGTTTTTTTTTCGTTCTGTTTATGTTTACCTCGTTTGGTTTTTTTTTTTTTTTTTGGTTGTAGTTTTCTTCATATAAATAATTTTTGGTATCCATAGTGGGGGACTTAGCCTTATTATATTTATAAATGTGTAGCATCTTATTTCATTCTTCATACTTGACGTGATAAAAGGAGAGGTGTAATCAAGCTCAAGCTTTGACAATACATGTAGCTATCAAAATTAAACGCCACGGTTAAATGAAAAGTTAAACTGGTTTAAACATTTTTATTTCTGAAAGTTTTTTTTTTTTTGTTAAAGCTTTTTTTTTGTTTTTTCGAAATAATGGAGTTTAAAGTTTAAGTGCTATTAGACATCTGGGAATACAGTAGTATTACAGAAAATAATCGATGCCACTTCGCCGATCCGATGCCGATACTGAAAAATAAATATCGCCGATACCGATTCCGAAACCGATATGCATATTAAAATTAAGCTCAAGTAAAAATTAACAAAACTTAAGTAGAGTAATTCTTCTATAATATATAATAACCTTTTCGGCATTTTCATAAACTTCAAGTTAAAGAAAAATAGTCAAGCTTGAGGCCATTTTATTTTATAAAATATTTTAATTATTATTATTTTATTTTTTCCAATATTTCGATATCCATCGGCTGTCATTATTAAGGACTATAAAAATACAAAAGAAAATACATTTCGTGTTTTACATATTTGTAACCACTGTGTAACAAATAAACAATACAAATACAATAAACTAAAGATTTACATCGAGTAACAATTTAACATGAAAAAAATATACTTCACACCGTTTTCACATTAAAAATTGCACTGATTAGCTTATTTAATTTTCTTATTTATTATGTGTCTATTACTAATAGCAGAATTTTCTATGTTTTAAAATTAATTCCGTTCTCTTTAGGTATGTTAATTATGTGTAGCATTTCCAGTGTATACCGTTTATTATATTTATTCTCTGTTTGTAATATTTCAACATTGTCTAGGTTTGGCTTACGCGTTCTCTCTGCACAGTGGCATACTAAGGCTGTTTTTTGTGTTGATATTTTATTAATATTTTTAATATCCGATCTGTGTCCTGTTATTCTAGTTTTTAATTTGTTACCAGTCGTTCCGACATATACTTGATCGCACATGCCTTTGTCATTTCCTGTACAGCTAATTTTATAGACAATTTTAGCTTTGTCGATTTTGTCCAGGTTGATTTCTGTATTTGAAAATAATTGTTTTAATGTGTTTTTTGACGAATTTGCAATTTAAAATTTTTCATCGTTGTATAAATTAAAAAGAATAAAAAAAAATATTTTTTATGTTGAGTATCTGTTTTTAAGAAACGTTCAACTTCTTTATTTGAAAGTAAAATCAACAGTTATTTGTTTCTTACAATCTACCCTAACTCATAGCTTTAGATTTTAATGATTACACCACTTTATTCTGGCTTGTGTTACACCTTTGATGAGAACTAAATTTTAGAACGCAATGAAGAAATGCGACACTCAGACATAATGTCAGCACATTTGGTGGAAACGAACAAATATTTAATAAATGTTTGTGTTTAAATATATTTTGTGTTAACTAAGCACATTTGGTGGGAACGAACAAATATTTAACAAATGTTTGTGTTTAAACAAATTTTGTGTTAACTTCTCCCTCCTTAAGTACAATCATCCCGATTGTTCAAACTACGTGAAGATTGTAAATGCTTGATTGTTTTTTTTTTAATTAATTTTTGGTTCTGTATTGGATGTTTCTGTTATTTCTGGAATTGCTTCTATTTATTCTATTTCTCCAAATTTTAACACTCCAAATTTTAACACTTGTAATGGTTCCAACAGCCGCAAGAAAAACAACTGTTAAAATTGTTGTTATTGTTTTGCTTTTGGTTTCTAGAAGTTCCAATTGATATTTTTTATGTTTATTTTCTAAAGCCTTTCTTAGGAAAGTACGTCCTCTATCCTGCTGCTAATTGCATTTGGTTGTAGGAAGGCTGGAAGGGGTTTACTGCCACTTATTTTGGGTGCAAAATATTTTTGCTCATCTATTTTTATAGTTATATTAAAGTATTTTATCAAATAAGTTCCATTTAATTGTATTTCCTCGTCTTTTGCTGTGACCTATCCGTTGTATTGTTTAAGTAATATAAGATCGCTTCCGATTTCTTCTATAGTGGGTACCTGATCATTATTTACCTGGGTGCAGTTGCCTATTCTGTTCTTAAATAAGCTAGTTATACAATAATCATCTCTTAGTTCTACTATATCGTTTTTATTACATATGGTTATATCATTATAACTTTTACATTTTCCTTTAATGCAAACAAATCGTTATTAGAATGTAATATTACATCAAATTCAATTTTATTTATTTCATTTCCAAACTTTATAGGTTTTGTTAATTATGTTTCACAAGTATCATTATTAGTGATTGGAATGCTTAATATATATAAAATTTCTTTATTGTTGGTTACAATTTTTACATTTCCGAAAGTAAGTAATTCATCAGCATTAAATATTGGAATTTTATAATTTATTAACACGTTATTTAAGGCTTCAATTTCTGTTTTAGATAAAATAAACGAATTTACAATATTAGTTTTTGCCCATTGTATGGCGTATTCAATATTCTGCAATTCTTTTTCAATCATGTTTAATTTATGTTCTAATCTAATTGTTAGTTCGGTATTCCAATGTTAGATATTTCTTAGATTCTATTGATAGTCAGCTCGTTTACTATCATTTGTCCATTATTGTTCTCATGGAGGTTTGTCATTTTTTGTGGCAGAATTTCGAAATCATGACTGTCGGGTGTACCCGCAATCCACTTCCATGCGGTGCCAATGGCATCTATTGATCTTTTTATTTTTTTCGGACTTATGCGTTTCAAACGGATCGGATGACTGTACGCAACATCATTATTCAACGCGGACTCCAGATTTTCTAACATATCTCGGTACTGATCGATGTTGATTGTATGTACAACTTTAAATGTTCCATTTTGTCGTCTTGCTATCCCAGTATGAAATAGTTCAATTCTCGTGGTAGAGTAGTCGAGAATACTAAGGTCAGCCATAACAGTCGCCAATAATAATCTAAAAATATATTTGAAAGGAAATTATTACTGTTTACTTTCTTTTACTTCATTAATATTATATATATTATTTTATGAATAACCCGACCACTTTCTGTAACGATAGTTGTACCGCGGTTTTCTTTTACTATTTCTTCTTTAAACCTAATACTTAAATTAGTACCTAATCTTTTATTGGTCTTTACGTGAACTAATTGTCCGAGTACGTGTTCTTTATTCGGCTTTTTGTTTTTATTGCGGTAAACGAGGTCCTTTTCTTGTTTGCGCTTAAGTCGTTCAACGTTTGGGAGCCTTGTTGTCTCATAATCTTGTTGCGAAAAGTCAACTGTTCGTCCAAAGAATAAGTCCATTGGTTTCCTATTGATAGTAGAATGAATAGAATGGTGGAATGCATTCACAGATCTTTCCAATAACTCTTCAAAATCTCTAGATGTTCCCTCTTCCTTCAGGCATCTCATTATTTCTGCAAAAGTCGAGTGGAAACGTTTTATTTGTCCATTTGGTTCACTTTTATAGGAAGGGGTAGAAAAAATATTTATTTTTGGGTCGTCTTTCATTATAAATATAATAGTAGGGGAGTTTAATGAAGGTTCATCGTCCATTACTACATTTTTTGGTACCCCGTAGAAACACATAAGTTCCCTAAGAGGTCCTTTTACAGCCTCAATTGATCTGCTACTAAGTTGTTTTACTTGAGCGTATTTTGAAAACCTGTCGATCGTAATCATCATCAGTTTTTTATCGGTTGAAAATATGTAGTTGTATGACCAGGATATGTTGGTAGCGGTTTTTCCCCAAGTTCCGTTCTATTTGGATGTCTTTTGTATTTTTTGTTTTTTGCAAATTGAGCAGAATTTTATTATTCTTTTTGTTTTCCATGCAATATATGGGAAATAGTATTTTTCCATAATTTGGGTTCTATTTTCTTTACTGAGCTGTTGAATGTTCTTCCACAATAATATTCTCTTGGTCGTTCTCGGACGTTATGTCTTCGACTACTACCTGTGTAAACCTACATTTATAATTTGAGAAATGATCTGTATAAATGCTTTGAATTTTACCCATTATGGTTCTGGAGTTTTAATGCTATTTATTACTGATGGATTAAGATATCTCTTAAGAATTGTTATTAGTTTCTGTTCGTCATAACTTTCTTCCATTATAAAATGTCAATGATATCCTGGAAAGATTATTTTGAATTGATATGATGGTACTTCTGCTGTGCTAATAAATAATTGGTTTTTGGATATGTAAACTGGAGTTTCAGCGCTTGGTATAAGATTTTCACCTGAGCTTTTAGCACTGTGTTGAGTCATAGTGGAAGAACTTGATTGACCTTGAAGGACGTTTAAACCTAGGAGATTTCTAAACAACGCGTCGGCCATTACGTTAGTTCTACCTGGCTTATGTCTTAGTACATAATTATATTCCTCCAAAATACATTTCCATCTTTTCATTTTGGAGTTACTTTTATTATTACTGAGAGCGTACGTAAGTGGTTGTTGGTCAGTATAAATTATTAATTTTTTTGAGCCAAAAAGGCATTTCCTTTGTGAAGTCAGTGACCATATAATCGCAAGCATTTTTTTTCATTTGCTGCATAACTTTTCTCGGTTTTGGTAAGTGTCCTGTAGATAAAACTAATAGGTTTATCATCTTGGCTGAGTACCGCTCCAATAGCGTAGTTTGATGCGTCGGTTGTTCATTGAAAGTCTTTGTTAAAGTCAGGAAATGCTAGTATTACCTCTCGTAAAATTAAAGTATTTTTTAGGTCGTCAAAAGCCTTTTTAGCCGTATAATCTAAATTGATTTTAGTTTGAGAGGATGTCATTTTCGGTACTCTTCCTTTTTTTCCTCGTAAGAGAACTGTACCCTCTAATAAAACGCCTGTAGTATCCCGATAGGCCCAAGAATGAGCGAAGTTCTTTTAACGTCTTTAGGTATTCGAATTTCAAGATCGTTTCAACTTTCTTCGGATTTGGTTTTATTCCTTCTTTTGCCACGATAAAATTGGGGAATTCTACTTTCCGTTTAAAGAATTCACATTTATCTAGTTGGATTTTCATATGTGCCTGTTTTAATGTTTCGAATACTTGATTTACATGTTCTAAATGTAATTGTTCGTCCTTACTGAAAATTATAGTATCACATAGCACATTTTTCCTATAAATTGTTGCAATATGTCATCGAGTGCCCTTTGGAAAATAGACGGCGCACTTTTCAAGCCAAAAGGCTGCCTGGTAAATTCATACTTACCATTAATGATGGAAAAAGCTGTTTTTTCCTGTCTTTTTCTTTAAGATTAATCTGGTGGAAACCACTTTTAAGATCTAGTACAGTAAAGTATTAGTTTCCACCCAAATTCGCAAAATGTCTGGTATGGGGTATTAATCTGCAATTGTTACCGCATTTAATCTTCTGAATGGTCTTCCTTGTTGGCTACCACCCAAATAGGTGAATTATACGGAGATCGTGATGGTCTTATGATACCATCTAGTAAGAGCCGATTAATTTATTTTTCCACGACGTCTCTCAATGCCATCGGATAGGGGTAGCTTTTGGCATATATTGCTGTGTTGTTTTCCGTCCTTATATTTGCTTCCACTACAGTGGAATAGGTTAGTCTCTCATCTGGTTTTGCGAATAATTGACTATTGTGCTCCACAATTTTCCTGAGTGAAAGCTTTTGGTTTTCGCTTAAATGTTGAGTGTGTAATTCGATGTTGTTCACACTTTGTGAAATACGCTGTTTTATATTTATTCTTTGTCCATTTCCTATGGTAAAATAATTTTCGGTAATGTGGATAACGGCTGACAATTCTTTTAAACTGTAATTCCCTAATATTGCACCGAATGAGTCAAAACCTGGTAGTAAATAAAATTTAAGCATAGTATCCTCAAATCCTGGAAATGTCAAAAGTGTATGTTGTGTTATCCTAATTCCACCACTGATTTTGCATAAAGGATTTGGTTTTTATCTATTGGGCTTTCTACTATTTCCGGTTTAATGTAGTTTTTGTTGCTTTCTGTACCTAGTAAAAATGAAAGTATATCTCATTTTTGCCTCAAAATACGGCTATGAGGAAGAATTTACCTAAAAAATTAACGGCATGCTGATCCTTCTGAATTTCCACTGCAACCTCAATTTCTTCAGGAATGTAGTCTGCTTCATTATTTGCTGGTTGTACATCGACTTCGTTTCCTTCAGTTGGATAACATGTCCATCCATACTACTCATCGTCTGGTACAAAGTCGGCGTCTATATGAAAATTCCTTTTCATCTTGTTGACGGGTCCTTGAAAAGAGTTATCCGCGGATCTTCTTGGGTTTTGGTTTATTGCTAGTTGGTTCATATAATTATCGATCGATCGATATCCATCGGTTCTATTTCTGGGATTTTTCGATAGCTGTTATATTCATTATGGTATGGTTGTCCTGTGAATCCATTAATTAAACTGTGGTCTAGGAGGACTCCAATTTGGACGGCTAAAATCTTGATTCTTGCTATTATAATTTATTGCAGGGCGGTATCGCGGTGGTACGGGTGGTCTAATAAATCCTGTATGAACGAGTTCAGGATAAAATGCTCGTCCACTAGACGGACTTGGTATCTTTTGTCCCTTTAATTTTGAGCTTTGAACTTGAGCGTAATTTTTCTTATAAGTCACGTTATCTAACTGAAGGCAGATGTGTAGAGCCTGTGGTAATGAAGTCGGCTCTCTAATACTTGAAAGTCGGGAAAGGTCCCCATTAAGATCCCTCACGAAAGTGTCCAATGCCTTTTCCCTATGAGTATTTGTCATAACGCGCAAAGTCTCCTCGCTAAGGTCGAGGCAAGGGATTTTGTTAAGGATTAAAGAGAGATGTGGGTAAACTGTTTAATAGAAATTGTTAACTGTTTTATTTCCTTGACACAGAGAAGTCATTTGGTAGTCTAAAGTCCCAATATCTCGCTTGCCTGAGTAGTGCATCATCAAACATTTGGTAATTCTGCCCCAGCCTAGCGGTGTCCTATATGTTTCTAAAACGGCATCCGCATCACCTGTTATTTTGGTCCGAATTACGTGTAGAATTGCGTAGTATCGTCCAGTATAGCGAAGCGTTTCGAAAAGTGATAAAACTCTGTCAATAGATTTTCTCCAAGAGTTAAATTCTCCTGGTTTCCTAGAGAACACTCTTATTGATCCCGCATCACCTGTTATTTTGGTCCGAATTACGTGCAGAATTGCGTAGTATCGTCCAGTACCGCGAAGCGTTTCGAAAAGTGATAAAACTCTGTCAATAGATTTCCTTCAAGAGTTAAATTCTCCTGGTTTCCTAGAGATCACTCTTATTGATCCCACAATACCTGGGATTTTGCTAAGCTCCTCTAAATTAGCGCTGACTCTACTTACTGGTTGGTCAGTGCCTTCCTCCACGATACTGTCATTTCTTTCCCTAAGCATATCCTCAACTATTTCTTTAAACTGTTTGTTTTGTGTCTCATTTAGACCGGAAGATCCGGTCGAACCAGAAGATCCGTTTGGTTGCGTTTCTATTGAGTCTCTGTGTTATGTCGTCACTTGAATCATCCGGCATGAATTTACTTAAAGGATATTGAAGGATATTTAGCGATGAATACACTTTTTATAAAACTTATTTTTACTGATTAAAGTTTCAAAATGTATATTTTTTTTATTTTATAAATTTTTTTTAAAATTATACTTAAAGGATATTGAAGGATAGAAATAAATTTTAATTTTTATATCACTGTGAGGCAGCGATGAACACACTTTTTATAAAACTTAATTAAAAATTTTTTTTTATTAAAATTTCAATATGCATTTTCCTAATTTTATAAAATTTCCTTTTTTCCTCAGGATCTTTATCTTCTGTTTTAGAGGTTCTCTTATATAGTCTCTGTCTGTTGGTTTGGTTCTTTATTTAAATTTCCAGAGTATAATTCAAGATGTTCTTTTATTTTCATTATTTTAATTTTATTTGTTTTGTTTTATTATTCTTATTTTAATTTTTATTATTTTAATGTAGATGTAAGTAAATTTAAAAGATTTATACTCTTTAGTTATGTTAGCAAGGGCATATTTCCTTTTTAACTTACTTTCATAATTTTCATTTTATGTACAATTTCATGTTAAATATACTGCTTTTAATATAGTACATTATAGTCTTAAGTTTTTCCGGTTTCATTTTTAATTATAAAAACAATATTGTTAAATTTAAAGAAAAAGAAAAGAAGGCTCAAATAAATGTAAATTGAAAATTGAATTGTAGTCACACACATGTAAAAAATTTCTTTAGTTTTTTTTATTATTTAATTTTAGCTCTTTTCTTTATTTAGTTCTGTTTAGCTATAATTCAAGATTTTCTCTTAATTATTTTAATTTTATTTGTAGTCACACACATACAAACAATTTTTTTTATTAAATTTTAGTTTTTTCTGTTTAGCTAAAAAGATTTTCTTCAATGCACCACTCAATTTGTTCTTCACCTTAACTAGTTTCTTAATAATTCACAAGTTTTTTTATTTAATTTTTCTTTAATTGGTCACTTAAGTTACAGATTATTTCGCTGATTTCTTATTATTATTGTTATTATTATTTTATTAAACTATTTCTGTTTATTTAATCCTTACTTCAATTATTTACTTCTACTTAAAGTTTCTTATTAATTTTTAATTCTTTAACAGCCTTTATTTATCAATTTTCTTTCACAAGTTCTGTTTATCTTAACTAGGTTTCGCTTTCGCGAGCTTAGCAGGCGTTGGCTTATACGCGCAACCCGGTTTGTAATTAAACTACTGAGGAGCCTGCCAAGGCTTGATTGTGATTTACCGTTTTTCCGAAGGACCTATTCGAAGGGTCCCTGCTCAGGCGCCAATTAAATACACGTAAATTGTATATTTAAAAAAAAAATTTTTATGTTGAGTGTCTGTTTTTAAGAGACAGCTCAACTTCTTTATTTTAAAGTAAAATCAACAGTGCACAGTGGGGCAGAATCAAAATATTTTGGAAATAACTCAGCCATTGGAAAACGGCTAAGCCGATTGATTCAAAATTTGGCACGAGCATAGTAGAGGAGTACTTGAGCTTAAGTTTTGAAGGTGGTTACCCTCCACTTTCCAGGGATGGCGCTATGTGGTCTCAAAGTTGGACACCTCGCTCCTGAAAATTTTTCTAACGCTTGGCTTTTCTTCAATTTTTGTCTGATTTTTAAATATTTTACATGGTCTTAAAGCTCTCGTAGATACCTACAAAATGGTGCTTTAAACTGCATGTTTATGTTTAAAAATGATCGAGTTATAAGCATTTTAAAATTAAAATTTTTGATTTTTTCCATACCCTGGTCCAGTTTTTTCGAAATATTAGGTACAATTTGCAGCAAATTTGTTTGAGTTTTTTACCGTAGATAGCAAACAAAATTTAAGATTTTCTGAAAAAAATTTGAAAGTAATATCTTTTCTGGCTTAAAAATTATACGATTTTCAATTTAAAAAATCCAAAATTATTGCATTTTTGTGTATTTTAGCCTAAAATGGGACACTAATCTAATTTTTTAGATAGAAAAAAATTTTCTTAAGGAATATATAAAAATTTTTTAATTTTATTAAAGCTAACTATATGTGTGTACGTTTAAACCAAATTTCGTATAAAACTGATCATTCTTGTAGAAGATGTAAGTCTTTCAACTTGACCTATTTTACATCGAAATTTTGACTTTACCCCATATTTTCTAAAATCCCAAAGCTGGGATCGGAAAAAGAAGAATACTATAAAAAAGCTATATATACTCCAAATTGTTTCAAAAAGTATTTCGTGAGCCCTGGTCCATATGTGGACTTTATCGGCAAAAGAGTAAAAAATTCCAATTTTGGGATTTTTCGTCTTTATTTTGGGAATTATGGGATTTCCTTTAGCTTAATGTTGCAGATTTTTTTACCGTTTGATTTTAGTTAACAAACTACATATGCACAGAAAATTTTATCTGATTTGCTTAATAATTAAAAGTTTTATAGCATATTTAATATTTTTACTTTTCTTAAATTGGACCGTTTTTACCATAATTTTTCGAAATTTTCGGAGCTCAGCAACGAATATTAAAATTTTGTTCCATTTTTTTATTTTTTTTTATGCATGCGAATAAAGATGACGCAATTTCCTATTAAATAAAAGAAGATTCACCTCAATATCATTCTTACGTGCAAAACTATGCGTTCTTAAATATGAGTGTTTCAATATGTATCTCACTTTTATACATTTATGTTACGGAAGTAAAAATTTTCATGCCTGTGTAAAAAATTGTGTAAAAAAACAATTTTACCTGAAAAAAGGGTTAAAAATGTAAGGGTTAAAAATAATGGTGCAGGTGTTCGTTTTAGGATGACCTATGACTAATTATGTCTTACCTAAGTGCCTTTTTTGATTTTTAGCTAGCTGCTTTGCTTCTTTAGGTACCCAACTGTTCGATGACCTGAACACGCATATAAATATTTGCATAAATAGCATAGATATCATATTTGAAAAAAAAAAACATCATGCCGATCACATGGAAGTTTGAGACATTGTGTTCTTTTTTGTGGACTGATGCTACAAAAGGACTTGATAGAATAGGCCATGAAAAAATTTATTAAGGCTACATACAACTGCAGAGTTGATGTCATTGGTACTGCAAAACTGGAAAAATTTTTAAAATTATTTGATCAAAAAATGAAATCAGTTCGCGGAAACAAAAATAAGTTTAAAGTAAAGTATCTTACTTGGATGGATACTGTTGCAAAATGCTCAACCTACATCGCATTATGTGGAGCTTCCTACAAATCTTATGATGACTTATGTTCGAAGTCTAAGAAAAAAAGGTTAACCGAAAAACTTTCTTCAGTTTCAAAAGATAAAGTTTCCGATACGTTCAAAGAATTGCTAAAAAAATAAAATCAGCCTTCCGAGGCAGTGCACATCGCCAATATTCTTCCCAGCGCATCTCCAAAACGAATTGTTAACAGCATACCTACTCCGACATCGCAGTCAAATTTTACGGAGGAAGAAGCTATTGCTCTGATGTTGGAAATGAAAATAAGCCGAAATAAGTACCAAATTTTGAGAAAAGCTGTACTTGAGAAAGGACATGCAATATTACCATCATATAAGTCTATTCAAGAAAAAAAGAAAGCGATTATGCCATCTTCAATAACAGTTGATGAAACGAAAGCTTCTATTGAACTATCATCTTTGCTAGAAAATACGGCGTCACGGATTATTTCAGATTTTTCTACTGACCAACTAGAAAAGGTTAAAAATTGCGATGTAGTACTAATGTGTAAGTGGGGATGTGATGGAATATTAGCCCTTCCTGAGTACAAACAAAAGCATACAATAGATTTTAAGAGCATATTCATGGCATCCTTAGTACCACTAAGAATTCGTTCATACTCACTGGTTGCATCTTCATCTGTACGTGCAAACACTTTTAAAGATATATGGAAAAACACAACCCCAGGATCCAAAAATTTTTGTAGGCCTATTTGTTTTGAGTATGTAAAGGAATCAAATACTACGACAAAAAAATTAGTCGAGCATATCAAAGACGAAATAAGATCATTTTAACCAATATCAATAAAAATAAAAGAATACTGTGTTAACATATCCTTTCAACTTAGTTTAACAATGATTGATGGAAAAGTTAGTAACGCTATAACTAACACAACTTCTTATTGGAAATGTTCCATATGTGATCAGAAGAAGTCAATTCTCAGATAAAAAAAAAACAACGTAGTCAACGAAGAAGTTCTATCTTTCGGAATATCCCCCCTTCATGCTAGAATAAGATTTTTGGAGCATTTTCTGCATATTGCATACGACTTAAAATACAGAAGTACGACAGAAAATTTAATAACAAAAAAACAAAAAAAAATGATGAACTAAAAGCTCTAAGAGCTTCTGAGAAAAGTAGAATCCAAGAAGAGTTTAGAGTACAAACGGGGTTAATAATTGATAAGCCTCTTCGTAGTGGAGGAAACACTAACGACGGAAATACTGCAAGAAAATTTTTTGGGGATATTGAAACTACTTCAAACATAAGTGGAATTGACAAAGAGTTGCTTAGAATGGTTAACGTAGTTTTAATGGCAATTAATAGCAAAACTCAAATTAATTCTTTTCGCTTTGGAGAATATACAGTAAAAATATCTCAGCTACTCGTTTCCCTTTATCCATAGAGGGATATGACGCCCACAGTACATAAAATATTATGTCATGGTAAAACAATTATAGAATCGAATATTCTTCCTCTTGGGGAATTAACAGAAGAAGCCCAAGAAGCAAGAAACTGCGATTTCAAGCACATTCAAATATTCAGTTCTCGAAAATGTTCTAGGCAGTCACAAAACGACGACATTTTCTATAGCCTATTGTTATCTTCTGATCCTGTACTCTCATCAATGAGAAAACGTTGGATTAATTATGAGGCTTCTTCACCTTCTAACAAAACAGAATTAAAGGATTTACTTTATCTTTTAGACATGCATAATGATATGACAGATTATTTTATAGAAAATAAATAATAATTTTAAGGAAATAAAAAATACGTTTAACGGCTTTTCGTAAATAAAAATTAACAGAAAATTTTATTTTTTATCTGATGTTTTTTATAATGATTATTAATTTAAGATATGCCTCTTGGTTATACTCTATTCAGGTATAATTGTTTTTTTACACAATTTTTTACACAGGCATGAAAATTTTTACTTCCGTAACATAAATGTATAAAATTTAGTGAGATACATATTGAAACACTCATATTTAAGAACGTATAGTTTTGCACGTAAGAATGATATTTTTTTATTTAATAGGAAATTGCGTCATCTTTATTCACATGCATAAAAAAAAATAAAAAAATGGAACAAAATTTTAATATTCGTTGCTGAGCTCCGAAAATTTCGAAAAATTATGGTAAAAACGGTCCAATTTGAGAAAAGTAAAAATATTAAATATGCTATAAAACTTTTATTAATTAAGCAAATCAGATAAAATTTTCTGTGCATATGTAGTTTGTTAACTAAAATCAAACGGTAAAAAAATCTGCAACATTAAGCTAAAGGAAATCCCATAATTCCCAAAATAAAGACGAAAAATCCCAAAATTGGAATTTTTTACTCTTGTGCCCATAAAGTCCACATATGGACTAGGGCTCACGAAATACTTTTTGAAACAATTTGGAGTATATATAGCTTTTTTATAGTATTCTTCTTTTTCCTATCCCAGCTTTGGGATTTTAGAAAATATGAGGTAAAATCAAAATTTCGATGTAAAATAGGTCAAGTTGAAAGACTTACATCTTCTACAAGAATGATCAGTTTTATACGAAATTTAGTTTAAACGTACACACATATAGTTAGCTTTAATAAAAATAAAAAATTTTTATATATTCATGAAGAAAATTTTTTTTTATCTAAAAAATTAGATTAGTGTCCCATTTTAGGCTAAAATACACAAAAATGCAATAATTTTGGATTTTTCAAATTGAAAATCGTATAATTTTTAAGCCAGAAAAGATATTACTTTCAAATTTTTTTCAGAAAATCTTAAATTTTGTTTGCTATCTACGGTAAAAAAAAACTCAAACAAATTTGCTGCAAATTGTACCCAATATTTCGAAAAAACTGGACCAGGGTATGGAAAAAATCAAAAATTTTAATTTAAAATGCTTATAACTCGATCATTTTTAAAACATAAACATGCAGTTTAAAGCACCGTTTTGTAGGTATTTACGAGAGCTTTAAGACCATGTAAAATATTTAAAAATCAGACAAAAAATGAAGAAATGCCAAGCGTTAGAAAAATTTTCAGGAGCGAGGTGTCCAACTTTGAGACCACATAGCGCCATCCCTGGAAAGTGGAGGGTAACCACCTTCAAAACTTAAGCTCAAGTACTCCTCTACTATGCTCATGCCAAATTTTGAATCAAGCGGCCTAGCCGTTTTCAAATGGCTGAATTATTTCCAAAATATTTTGATTCTGCCCCACTGTGCAGTGATTTGTTTCTTACAATCTACCCTAAGTCATAGTTTTAGATTTTAATGATCACGCCACTTTATTTTGGCTCGTGTTACACCTTTGATGAGAACTAAATTTTGGAATGCAATGAAGAAATGCGACACTCAGACATAATGTCAGCACATTTAGTGGAAACGAACAAATATTTAATAAATGTTTGTGTTTAAATATATTTTGTGTTAACTCAACACATTTGGTGGGAACGAACAAATGTTTGTGTTTAAACATATTTTGTGTTAACTTATATACGCACATTTTTTATTCTTTCTGAAATTTTTGGGATATACGTCATCGATTGATAAAGTTTTGTTGTGTCGTTTCGTTCAATTGTCTTTTCATTCTTATAATAATTAAGCAGATTATTTATTAAACTGTCAGGAAAATTATTTCTTTTAAGCATATCTCTTAGTATTCTTTTATTTTCGGTGTTATTAGCTGTATTAATAATGACATGCTTGGATTGGCACAAATAAAAATAATTATTCTACCAGAAGATGTTGTTTTTTGATACCAATTTATTTTTATTTTATTCCTCACGTTTTATATTATACAAAATAACAGTGTTTATTAATGAGCCATTCAAATCATCAAAATTTTCAATACATTTCAGTTTCTAAAATTCAAATTTTCAAACTACAAAACGTCTGCAATATTGATGATTTTACAAAGTAAATGATGGCATTCAATTTAGATTGGCTCAAGATTTAAAATTGATGTTAATACGATCTAAAAGACAACAAATTGAATTTGAGATTATGTTAAAATTAAATTAAAATTATAAAAACAAGGTTGCAAAAGATTAATATTTGAAATTTATATTAATGAGATTTTTGTTTAAAAACAAAGTGTTCTGAAATTTCTACTTAAGTTTAATAAACTTGGTTGTCGTATGCTATTTATAATTTATAATTTACCGGAAATTAAGTGTTTTTTTTTTGTAGAAACTTTACAAAAAAGTTAGGAAACCCAAAAATTAAAAAACTTGCAAAAGTCGGTGACAAAAAAAGTCTAAAAAAAGGGTCAAATTGGGACTTTAGTCGGGCCAACGGTAACCCTGGTGTAGAGTAACTATTAAACTTTTTATAAATTAGACCGTTCGTAAACAAGAACTTTCTGTTTTTAAATCCTTCACCAAAAACTGAAAAAAGGGTTTAACTAATCTTGTCATTCCGTTTGTAATTTCTACAATATCCATTTCCGAACCCATAAAGTATATATATTCTGACCTCTTATGCATAGCAGTCTATTGAGCGATGTCCGCCTGCTTGTCTGTCCATCTGTCTGTTTTTTTGTTGTTGTTTTATTTTGTTTAAATAAATATTTGTTTTCCTGATGATGCTACACAACGGAGTAACGAAATATTGATTGAATAGTAAATTAAATATAATTAATTAAAAAAGTCAAATAAAAAGTTTATTAAAATCATTTGGAACAATGAAGTAACTCCAATCAAAAAACAATATCCATATTTAATTATTTATTATTTAAGGAAATACAAAAAACATTTTAAAAATTATTAATCCATTAAGAGCCGATGTCATTTTTATGAAAATTTTTTAATTTTTCAATTCTCTGTCAACTCTATTTGCTTCACATATTTTTTTACATAGATGGTGAAGGGTATATACTTGTAACTGTTCCCAAGAAGTGAATTTTTTCCATAGTCTTAACCCAAGACTGGTACTGTTCGTAAAATTTCTGAACACATTTTTATGCTTATATATTTCTCCCTGCTATATCTGCGACTTTTTTTCGTATAACGCTGTACTAGTTAGATCTCATACGCATTTCAGTGATTTGTTAAATAAGTTTTTTCTATATATAGAGTGTAGAATGACCAAGAGCGTATGTTAAAAGTGCAGCAAACAAATGTGTAGAGAATACAAAAAAACACTATGTACAGTATGTTTAACTAAACATTTTATATGAATGTAAAATTTATTTATTTTCGACAATATCCTTAAGTTTTGCTATTGTCTTGAACTTTTTGTTTGACTTTATGCCAAAAAAGGGAAGAAAAAATTACAGTTTTGCAATGTAATATAATCAAAAATAAATTAAAGGCAATCAGTTATTATTTGAAAGAAGTTAAATAACATAAAAATGCTTCTTGGTAACTTTTTGTGTACAACGACCTAATAAGATTAGTTTTTTTTACCCTTTACCACAAAAGGTGGAAAAAGGATATAAATAAGTTTGTCATTCTGTTTGTAGCTTCTACAATATCCATGTCAAATTGCGACTTTAGCCGGGCGAACGGTAACCCTGCCTGCAGTGGAAAATAGTCTCTCAGATGCGAAAGAACTCATTTGAATCTTATGTTCTGCTTTTATATGCTTTTAATATGTTATTTCTCATAGTTGTCATGCAAAAAAAGAGTTGAAAATTGAATAATTTCTTAAAAAAGCTCTAAAGAAAAATATAAGAAGTATCGGCGTATCGACAGTAAAATATCGCGGAAATCGACATATCGGATAACCAGAATTATCGCCGATACATCGGTATCGGTTGCATCCCTAATTTAAATATATAGTGGAATAATCAGGCTACTAGTAGATGATATTTCATTTATCTACAAGTGCTTTAATTTCAAATAAATGGGATTCAAAGTACCATGATATCACGTAGTCTTTTTTATTTGTTTACAATATGTATGAAAATCATTATACACTATTTTATTTTATATGGTATACTTTATTTTATTTGAATCTTTTACATCATTTATCGGACGAGTGTTCATGCAGTAAAACGAAGTATTTGTGTCATTTTTTATTATTCCAATGAGACATTGTTAATTGCTTTTCAATAAAATTGTAACACGGTTTTAATTAATTAAAAAATACAAGAGTAAAAACAATATTCGTCAATATTCATCTACAGAAATATCCTCCTCCATATCGGACTTATCCAAGCAATTTTTGTTTTCCTGGGTTGGAGGTTAAGAGAGAAAGAATAAAATTCTTTGGGAATGACATTTTTGGTACACAACTCCTTAAGATCATTGTACTTTAAGGAAGATATGGTAAGCTGTTGCTTAAATTTAGGGCACAAGTCACAATTATAAGTGGTTGATTTCTTCCTCTTTCTTTCTCTTAATGCAATTGTTTGCCACTCGGTGTCCGAATTTTCTTTGTAGAGCAACAAATTAGGATTACCTTTTCCACTTTTAATTGCTTAATCTTCAACCAATTTTTTGTGTTGTTTTTGTTATTCTTTTTGAAAGAGTGCCCTTATCTGCTGAACCATTTTTTTAAATCAAATATGTCGTACCAGAACATTCTTTGCACAAAATATTGTTGTTTTCTGCGGGCTAATCCATTATTTTTACAATGTTTTTATAATAACACACTAGCAAAAGCACAATTGTCCTGTCCATGTCTTCTCTTAGCAAATTCTACAATCTATCGAACAGTTTACATTAACAGTGTAAATAGATTTAAAGCTATATATTGCGCCAAACGTAGAACAAACAGAAATTTTGTATGATATATAAAATAGTGTATATGGGTATACGGATTGACTCCAAATAAAATATTGTTAAAAAAGTGTATATCAATATACGTCATTTTCGATTTCATTTTGTTATGAAATAATACACTTTATACACTATTTTTCTTTGAAATTATATTTAGAGTAACAACTAATTAAAACATCATTCCTGCACTTACACAATTATTAATGAAAAATTGAATTATCACAAGGTTCGGCTTAAGGTCCTATTTGTTAATAAATAAAAAACAAAATAAATAAATAAAAAACAAAAATTCTTTGTTGTTTTTATTTGTAATTTTTTCAACATTCCAATATTTTAACCAACTTTGTTGGTCATCTTCAGGGAATATGACTAGAACATATACAAAAAATATATGCTCAAAAACAAACAAAAGTTTATCCGCATACATTTGTAAATTAATTTTTTTCTAACAAAAGGGTTTTTAGAAATTAAGAAATGAACTTAAGGTAAAAATAGCAAAAACAAAAAAAAAAAAATAGCAAAAAGTAATACAAAAATAAGGCTAAAAATTATATGTTATATTACATGTTTTTTCAGTATGCTCAAAAACAAATAACAAAAGTACAATCGCATACATGTGTAAATTAATTTTTCTTTCTAAAAAAAGGTTTTTAGAAATTAAAAAATGTACTTAAGACAAAAATAAATTTTAATTCATTTTTTGTTTTTGATTGATTGCGCTTACAGATTGCTCTCGTTTCAAAAACAATTCTTAATTTTAAAAATTAAAGGCTGTCCCCATACAACATACATGTTTTTTAAGTGCGTTATGAACCGTAAAGTGCACTTCTATAAAATTTCAAAAAATGCATATAACTTTAGCTTCCAGTAGCAAAAAGTAATACAAAAATATCTAAAAATATCTAAAATCTAAAAATTAAAGAGTGTCCCAATAGGTGATGTAAATTGACTTTTACACGCCAATCTTTTAAACAGTTATAGACTAACGCTTAGAAAAGAGTGTACAAAATAAAGGGTGTTTGTTCTACGACATATAAAAAATCCTGACGAAATCTTTTGCGAATATAATATAATTAATCTATAATTACCGTCCTCAAGAAATATGATATTAAGAGTGTGTGTTCTGAAGTCGGTTTTTTTGCAAGAATTATTTATACAATCAATCGCGTATATCGTACACAATTCGTGTGTTTAACAAACTTACTCGAGGTACAAGTATATAGTAGATATATGTTTTTTTCAGTATTCGACACATTTTCTTTCTTGCCAAACAATTGTTTGTGTAACAACAAAATACAAAAAAAAAAAAAAATAACAAACAAAAATGTGTGTTCGGCAACATACAAAATTTAGAATTTGCTATTTAAAAAATGTGTGTATGCTTCTTTGAGTTGTGTCTTGTTTACACATGCTTACATGTGTATTTTTCTAAAATCTGCATATTTATTTGTTAAGAAGTTGGTTCCCAACTGTCATGCTCGCTAAACAATAAACTGAAGATCGATCACCAACTCTTGGGCAACATTTCTTCCAGTGTCAAAATCTATTGAAGAACATGTTAAACTAGTTTCGGCCAGTAAATCCTACATCCACTAATCCATAAAAGATAACACATATGATTATGCAGAGAAATTTAAAGCTGCCTGTCGAATGAAGAATGTACCGAAATTCATGCACCGTTTAAGTTTATAATTATTTGTGCAGTAAAATGTTGACTACCCAATAGATATATGTAGAAGGGTCAAATTAGTTCAGAAAAAGCAATGAATTGGCACTCAATCACACTTGTGATGCATTACAATTGTAATGATTTGTATATGTTATTTAGTGTATATGAAATGCATTGTACATTTATCTTTCATAAAGCTTGACCTGTCAAATATTTGGATACGTATTTTGCAAGGCCAATCAACTATAAGGTGGTAGCGATAGTAAATTCATTGATTTTCGGCTGGCTAACCGTCAAACTCCATGTATAAAAAACCTGTGTAGTATTTTTTTTAAATGTAGTTTGATTCGTCTGTATATTTTGAATATACATCGTTTTACTTGAGTCGTTTTGAATTTACAAACAAATAATCAATATGAAAGTTTATTATTTGGAATATGTTAATACAAATGTTTCATAATATTCTCATAAAATATTTATTATTTAAGAACTTAAATTGACATTATTATTGCGGGATAAGCATATCAATATGGCCATTTCGCTCATATAGCTCATCAATAAAGAGCCTTATATCTCAATCCAAATTAATTAAATGAGAACTGCATTGAACAAAGCAAAAAGACAACAAAACTTAAAAACCTTTATTACAAAACAATGACATTGAGAAACTGTTTTCATTTTTCTTTTAATTTTTTACATAAGGGTTCTGGTTAGGGATGCACAAAAAACATCGATGTTTTAAAAACACACGATGAATTGTGTAGAAACATCGATATAATCCGATGTTTCGAAACAATCGGAAAACAGCGATGTTTTCTTTCGATGCATTGAAGTGACAAATTGTATACAGAACGTGTAGATTGATATATAAACGTGTTCATAGAAAGTGGAAAAGCAATAAGAGTGAAGATATATTGTCTGATGAACTTTCAGTTTGTTTGAGGACTCCTGTTGGAAGACTGAACGAAAATCCGTTGAATATTTGGAAAGATTATAAACGGCAGTTTCCTAAGCCTTTCAGGATCGATTTTAAATACCTTACCATGGTGGGAATATCGGTTCTGTCTGAAAGACGGATTTCGAGGTGAAATACTTGGTAAACTTTTATTTCTAAACAGTATTAAAAAAAGTATTGGTAGATTTATGTAAAATAAACTTAAGATTTTTCGAAAATATAATAATAAATAGAAAAACATCAAAATTTCAAAATTAGATGATTTAAAAAAAACAATCGATGTATTATATGAAATATCGTAGCAACATTACATGGAAAAAATATCGCTGTTTGTTTACAGTGTCCATCCCTAGCTCTGATAGGTAGACCAACGGCAGAAGGAGTTTGGAAAAGAATTATCCCTTATTTGTCAAAATTATTAATTGCAAAAAGATGCAAAAAAATTTCTCAAAACAACTGTTTTACCCAAAACACATAATTTAGACTTACATATATCTTGTATTTTTGGACTTTGTGTTCGAGAATATAAAGCAGTGACTGTTAGGGGTGACGGATATCGCTGTATATTAAGAGTTCTTTCTTTTCATCGCATGCATTTTCAGACAAGTCTCTGTAAAATGCAATACATAAAGCCAATTAAACAATTAAGTAACAGCAAAGTAAATCGTTCACCTTTTTGTTTCCGTGTTCTTCTGATCTTCTAGATTGTGGGCTACATCAGCATTGGATTTATTTTATGCGTTATCTAAAGTTAAAGGTCTATGCGTCAACGCAAGTGTACATATTTGTTCAAAGTGAATACGCAGGTATTGGACACACAGTTTTTTATATGCCAGCAAAGTCCATTAAAAATAATAAACATATGAGAAACTTTAAAATTTATGCCTACTCTAATTTCTAAATTTGCTAAGCAAGTAAAATTGTTTACCAACTTTCGGAGATAAACCAATTTCTCCTACTATCACTTGAAAAGATGACAACATGAAGTTAAGATGAAAGCTAATAGCTTATTTTTTATGCAACTCATAAATTACTCACTGGGTACCTATTTATTTTTGAAATACTTGCTTAAGTTTTAATTCCCGAATTTCTCTATCGCATTTGGTAACATCATAAACGTAAAAGTTTTTCTTTTATTTTAATTTTTAAGCATTTAAATATAAAAATCTGCTTTTTCTCTGAAAACAGTTTTAGGCTTTTACTTTCAGATGATATCCGTCACTATTTGTCGTTCTGTCGTTTTATTGTATAACGTTTATGTAGAAACTAGGAAATTTATTCTTAACGGTTAGTAATACCTACCTGTAAATCACTGTAGGTATAGGGATAACTATGTGCGAAAAATACTGTATCATTATCGTGGTCGAATTTAATATTAAAAGTGAGCGTATAAGAAGAATTGTCATCTTCATCTTCACTAGACTGAGTGCTAAAAATAGATGTTATGCATTAAATGAAATAAACCTTAGTAAAAAAAGAAAACACAATGCAAAATATCATTTTCATTGAAAAATTAATAAAAATAATAAAACAGTTATTTAAATGATACTCACTCATCATCATTACGATAGTAGCAGATGTTGTCACCACAACGTTTCCAACCAATTTTTGTTTTATTAGCATTAATGGTGGAATACATTACTGGTTGCATGCCTTCATTGTACAAACTGGCTGTTTTTACTAAATTCACAATAGAGAATCTAAGAGAATATCGTCAAGCGTTATTAGTTATTAAAGAAAAGTCTTAAGGATTTGCCTTTGGGAATAATTTTTCTAACTCTTGTACTTGCCTATAGATTATATCCTTTTTTGTCCGCCTTACACGAAAATAATACCACTGTTTTGATCTGCTGGTATACAAGTCAGGTCTTAAGTAGAGTTCATAATAGGTGGGTGTGATCTGTACGGCCTTTGCTAAATTACCAGATTCAAAGCGTGATTCAAATTCCAAACCATTATATTCTTCGGGATTGTAGGGATGGCAATTACTAAAGAACTTCGAACCGCCAACAGCTGAACGACTAAACTGTGGTAAAAAAAATTCTTTATTATCACATGGATTTGAACATATATTTTGTTCTTGAACAATAGTGCTACTAAAAGGTGTCGAGTTGCTGGGTAAGGAAACGCTATTAACTCTAAATTCTTCAGGGGAATAGGAGGCTATAAGCACAGGACTAATAATGTTATTGGATTTGGCATTTGAATTAATTTTGCAGGATCTGGTTTGAAGCGTGGTATATTTCAAATCTAATGCAGCAGTTAAAGTAGGCCTTGTCATTTTAGCCAATTCATCGAGATTAATGGACAAGTCTTGATTAAATATAGGATTCTCTTTTATCATTTGGTAATCAACATAAGAGTTATTCATATTTTTTAAGTTTTTCTGTTCGTTTTTAGGACTTTTTTTAAATACATTAGGGGAAGCTTTATGACTATTTAAAGGTACTTGAAACCCAGCTTTTAATCGTTCATTAAGGCTTACAGGCGGTAGTAATGTTGACTGTTGGGTTTGCACATTTTTTTCAATTTGTGTTTTAAGAAAGGTGGGTGTGGCAGCGATATATTCGGGCGATTTATCCTCCCAGATTTTATCTATTTCTGCTTTTGTTATGGCAGGTTGCTCTGTAGGTTTCTTAATTTTATTTTTTTTGCAGGTTTTTAATTTTACAAATCTATTATCACCATCTCCATCATTGTTAAAAGTTGTTTCTGTTAATGCTTCAGTGTATTCTTCATCCTCTTCCTCTTCGGCATCATCTTCATCATCATCTCCATTAGAATTGCTGGAGGATCTTTGTTCTAAGGAGCTTAATAAATTTGTTATGGTTTGAACATTTTTATCATGAACCAAAAGAGTCGCAATTTCAGGTGATGATTCGCAAGAAGAAAAATCAGAGTCACTAGAATCTTCGGACATGTGTGGTTTTGATTTTCTCTCGTTCTTCTTATCCTGAATAAGAACAATAATTTAAAAAGGGAAATAATAAAAGAAAATTATTTTTGCTAAAAACTAACAAAAAATAAAAATAAAAAAATAAGAAAATGAGGAGCGATTGAAGCAGAAACTGGAACTCTGTGTTAATTTTTGTTGTTTAGGAATATTTAAAATTTTTTTTACGATTATATAACTGATTTACTTTTGGTTTTTATGAAATATAGTATTTTTTTTATTTGTTTGTACTAATTGCGTTTTGCAGTTAATATGTCTTTACTAAATCACATCGAAATATTGAAACATATCTAAATATAATGTTTCTAAAAAAATCTAAATATTAAATTACGAATGCCTATTTTTTTAATGAAAAACGTTTACAAATTAATATCTCATTCTTGACGTCCAGTTGAGTTTTGGATAACTAAGTTCAGGTGTTTAAACTAGTTGAGCCACGGGAATTTTGCATTGTTCAATTATCTCAATTTTACCTTTAAAGTTTGTGCTGAGAAACTATTAGCGAGGCATCCATATACTCATAATTTAGCTAAACAATAATCAAAGAATAATTTATTGATGCAATTTTAGCGTATGAATGAGTCTGAAGAAAGTAAAATTGGCTTGTTAGGGTTTTTGAGATTTAGCTTCCAACGGCTTTTTCCCTAATTTAGGGACAAATCTTGTTGAAAAAAAATATTAAAATAGTTTTTTCCATCCGCTTCTTTTAATTGTTTTAGCAAATACAAAAAAAAATGAATTAGTTGCTGCTGGTTAGCTGTCTTTATTCTAATTAATTTTAAAATCATGTTAGGGAAAAATAATAAAAAAGAAAACTTTTTTTTTAAATTTTTACACAAAGAACATGTTTTTACATAAGTAATCAAAGCGAATTAATGAAGGTGAACAAACGGGTACAACAATGCAACGCCAAAAAACAAGCATTTTGTTGCTATAAAGTTGACAAATAATTTTGGTTTTGAAATTAACGAAAAAATAGATATTTATAATATTCAAAAAGTGCCTAGCAAAAAATTAAACATTACCTTAAAAAGTACTTGCCATTTAATGAATTACTTTTGTGATTGCCAAATTTTGTTACTCGCTTACAAAACACATTACATTAGTTCGCAAATAAGGGAAGTAGAAATTGAACTAGATCTTTCAGTTTAAAAAGGAATACCTTAAAAATCGTATGAATGATTATTATTATGATCTGTAATAATCATTGTAATTAGTTCTCAATAATTGATTATAAAAGTCTCTTTGTTAAAATCATTAGGTTCGTAATCTAGTTGGGAAGTACTGCCGCCAAAAATGCTTAACTCCACACTCGACTACCTTTTCTGAAATTTTTTGCTGGGTGGTTACAATTTTAAATAAATAAAATATGCATAAATTAAGTTAGATAAAGTGTGATTTTTCCCGAATCTCAGGCCTTAGGTCAATAACTACATTTATTAAGATTGCACTTTTTTGAAAGAGTAATAATGAAGATGTTTTTCGTTTATGTCATTTAATAGTGAGAAATTTAGATATGTGCCGCACCACCAATTTAACTCTATTTACGGTAAAATGCCGCACAAAAGACAACAATAGTGTCTAACGAGGAATCAGGTAAGGAAAAGTGCAAAATGGTGAAGTCACCAGCACCTTATAAACATTCGACTGCTAAAAGACCACATGAAAAAACCTCTAGCTACCGTGCGCATAACCAAAAGGTATGTTTGTTTCAGAGAAAATGTCCAAACAAATTCACATATTGCTTTTTTCAATTTTTACAGAAGATTAAAAATCGTTGCGTTAAGACGTGTTGCTTGTTGCTCTGTTAAAAGTTTTTATTTAAAGTGTTTTTAAACCGTTTTATAAACTTTAAACTGTTTTAAAGTATTCAGAACCTGTTTTAATCGAACTGTGTCAGTAAATTGATTTGTATTTAGTTTGGAGTGTGCTTTAATAATTATAACATTTTTGTATATTTTTGTACTGAGAATAAGAGAATATTATAAACATCTTTGTTTCAAGTGTGATCAGCATATTAAGTTTTTTTCAATTTATACTGTATATTACAACTGTACTGGTTTGTGTATTTGGTAAATTGTTATTAGTGACATCTGTTGACAAGTAAATAATCAAAATACCAATAACCATAGTAAGAAACATGAGCTGTTCAGCATTAAACTGCAAAATTTTGGATAGTAATGCAACCATTATTGTCTGTTGGTTGTGTGAAAATTCATATCACGCCAAATGTACTGATATCCCCATTCGTGTTGCTGACGTTTTAGCTGAAAATAAAGGTTTACGATGGTGCTGTTCAAACTGCAAGAAAATTGATGTTGATTTTTATAAATTTTTTAAATCAAATCGCGATAAGTTCGATGAAATTAAAAAAGAATTTATTTCACTGTCGAAAAAACTAGAGAAATATGAAGATATGTTTGAAGAATTTAAGTTGATCGGCAAGTTATGTTCTGCTAATTCCCCGACTCAATCATCACCAAAACGTAGGAAGTCCGCTAGAAATGTTACTAAGTTAAATCAACCGCAAATCCCGATACCGACTGGTTCCAAGAACAATAAATCAGAACAGAATATTTTATCTTCGGCTAACGATAACACAATGACTCCTCCCTTAGTTGTGCCATCATTATCCGTTGTAAACAATACAAACAATATTTCTAATAATGATATTTCAAATGCCATCAAACCACTTGTGGTAATACCATCAAATAAAAAGTCTGTTTTTGTATCTCGTTTTGCTTTCGAAACAACTGTTGATGACATTGAATATTACATCAAATCTAAACTTATTTTGAAGCCGATATTTTAACTAGAAAGTTTACTTATTCCCAGCCTAGAAGTATTACGTCATTTAAAATAACAGTTCCGCTTGGTATATATGATCAAATCGTCAACCCTCATTTTTGGCCGGCAAATACTCTAGTTCGAGAATATGTATACAGAGAAAACCAGAGAATAGATAACATGGTTCGCATTTCGAAAAATCAAAATAGCAATTCAAAAAACTAGACCGACCTTGTTTCCGATTTACAAATATCTGTTTTATATCAAAATGTTCGAGGATTAAACTCTAAATTATCCAAACTGTATGTAGATAACTGAAACCTGGTTGAGCAAAAAAGTTTTTAATGCTGGATTACTCTGTAATGATTATAATATCTTTAGACTTGAAAGAAAAACTGATACGATTGGTGGAGGTGTTCTCATAGCTATCTCTTCGCTATATTCATCGGAAGAAATTAAATTTGAAAATCAACATGGAATTGAATTTGTGCGTAGTGATGAAGGTTAGTCATAAAAATATTTATATAACATGTCCCTACATCCCTCCATGTTCTGATCAATTGATCTATACTGAACATACAAAATCAATTCAAAAAGTTATTTCTAAGGCGTACCCAGATGACCACATTCTTGTGTTTGGCGATTTTAATCTCCCATCAATAGAGTGGACATACTTAACTGACGGTTTTTATTTTATACAAACTAAAGCAAGCGACTGGATTGATAATTTTATAAATAATTTATCTGATTTATGTTTATATCAAATAAATGGAATTCGCAATTCCCATGATAAGCTGCTTGATTTAGTATTTGTAAACGAACCGGCTGGATATTTAATAAAACGTGTTGACCCTATAACACTACCCGAGGACCCTTATCATCCAACTATAGAACTTAATTTTTGTATACCATCTAGCTATCAACGTAAATTTAGAAAAACTATGATTAGAACTTTTTGTTTTAAACGTACTGATTATAACACTCTAAACCAGTATTTATACAATACGAACTGGTTGGATTTACTATTTGTACCTAATGGCTCTCCCGATTCTATTAATGCAATGGTGAGCTTATTTAATAAAACCATCTTTGGATATTTTAAGGACTGCGCTCCTATAGTCTTGGTCAAAAAATATTCTGGACCCCCATGGAGTTCTAAACTGTTGGCACGAATCAAAAATAAGAAAAATAAACTATACAGAATTTTCAAAACAACTGGTTTAGTAACAGATTATGGAAAATATTCTAGAGCTCGTGCTGAATACAACTTATTAAATACTGAATTATATAAGATATACTTAAACAATATGAAACTCAATTTTCAGAGAGAACCAAAATATTTTTATAAGTTCGTTAACTCAAAACGATTAGTAAGTGAAAACCCAACTGTTATGAAATACTTAAATAATGATTCTGCCAACGATTTCGTCATAAGTAATATGTTTGCTGATTTCTTTAGCACCACTTACTCTGACGTTCAATACGATAACTCGTAACCCATAACTCAAATTCAGCCAATATCATTTTTACCTATACATACAGCTGATATCATGAACAATTTAAATAATTTCAAGTCTTCATTTAACTCTGGTCCTGATGGTATTCCTAGCAGCCTATTAATAAATTGTGCACATGCTTTGGCGCCGCCGCTAACTATAATGCTTACCATTTCACTTAAATACGGCTTTTTTCCCGATTTATGGAAAGAGTCGTACATTATTCCGTTATTTAAATCAGGAAATAAGTCAAGTATTGTGAACTACAGAGGAATTGTAAAACTATGTGCGATCCCCAAATTATTCGAAAAATGTTTTACTCATGCTTTGTGTCATCAAGTTTCAACACTAATGACACCTTGTCAACATGGCTTTCGTAAAGGATGATCAACAACAACAAATCTGCTACAACTTTCAAGCGAAGTTATCCGAGGATTCACTATTCACACATAGATGTCATTTACACTGATTTTAGTAAAGCGTTCGACAAAGTTAACCATGTTTTATTATTAAAAAAACTTCATTTATTGGGTTTCACCAAAAACTGTTTGAACTGGATAAGCTCATATCTAACTGGCAGATACCAACGGGTGTGCTTCAAAACATCCATATCTAAATATATTATTGTAAAATCTGGTGTTCCTCAAGGTAGCCATCTCGGTCCAATTTTATTTACACTTTTCATCAATGATTTACCTACTACTATCAAATTTTAAAATGTTCTAATATACGCTGATGACGTAAAATTTTTTTCATAATTACAACAACTTTGACAACCACAATTCTCTCCAACAGGATCTAGACAGCTTTTTTGTTTGGTGCACGATGAACTTGATGGAGTTAAATTTAAACAAGTGCAAACATATGCACTTTTCCAGAAGAGTTGATACACACAATCCGTTCTTTTTTGATGGTTATCAGTTGGAAATTGTTGATTCGATCCTTGATTTGGGTATTTTATTGGATGCTAAATTAAACTTTAGTCAACATATTGCTATGATATCAAATAAAGCCCGTGGGGTACTTGCTTTCATCAAACGTTGGGCCAAGGAATTCACTGATATTCACATCACCAAGCAGCTTTATACATCTTTAGTAAAGCCAATTTTAGAATACGGATCCGTTGTTTGGGACCCACAGTATATCTTGCATAGTAATAAAATTGAGTCTGTTCAAAAACAATTTCTGTTAATTTGCTTACGAAATATGTACCGAAATAATTTTTCCAATTTACCGTCATATAAAACCAGACTTGCTGAAATTGGGCTACCGTCTCTACAAAGCCGAAGAACTATGCTTAATGTTACGTTTTTGTTTAATTTGATTACTGGAGGTGTTTGTTCGGAGTTCCTTATGGGAAACTTATACTTCAACATTCCTGTACGTCCAACTAGAAATTTTAAACCAATTTACGTTCAATTTGTTCGCCATAATTATGCCAATGATGAGCCCTTTAGAAGAATTTGTTGCGATTTTAACAATCTTTATAGTTTTATTGATTTTTCTTTAAATGTAAACACTATTAAACGCAACATAATATTGTTTTTAAAAAATTCATTTAAATGTAATTTTTGGTAATGTTTTAAATTGTAAAAAACTATATGTAAGGATTTTTTCCATAGACTCAGATAATAATAATAATAAAAAAAAGAGAAAAAATGGCTGTTTAGTTTAGTCTTACCAAAAATATGTATGTACTTTAGGGTGACATTAATTTTCAAAAGTTTTATTTTACCAAGTCTCACCCCCCAAATCGGTTCAGTTTTATGAAAAAAAAAATACAAAAAAATTTCATAGCGATAAGTTGAGATTTAGGCGTGTTCCCGCCCTTCAAAGTTTTATACGAGCCTTAACGTATGAACTATACTGATATTTTGTTCATTTTTGTTATTTAAATTGTTTTACAAGAAAGTAGAAAAAACTCTATATTCATTTTTTATAAAATGTTTATTTAAATTAAAGTACTTTTGATATAGTCGATTTATTTGAATTTGGCAAACGTTTGCGATAGGCCGTCACAACTTGCAAAAGAAAATGTGTTTGCTCTTCGTTTTTAGTCAGAAGTTTATTGTAATCTTCTATTAATTTAACTCCTCGTTCTGCCACATCATTTACTACTTTTAATTTGTTTAGATATACAAATGCACTTTGATAGCATTCATGGGTTGGCCATATTGAAGGGTTTTGCTGTTGTGGAAGAAACAAAGTCCATTATCAATTACATCTGCAATTCTTTCTTTTTTTAAAATCACGCGTTTTATTGTTTTTGCATTTTCATTTTGCAAAGCAGCTTTCATTTTGTTTTTTTTTGTGTCAGCAGAAACATTATTGTCTCTATGTATGTTTGGATTATAAAAATACAAATTTTCCGCAATCCTGCCAGCAAAGCAGCCAGCAAATTCCTTCCGCAACAAAAATATTTTCAAGCTATAAATGGCTTTTGCCATCCACCGTGCATGATAAAAAGCTCCTGGTGATCTTATCATTACGCTTGCTTTGGAATTGTTCAATTTTTCGCCAAGAAACATCAGGACAAGCTCCAAAATCTCTTTAATCTTCTCTAGGCTGATTCTCACTCAAAACACTATTTAGAAAATTTATTATTCTGGATTTTTACCCTTGAAAATGATACATAGCTAATTCATCTTGAACTCCAGCCTGCCAAATGTTTATATTCAAATTGTTTCACGATCTTTTAAAATTTTCAAATAAATTTTACGAAGGGACTTATACTGCAGTCAAATTTGGTTTCAAAAACACTTTTCAATATAATTTCGTAAATGTGATGTCGACAAGGCAGCTCAAAAGAATTTGATAAAATAATTTTTCCGTATAACAGAATGTCACGCTAATGTACTTACATACGTATATGTTTTTAAATGTGAAAGTCACTATTACATAGCAATACAAATTTCGAAAACTGTACTCTACAAGTTTTTATTACAATAAAACAATAATTTTAACACTTCCAAAACATGTTTTTATTTAATTAATTGATCATTAAGTTTCTATACTCTGTACAATTTCAATATCAACATGAACAAGTTGACCATTTGTAGATGAATATTACAGTTCTTCATATTTTGTCGTATACGACAAAAAGTTCCTGACCAGAGAACGGCACGAGTGTACCTCAACCATGAGTATATCCTATATTTACTCTATATTTTTCACACCCGAGTATTTTAAACACCGCAATGAAATCTTGCAGTGTTTATTTTACCAATCCTTCAGTTGTTAAACGCATATTGCGATCATATCATTATAAGTGTTTTTTGTTGTAAGTATATTTAAAACAAAGAGCGTAAAAATGAATCTCAGTAAAATCACAATTAGAATTTTATTTGTAAGCAGCATTACAACATTTTGTGTGATAGTAAAACATATATAAAATGTGTACCAAGCCATTCTAGACTCCGATAAAATTTTTAATGCCGAGTTTTGAAATTTTGCATTGCTTGCAAATTTACTTACAAACAAAAAAGCAAATTTTGATAACCTTTTTTATAGGTATGAAATGCAACACATATTTTATGAATAAGTTGCAATAAAAACCCTTTACAGGCAATAACATTTATAAAAAAACCTACATGCTTTAAATATTCAAATAACGTAGATTTTCATATTCCATTCTTTTAAACAGTTTTGCACACCATTCAAAACAAGTATACTTAATTTGTTGCTGTTTTTATGTACAAATATTTTGTGATGTTTATGGGCCCTGTTGACAAAAACGTGCTACATAACGGTATTTAGAAAAACAAAATCATAAAAAATAAAATAAATCTGTTTTTCCAATCCGTGAATGAAAAGATAATTAGTTAATTGCTTAAGTTTCAAAACAAAACTGTAGATACGCAGATGTTATATCGCCTTGATTAAATCTCATTAGAATTTATAAATAATAAATTGCAATATTCAATATCAACTTTCTCTCCATAGCTTAAACCGATTTTAATAAAAAAACTTAGGCAATTTGACAAAACCCGTTCCGCTAACTGATAAAAACGGTCTGCGATCCTCAATAATCCATTCTGCTCATGCGTTATTGGCTAGCTGTCGGTCAATTGCAGTGCAGCAATATACTAATCCTTTTGACAAGGTTCCGTCTTCCTCAAATATTTCGGCCACTACAGGCCAAATTAAGCTTTTTCCTTTTCGATTTGGAGACAGGGAGTAAGTTTCATTTGCAATTTTTTCAGCAACTAAATTATTGTTTGAGGCCATGATATTTTTTTCCATCTACTTCCAATAAACACTTAAATAGCAATAAGTTAATTGCAGCGATTTTGGTTTCTTATCAATAAGAAACAGATTAAAGAGCAAGTACTTAGCTTAAACATAGCTGTACATAGAAATAATTGCAATGCGGTATGCATATGATCATTTTTTGTATTCAGAGTTGTTAGATTTAAATTTTTCATTAAACATGGAACTGGTAATGCTTGTGTTGAGAAAATATTTCTAATAAGTTACACTTAAACTTGTATGCTAAAAGGATTTTCTACGTGTTCCAAATTTATCTTTTTAAGAGTTATTTTAGTTTCCACACTAAGTACTAAAAAAAAGGACGATAAACAATAGCATAAATAGCATAAAAGAGAAAATAAGAAAATAAATAAATAAAAAAGCTTTAAAAACTATAATGAAATAAACAATCAACTTTTCTTGAATGTTTAGTAAACTTTTGTTGTATTAATAAAAAAATTGGCGAATTTTACGGGTTCTGTTCAATTTATTTTTTCTGACATATTAAATAAGCTTTCATAATTTAAAAAATATATGTGTGGCTAGCAAATTTTGACATTGGCGACTTTAGTTATTGTGTTTGACTTAAAAAATCTGATCTGATATTTCTATTTTCTGTTTACTTTGCTCATCATCACACTACACAGGTTACAATTCTGTCCGTATATTCCTATACAAGTTAAATTTTTGTTGTTTGCTTTAAGTATAAGTACGATTGCCGAATGTGAGAAACATTATTTACAACGTAAAGTAAAGCCGACACCGCAAACATGCTTAAGTATGCAAGAGACTCAAACTTCTCAATTCTCAAATGTAATGGGTATAGTAAATACTCGCACAAAAGAAATGTGGTGGCGATCATACCGCAACCGCATTTAAGATAAGTATACTTAGAGTAACAAAAATAGACCCTCTTGCAGTTCTCTGTTCTTGACCTGCAGTTTTTCCACTATCGGCCGTAGAACCTTAAAGTTAATTACTACTTTGATATTGTAAACATACAGTGTTAGAAAACGATCATGGAGCTAACACATATTAATCTCCCAATTGAAGAAAGGAAACAAATCTAGTTTAGTAGCGCAGTTCAAGAATACAAAAAAAATGCCTTTTCTTTGGAGTTACGGATCTCCAAAGTTTATACGTACAAGAGAGCATATATTGAAAATGTTATTGCAGAATTATTGTGGGTATCGTTTAAATCGTATTTAGAAGATCCATTAAATTAAGTGAAAAAAATTTTATGAGGGCCAAGCGAAGATTTTTTCTCTATGGATAATAAACACCGACTTCTTTAACTGAAGATTTCCTGCATAGACGGTATTCGACCGGACGCAAGGATTTTTTGTTATGTGTTATATGGACGATTTGTAGCATACTGTTATAAAAACCAAGGGTTGTCCCCAAATTCTTCCGTGGGAACCGTTTTTTATTCCTGCACTGCGCTACTTAACTAGATATAACCCCAAATAAGTTACTTATTCAGATCGCAAACGCAGATATACATAAAAGCACAAGCAGAGGCCAAATGATACTATTCAAGAAAAGAAGCACGAAATTATAACTTGTTAATAATTATGTCACTATTTCTTTAAGTATACCTCGATGATAGACTTTAGGAGTTGCGAATATGACCCCATGTTGTACTACCTTTTTTATGAATTGCTATGTTTAGTTTTTATTTGTCATCAACAACAATAAAAATTTTTGTCTTTTTACAAACCAATTTATTTTTGACAATTTTCCCAAGCAAGCTGAATTCACCTTGGCAACTACATCTGATGAGGTTTTTCGCCTGCGCGTCAAAAAAATATAAACAAATATTTGAATTGGTTCTAAAAAATTTGGAAAGCAAATTCGATTCGATTTCTTTTACCTAGTTTTCAAATTGCCATGAGTGAAGCTTTTGTTTTATAGTTTCTATTTCGTTAAAATAAAATGTAAAAAAAAATTAAAAATAAGTGCTGTTTTCGTATTCCAGAGCTTATAATAATTGTTTAGTAATAACAATATTGTTTCTTAGTTTCAGTCAATCCAAGCACATTGCCTTCTACTGAAAATGATTTGGTTGAATGTGGTGTACCATTTTGTTATCCTCCAACCATTTTTTTAAAAAAATTTTTGCTTCTAAACAGACAATGTGAATTAATTAAGACTTGTCACAGCAATAGAATAAATAAAAATATGGATGAAAGCTTATTACTTAATAAAAAAAAATCTGTTTTAGCAGGTTTCGGGTCTGGAAACAAAACAAATTTAATTTTTTTCTTTGTAATATTTATTACGAAAAAAAAGTTTTTATACGTGTAACTAAAACAAACATAGCGTTGGTCACCCAAAGGACCATTTCTCTATTGCATTTTTGGTGTCAATTAGGTCTCTATTTCTACTGGCATACCCTGAGGTTGATGGCTTTCTTGTCATGTATTCATTGGCCGCTCTTATGTCTATTGACCATCTCTTAGAGCCAATTGGCTGGATGACTACTATGGTCTATTGGCTCCTTTTATGATCACGTATTCATATTTAGGCAAAAAAGCTTAACAACCTAAAACACGAATATTATTGGCTCTTCAGGTGGATTCATCGACCGCTTACTCGGGCCATTTATTCTCTGTTGTTCACTAAAGCTTATTGCTTTTTCCTAAGATTGTTTTTTCTATGGCGATATTATTATTTTCTGTCTGCACATTATAGCAAAAGTAGGCATATATGTAGGTAAAATCAAGACCATTTTTTATGATTTTTTTATTGGGATATTTGGTCAATTTTATTTTATTCTTAAGTTTCCTAAATAAGATAGTATGACCTGTATTTCCAAATGCAAATGAAACCAATTAATTTTACAGTTTTCCCGGCGTTTCGTCAGTTATTTGTTGGCTTTCTCAAGGATTGGGATATCTATTTAATTTTTTCAAAATATATACAACGTAATTAAATTTATAAATTTTTTTTTACGTTTAAAAACCTCACAGTAAAATTATTTACTAAACAAATTTTTAGTGTAAATAAAGGGTCATCCAAATGTGACGCCAAGATGTCAGCACTATATAATTTTTAAACGTGACATCTTTTCAAATGACATAAGCCATTTTGTTTTATTGGAAGGTAGTACAGTTTTAACCATGGACAGGTATTATGAAAATGGGCGTTCTTTGAAAAATATCCATCGCAAAATTCGTGATTTTTTTGGTGTAAATAATCGGCCAAATCAATCTTCAATTCAAAGATTAGTGAAAAAATTGGAAGAAACTGGTTGTATTACTGATAAACCAAAAAGTGGAAGACCAAAAGCTGTACGCACAAATGAAAATATTGCTGGTGTTGGTGAAAGTGTTGAAAATGAACCGACAACATCAATTTCGCGTCGTTCGCAAGAATTGGGCAAATCTTCTGGTTCCTTATGGAGGATTGTGCATAAAGATTTGCATTTACATGCTTATAAAATTCAACTAACCCGGGAATTGAAAGAAAGAGACCATTTACAACGTCGTAATCGGATTATTGAAAAACTAACAACAGATCCATTGTTTTCAAGCAAAATTTTGTTTAGTAATGAATGGAATGTTTAGTAATTGTGTTTTATTTCAAAGAAACATGTAGGCGCGTTTTTTGGATGACCCTTTATAAAACACTCAAAAAAACTGGAGAACACATAACATATAAATCAATCATTACAAAAACATTAGCTAAAAAAAAAATACAACTTAAATTAGTATCACAGAGTTTGTTCATATGAATTACTACTCTAAATTTTGCATTTAATTTATCCGTGTCTTCTTTTAAATTCATTGCATATTTCCTCTTTTGATGTATCCTCAAGCTTTCTAAAGTGTACCTTTTCTTTTTAATGTTTTCTTTATCCAATATCTTAACTTCTTCAAAACCAGCTTAATGACCAGTTTCTAATAAGTGTTGCACCAAAGCTGTTGTTTGTTTTTGTTTCTCTATGTTATTCTTGTGCTTTTTATTCTTGTTTCCAAACTGCGTTTTGTAGTGCCAATTTAAATCATATTACAATTGTTGTTATCATTTCCTTTGCACTTGATTTCGTACACAATATTGTTTTGTTGTAGTTTGCCAATCTTTGTTTTTACTTTAGATTGTGTTTAATGCGATATTTGGTTTTTAAGTATATTTAATTGATGTTTTTGTCTTTCATTGTAGTTCTGTTCATTTACTTTACTAGCAGGAACTTGCAACGAGAGAGTAAGAAAGAATTTTACAAAATTGCTCTCAAAAAGTTCAAAAAGTAAATGCAAGCTTTACTAGCAAAAACTAGCAAAGAAAATTGTTGTGGCTTCGGGAATGATATGTAAGACGTAAAAACTTTACGGTATGCACACAAAATAGTACTGTTTTTAAAGCAAATATACTAGAGTGCAAAATTGTATAAAACAAAGACCACTGAAAGCCAGCAAACTGGTACCTACAGGAAAAAAAATTTAAAACAATACTCCAAGTACCAAATTGCAAAAATATGTAATATGTTTTAAATATCCTTTTAAATATTTGGTAATTTGCAAACGCGTTTATGATGTTTAAGCTCATCATGTATAGAATTTTTTTTTCTACCGTTAGTTCTAATAAGCATTCTTATTGTAATTAAGATTAAGTATTTATATTAAAATAGTTTTAACATGTATATAACTTATTTTTAATTATACATAAGAATTGCACAACTCTTCTTTAAATTGTGCCGAAAAAGATACATTGCATTGAATGTTTCATCACACCTGCAAAGCTCGAAGATTCTAAACCAAATTTCTGTTGTTTTACACTATTTTGATTTGTACTTCCATAGCTAAATTGAAGAAAATTTACAAAATAATATTATTTTTATATTCTTTTAATTGCCAAGTATTCGCATTTTCTTTAATGTTACAAAAATTTCTTTTATCAGGCAATTTTAAAGTAAATTATTTTGTAAACAAAAGTAAGAAACAGCTGTTTGGTTAATTCTTGCAAGTAAAAATTATACTAGTAAAAATTTGCAAGATATTTTTTGTATCTCATTTTTTTACTCTCTGTTTACACTCTCTCGTTGCAAATTTTTTGGGTTAATGAACACTTTCCAGTAACAATTGTTACAAATTCGTAACAATTCTTAGTAAATGAACAGACCTTGTGTTTCAGATGTTTTTGTTATCAGTCACACCTGGAATGTATCGTACACTGCAAAATTGTTTTTGATTAGTGTCAATTGAGTTTGAAATTCTACTATTGTCGGTAATTTTTCTTATATTTCATTAATTAAGAGCTTATTAGTTTTATACGAAAGCTGTTTTCTTTAAGTGTTCTTATTTTTTGTTTGATGTTGTTTTTATGAAACTGTGTAGAGTTGTAATTAATAATTCTACCGGATGCTGTACTTTTTTATACCAATTAAAAACTACTATATCAGTTTTTCTATATAAGTTTGTGTCGTAAGTAAGTAATCGCGTTTTCATTTTCAATTTCGTATCTAAAACAATATCCGCAATTGTTGGGGAAAGTAGGTTACCCATTGCATGACAAAGGTTTGATGGTAAAAGTCCTTATTATAGACAAATTAATTGTTGTCATTGAGGCAAAAACATAGAATTTTCAAGAATTTAGATTTTGGGATTTTCGTGTAGCTTATTATGAGATTCCATTTGTCCATGATAATATTTATGGCTTTGTTAATTGGCATATTCGTAAAAAGAGAAATAACATCTAGTGAGATAAAAATTTCGTTTTTCTCCAGTTTAAGTTTGCTAAGCTGCTCTTTAAGTCTATTCGAGTTTTTAATATTGTTGTCGTCTGATATTATATTTTTTTTTAAATGGTTCCAACATATTTAGATAAAGAGTAGCATGAGAGATTTGTGTAGATGAGATTATGGGTCTGAGTGGCATTTCCAGCTTGTGTGTTATTGGAAGTCCATAACTTCTAGGAGCCGAGCAAAGTAGTTGTCGCTTTTTCCATCCGTCAATATGTTAATTCCAATATAATTTTATTTACATGAACTTTTTTAACTTTCAAGTGTAAAATTCAAACTAAACTGCTGCGTGGCGGCGGCATCTCGAAACCCTTCTGAAAACTATCAGAAGTTTTTAGCAAGCTAAGGCAGTAATGAAAAAAAAATATATGTAATTATATATATATATATATATATATATATGTATATATATATATATATATACTTATTTATTATATTATTTTTTTAATGTAAAAAAACAGTTACATTTTTTTATCTCAGAGTGTGTTCATTTGTTGTCGAATTTTGCAACTGTTAGTCAGTTATAAAAGATCTTTTGTAAACACTCATCATTTTGTGCACTTATTAAAATAGGACCAGTAGGCTTTTTTTTATTTGTTTGCAAAATTTTTGAAAAATAAGGGAAAACGGCTGGTAATACAATTTCTTAATTACTTTCTATAAAATCGTGTAATACTTTTATAAAAGTTGTTTAATTATGGGTCGCGGAAAGCATTGTTTGCCAGAAAAACGTGAATAATTAACAAAAAAAAAAAAATCCGAGGGTAAATCGTATTTCCAAATAAGGGAATCGCTGGGCTGTTCTTAAAAAATGGTCATAAATGCCCTACATATGAGTAAAAAGTTATATCCCGTAGGAAGCGAGTTTTGTCATTTTTAATAGTAAAACGGTTAGTACGGACGACTAAACTAAACACTTTTATAGTAGCTATGGAGCTCAAAAAAGCATTGGATGTGGCGGCAAGCGTGGAAACGATTCGCAGCAGACTTCGAGACAACAGCCTCAGTGCCTGTAGTCCTCGAAAAGTGCCGCTCCTTTCCTGTAAGCATGTTTCAAAACGAATATTTTTTGCCAAAGCACATCTAAATTTGCCAAAGGAAAAGTGGAGAAAAGTGCTCTGGACTGACGAATTCAAATTTGTTCTTTTTGGTTGAAAGGCCTTCATATGGTTTGTTCGTAGGACACCTAACAGCAAACACAAGCCACAATTCAGAATTCACATCAAAAACTTTCAAACATGGAGGTCACTGTATTATGGTATCGGGTTGCTTCTCGTATCAAGGTAAGGGTCCGTTATGGATAGCAAAATAATAATAAATTGACATGTCGACGCAAAAATAAAAATAAGGTATACTGATTGCCAAAAAAAAAACTCCATATTTTTATTTGTAAATAGTTTTGTTAATCACGACTAATTTTCGTGAACTATTTATTTGTAAATAAAATATTAACTTAATGCGGCAAAATTCTTCATTTGATATAATTTTATTTGCATATAAGACGCACTTCTAAACGTAGTCTATTGCAAATTGGCAGTTAAGTCTGTTTTAATTTTATTGAAACTGGGTGTTTATTGCTACTCCGAAATTATTAAGCAATAAAATGAGATCGAAGAATATCGAGAGTTGTAAGAAAGCACATTGCCTCAGAAATTGTATTTCAATTCTACATCGATTTTTAATTGGTACTACATGTCCTGAAAAAATTTACACTTTCAATAGCCAATTATGCTTTTATTAACAAAAAAAAAAAAAAAAACAAAAAACGGGACTCAAAAAAATAAAATAAAATTATATTTATGTTAGTTCCACGTTTTTGCATTTTAGCTAATGCAAAATTAAAGTCTTGAAGTTACAGAGAGTTCTCTGTTAGCCATTCCGTTGTTGAGTCGTAACTTTGACCACTGACCTTTATTTTGAGTGTGAAGTGCCGACAAAAGCGCTAATTTCAAATGTAGGACTTGGGGTCGAATAATATTTATTAAAATTTTAATTTTTAAAATCGTCGTATTATGTTTGTAATTACCAAAACTGACTCTGGAAATTCCAACCAAAAATAACTCCCCATTTAGACAGGCACATTTTACTTTGCAAAGAATGGTGGGTAGTACACACTTTACTGTACTCGCAAAGTTGCTTTGTTTTTCTTTCGTTGCTTACACATTTGTATATATTTAAATGCATATATTTTTGTATTATAAGCACCAAATGCAAACCGTCCAAAAATTAAGAACGACCAATCAGAAGGAAACAAAATTTGTAAAAGAAAACTTTTTGTGTCTGAACACCAAAGTTTAAAAGAAAATAACAAAACTTTGTCAAAGTAAATGTCTAAATGCACTCTAATTTTAATACAGCTTAAGTTCATATGTTTTTTTAATTTCTAAGTTTATAAAGATACAAAATTATTTTTTTTAAATTTTGGTGTTAATTTAAAAGAAAAAACTGGAAAAATCCTTAACATTCCATCTTAAAAGCTTATGTTTTGGTGCATTTTATGTTCGAAAATCATATTACAAATAGTTATCCAACTACAAAAGCGCGTAAAATATATTCCTTGCGCTATTTTGTAATTCAATTACACTATTAGTGACCCAAATACAAGTATGGATGTATAAAGCTGTATGTTATTTGGACACTGTCAAGTACTTCTTTCTCAAACAATGTCTACCAATTTAAATTAGACCTTTACGAACCAAAATAAGTAGCTGTACGCTTATGCAAGGGGCAATATTAAAACATATTTCCAAAGCGAGTGTTGAGTAACCCCATTTGTGGGTTTGTCAAAAAGGAATTTTTTGTCGAAATGAAGCTCACACCGCAGATGTAATACGCAAATATGGGCAAAAAATTAATACCTAGAAGTTGAGCAAAGAGTGCTATCGTTTTGTAGAAAATATTTAAATAGAAAGTAATAACGAAACACAACCTACCAAACACGTTCTGACTTTCGACTTCTTTATCTATGTACAGAGAGTGAAGACACAAAATTAAAAGAAAATCGCTTGACGTTTTACATTTTAAGTAGTATAAATATGGGGATACTGGCTCAAGTTATTTCTTAAGAGAAAATTTTGAAGGAAAATATATGAGAATACTGGCTCAAGGTATCCTTTTTAAGAAAGGATTTTAAAGAAAAAGTTTTTTTATGAGAGGATTTTAAAGATACTGAGAAACAGACAGACGGAAATGAAATTGTATTTAAGGGCGTGGTAATGATCACAATAAGAAAATTTGTTCAAAGAGTAATAAGTTCTTGGGACTAATTGCTTAAAAGAAAAACCTGTTAGAAAAGAGGGTTGAAATGTTGTGTAGATAGTAAGTGTGTATGTGTGTAGTGATCTTATGTAGGCGGATAGAATGTAGGTATTTTGGTAGGAGAAACTAAATCTCTATTTGTGATAATACGCTGTATAGATGAAACTGAGAAGTGGACAGACAGAAATAAAATTTATTTTTATGTGCTGAGATATGTTGCAAATTGAAACGTGTAGTTATGATCTCAATTATGAAAATTTGTCTTGTGGATACATGTAAAAATGCTAACAAGTGTTAGGAAATATAAACAACCTAGGAGGTCACTGAATTTTGAGTTTTGGTTTTCATTTAGCAGAAGCACAATGTGATAAGAATGTTTAAGAAGAATTTTGATTTTTTATATATATGAAAAGAATAGCAAACACTGAAAGGGTAGGTGTATAGAGCAGGATACGGATTTGCACACTCATGTGCGGCACATGTACGTAAAGAGGAATGTGCGTGCAAAATAAATGGGCACATGCACATGAAAGAGCTAATTTTTTGTGTGCCTACTAGAGGCACATGTTCAAGTTACACTTGCTTAGGCACACTTCATGTGCCACTATAAAATAAATGGCACATTTCATGTGCCGCTCTTAAAATGAATGGCACATGAAGACACACGATCTTGCACTTTAATATATATGGAAGACGAAGAAGTACAATGATAACAACAAAAAATCGTAGTGTTTTGTTGTTATTGTATGTGTTGAATATTTACTCACCGTGATTTAAAATGTTTGAATGCATGCATTAATTGAATTAAAACTTGAATGCATTCACAATGAATTAGAATTCTTGAATGCCATTCACTTGGCCACACAAAGTAAATTAATTTGAATGAATTTATTATGAAGAAATTTGTGTGAATGCATTCACTCCGCCAGCAAACAAATGAATTATAATCTGAACGGATTTCTTATGAAGATAAACGTCGTGTATGCATTCACTCGCCATCCAATTAAATGAATTACAATTTGAATGCAATTATTGGGAGGAAAAAATACTGAAGTCATTCATTTTATTTACAATAATTCGTTTTTAGTTAAAAATTGTACAGTGTGTTACTTCATCGGCTATGGTAAACGCTGTAGAAAAGTAAGAAGGTGTTACAAAACTAACGTGATTTTAACAATTTTGGTGTTATCTTTAGAAATATATAAACTTTAAATTTACGCAGTGTATGTTACTTTAGTCGCCTATAATAAACACTGTGGAAAAGTTAAAGGGTGTTACAAAATCGATGTGGTTTTGAAAATTTTTAAGTGGAGATTGTCTAATATAGCACCAAGCAATTGAATATGCAATAACCAACTAAAGAGGACGTCATTTATTTGTACATTTATTTTACAAATTAGTACCATTAAAATTTAAAAACTACATTCTATGATCTCCTTGTATACTTTTTCAGAGACATTTTTTTGCAAAATATCTACCTTTATATAAAAAAGGAACCAACATTAAAGTCAGAAAGCTTTGAATTTAAACTACATGCTAATAACTATTTTAGTATGATACATCAATCCTCAATTTGGTGCTAGCAACAAAAATATAAATAGGTCATTGAACAGCCTGTTTGTTGCCCACATGCTACATTATGAAAATTGTAAGTAACTAAATTTTAAATGATGTTGTTTATTTGGATTGTTTTAACTACTAGATGATAAAAATTCAAATGAAATTTAAGGACTAAATACTGACAGATTTTATTGTACTTTAGTTATTGCACTCATATTGATGTTTTTGGCCGACAAATTCCATAAAGCCGACAAATATATTTTTGTTTTTTTTTAAAATTAAGATTGCAATTTTTTATATACCTAAATATCTGAGTGTTTCAAGTCATGAATAAGTTAACTTAACTATCACCATACATTTTACTTTCAATTGCAATTTATGTTAAAGGCGACTTAGTAACATACACTGCGTAAATTTAAAGTTTTTATCTTTTTTTGTTCCAAAAATAACACAATATTGTCAAAATCACGTCAATTTTGTAACACCCTTTTACTTTTCTACAGCGTTTACCATAGCCGATGTAGTAGCACACACTGAAAAATTTTTAAATACAAACGAATTATTGTAAATAAAATGAAAGCCTTCAGTATTTTTTTTCTCCCAATAATTGCATTCAAATTCTAATTCATTTAATTTGATGGCGAGTAAACGCATTCACGCCGTTTATCTTTATAAGAAATCCATTCTAATTCGTTGTTGCTTACAAAATGAATACATCCATCCATCTTGTGGTGGAATTAAAATTCTTATTCATCGACTTCGTCCGAGCAATCAAGAATTTTAATTCATGCTTAAATTTTAATTCAGTTCATTTCTTGTGTGGAATGAATGCATTAAAAAAATCGCCATTCAATGTGAGAATGATTTACCCACATGAAGATAATTTTAACTGCCTAGTTTTACAAATAAAAAGAGATTTTTTCCGTCTTTTAACAGGCAGTAACTGATACAGTATGCAACATCGTTATGTGTACAGCATTAATAAATTATTTGTTAAAATAATGTTATAATGTGTACTGGAAGTTTAATGATTAATTAGTCGTAAAAAGAAATTGCAGGAGCGACGTGACTATTAATTTATTTGAAAAAATATGTATGTATGTGAGTGTGCCAAGTCAAACTGTCGGCTTCATAAAATATTTAAGTAGATTTAAAATATATTTTAGGACAAATTTGTATGAAAAAAATATTAAAAACTTTCTTCTTGTTTATTGAGGGTATTCAGGTAACAGAACTATCGGAACTTATATCGTTAGAAGTGGAACATGCTTTTTATGTAAATTTTAAAGCGAACGGGTTATATATGTATCTGTTAAAGTATTTTACATTTTTTTTACATTTTATGGGACATAAAATTATAAAATTTCTGGGAAATGTTTTCTCGCAATTATAAGGGATAGATATTTTTTAATTAACTGATAAAATGAAATTTTACATCTACTGCTGTATTCTCTACTTTTAAAATTCCATAAAGCCGACAACAGCTGGCAAAATTTGGAGAATTAAAAATAAATTTTGTCCTTTCCATGACTAATTATATTCTTTATTTTGCTCTTTTATTAATATTGTTTTAGCATAACTAACATTTTTAGTAAAATAGCGGAATACCTTATAGTATTTAATATACATTCATATTTAGTACTGTCATATTTAAAAATGATATGTAATTACAAAAAAAAAAAAAAATTATTTTTCTTACTCTGTTTGTTAATTATATCAAGACAATTTTAATAAATGAGCAAAATAATATAAATATAGTGGTGTACGAATATCGATTTTGAATACTGTATTTTTAATCAATCACATACTGCCTGTTGATGAAAGAGCAAATAAATCTATTTTTATTTGTAAAACTACCCAGTTAAAATTATTTTCATGTGGGTAAATATTCAACGCATACAATAACAACAAAACACCACGATTTTTTGTTGCTATCATTGTACTTCTTCGTCTTCGACATATATTAAAGTGCAAGATGGTGTGCCTTCATGCGTCATTCATTTTAAGAGCGGCACATATGTGTTATTCTTTTTAATAGTGGCACATGAAGTGTGCCTAAGCAAGTTGAACTTGCACTTACCTTTAGTAGGCACACAAAAAAATTAGCTCTTCTCATATGCATGTATACAAATTTTAGCACGTGTGCTGCACATTCATAAGTAAATTCTTACTCTGGTATAGAGACCTGTCTTGAGAATTTCGGTTTATTTAATTTTCTAAAAATGCAACTTATTGCAGTTGTTGACAAATAGAAGAGTGTGACAATGTGATTAAGGTTTAGTGCAATGTGCGATCACAAGTATACGAAAGGAATAGAGAAGCTAGGTACAGCAGGTGTGTTGACAGATATTTATGTCGACAAATGTAAAAAATGCTTACAAGTGTTAGGAAATATAAATAATCTAGGGGTCACTGAATTTTGATTTTTGGCTTTCATTATGCAGAAGCGATATGTGATAAGAATATTTAAGAAGAATTTTGATTTACAAAATTTTGTATTTGTAAAATGAACTGTTATGTACTTGTCATCGTAAATATGTTGATAAGGAACCTTTAGGGTTTGGGTCAGGTGCAATGGTATCTTTTTAAATGCTATGATTGATGTTACAATCAAGTTGTCTAATTAAATTTCACTTTAGAAAATTCTACGAGGGCTGCTATATATATTTCTGGCCTAGCAACACTGAGTGCTGCCAAGTGCAATCTGCATTGGAAAGCTTGTCATTTTTAAGCATAATCGTACTCAAAACGTTTTGACGTACGACCATTATTTGTGTTGTTTACAGTGACTTGAAAAAATTAATATAGAAAAAATGGAATTAACTCGTGAACATTTTCGTGCCATCATTTTTCGCAACTTTCGACGTGGATTATTATTATTTTTTTCAACTTTTTTTTTAACAAAATAAAATAAATATCTTAAAATAAAATAAGCATTCTATTTCCATTAAGCATAAATCATCATCATCATCATCTTTCATAAATTGATTTTTATAATTAAAATCTAGATTATCAATTTGATCAAGATCCTTTATTTTTTTTTCGTTATTTACTCTATCATCATTACTCTTAAAAAAATTATCTTTTATTATTTACAAAGTTTGAGGTATTACTTAAAAAGTATTGCAACAAATATTTTAAGCTTATTATCTGCATTTTTTTAATATGAGTTTTAGCACACTTTTTTGACCAATCTTGACAGCCGTAAGTCATAATTGGTCGTATACGCATCTTTTAGAGTAAGATCTTATTTTTCCAATTTAAATTGGATTTACGGTTCAGTAGCGGAAAAAGAGCTCTGCCGCATTGTATTGCTTTATCATTAAGATTCATTAAGTAATCGTCATCATTATTGATATTTGAAAGTTTTTTATTATAATGAATTCAACCTAGGGTATTAACATTATCCTAACATATAAATCTCTCTTAATCTTTATAACTTAATGATACTTTATTAGCTAAGGTTGTATAAAAAGTATGTAACTTAGTCCTAAGCATATACATTTCACCATAATAAATTTTGTTGTATAAACAATTTTTATAGTTCGCTTAACTTAACTTCTACTAATATTGCTCTTTTTACTCCTTTTGCATTTTTATTTTTACCATATCTTCATTAATGAAGGAGTACATCTTAGACCTCAAACAAATAAATCCCTTCATTATGACGCCATTATTTTCGTCTTTCATCATTTCCAACATGGTTTTATTTCTTTGTGGAATATTATATTTATATTATATTCAGATGTATCAAGCCTATCATCAATGTCGTTAAGAATATCTTTATAAATATCATCAGTGTAAATTGTATAAATGAAAGAATCAGTATCCATATAATTAAGTTCTAAATTGGACTTATATTTTGGGAGCATGTAATCATAATGAAAATCATACATTTTCCACTTTGAAAACTCTAAAATGCAAAGTCCAAGAAATATAGGTTTATTGTAAACCGAGTAAGTTTTATTTAACATAACAGCAATAATGTTTTCATCAAATATGCTTGTTGAGTTAAATTCTGGTTTAGCAATAAGAGCGCAGGCACGTGATTTTTTACCAATATTTTCCCAATTCCTAACAATTTTAATAATTTCTCGTTTGTCGTTCCATAGTAAACAGGATTGCTTAAAAAATTTTTTTAAAGAATTTTTCATGTTGGTTCTATTGGAATTATTTAAAGAAATATATTTTTTTAACCAATCTGATTGCTTAAATTTCAATATCCTATAAATCTTGGTTAGCTTTAAACCATGCTTTAAACACTGCTGCATATTTTTATTAAAAATAATAAAGTTGCTTATTCGGTAAAATCAACAATAAGGTTTTTATCTTTAGCATTCGGAGGGACTTTGTTTTCACAACAAAATGGCAAATCATTATGACAGTCATGAACTGCTTCCAGATTTTTTTAATCAACATCAAAAATATAACCAATATTTGAGTCATCACAAATAGAGCACAAATGATTATATCAATGTCCGTCCGAAGTTCTAATTCAATGTTTGTTATCTTAAGCATAGCATCCATGAAGGCCCTGGGGCAGTGTAATAATGATAGGGATCTAACTTGTATATACTTTTGTGTAACAATCTGAAATTTTCAAAGACATCAGTTAGAAGAAGAACATCCGTTTTAAGGTAAAGCATTAAGTAATCTTCTAATGTTGTATAACCGAATACGTTCCATACTTCTTTAGCATGATTATAATCATTATCGGAGCAATCAGTCTCAGCAAGAATGATAAAATATGCTCTCTCTTGGGAAAATCGCATTTTTTAACCTTTTCAAATGAATCTAAGTAATTATACGGAAAGATTCCTCTGCTCATAAGCAGTGAAAACTGTTATTCATTTTTAAAAATTGAATTTACTGTTGTAAAATTGTTTTTAGATAAATTACTTGCAACTGAGTGTAGACTTGATGACATAAATCTAAGGGAGTCCAAGAATCTTATTTCTTTATTTTCATTCTCCACTCTTATAATTTTTGTTAAGGATAAAAGCTTTTTATTTAGTGGGATAATATTTATGGGACCATTGTCAATATGATTAATTTTTTAATAAACAAATGACAATCATACGTTGTAAAAAATGACAGGAAAAAGGGGGGAATGTTAAAATTAAACTTACATTTATTTTGTAAAGGCCTCTTTATTTCCTACCTAAATGGCAGTGATTCTTTACCTTAACTTCCCCAATATGACATTCACTACTTTCATTAAAGTGGTTGAATTCCTCATCATTTAAAGCAATAATCGGCTTGATTTCTTTTATATAATTCTTATATGTTATGTCATCTGCTAGTCCCCTAATACACTATTCAGGGGAATCTTAACCCTTAAATGTTTTAAATTTATCTAAACTACTATTAAAACTACACTTAATATTAAACGAAAAATCATAAGGTATATGTTTGTTTATTAACGTTGTTGATGATTTATTAGGATCTGGAATGCATGTATCAATGTTTTGAAATATGCATTCTGTGTCCGCATAAATCACAAACGGTATATCTAATACTCTTTCATGTTTTGTGAATTTTGTGGTCGTGGTATGCATTTGTTTCTGTAAAAACAAAAGATATGGCAATCCTTAATAGCTTTGGTTTTGTAATATGGACCAATAGCGATGTTTTGGTCCTCGTTATATCCAAAGACATTAATGCTAATTCAAACATTATTCTTTTCGAATATTTCAAAGCCTTTTATTTGCATTGGAAAGCATAAGCCTTTAAAGTTCTACCATTAATAGTTATCACTGTTTAGCTAACTTCTACTGGATATCGTGATGTTTGGCCACAATTTTTTTTCAGATCAGAAATAGCAGAAACCACTACCCATTTAAAACAAAACTCATCTCTGTTTCTCACGTTGATGCAGGCTTTTCTCACTGCTAACCTTTTTGGTGTAGGGATGTATGTTGAACCCTTTAGCGGTTGGTATTTGCTTAAGTTAAAATTCTATTCTATCAATGTCTCTTTCCTGAAACTCCTGCATTTTTTTAATTATATCTTTTGTTTTAAGAACGAAGGCATTCCATTTTAACTTGGAACATCCTCACCTCTAAAGGAGTATTTTCTAACTCTTCTGTTTCTTTGAGCTTGACATACAATGCAAAAAGTTCAATATGGAACTTCATTGCATTGTATTCAGCAATCCATATTCCGACTTCCTTTTGTAATGGGAAGCAACCTCGATTTATAAAGTCTTCATCCTTATTTTCTACCGAAAGAGTTTCAATGCGTGTTTTAAATGCTGAGCTAATTTTTTTAAGCTCAATGTTTTCATTGATTTTGGATTAGCAATCACGTTTGATGTGCTTGCATGAGAGCTTTCATGTACACTTAAATCTTTTAGAGTTTGGAATTTCTTTCCACACTCAACACAAATATTACATAAATTTTACATTTTAAATATTTATTTTTTTTTAAATTTGGTTTTTGAAGAAAATCAATTTTTTCACGCAAGAATAGTACAACGACTAAACTCAAATAAATTTTTTTTGTTTTTTTTTTGTTTTTACGAAAAAGAAAATTTTCGTACATTAGAATTTTCTAAAGTAAAATTTAATTAGACAGTCATAGCATTGGAAAAGGACACCATTGCAACTGACCCAAAACCAAAAGATTCCTTATCAACATATTTACCATAACAAGTACATAACAGTACATTTTACATAAAAAAAATTATGTAAATCAAAATTCTTCTTAAATATTCTTATCACATATCGCTTCTGCTTAAAGAAAACCAAAAATCAAATTTCAGTGACCGCTAGATTGTTTATATTTCCTAACACTTGTTAGCATTTTTTACACGTATCGACATGACAAATTTTCATAATTGAGATCATTACTACAAGTTTAAATTTCCAACATATCTCACCACACAAAAATAAAATTTTATTTCTGTCTGTCTACTTCTCAGTTTCATCTATACAGCCTATTATCACAAATAGAGATTTAGTTTTTCCAACCAAATTACCTACATTCTTTCCGCACATATAAGATCAATACACTCATACACTCTTGCTATCTACACAACACTTCAACCCTCTTTTCTAACAGGTTTTTCTCTTAAAAAATTAGTCGCAAGAGCTTATTACTCTTTAAAAAAAATTTCTTATAGTGCATTTACACAGGGAAAGTTTAAAAGAAAATTAACAAAACTTTGTCAAAGTAAAATTTCCCTGTTTGAATGGGGACTTATTATGATCGTTACCACGCCCTTAAATACAATTTCATTTCTATCTGTCCATTTTTCAGTCTCTTTTAAATCCTCTCCTAAAAAATAACTGTCTCTTTAAAATCCTCTCCTAAAAAAATACCTTGAGCGAGTATCATCATATAAGTATTTTCCTTCAAAATTTTCTCTTAAGAAATACCTTGAGCCAGTATCCCCTATCATACTACTATTATTTTTATTTTCCCTTCTTTTCAAAGAATGCCCTATAAAAATTGTTATTTATATTCTATTAATTTTAAATGTAAATTTCGATCTATGTCGAATGCTGTAATTTGCACCCAGACCGTTGGCGTAGAATGTCCAAAAAGGAAGTACGATGCAATTTTCATGATATATGGAGTTTCGTGAGCAAAATGCATGTATTCAAATAATAAAAAATAAACAAAAAAAAAAAAAAAAAAACGAAAATTTTAAAAATAAAAATATAAATACTTAAATTAGATTAAAAAAAAGAAGCAACATTCCATAGCGTAAGTCAGAAGGAGAACAAAAAAAGTCATAAGACAGCAAGTATAAATAATGTAGAATGTAATGTAATGAATTGATAATATAGGTACGAATATAGCATACATAAACAAATTTAAATAAAATATATATTTTTAAAATAAAAAATCCTCTTGCACTTATGGATACTCCGATTATAAGCTTTTTATATACAAAATGTATATTAGTATTTGTATACACTAGATCCCCGAACTGCGTTGTCCCGATTCGCGTCGCTTTTTAAAAATTTCAAGTTGGGTCATTTTTACTCCGATTTGTATCCTTTTGATTTCGATTTGTTTCAGATTTGCGTCGCTAAAAACGGTTAAATTTTTTACTGCAGCATTGTGGATTGCCATATTTCGCATTTTTAGTGCCTGATTTTGCCTCTTTTCTGTGTAATAGAATTTTTACAACTTCTAGCAACACTGATCGTCACCTGTGCGTTAAAAGTTCTAAAATTATGTGAAATAAGGGGAATTTCCTATGTTTTTTATGTTTTTTCTTGACGTATTGTTTTGTTATTTCTTTATAATAATTACAAACATTTTTTAAAGCATATTAAATAAATAAATACGTATTCATGCTTGTTTTTTTTATCAAATATATTTTTTTTTACTTTGCTTTGAAGCAAATTTAAGTAAATTAAATTTTAGTGCATTTATAGAAAAAATTGATTTGCTTTGCGTCATTTCGATTTGCGTAGCGACGCAAATTGGGGCTCTAGTATATTTTTTATAATAAATAATAGTGAAAAACTGGAATTGAACTAAAATTGAATTTTTTATATGAAAAAGAGTACGAATCAGAGTATAAATACAACCTCACGGTTGCGGTTGTTTTTTTATATGAAGTTTTGACAATATAAACGCACAACTGACTTAGCTTCTGATAGTTTTCAGAAGGGTTTCAAGATGCCGGCGCCACTCAGCAGTTCAGCTTGAATTTTACATTTGAAAGTTAAAAAAGTTCATGTAAATAAAATAATATTGGACCTGTATAAAAATTAACATAGGAAAAAGCAACAACTACTTTGCTCGGAGTCTAGAATTTATGGACTTCCAAAAATACACAAGCCGGAAATGGCACTTATATCATCAGCTAAAATGCAAAAAGGTGTAACTAACAACAATATAATTTTACAGGAGAAGGCTAAAACCTTATAAAACGAAAACTACAAACATTATTATTATTATTATTATTATTTTTTTGTAATAAAAGCATAATTGTTGATTGCAATTAAAAGTCGATGTAGAATTGAAATACAATTTCTGGGGCAAGTGTTCTTACAACTCTGTATTTTCTTTGATCTCATTTTATTGCTTAATAATCTCGGAGTAGCAATGAATACCCAGTGTCAATAAAATTTGAACCGATTAAACTGCCAATTTGCAATATACTACGTTTAGAATTGCGTCTTATTTGTAAATAAAATTATATCAAATGAAGAATTTTGCCGCATGAACAAATAGTTGGTATTTTGTTTACAAATAAATAGTTCACGAAAATTAGTTGTGATGAACAAAACTAAATAAAAATATTAAGTGTTTTCAATCAGTATACCTTATTTTTGTTTTTTAGTGTCGACATGTCAATTTATTATTATTTTGCTATCTGTTACATTAAAAATGTAAAATACTCTTGTTTTTAGTTTTCCGTATAAACAGTGCGTTACTTATTTGTGGACAACTTTTATTTGCAACTAGCCTTTGTATAAACGTAGTAATAGATTAGTAATAATACTTAATTCATTATATGGAATCATTTTCTTCATTTATTTTGCGATAATTTCCGATTTTTAGAATAATATTTTTGAAGAGACCATTTAAAAAATTTAGATTGAAACAAAGGAATTTTGAATTTTCTAAGAAAGATTTAGGTAGAATAAATTGATGTGGTATAGGAGCAGTAGCGAAGTGGTAATATTTTTCCTTTTGTGATAAATGAGAATACCATAATATGTTTATTTCTTAAGAAATCAACATCTTTTACGTATTAATTTTTAATTTTTTAAGTAGAGTCGCTCAGGATGAATTTAAAATATCTGGTCATGTACAAAAAACAAAAACAAAAAAAAAACAAAAAAAAAAAAATCCGTGCCGAATATTCTCAGAGAAATGGGATAAATTTGTAGGTTTTTTCAAAAAATTTTTAACCAGCATTTAACCTAGATAAACTAAAACCTGACTAAATTTGCTTTAATACTAAAAAAGTAATAATAATGATAGTAAATGATTTCAGTTTAAATATGAAATTAATCGCAGAGCACAGCGTAATATACTAAAAAAATATTTCGTTTATCCCATGAAAAATATATTAATAAACAGGTGAGTTGGTTTTAGTGCTTTTGTGGGGTAACTTTTTATACGTAATAAGAAAAGGTAAATTGCAAAAAAAAAAAAACAAGAATTCAAAGAAGACTGCAAATAAGAAACTAATTTTATTTTATCTTGCTGTCGTTTATACTCACATAGTTAACGGCACTTATAGGATTGTAGTTGAAAACTACAATGCCACTTTCTGCTCCAACTGGAATTGGCTTTAATTCATTTCCAGTCTGCTGGTAAAATTTTTCCGGCTGGGGTGGTAAATTCGGAATGTGTTTAATGCGATGTTCAAGGACCTGCAATATTAAAATATTTATATTGATATTAAAATATTGATAACCTTTTTAAATAACGATTAAACAAATTAATAATATACTATAGCTCTGAGCAAAGTCAAAAGATTACGGGCATATTGTGTAAATCACGTGCTTTGAAATCATGCTCACTTTTACATAACTGATTTTCAGAAGATATATATTAAATTCAAAACGTTGTAAAAATTCGGTTTTCACTGATTAGCGTGTGACACTTAAATAGATTGTCACAATGGGACTAGTATTGTGTAAATAGAAGTTTAATGTCTAACAAAGCTGAATGTAATCCTTCTTTAAGAAATTTTTGTAATATATAGATTATAATAAATTTGTTAAAAAATTAAAGATTTGTATATAAATATTTTTGATTATTTGTATTAAAAAGTTTTAATTAAAAATTTGTATTTATTTGAGCTAACTTTAATTATGCTCTAACGTAAAATATCCTGCATCTTTATTAATCCGCTTGGAGTTATATTTTTAAATAGAAAACTTGATTCAAACCACGCAAAAGATATCCTGCGTACAAAATATACTGAAATCACGTGATTTTAAAACTGTTAACTAAATGACTGCCGATTTTAAATCACTTGATTGTTTTTTCTGCTTATTTCGCTTAGAATTCAACAACAAGGATATTCTATTTATTTTTGTTAAAATATTAGGATATATACACATAAAAAAGAAATTATTTATAAGTTCCTGAAAAAAATTGTTTTGCTTATTCAACAATGCTCGTGATTGATTTTCGAGAATTATTCTAATTTTGCCAAATTGACACAATTATTACATGTCATCTAAGATTTATCTAGTTTATCCTTATGTTCCTTATTTAAGATACAATTTAATACTCTGTTTTACATTTCGGAAGAGACCGTCAGAACTGCCTGTATATTTGATTTTATCGGCGCGAGCTTTTGATGTGATAAATATTATTTACTGGTGGAACAAATCCAAAAAACTTCTTACATTTTTTTTAAATAATAATTTATTATTTTACGAATTTTTATTTGACTCCGAATTTTAGGTGCTTCAATCAGCTCAAATAAGGAAATGAAAGTACATACATATGTAATATTACAAGCAAACAAAAATTTTCTAATTTATTAATGTAAATGCACTATTATTTTGCGATTTTTTTTTGGCGTCAAATTTTAAGCGGCGCTTATTAAAGACCCCAGTAAGTAAAAGAAAGTACATGCATGTATACAAATATAAACAAATAAAATTATTTAATTTATTTTTATTTAGCACTCGACTTTCCTGAAATTCAATTAATATATTTATTACGAATTAAAAAAAGGAAACAAACAAGATACAAATTTAAAAAATCAACTATTTTCTTGTGTTTTCTTTAAAAAAAAAAACAACACATGTAAAGGATATGCCAAATCTTGTATACCCTGCAGCATATGCATATGTTTAACAACATGTATATATGTGCAAGCAAAACTTAAAATTAAATTTTTTTTAAAAACAGGTTAAAAGTGCTATGCCCAATCTTATATACCCTTTACCATATATGTATATCTAGTTTAGTGAAGTAACTCCAATCAAAAAGCAAGTATTGGGGAGAAAGAGAATTAAAAAATAAGAAAAAAATATTATTGGCTCTTCATAAAAGATCTCCGTAAAAGATTTTAATTGATATTATATAAATATCGTAAGATTCGTACTTTTGTATTAAAAGCTTAGACGCCCATAACTCGGAAAATATGGGCCAACGTCACTTTCCTCACGTGCTGTTTTCTTCTTCTTCTTTCCTAGTTCTCTATCGTCCCATATAGTTGTTTTTTATTGAAGTTAGTTATTTTAAATAGATTTGTTCCAAATGATATAGAAAAATCACAGGCAAGCGTGGTGTTTTGTCTTCTGCCTCAAAGGACATGGACTGATCTTGCTGATTTTCAATACATAAATTTTTAAAACTATATCTGATCGATTGGCTTATTTTAATTTTCTATAGCTCATCTAGTGCCTTGGCAGAGTTGATTTACACACGTACACTGACGGGCAGACGAACATCGCTCACTAAACTTCGCTATGCATTTATATAACAGTATAATTTCGGTTATTTTCCTGTTGAAAAGTAAATTCAGTTTAATTCTTATTTTGCCCAGGTTGTTATCAAGTAACAGTTTACCATTTTTTTCCTTTACCAAACAGAGTACCAGTTAATTTCACTGTCATCGCCTTCTTCGCTTCGTGATATATGTTGAGAAAGTTTTAAGCAAGCTTTAAAGCGTGATACGTGTTGAGAACTGAGCATATAAATGTTTATTGGCTCATATACATGCAGTGGATACATCACAATATTACAAATTTCGATATGTATTAAAGTTTTATAAACAGTTATGTATTGCAACGGCATCCTTTGCCGGTATTACTCCACAAGATTAAATCCTCCACCAAGTAAAAAGAAAAACAAAAGGCTTCCTAAGTCTTGCCTGGTTTAAACAAATGAGTGACTGTACTTATGTTGTTGTTCAATTAAAACATCTTATTGATTCATGATTTCCGAAGAAAATGATGCAATGACGTCTCAGGCGCTTCATTTATTTAGTTTTTTGTTGTTACAATAAGAGTTTAAAAATAACTAAAATAATGACTCTATAAGTGCATCAAATATCGCACAAATTGTTTTGTAATTAATTAAAATAATCAATGAGAGTTCCTTTTGTAGCTACTTTGCTACATAAAGATCCAGCCTTTGTAACATACAATGAGGTAACGAATGACAAAAACAAAAGAAAAGACAATATACATAATTAGAAAAATTACAACAGATGAGCATAAAGATATGCAAGGACGTAAACCATACAGACATTTTTAAGCAATACTTGGTTGCAAAATAAATATTATGCAAAAAAAAAAAAAAAAAATATATAGTGCAATAGGCATTTTACTCATAAGTAGCAGTTTTATGACCTCGCAAGCGTATCATTTATTATTTTCGTATAATTCAAATTAAAAAATTTTTTTCTTAAATGTTTATAGTACAAATAATAATCAACAAATTAAAACATTTTTTCTCTAATCGAATTAACAAATTACGAATTTGAGTTATGGACTAGTACCTCTTAATTCAAAATAATCATTCTCCTATGCACACATGTTTTCTATTTTTGAACTTTTGCAGTCGGTAGCTGCTGTGGTGAATGTGTTTGCAGCTTTAAAAGCAAAATGCTGCTAGCTACATTCGCCGCCATATAGCCAGCTACGCAATTATTTTGAACGCAGCAGCTACTTAAAAAAATATGATTTTCAAGGCGAATCAATACTAGGTGGTCGCAGTGGCGAATTCAATAATTTTCGACAAAACCTGAAACGTGAAACTCCATATATAAAACATATGTATATTTTTTTTTTTATGTGGTGTTTGACACTTAACGTTTCGGTGAAAATCCATGAATTCGCTATCAAGACCACCTAGTATTATTTCAATATTCAATATTTTTTTGCATTTTTTAAAAGGCAGTTCTGGTTTATGATTTATAAATATTTAGATTATTGCGTAAGACGCTAATAGAAGACTAAAACAATACATTTTAAGAGCACATCGATTTTTCGTTTGGCTTGCGTTTAAAATTAAAAATATTTATTATAGTATTTCTCAGAAGCAATAAATAGTACTGCTTCTTCAAAAAAAGCGAAGTAACTTGTCTACTGCAATAACAAGATACTAAAAACAACAAAATGTTGAAAGCTATAAAATTCTATGATATCTAACAAAAGCACAATCATGTTAAAAATAAACAGGTGTTCCATAAAAGAAACCTACTTATAAACATATACAATTAAATTGTCATAAAAAGGTAAATAAATATCTAACTAAATGTTGTCTACACAAAAAGGAATTGTATTTTTATATGCACTAAAATACATTTCTTTACAATTTTTACGTTTTTTCTCGTATATTTTCGCCATCACGTTTGAAATATTTTTTATTAAAAAAATACTTGAAAATACGTATGCATACACCTAAACTGAACAGCCTTCAATAATAAAATGACATATATAAAAAACACTTCTGCTTCTTTAAAAAACGTTAAAAAATAATAAAGCAACATAACTGAAATAAAGTAAAATCATATTATTTATAAATGTAGCTAGCAGCATTTGCCGTCGTGTGTTCGCGTGCCCTGCTGTGATGAATGTGGTTAAACTTTAACCTTAAAATAAAAAACAGTGAGTAAACAGATTTTAATTTTGTCCGAAACAAAGAAATTCCTATATGTACGAATTTTATTCATAAAATAAATAAAATATTATATAAATATAAACAAATTTTTTAAGCTAAATAAAAAGTTTTTTTCATTTGCATCTTATAGATTTTTTCCGACTGCTAATAGATAATTTGTTGTCTATGTACATGTACTTTTTTGCCGTCCGCACACGCAGTTATTTTTATTTTGCATGTACGTTTGTTCCGTATACGAATTTATTTCCATTTCTTCATGTACGTTTTTTCCGTCCACAAATTTATTTTCATTTCTTCGTGTACTTTTTTTCCGTACACATACTGAAAATAAAGTACACTCAAGCTTTTATATCCTTCATGTACTTTTTAAGCCGTACAAGTACACGAAGAATAGCTACATTTGTACATTCAAGAACGTGTACGCAGTTAAATATTTTAATAAAGTACATTCCTGTACGTGTACGGAAAATTTCAAAACTTAGAGGCGTACATAATTGGTATCAAAAGAAAGATATGTACGGGTGTGTTTTAGTTGTGTGTTTTTCATTTATGTACAAGAATTTTGTACAATGAGTGTACTTTTCTAAATTCTGACTATAAGTCATGTAAATTAATAAGTACTTATTGTATTAAGATTCCTAAAACTGCAATTTAGTTAAATTTAAAAATTTTTTTTACAAAATTGTTTTTGTGACGAATAAATTCAAACAAACCACTGTTGATGTAAAAAGAGCATGCACAATGCGCCACTCTTTTTGGTCAATGAGCAGCGCAAAGAGTCTGACAATCAAATTCATTGCTTTTACGCAAAGAGCAGAGCTAAAAAAGCAAAAAAGCATACGCTTTGTGCATTTTATTGCTCTTTTTTGCTTCGCTCTTTGCGCATGCGTTTTAAATAAAGGAGCAATGAAAGAGTGCGCAAATACTTACTCTGTAGTAGGGTATCAAAATGCATTGACACACTGTATTTCGCGGTTTCTCTGTTGCTAAAGGGGAATGTATTCTAATATAATTCTTACAAAAAATAAAAATGCGAATTCAAAATAGATTTTAGCTGTCTGTCTAAAGCTTGGCTACATACATCTGCTATTGGGACACGCTTTAATTTCTAAATTTAAATTATTTTTATAGCGGTTTAGCATCTTAGGCTTTTTGTAAATTTTAGCTGTCCGTCTGCAATGGTTTACAAGTTATGTTACATGCATAAACTTGCTTCAAATATTGGGACAACCTTTCACTTCCAAATATTTATTGCTTTGGCGGACTTAGCAATACAGGTTCTTTGTAAATTTTAACCGTTCAAAAACTGTTCAAAAATTTCGCTATATACACCAATACCAACATATATACATACACCACATAACTATTAATTTATAATTTTAAATATTTTTATTTCTTATTATACCCGACAACGTATTAGACATTCTGTCTATTTTTTAAGTGCTTCTTATAATGGTTCAAAAGATATAAGTCAAATTAAATTGGTTAGGGGAATACCCTTTAACTTATAAAAGATGTATGCTTCTTATAGCGGATTTAGCAATGCAGGTTCCTTGTAAATTTTATCTGTCTTTCTATAACGGTTCAAAAGTTTAGCACCATACATCAAATGTTAGGACTCCCTTTAATTTCTAAATTCAAATTTTTTACTTTTTATAGCGGACTTAGAATAAAGGTTCTCTGTAAGTTTTAAACGTCTGTCTACAAGTTGTTTAGTAAATAAGCTGTTGGGGCACCCATTAGTTCATTATTTTGAATATTTATACTGACCGACATTCTGTAAAATATTCAATCTTTTTTAGAACGTCAACGTCAACTATTGGGACACCCTTTAACTTTTAGATTAATTTTCGAATTAATTTTTTTTATTGGAAGTTATAGTGATACACAATTTTTATATTTTAAAAATGGTGGCCTTTACGGTTTTAATACACGTAAAACACATGTACATATGTATGTTGTATGGAGAGACCCTTTAATCTCTAAAATTGTGAATCATAACCTTTCAAATAAAAAAAATTTCAAAGTCAGTGCAGAAATGAGTTTTACGGCACAAACATAAAAAAACAGATTATACCCAATTCTGTTTTTACAAGGTAGGTTGGTTCCAGAAAAAACCGTGTAAAAAAGACATTGATTGTGTGAAAAATTGTGTCATTGGTTCCTTGTCTTTAAAACCTATTAGAATTACTAAGAAAATTTTTTTAAGAACAAGTATTAATTTTTGTTTTGCTAAATTGCTACATACATATATATAATAATTATTTAAATTAAATGTATGACAAGTTCAGAAACTAAAAATATTTTGCAAAAAAAATTTAAGGCAAAAATTTTTTGATCGTGCTAAATATAAAAATCGTGTAAAAAACTTAAAATATTTTTATTATATTTTTTTGTATCTAAAATTTGATTTCTTTCGAAAACTTCATATTCTTGAAATTGTGATATTTAGTGCAGTTTCTATATTTTCGGAAATATATACATATATAATAATTTTTTTTTCTTAATATTTTATTTATTTTTACATTCGATTTTTTTTAACTAAAATTTGATTCTTTTCGACACATAGCTTATAGCACAACAAAACTTATTATACAAATCCACTGTTACGCCAATTAGCTAGCGAAATAAGATCTGAGAAGATCACAAAGAAAAATTTATTTTGCAAGTTTGAAGTATCTATGGTATTAGTTATTTAAGCGAAATAAAATCCAACAAAGTATTGCTACTTTTAAAAGTCTAGTTTGTTTTTTAAATATTTTGGTACGTTTTTTAAATATTAAAAAAAGCGTTACAGCTCAAGTTGTGCCGAAAGATTGAACAAAACTTTAATATGTTTTGTTAGCTAATAAAATGTACTTAATATAACAAATCAAGCAAAATATAATTTGAATCAGCAAATTAATAACGCGCACACATACGATTTAGATGTTTAGTTAAAATTGAAAAACATAATTTTTTTTAAGTTTTCAAGTAATAGCTCTTTATATGTTGCAGATATTGTTTTGTCTGGTATGCGTGCAAAGTAGCAGCATAATAAAGACTAAATGAAAAAGCTGTCAGCATCGCAACCAACAGCATGCATATTAGAACGGTGCTTACAAATAACAAAATGTTATATTTTCCAATTTTTATCACGGCAACACCTAAAAGCATTTCCTTTTAAATAATTTTAGCTGTGCCTCAAGCTACTCTTTATTGTTTATGTCCACAGAACTCAGTCGTTATTGATTAATTGCTGGTTTTTTTTTGGGAAAAATCTTAATTTTTAAATTCGAGGGTCTCCTAATAAGTAACGTAATTCGACTTATACGGTTTATCTTTTGAATCATTATAGAATAGACACTTGAAAATTATATAAAAATTAAACCATTTTTAATATTTTTAGTGCTTGTGCCATGATAGAAATTCGAAAAAATTAAAACAAGTACCAGTCTAATTTTGATATATTTACAATTTATAGTTTTTGCATAAAATTCTAGTCAATTTTAATCAAAAAGCAATGACCCAGACGCTTGGTTTTTGCAACCCAGAAAATATTATTTATACGAAACTAAAGCTGTAAAATGTATACAAGGGTGGTTTATAAATTCAAAGGCTGTACCGTGCTTTTGGCAGATCAGTAATAGAGCATAAGCATTAAATTTTTTTTAAGGGTTTCTATCTTAATGTTATACAATTAAGTTATCGTCTTTTTTTAAACACGTACAATGTTGTCATAAGCTAAGTATTTTTTAGATCCTACTGCTAATGCGGTCCTAATCGATTCTGGCGAGGATCAGTCGTAAAATTTTGAATTGATTTTCTAATTACACCCAGCCATCAACGAATGCTCTGATATTTCTTAGATATACGCTATAGTATTAAATACAATGTACAGTTTTTTTATGGTTTATATAATGTCCTTAATAATGCTTAATTTATACGAGATTCTGAAGGCTAACTAAATTTTATTTAAATAAAAATCCCCAGAGATCACACTTATATTTTTTTGAGCCAATCCTTTTTATATCTAATAATTAAATTTTTAAAAGTTGGATCCATAGCCGTTAAACAAAGTTTATTGCAATTGAAGTAATATGCTATCATCTTGTTATTTTATGTTATATCAGTAACGCTTTGTTATGCTATATTTTGTACTACATCGTAATATTATGTTATGATGTCTTACTTAATATTTTCTAATTTTTTCTCCTCCTTCTCTTCTCATTTTCTTACTTATTTACTTTTTATCTTATTTATTTCTTATCTTATTTATTTTTTAACTTATTTTTTTCTTTCGCCTAACTTTGTTTATTAAATTAATTTTTGCACACAATTAAAGTATTATATTATATGTAAATTCCCATTTTAACATTTTTGAACACGTATCAAATTGCTAGAGAAAAAAGCAAACATACAAAAAATGTATAGGTAAAACAAAAATAAAATGAATGAAATAACACAAACTAAATGTTAGTTTTGGAACATCTGAGATATGCTACACTAAATAACTGTACGGCTACAAATTGTTTTATTTTTGTTTAGTATTAAATTCATTTTGCTTTGTAGATTCAATGTAGTTCTGATTTAATCAATTTGGCTTTTGATATTAACCAAATCTTGAGTTTTCTAAAAAAAAATTGGGTAGAATTCGCTGATGAGTTATATGATCACTACTGCTCATATGAACATTTTGATACACTTTCCCCGAAGTAATACATTTCGTATTAAAGTTTTACAATAACAAATATGTGTTTTATAAGAATAGTATAAAATATTTACCAGGCATGTTCTAAATTCAACACGAAAGTTTCATGTTTGTCAAAGCATTGTTGCTATAAAATTATTTTTTACAAAAACAATGCCTTGAAAAATACAAAGTAAAAATTTCGTGTTGAATTTAGAACATGCCTGTATATTTAAAGGAATCCAGCATAATTAAGGTTCAATTAGACGTACTGCGAGTGGATAGTGATGCTATAGCCATAAGATTCTTATTTGTTTTGCCGTTGGTTAAAAAAGAAGTGCCACGAAAAACCAGCAGAGGTGAAAAATAAAAACAAAATAAAAAAACAAACAAATAATGCCTTAATTCGATAGTTAGCTGTATATGTAATAATCAAATACAGTATTTCCCATAAGGTTGGTTTAAACAGCTATTTTATATGCTTATGGTTATTGCACGTGTAATTAAACCTTTAAAGTAGATTGTTGTAAAATTTTTATAATAAATTTTATAATGTTTTATCCCTGTCAACCATGAAAAAGACTCTTAAAAGAACTAATCTAGGGAGCTTTCTCTGAGTATTCTTTAAAACGGCTCAGGCCATGATTCCTATATGACACTCAAATATGTATATCATTGAAGTAATAATTAGAAGAGCTCTTTTAGAGAAACAAAGTTTTTTCTACAATTAATTCAAAGCTCTTTGAGATGAACCATTTCTCAAGGTTTTCGGATGGCTAATGATTATCTTTTTGTACTCATTATGGCGTAAAAGCTTCAAGCAATAAGTTATTAAAGTTTCCTTTCTGTGATTGTGCAGGTCCTTATTAAACACCGTTCACAATGGACTACTGTGTGATTGCTGCTCTAGTGGCTGTAATGGTACACATTCTGTTTAAACTTCAATTGCCCGTATATTGCTATTAAAAAATAAGATCATATACAAATGATCTACGATCGACAATACGACAAAATTCTTTTAAAATTTACATTGTTGTTTTCGACGCTTGCCATTTATAGAGAATATACTACTATCACACACCCAATGTCTGTCTACTACGATTTAAAATATAAATATATTTTTTTTCAAAGTTCTTTAAGCTGTTCTGGAGTATCAAATATAAAAAACCGAACGAATTGATAACCGTCTTATTTTAAAATCGGTTGTACCATAGATGGCTTTATGCTAGATGCGCAACATGACACCTAAATGAAGGAATTACAAGAGAATTTATTTCCAAATATGGTACACTTGCTTCAATTATAACCAATTACAAATTGAAAATTGTGTTGGAGTTATTTTTTATTTTTGAATTGAATATAAAAATTATTTTCTATGTTTTCTCTCTTTATTGTTCTAGATTTCTTTTCGCGATAAATAACCTTCAATAGACATCTCTATGTTATGCATATGTGAAAATACGACCTCAACAATACAATACAAAATGAAATGTTTCTAATAAATATATCTTAAATCCTTTCAATATTTATTTGATCAAAAAAAGGTAAGTAATAGCCTTATGTTTAAATTTTCATATTTGGTAATCGGTTTTTAAAAGCTGTGCTCGTTCATTTATTGAAAAAGAGCACTATTAAGAACGACGTTTTATTTAAGATCTAAACAAGCTTTTTTGGATTTGGGTTGTTCACTAATGGCAAATAAACTTGTACGTAAAAAATCATTGGTTAAACAAGGTTAACTTAGTACTGTAAATTAGGTCATAAGAATTTTTTCAGTAAGATTAATAAGGTGGAATTTAATTTCTAACAATTATTAACGAACACCAAGCCATCTTTGGCAAAATGACACAATGAATTATTTTAAATTATTCTTCGAGGATTTAAAAAAGCGGAGGTAAGAAAAAGGGTTAGCAAATATCGTTAGCTAAAATAAAAAACATTAGCCTAAAAACTAAATCTGTAAAATTTATATTTTTGAAATAAAAAGAAAACAATTTTGAGTTATTTTGTTAGTCACATTTTAGTTAAGTTTCCAAAAACGACTGCGAATTTTTTATTTACGAAAATTTTCTAAGAGTATTTTTTCCGCAAAGTATTATTAATGTTCTTTAAAATAAAGTAAATCCTTTAATTCTTTTTTATAAGAAAGAGAAGAAGCCTTTTAACTAAACATACGTTTTCTCATTAATGAGAGTACAGGATCGGAAGATAACAATAGGCTATAAGAAGCGTCTTTATTTTGTGACTGCGTAGAACGTGTTTTATAAATTCTTGTGTTTATTGTGTTAACACTCCAAAAGAAAGGATTTTAAATTCTAAAATTGTTAGACCATGACATAATACTTTATCTACCGTGGACGAGAAGTTTAGATAATTATGCTGTATATTCCGCAAATCGAAAAAAATAAATTTTAGTTTCGGTATTAATTACCATTAAAACTACGTCAACCCTTCTAATCATGTCCTTGTTAGTGCAAGTTATGCTTGAAGTTCTTGCAGTATTTGCATCAATGTGTTTTTCTCACTACGAAGAGTCTTATCGCTTATTAACCCCGATTGTGCTCTAAACTTTTCTTGATGTTTATATTGCATGTCGTTTCTCATGTAAAGCTTTTCTAAGAATTTGGTACTTGTTTCGGCTTATTCTTATTTCTAACATAAGAAATAGCGTTTTCCTCCGTAAAATATGTTTGGGTTTGTGGAGTAGATATTCTGTAATAATTCGTTTTATCTATATTGGAGATGCGCTACGAAGAATATTGGTTTTGGTATTAAGTTAATTGGATTTATTCCGCCAGTAAACAAAATACTGTTGTCATACCTTGGTTTTGTGTGCTGCTTTGGCAGGTCGGTTTTTTTTAGCAAGTCTTTGAATGTATCGGAAACTTCATCTTTTGAAACTGAAGAAAGTTTATCGGCCAACTTTTTTTTCTTGGACTTCGAGCATAAATCATCATTAGATTAGCAGGGAGCTCCATCTAATGTGATGTAGGTTGAAAATTCCGCAACAGCATCCATTCAAGTAAAATATTTGACTTCATTGATTTTATTTTTTTATCAAACAATTTTAAACATTTTTTAAGTTATGCAGTACCAATGACATCAACTCTTGAGTTGTATATAGCCTTAATAAATTTCTTCATGGCCTTTATTCTATCAGGTCCCTTCATCATTCTACAAAAAAGAACACAATGTCTTAAACTTCAATGTGATCGGCATGATTTTTTTTAATTATGATATCTAACGTATTCATGCGAATATTTATATGCGTGTTCAGGACATCAAAAATTTTGGTACGTAAATATTGAAAGAAGCAAAGCTGCTAGATAAAAATCTAAAAAAGTAATCATGTAAACGTTTATAAATATAATTAGCCATATATCATCCTAAAACGAACACCTGAAACTGTAATTTACTTTATACCATTACATTTTAATCCTTACATTTTTAACCCTTTTTTTAGGTACAATTGTTTCTTTCCGAATTTCTAACACACGCATACAAATTCTTACTTTAGTAACATAAATTTATAAAACTAAGATACATATTGGAACGCTTATATTTAAGGATACGGATATATATTTGCACTCATAGAAAGTAAAATATTATAACAAAATTATAAATTTTTTTTTGCTGATCTCTTACAATTATAAAATTTATGGTAAATTTGAGAAAAGTAGAAATATTATATGTGCAATAAAATTTTTATAAATTAAGCTTGAGTAGTTGGTCAGCTAAAATCAAGTGGCAAAAAATCCGCAACATTAAGGTAAAAGAAATCCTACGGTGCTCAAAATATAGACAAAAAATCCTAAAATTGGAATTTTCTGCTCTTTAGCCTATAAAGTCTAGGACTAATGAAATACCTTCAGCAACAATTCGGAGTGTCTATGTATAGCTTTTTTACAGTAGTTTTCTATGTAAAATAAATCAAATTAAAGGATCTCTATCTTCTACAAGACTGATCAATTTTATACGAAATTTGGTTTAAACGTACAAGCATATAGCTAGCTTAAACAGAAATTAAAAATTTGTATATATTCTTTCAAAAAATTTTTTTCTACTTTAATAATTCGATTGGTGGCTGTTTTTAGGCTAAAATACACAAAAATGCAATAATTTTAATTCAGAAAAGATATTATCTTCATATTTTTTCCAGAATGTTTTAATGTTTGCATCCAATATTTAAAAAAACTGGACCAGGGTATCGAAAAATCAAAAATTTTAATTTTAAAATGCTTACAGCTCGATAATTTTTAAACATAAACGTGCAGTTTGAAGCACCATTTTGTGATTAGGCTCGAGGTACCCAACTTTGACCTTACATAGCGCCATCCCTGGAAAGTGCGTGGTACCCAGATTCAAAACTTAAGCTCGAGTACTCCTTTGCTATGCTCATGTAATGGATCAATCATAGATCAGTCGGTCAAACGGCTGAGTTATTTGCAAAATATTTTGTTCTGCTCCACTGTGCAATGACCAACATTTCCTAACTCAAATGTGACGAAATAAACCAATTTCTTATATATGTTTCTACCATGGTGGTAAAAAGTGTTCTCTCGTTTGGTAGCATTTTCTGAATAATTTTGTTGCATGCTTCCCTTGATCTTTCACACGATCAGTATACAGATCGTTTATGAATTCTGATCCTACTAATCATGCATCGTCAGCAGCAGTTTGATGGAAAATTTGTTTTGCTGCTTTCAATTAGATTTTTAAAATGCAAAATGCTCTCATGAGTTCTCTTGACCATCAAGTTTTGGCACCCAATTTCCCTGGTTTTAAATAAATATCAATTATTTTGTAAAAAAAAATAGCTACGTTGGTTATTGCTATTTATCATATTAAAAAGCATTCTGTAAAACCAATCTGCTCAACAACTTTAACATATAAGAATACTGCAGCAGTTTTGGGTATAGAAAATAAAAAGAGATAGTTTACTGAATCCTGTGATGCAAATATTTCGATAATAATAATACTTGCAAAAATCCGAATTCAAAAGAAATCTTATCTGCTGTCTACAACGACGATGAAGACGATTTAATGAATCGACATTATATTCAACAAGAACCAACATTTCTCTTAAGGGCTCCAAATTATTTCACTGCTATAAATGGTAAAAACACTGTGCAAAATATTTTGTTGAAAAAAACCTAATAACTTGTAGTTAAAACTTTTAAAAATTATTCCTGATGAAACTAATCCAAATACCTCGTTCACTTTCAAAAGCGTTGACACTTCTACTGGCGTTTTCAGCCAGCTATTTATTAAACTAGCGTATATATTAGAAACGTTTTATATAAATCCTTGGTTTGCGATAAAAATTATTGTTTAGTTACTGATCATTTTTACCCACGTTATTTAAATGTTGGGCAAACGTTAGATTTCGGTTACAAAATTGAATTCCTTCAGATCTAATCTAATTCTAGTTAGTAAGGACGAGGAGTATTTCAATGGTCTGTGAAATTTAATTGCCCAGTGTAAAGCTGCTAGTACTTGTTTTGCGACTGATTTATTATCTCCATTTTTGGTGAAAGCTCTTGGAGCATACGTAATGGGTGGTTGAATACCTAGAACAGCCACATAATAATTTTTGCTTGCATCTGTTTTCGTTCGGTTATATGCCCTTATCAGTTTATTTACTTCCTAGGAAAGTTATTTCGTGTTTAAGTGTACTCTAAAAATAGTTCAGTTAAGGTATTATACACAAACGGAGGAAAATTGGTTTGAAATTTCGTGCTTCTAGTTTAGGCTAATGTATCGAACGTTTAGATTTGGAGATAGGGCGATTAGAAAAAGGTTGTAGAGTTAGCTTTGAATATACCTAAGGCAGTATTCATTGGGTATAAATAAATATCTTTTGTTTTAGTACCGACTTTTCGGATAACTTTACTTCTTGTTTGTTTGACTATTATATATTCTGCTTATAAACGTATTTATAATTGGTGTGAGGATAACCAAATTGTTTTGTCTTGAATACCTAGTTGTTTTGTTGGTGGTTTGAACTTCCCTTCTCATTAAAGCACAAACCACAGTTGCAATACATTTGTATCAAGCTCATTAGTAGTTTGTGGGATGAAAATTTGATGACTTCAAATTGTTGATGGTTAAATTTTTGTTGTAGTTTTTATATTGCTTATTTATAAACATTATTTTGTTGGTACTAATAAGCACTTGTATTAATTGTTTAACCACTTTAATATTGCTATTAAGTTAATCGGATTTGTTCCCCCAGCAAATATTAAAAGAAAGGTATGACAACATTTTAATATTTATTAACCGTGTGTTTTATCAACGATTTCGGCTGTTTTTAACCGACTTCAGGAAGCAAAGGAGGTTACCAATTCGACTGAATTTTGTTTTTTTACGTTGTGCTTGCATAACTCAGTTATTTTTGAACTAATTTTGAAGATTTATTCTTTATTTGAAAGGTTATGCTTACAAATTGGTACCTTTTTTAAAACAGTTCATAATTTTAAGAATTAACGGGTGCCCGAATACAACACACATATTTTTTAAGTGTATTATGAACAGAAAAGGGCACCATTTTAAAATAAAAAAGCTAAGTATCACCACAGCTCCTATTAGCAAAGAGTAATAGAAAAATAAATCAAAAAATTAAAGGGTGTCCCCGTAGGTGTCGTACGTAGTTGAACTATATGGGCCTAGTTTTTTAGCCGTTATAGAAAAACGCTTAAAAGCTGGATAAAATGCCGTTAATGATATAATTTTAAAATATAATTTGATGACAGACACAGAGGGCTTAAATTCTCAAAGTTCGATGTAACAGCAAGTAGAAAATTTCGAATTGGAAATTAAAGATGACCCAATAGTTGATGTATTTTGATGTATATGGCCATACTGTTGAACAATTGTATACAGACGAATGAAATTTAGAAAGAAACTGTATTGCTAAGTCCCATATAACAAGTATAAATTTGGATTTAGTAATAAAAGATTGATCCAAGAGTTAGTGTAATTGATGTATGTGGCCACACTTTTGAATCTTTGTAGAGAGAGTTGAAATCCACAAGGAGCCTGCCTAGCCCGCTTTAATAACAAGTATAAAATTTTGAAGTAAAGATATTTAAAATTATAAACTAAAGGGTGTTACCGTTTTAGCCAGCAAAAATCTGTTCTTAAGTTGGCTTTTTTTTGTAAGAATTATAAACAATGTTTTTATGTTTTTTGTCCTAGAAATAACAAATTATAACTTCAGTACGAGAATTTTAAAACACTAAGGAAGTTCAAATTCACAAAATGTTTATTATATTAAAAATTTAGTTATTTTTTTTTTTTCATTTCAATAAATGTGGCCAATCACTTATTTTGAACGTTTTTACGATAATATCTTTTGTGAATATTTGATATGCTATTTTTATCTGTCACTAAAGTGGATAAAGTTATCATCTTGTATTTTTGTTGCATAAATCGCGAAGAAGTAAATAATTGTATAAATAAATTGTGTAATTTAATGAAAGCTCTAAAAGTTCTGACATTTAATTTTGTAATAAAAGTGCTCAATAATTTAAGCAATTATTATTTAAATAAGCATAACAAAAGCTTTTTTTTGCTTTTACTTATTAACAGTAGCTGTTCTTTTTTCCAAAGTTTAAACATATGTATGTACATATGTAACAAGAAAGCAAGAAATGTTGTGTGCTTTTTTAAAATAAACCTATATTCAATCTTTTTGCCGAACTTTGTATTATTGACTAAATTTAATTACAGTTGCTTTTTTAATATGATAACTGTTTGCATAAAATATTATTTAATATATATTGTATATACCTTCTATACAAATATGTGTGCTTAAATGAAAAAAATTGCAAACGTTGATCAATGTAACTATTTAAAAGAACGGTGATTCGAAAATCACGTTTACTACTAGCGAGGTTCTTTAAAAATCACGAATCAGCTTATCTCTATGGCAAAATACCTGAACAAAAGATGTAATAAAAAAATTATAAAAAAATATGTTTTGTTTATTTTGGTAATAAATAAAAAAAGGTATTCAAATAACGAGTTCTATGACGATCTGTTGACGTTTTATATACTACTCTACTCAAATAAATTTATTATCTTTTATATATGTATATTTAGTGAAACAAATCTAGTTTAGCCAAAAAGCTTCAATTGAAACATAAAGTTATCTGGGTCTCAGAAAAATAAATTTTTAGCAGCAGTGTTATAAATCTTACGAAACCTCATATTTTTTTAGAGTTACGAAGCCCTAAAGTTTCTATATAAAATTACAAATATTCTATGGCAGAATAAAACAATATTGGTATCGTAGGAAATCTTTTTAAAGAAAAACTTTCAGGATCCTTAAAAATTATGTTTAAAAATTTTTAGCCCATTAAACACCAAATAAGAACTTTTAATTACTAATTTTGCGAATATTTTCACAAAATTTGCTCCTTTTTGAACTAAAACTATGTTGTTAGATGTACATAGCTATATATGAAACTCGGAGGATTAGTAAAATTAGATTTAAGGGCTACTTTTTAATTTTAAATGATTAGTTAACATTTGTTTGCGAAATGTATGGTGCTTGAAAGGAATTTTAATAGGATCTTCTATGATATCCATTATGTCCTATTCCAAAACAAAGTGTTACAAAATATTTATAAGCACTAGCGATACGTAACTTTGAAAATATGGATTACCGACAATCTTGCAGCTAACATTTTCTTCTTAAAAGTACGTTTTCTAACACAGGGCAAACAATACAAAACTGATATTTATTAAAGATTTTTAAAAGGTTTATTAGTCTATTAAACGCTTAGGAACATTCTTTTGTCGACTTTTGCTTATTAAAGGCTTATAAACTCTTGAAGTATATTTATGAATGAGACTGTTACAATTTAACCATTTTAATGCCACCACTTCAATTATTTTCATTTTAAGATGTGTATTTAAGATGTGTATTTAATGTACAAGGATAAGTAATACATTTATTAATAGAAACACCTACAAAATTTAAAGATGCATAGGCGAGTAATTCAAAAAAATAGTTATTTGAAGGAGCAGAGCTAAAAAAATTATAGTGCCCTTTTTCATTTTGGTGCAAAATGTATTTATACACATTTTTAATTTTTGCATATAAAATGCGGAAAAACTCATAAGAAGGCGAGGCTTAGGAAGCTCCTATGGCTCGATACCATGTAAGAGGTATCAGAGGAAAGTTTTTGACTTCTAAATTAACACGGTTATAATGTTTTTTTCGCACATAATATTTAAATTACATTTGCCTTAAAAACTGAAAAAATCACATTAAGGTTGTTTTTTGAAAAATAATATATGGAATTAAAATTGCCACAATAAAAATTTTGAAACTATATAGGTAAAAGACATTTTAGCCAAACGGTGAAATAAAATATATTTTTTTTTTTTCAACATATAATTTCCCGGAACTGGGAAAATGTTCCAAAAAATTGTTTTTTTTTTTTACAAAAGAGGCTACTCTGCCTTTTTTAATCACGGGGCTGTCAAACCCCTTTTTTTATGTATCCAACAATTGGGGACTTAAAAGCCCGTTTACCTTTTTTAATTGGTGCTTTGCAATCCGAGGAATTTTACAATAATTTTTAAATTTTGTTTCAAAATTGGTTATATTTGGATAGGACTGGAGGTAGAACTGTTATAGTTTTCGACCTAAGTTTTCTTTTATTCGCATTTGCTATAGGTTGTCTTTAGTCGGGCTTGTCATCACCAAAATGTTACTTGCCTCTGTTGCCTGCAGTTGCGTCTGATGTTGAATCAACTGTTAACACTAACAAGTTCGAAGCTAACACGAATAATAAGATCAATGTAGACGTAGACGTAAAAAAGGCCCACAAATTGGGGTGAATAGTTCTGATGAACTTCAAGTTGTTTTTAGTAAAAAATGGATTAATATGTCGTCTTTTAAGCCAACAGTCTCTAGTGAACAAATAATAAGCTATGCTGAAAAAAATGCAAATATTTGCAAACAGCATATTGAAAATTATAAGTTAATAAAACAGATGTTGGCGTGAATAGCCTTCAAAAAGTTAATTTTTAGCTGGGTATATCTCCATGTTCTTATAATAAATCAATCAATGTACAACTTTGGCCAAATAATATAAAGCAACACCCTCTTGAAAATTAAAAAAAAGATTTGCCAAAAAATCACATTTAGCTTGTAAAAGAACAGATTTAAAAATAATAATCAAAACTTATCTGGAACGCGGACAAAAGAAATCTTTGAATTATTTCATCACAATGTGAATTTGACGTAATAATGTTTATTGAAACGTGGCTTAATAGTGATTTTTTAGATGCTGAATTTTTTGATACTAACTTGTATAATATTTATCCTAAGGACATAAATGCCAGTCTTACAGGTTACTCTAGATGAGATGGAGTGTTAATTGCGGTAAAGTGTATATATGAGTATAACTTAGGTGCCATTGAGCAACTAATTGTGTCTATAAATAGTTTTAATACTCTTTTATTTTTGTGCGCATCATATATTCCACCAAAAAGTTCAGATGAACTATATGAAGCTCATATTTCTATTATTATTAATTTGGAAAAAGAAATGTCGCCTAACTTTCATTTACATATATACTTATGTGTCTTAGGGGACACAGATTGGTGATCATATTGGTTTTTCACCAACAAATGTAAACAAACCTCACGAGATAAATGTTATCGATGGATTATTGACTCATAATCAAAGTCATTAATAAAATATACTTTACGAGTTCTAAAGTATAGTTTTCTTAAAAGTGTACTTTTTGTCTACTATAGAAACGTAAAAGTATAGTTGAAAGGTAAAAGCCAGTTTTAAATTTAAAACCGGTTAAATTTGTTTTTAACTGGCTTAGTATTTTTTATGTTGAAATCCATTTTTTTATAATTCGCAAAAAGTATCTCTGTTTTTCATTCACACAAATCCACAAATTTATATTTATATTTATATTTATATTTATTTTCGACAAAAACAATTATACAGCTGACCATAGTGGGATAATCTACTTCACTGTATTTTGTTACACATTGCGAACAAACAATTTCTTTATTAAAATGTACGTATTTTTTACTTTAGTATCAAAAAAGTTAATAATAGGATTTAAAATTAAATTGGTTTCTAAAAGAAACCGATTTTATTGTGTGAATATGATTATGGGAAATTGTCTTTAAACCTATCACAAATTTGTAAGATCTCTAACAAGTTTTTGTGCCACATGATTGTACATTTTCATTCTACGAATGTTTACTTACAGTTTCTTCATCTAATATTCATCAATCCGTCTTAGTTGTTAAGATTAATTCTTAAAATTTTTTTAACAAATCGCAAATGTCTTATGTTAACATTTTTAACTTTAATAAATGTAATTTTGATGTGCTCTACTCCTTACTAGCAATTGTGGACTGAAGTTGTGTGTTATGCAAAGTTTTTAGAAATCTTTTGGAGTATTTGTAAAGAACACAATCCTCAGAAAAAAGCGAATCGTGGCCGTGGCTTAAAAGGATTTGAAAACTTAAAAATCTTTGCAGTAAATTTTACAAACCATCTATTTTTTGAATAAATTTACGTATAAGTAATATATTTTACAAAAGGAAATTCATGTTAATAATAATCCTAAGTCGGTTTGGTCATTTGTTAAGTCTAGAAGGAAAGCTTTAGGCATTCCCTTAAACATGGTCTTTTCCAAAGACTCTTTGGTGACGATGTTTCTGTATTAGGTCAAGATACAGTCGTATGTTTGCTAAATATTTTAAATAAACTTTTTGCTCTTTTATAAATAAAATCCCAAATACTCTTTTAATATGTTAGATATTGGTATTTTGGAAGTGTCAGAAAATGATGTTTATATTGCAACTCTAGAAAGAATAATCTCATTTACATTGTGAAACACCAAAATTATTCAGGAGTTCTCATATACCAATTTTGTTTTGTTGGAGTCCATGGAAAACGAAAATACCTTTAGTTTTTTTAGGTCACTTCGAAAAGTGGTTTTATAACGGTAAATGTAGTGAAAAACGCGTATTCTTATATTTTCAGATTTAAACAGGCATAACTTCTTCGTTTAACAACAGATTTCTATTATTTTTTTAATTTTTAGAAGGTGTGAGTATTATCTTTTAAACAAGATATATATTTTTAAAATCGACAAATGGCTAAGTTAAAGTGGTTGAAATGTAAAAAAACGCATTAAAAAACAAAAAGTTTTTTTCACCGGGCTCTATGCTGCTTATGAGATACCAAATAGTATATTCTTTTATTATAATGAGAAAGGATAATTTATTAGCTTTCAGAAATGGGTAACAACAATAAAATCGGTTAAAAAATGGATGACTTATGCAATTTTTTGTGTTTTAACCTTTTGGTTTTTATTTAGAAATTTCCTTAAATAAATGGCTTATGCAATTTTGACCTGCAGATTTTTTCTGAAAACACACCAACCACAACAAGGTTTAGCCTAAAAACAAATTCTAATTAACCCATTAATGTCCATTGTACCTGTTTGAGAACAGAAAGGGGAGTGTTTAAAAAGGAGTATTTTAGTGTAGGAACACAACACACGACGGTAACGATATTTTAAAAAAACTGATACATGTATGTACGTAAATGAAAAACATAATTGAAAAGGTTAAAAATATGAAAATAAAATTGATTGAAAAAATAACTGAAAAGGTGAAAAATATGAGCCCATGTCTTATCTTAAGTCAGTCATCATTTATTCTTCGTCCCGCTCTTCAATTTGTGTGAAGTTTTTAAAAAGACCTATTGAATCTCTTACAAGGTTAACCAGTCCAATAGACTCTAATGCCATGCATATGTTAAATGTACTTAATATTCTTTACGTTTCATCGAGTTTTTAATAGAATTTATCCAATTCATTTAAATGTAATAAAATATTTTAACACAATATTTTTGAAAACAAACACAAAGCTAAATTGAAAATAATATTTTGAATGCCGTCAGAGAATCGTCGTTATTTTGTTTACTTACTCTCAGCAACGATAAATCGTTCCGTTACCGTCGTCTGTTGTGTTTCTACACTTATACAGTAAAAATAGCATACTAATTAAGCCATTTTACCTGTTTAGGTCCGACTTAAAAAACACACATTCTAAACTAAAAATATGTCCTTTATTCTTTCGTAGTAGACCAATACTGCCTACAATAATACCAAAAATTTGGTATTAAAGACTGCGGTTGCGAAAATGGCACAGTTTAATTTTTGTAAGTGAACAATAACCATCGGAGTGAATTTGGTGCAAATATACTTAATAAGTAAACTAATACAAAGTGTTATTATTAAAGTTTACATAAAAATGTGTAGTAAAAGGAACAACTTTTGTCTTATATGTGGATTGTTTGTGGATAAACGACATAAAATAGATGTGTCGGTAAATAAGCATATTATTCCCCTTTATGGAGAATATTTTAGTCGTCCCTTAGAACAGGGAAAATGGTATATACCATCGGTTTGTTGTTGGTCTTGTTACACAACACGAAGATCCTGGAAAAATTTTCCAGATGGCTCTTTTATATTGCCATCTCTCGAACCGGTAAACTGGCTTCCACTACGTGTGCATAGACCAAATAATTGCTATTTCTGTTCAACGAAAACAAGAGGATATTATTTTAAAATAAGACAACATATGAAATACGCAAATGTTGATAGTGTAATTAAGAGTTTAAGTCATCTCCAAGCCATGTTGTAAGCCCCCAATCAGAATATGCTTCTTCCGAAAGGGAACTTAAAAGCCAACACTTTATGTCCCAAGGCGAATTCCATGATCTAGTTCGGGATTTAGAATTGTCGAAAAGACAAACCGAACTTTTAGGTTCAAGACTTAAACAGTGGAACTATTTGCAAGAAAATGTTAACATTACATTTCGCAGGACCGAGGAGACCAGTTTGTTTGGATCACTATTTAACGAAAGCAATGAAACTAGTGATTTGGCTTACTGCAATGATGTGAATAAATTGTTTGAACAACTTGGATATAGTCATGTTCCTCAAGATTGGAGATTATTTATTGATGGTTCAACAAAAAGTAATATAAGTACTTTTTATATAGTTCCTTTTATTTTACTTATATATGTTTAACATCAAACATCAAAGAAACGGAGGATAGTGTGTCTCTAATACTAAATGCCATATGTTATACTACGCACAAGTGACTAATTGTGGCTGATTTGAAATTACTAACAATTTTGAATGGCTTGTAAGGTGGTAACACAAAGTATCCCTGCTATTTTTGAGAATGAGACAGGCGAGATTCTTCTAAGCATTATATACAGAGAGACTGGAAACCACGTACAACAGCTATTATTGGTGAAAAAAATAGTATAAATATCCCGTTAGTAAATCCAACAGACGTTATTTTACCTCCGTTGCACATAAAGTTGGGCTTAATAGAGCAATTCGTGAAAGCCCTTAATAAAAATGAATCTGCATTCAAATACCTTGAACAGATTTTTCCCCGAATTACGAGCGGAAAATTAAAAGAAGGTAAAAAATATATTATGAACGCATGTATAATAAAAACTAATTTGTGTGTAATCAACAGGTATCTTTATTGGCCCCCAAATACGAAAATTGGTAAAAGATGACAATTTCATAAGAAGAAAAAAATGCATGTAATGGTTTTGTCTCAGTGTGCGAAAACTTTCTTGGAAACACAAAAAGTGAAAATTATGAGCAGATAGTAAATAATATGCTTTCTGCCTACCATGCAATGGGTTGCAAAATGTCAATAAAACTACACTATCTACATGCTCATTTGAAAAGATTTCCATTAAATTTAGGACGGATGGGTGATGAGCAAGGTGAAAGATTTCATCAGGAAATATCTAAAACTAAACAGCGTTATATAGGAAAAAATAAAATCAGCATGTTTTCTAACTACTGCTGGTCTTTAAAGCGTGATACTGACAGCGAAGTTTGTAAAAAGAAAGAAATACATGTTATTTTTAAATAAAAAACCCAAAAGTTAAAACACAAAAAATTGCATGTCATCCATTTTTTAACCGATTTTATTGTTATTACCCATTTCTGAAAGCTAATTAGTTTTTCTTTCTCATAGTAATAAATAAATACATTGTGTGGTATCTCATAAGCAGCCTAGAACCCGGTGAAAAAAACTTTTTTGTTTTTTGATGCGTTTTTTTATATTTCAACCACTGTTCTTAGCCATTTCCTACCTGATTTTAAAAAGGTATATGTTGTTTGAAAGAGAATATTTGCACCTTCTAAAAATTGTAAAAATAATAGAAAACCGTTGTAAAAAAAGAAGTTATGGCCATTTAAAACAGAATATATTAGAAAACGCGTTTTTCTCCACATTTACCGTTATAAAATCACTTTTCGAAGTGATTTAGAAAAACCAAACCTATTTTCGTTTTCCATGGACTCCAACAAAACAGAGTTGGTGTATGAGAACCCCTGAATATATTTTTTTTAACATTCGCATCATAGAGATCTTTACATCGTCAAAGTTAGTAATGATTAATAAAATTCTCCTCTAAAGAAGTCGGATAAAACTGACGAGACCTTGGGAAAAAAATGAAATAAGTTTTTATTCGCATCTAAACAAATCTGACCAAAAATAGCCTAGGATACACTCTTCACAATATCAAAGGTAATTGGTCATAAACAAACAAAAAAAAAATCATATATTTTATGTTTTGTATTATATTTTTTTAAATAACAACAACATACAAATTAATTGCACCATATGAAATCAATCGCTTTCCTGCATAGACATTGATTATATTTAAATAATTGCTAAATTTTTTTTTTTTTTTTGAGAATGAAACAAAAAAAAAAACAACTAAATTTAAATGTTTTTTTGACCTTTATTCTTTTCTTATTAATTAAGCACTAGGTCAGGTTTTAAAATTAAAAATATTGTTTTTTTTTATTTACTTTTTCAATATTTCGCCACACCGTTGGGTGGTATCTTCAGGAAACAGGTGTTAAAAAATAAATTATTATTGTTACTATTATTATTATTATTATTATTATTATTATTATTATTATTATTATCATTATTATCATTATTATCATTATTATTATTATTATTATTATTATTATTATTATTATTATTATTATTATTATTATTATTATTATTATTATTATTATCATTATTATTATTATTATTATTATTATTATTATTATTATTTTTAATATTATTATTATTATTATTATCATTATTATTATTATTATTATTATTATTATTATTATTATTATTATTATTATTATTATTATTATTATTATCATTATTATTATTATTATTATTATTATTATTATTATTATTATTATTATTATTATTATTATTATTATTGTTATTGTTACTTTATTATTATTATTATTATTAATAATGGAAAATTGCGTACTTTCATATTTCTCTGTTTTCTCTGAGAAATTACAAATTTTAGTAAACTAAAAATTACTTTATATTTGAACCAAGGTTCTAGGGAACCTCCTCACAAAATTTTATTCAAATACATCCAGCAGTTTTTACGTGATGCGAACACGGAAAAAAAAATTAAAAAATAGGTTTCTTGTATTCCAAATCGATCACTATCTACACCAAACTCGAAATTTTCATAAAATATTTTATGTACAGGTATTTTTTTATACTAGTCACAGTTGACAGGTCATACTTGATGGATATACCGTTCACATTTGATAGATATACCTTCAATTGATAAATCGAACTTTTTTCATTAAAACAAAATTTAATATTTTTTTAATATATAAATTCACATACTTTTTTAATTTTTAAATAGTATTTTACAGCATATTACTTATAGTGAATTACTTTTAATTTTTTTCTTTTTTAATTATTTTTTTTTTTTTTGTAATCTGTGGTCGCTTGGTTCTACTGACTTCTTCACACTTTTTTCGAAATCAAACGCTGCTTGCTGTTAGAAAACACCTTAAAGTAAAAGTAGAAGTATCTTTATGTATAAATAATTTAATACGAAATAAACAAATAACTATTTGATTGACTAATATGTACTACATATCTCGCAGGGAGTTATTAACTAAAGAGAGCTTTGAGAGGAATGGCTTATCCCACCTTTCATCCCAAGTATATTTGTCGAGTGTGGACATCCTGCGATGTTTCCTAAATCCTACGTAAATATTATGTCTAAAAAATATATAAATGCAAGATTATTAAAATAATTTAATCATGAACTTAAGTTCTTTACCATTGCTTCAGTTAAACTTGGCGACTCCACTAAATTTTTCTCCAACTCTTTTACCTCTGGAAGGTTCTGCAAACGGAGCATGCTGGCGACTTCATCAAGTCTCCCCAGTTAACTGATAGACGATAGGGAAGAAATGCCTTAAATGGAAAAATATTTAATATAAGATTTGAAACGTTTTAATTAACCTTTATTTTTCCCATCACTTTTGGGCGACGGTGATCTTGAGTATTTCTACTTAATACTGTTGTTGACTGAAATCAAAGAAATAGGTACATAAAATTAAGCAAATTAGGAAAAGTTTTACACATTAAAGAACAACTTACAATTTTAGATTTAAAGGGTTCATAAGTTATTTCAACTCGAATCTAAGGCTGTGGCGGTTTTAAATACCAAAAACATGTCCGTGAAGTGTTGGGTTTCCAGCGTCAGGTTCATTGGACGCAATCCATACACCACAACTTCTTGCAACCCCAAATGCAACGTACTTTTCTTATTTCACATTGAACTTTTTCTTGTATATTTATTTTAAATTCTTTATTTTTTATTTATTTTTTCTTTAATTTTTTTACTTCTTAACTTCACTTTTATAAGTATTTGATAAATTCGCAATTTTTTTAACGTCACGAAATAAAACATATATTAGTTGTTTCACTCTTGGATATGATTTGTTTCTTTTAGAGCTGAAAGACTATCGATGGCACTATCGATAGTTTTGTTTTAAGCGGACTATCAATATATTTTTACTATCGAAAAAAAGGCTACTAAAAACAAAGCCAATAAAAACGGTATGATGGCGACTGTGAAATGCAAAATGCACCATCCAAATTTCGCCGCCTGTAAACCTTTTGTAATAATGGTTATTTACATATGGGTTAAAACATATGAAATCAACCGAAAATATTAACATTTCTGACCTCATCACCTCCAAATTTGATAAGATTTTGTACACATGATATATGGATCGGAACAATAATATTTGCCGACTTTCAGACATATAACCTTTCAACTTTCAGAATTATGGCCATTCCAAGTTGGCAAAAATCAATAAAAATGCACTCAGATGTCTTAACACAATTTTTAATATCTCGAAAAGTATTCATTGTACGTTAATAATGAAGGGCTCATTTTACAGACAAAAACATGCGCCATTCAAAAAATTTTTGTTTTGGAATTTTCGATCAAGGATAAGTAAATAAAAAAGAACTAAAATTTCCAAAGGATATATCTCGAAAATCAATATTTTTAAAAATCTCAAAAAAATACATGTTAATTCTTATTATGTTTTGTACAAGTCTGCCAAATTTCAATGTGAAGTCTTTATTACAACATGAGTTATTAAGAAAAAAGCAGGCGAAGGTTTATGTTTTGAAATAATAAAATTGAAAGAATACAAAAAAGTCGTGCACAATTCATTCGGTATTTAAATAAAAAATATGCCATTCAATTCAACATTTTGCTGTAATCCTTTTAAAAAATCCGGTCACACTGGGTGCAATAAAAGTTTAAGACAAGTCCAAGAATGGATGCTACAGTATACTAAGGATAAAAACATTACGATCTCAAATAAAATTTGTGGGACATGTAGAATAAAATTTTCGCATATGAAAAAATCTAATAAATCTAATTTGGAAGAAAGTTCAGACAAAAATGTAGATACTTTCGATGACATTGCGTCAGGCACGGAAGAAGTTGCTATTTCAAAATTAAACCAATCTTTACCGTATCTGGAACAATCTCCGATAAAAAAGAAGAAGTTACATCAAAAACGGTACAGAGATGCAAAATGCATCTTTTTTATTTACATTATCCTTGATCGAAAATTCCAAAAAAAAAAACTTTTTTGAATGGCGCATGTTTTTGTCTGTAAAATGAGCCCTTCATTATTAACGTACAATGAAAACTTTTCGAGATATTAAAAATTGTGTTAAAGCATCTGAGTGCATTTTTATTTATTTTTTGCCAACTTGGAATGTCCATAATTCTGAAAGTACGAGAGCTAGGACACTAAAAGTTGGCAAACGGTATTATTATGGTTAACTTTCTCTTCGTACCAAATTTCATCCAATTCGAAATCGGTGCGGTCAACTCATTGGTTGATTTCATATGTTTTTACCCATATGTACTTATGTATATAAATGTGAAAATATATTTATAAGTTTTAATTTGGTCCAATATAAGATGTCAGTTTTTAACTGCTAGAACCAAATTGGTTAAAAAATACAATTATTATGTACCAGCGGCTTTGACATATTTCATTTCAATTTCATTTTTTTTGTTATGAAGCCTTTCCACCAACTTAGCAATACATAAATATGTACAGTCTGTTAAGTATATGTTTTTACAATGGAAAAAACTCTTGTATTTTATAGTAATTTTTCCAAAAACCCTAATTTTGTTATAATTAACAACTAAAATTCTACTTAACTTTATTGTTTACATTCTTCTCGAAAGTGTTTTAGCAACAACAAATAATTAAAATGGATGTAATTGAGAAAAAATGAAACAAAAACAACACATACTCAATTATTCGGTTGTTAAGAAATTGTTTTTACAATTCATTTTTGCTGCAAATTTTTTTAACATTTTTAGCATATTTATGGCTATTTACCGTTACATATTAACATTGCGTTGCTTTAGAAGCCCATTTAAAAAATTCTATTGCTTCAGCGAAAACGGTTGTTGGAAAAAATGCCTGGGAAAAGAACGTTAGAGGATATACATAATCCAATTGGTTTATTATAATCGGGCTGAAAACGAGCGAGGTGGATCTGAGATCTTAACCTGGTCGTCAAAGTAAAATATCCGACAGATTAAACCGCTTAATAATTAAAAAAGTTGAAAAAAAATCCAACAATATCTATCAGAGGCCTTGCAAATGAACTTCAAAAGGAAGTTGATGTTACTGTTTCGCACCAAACAATAAGAAAAACCTTAAATAAAACTCAGTAAACATCAAGAGCTGCTAGGAAAGAAACACTTCTTTCTGCACAAAATGTTGAAAAATGGTTGTCATGTTTAAAAGCCTGATGAGTACTGGAACGACGTCATATTCTGTGTCGAAAGTAAAATAATGCTTTATTATAATGATGGTCCAAACAGAGTATGGCGGCAGCCTCGAAAAGCCTTACAAAAAAAAAAAACATTATTCCTATCGTCAAATTTGGACAAATTTCGGTTATGGTGTGGGGATGTATTTCCACCCAAGGAGTTGGAGATTCGGTTTTTGCTAAAAATACCATAGATGCACAGCAACATTTAGATATACTGAGGAACCATTTAGTGCAAAGTGCAAACAAATTCGGACTAATGAACGGTAATTAGCCGCTATTGAAGTTTTATTAAGATAACGACCCAAAGCACAAAGAGGACACAGTGAGAATGTGGTTATTGTTAAATTGCAAAATAGTGATGGACACGCCAGCCCAGTGTCCAGACATGTGTGTGAAGATAAATATGTCGAGTTATATATGTTTTTGACGTAACGACTTACGTAAAACATATATAAGTGTGAAGTTAAATATGTTTGACGTAACGACATACAAAGAAAAACACGAATTGTTTTACATTTAAAAATAAATTTAAGAATAATTGTTTAACAAATAATAAAATTTAAGAGATTTCAAGACCTTCTGAAGTATATCCATACAAATTAAAATTATTTTTTATTAAAAATCAGTTCATAAAATTTTTGTCTCCAATATATTTTGACCAACTTGGCCAAATGGAGAGGTGGCATGCAATACCACCTTATGGACAGTGTTAACTAAGGTCAATACTATTGCCCCATATAAACACTTTTTCCAAATTGAGTTTGTGAATAGTGAAAAAATCAAGAAAACTAAATTTTGTCCATATGTGTAATTTCTGTGAAGGATTTTGGCCAGTGTGGCCAAATGGAGAGGTGGCATGCCATACCACCTTATGGATAGTGTTTACTAGGGTCAGTACTATTGCCCCATATAAACACTTTTTCCAAATTGAGTTTGTGAATAGTGAAAAAATCAAGAAAACTAAATTTGGTCCATATGTGTAATTTCTGTGAAGGATTTTGGCCAGTGTGGCCAAATGGAGAGGTGGCATGCCATACCACCTTATGGATAGTGTTTACTAGGGTCAGTATTATTGCCCCATATAAACACTTTTTCCAAATTGAGTTTGTGAATAGTGAAAAAATCAAGAAAACTAAATTTGGTTCATATGTGTAATTTCTGAAGGATTTTGGCCAGTGTGGCCAAATGGAGAGGTGGCATGCAATACCACCTTATGGATAGTGTTTACTAAGGTCAGTACTATTGCCCCATATAAACACTTTTTCCAAATTGAGTTTGTGAATAGTGAAAAAATCAAGAAAACTAAATTTGGTCCATATGTGTAATTTCTGTGAAGGATTTTGGCCACTGTGGCCAAATGGAGAGGTGGCTGTTGCTAATATTGTCTGTCTTTCTTTTTTACCTGTTTCACTGACGTTTGCTCTCATTTTTAATATTTCATGTTGCAATTTTTTACAATTATGTTTGTCACACCAGTTGGAAAACGCTTCTATTTCAGTAATAAAATCCAAATTGGAGTTGCGCTGTTTAAAATTGATTAAAGTAATTTATACCTATTTGTAAGAAATATATGTATGTGTGTTTACTTACAAAAACTTTCTTAAACCGATTATAATTTCTTTTGTTTTCGGCTATATGTTGCATGCCAGCATTTTTAACACCTTATTAGCGAAACAAAAAAATAAATTTGCTGAAACTTCACTTTCCCGATTTACTTGCGAGTAATAAATTCGAGTTAAAAAAACAAATATATCTTTATGTAACATGGTTCTAATTTAAAAAGAACTTTAACCTTCACACTTTAGCTTATAAAATTAGAATAAACAGGAAAATGTTTCAAATACATGGGAGTTAGCTAATGATCGATATACTCACTGTTTTTTTTTAAAAACATTTTTGTAACGATTTTTTGCTTTTGCAGTTTTTGCAAAAAAATCCTTAACACTCTTGCTTTTTCAAGTTTAAAATTTGTATTTATTTTTGTACTCTCACTTTTTTGTAATAAAACAACTAAAAGTTCTGCTCTGTTAAGGCAGCAACCAGACTGTCACCTACACCGTTTCAAGTTGATCGAAAAAAATTTAAATATAAGTTTATGTTTCTGTGAAATCATTAAAAAACAACATTTATGCCAAATATAGAAAAACGATTCAAATTAGCTACAAATATGGGCATATCCTGGAGTATCGAACGTACGTTCGTTCCTTTCTGTTTCCCTTTTTTATTATCTAAAATGAAAAACATTAATAAGTAAATAAATGAGTGATTTAATTAAAAAAATAAAAACCCTATTTATTAAAAAGAAAATAATTCGACATTTGACCCCGTGGTGTTTTGAACCCAGAATAACTGCATCAAAGTCAAAACTCACGACCTATAGCCTATGCACACCTTATTGAATTTTTTGCCATATAACTAATGTAAGCGAAATGATATTCAACAAACAATAAAAAGCACTAAATGTAACGATTTTTTGCTGTTGCATTTTTTGCAAAAAAATCCTTAACACTCTTGCTTCTCCAAGTTTCAAATATGTATTTATTTTTGTACTCTCACTTTTTTGTCATAAAATAACTAAAAGCTCTGCTCTGTTAAGACATCAGACTGTTAACTACACCGTTTCAAGTTGATCGAAAAAAATTTAAACGTACTTGAAATTTTTTTTTTTTATGGACCAAATTTAGTTTTCGTGATTTTTTCACTGTTCCCAAACTCAATTTGGAAAAAGTGTTTATATGGGGCAATAGTATTGACCTTAGTTAACACTATCCATAAGGTGGTATTGCATGCCACCTCTCCATTTGGCCACACTGGCCAAAATCCTTCACAGAAATTACACATATGGGCCAAATTTAGTTTTCGTGATTTTTTCACTATTCACAAACTCAATTTGGAAAAAGTGTTTATATGGGGCAATAGTACTGACCCTAGTAAACACTATCCATAAGGTGGTATTGCATTCCACCTCTCCATTTGGCCACACTGGCCAAAATCCTTCACAGAAATTACACATATGGACCAAATTTAGTTTTCTTGATTTTTTCACTATTCACAAACTCAATTTGGAAAAAGTGTTTATATGGGGCAATAGTACTGACCCTAGTAAACACTATCCATAAGGTGGTATTGCATGCCACCTCTCCATTTGGCCACACTGGCCAAAATCCTTCACAGAAATTACACATATGGACCAAATTTAGTTTTCGTGATTTTTTCACTATTCACAAACTCAATTTGGAAAAAGTGTTTATATGGGGAAATAGTATTGACCTTAGTTAACACTGTCCATAAGATGGTATTGCATGCCACCTCTCCATTTGGCCACACTGGCCAAAATCCTTCACAGAAATTACACATATGGACCAAATTTAGTTTTCGTGATTTTTTCACTATTCACAAACTCAATTTGGAAAAAGTGTTTATATGGGGCAATAGTATTGACCTTAGTTAACACTGTCCATAAGGTGGTATTGCATGCCACCTCTCCATTTGGCCACACTGGCCAAAATCCTTCACATAAATTACACATATGGGCCAAATTTAGTTTTCGTGATTTTTTCACTATTCACAAACTCAATTTGGAAAAAGTGTTTATATGGGGCAATAGTACTGACCCTAGTAAACACTATCCATAAGGTGGTATTGCATGCCACCTCTCCATTTGGCCACACTGGCCAAAATCCTTCACAGAAATTACACATATGGACCAAATTTAGTTTTCTTGATTTTTTCACTATTTACAAACTCAATTTGGAAAAAGTGTTTATATGGGGCAATAGTTTTGACCTTAGTTAACACTATCCATAAGGTGGTATTGCATGCCACCTCTCCATTTGGCCACACTGGCCAAAATCCTTCACAGAAATTACACATATGGACCAAATTTAGTTTTCTTGATTTTTTTACTATTCACAAACTCAATTTGGAAAAAGTGTTTATATGGGGCAATAGTATTGACCTTAGTTAACACTGTCCATAAGGTGGTATTGCATGCCACCTCTCCATTTGGCCAAGTTGGTCAAAATATATTGGAGACAAAAATTTGATGAACTGATTTTTAATAAAAAATAATTTTAATTTGTATGGATATACTTCAGAAGGTCTTGAAATCTCTTAAATTTTATTATTTGTTAAACAATTATTCTTAAATTTATTTTTAAATGTAAAACAATTCGTGTTTTTCTTTGTATGTCGTTACGTCAAACATATTTAAATTCACACTTATATATGTTTTACGTAAGTCGTTACGTCAAAAACATATATAACTCGACATATTTATCTTCACACACATTGTCCAGACTTGACCCAAATTGAAAACGTATGGTCATATCTCAATAAAAAAGTTGCAAAAAGATATCCCAAAACTTGCAGTGAATTAAAAAGTGCAATATTAGAAGAATGGAACAAAATTCCTAGTGAATATGACCTGCAAAAATAAATAAGATCCACAGAAAAGAGGCTACAAGCCGTTGTGAGCGCCAATGGAGGTCACACCAAATATTTAACTACATTATATAAATTTTTTATACAATTTTTGTAAAATGTAAAAACAATTTCTTAATTAGTTTATTATACGAGTAGTTTAAATCTTTATGTTTTACTTTTGTATTTGCTATAAAATAGCAAACATATTTCTAAATTAATTTATATAAAATTATACAGTCGACTTTTAATAATTTGAAACTCGTCATTTTGAAACTCTCGATAATTGGAACTGTTTTCCAGGTCCCTTGAAAAACACTCAATATATTGAAGAAAATCTGTGTAATTTGGTCCTCTCAATAATTTGAAATTGTTTCAAGGGAATTTTGATTGCCGACTCTCTAAAATTTGAATTTTTTAGCTCTACGCTCTATAATTTGAATTGGTTTAGTTTTTAAAAATAAAACTCATTCAAATCATTTATTTTTGTTTTTTGTGATGTGCTACAAACAAAATGGCATCTTGCCTGCCAACATTTTATAATTTGAAGTTCGATTTTTTTACAATTTATAATTTGAACTCCTAATGTAATTTTATTTCTGTTTTTAAAGGAAATTTTAACCGTTTTATTAAGTTTCTGTGCCAGCTCTTTAAGCTCTTGTTAATTTGAATTTTTTTAATCTTTCGTTTGATATTTAAAGTTTCGTTAATATGGAACTCGATTATTTGAACTTTTCCTCTGGTCCCTTGAGTTTCAAATTATCAAGAGTCGTCTGTATTACCTTAATGAAATAATAGTTACTTTTTCAAAGTCAATTAATGAAAACTTTCGTTTTTTTTTTAATTCAAAAACATATACTTGACAGACTATATGTAAGTAATCAAATGTTATCTCCTTTTGTTAAATCAATTCGTTTTAGTTAACTACAATAGTTGAAAGATTTTTTTTTACTTTTTATTCCCTTTTAATTTATTTTTCATTATTCTATATGTTTTGTTTGCTTTTTTGTTTATTTACAATGTTATTTTCTAGAGATCTATATTTGGTTTGTTTTTTTTTTCATTGAATTTTAATATATTTATACATATATATGTATATTATAAACATTGATATAAAAGTTAAGTTTAAGATTAAGATTTTATATTCGAAAAATACACAATCGACATGGCGTTAAAAAATATTATTGAAACTATCGAATGGCGCCATTATCGATAGTTTTGCAGCTCTAGTTAGTTTCGGGCAAACAACGTTGCAACTGACAAGAAATTTCTCTTCCCTTTTTTTTCAAAAACTGCCAAAATTCATTAAAACCGACTAACTTTTTAAAACAAATTTAATAAAAATTTTATTTGATCTTTGGCACAATTTTAATTACGAAACATTTTGTTAGCGAATAATAAGATTTAGTCTATTAACAAAAAGTTCTTCCCAATTCAGTACCAAAAACGCTACAACGGCGACGCTGTTCAATACAAATTTTTTGCAAATCTGTTAGTTAAAAATTGTGTTAGTATTAGTTTCTGTCAATCTCTTCTTGCTGAGCACTGATTTCATCTCATTTGAAAAGAGCATATATAAGTAATAATTTGTTGCTAAGTTTTCTTTTAAGAGATCAATATTGTTGAGTTTATTTAAATTTATAAACGTTTATTTTACTGAGTTCTTTTATTGCAAAATAAATAAACACAATTTATTTACTACTTTAAATAAATTACACTTTTATTAAACGATTATTCACTTATTCGCGACTAGTATAAAAAATACGCGATGGCAACTTCACCACTGTTTATCCGTTTTACTACAAGATCTTTACTGGTTGACGTTTTCACTAAGAATGATTCAGCATGTATGGCCAATGTTAAGGCTCTTAAACATACTAGAATTTTACTCCATCTGTTGGTAGAATATTTCTCTACTACGCATTTATCATTTGAGACACATGATGATTGTTATTTGATTCCAGAACCTTCCATTATTAATTTGAATTTATTTATACATGCTGTCTATTTTTTATTAATCATTATGTAGGTGTGTGTGTATTTGTGTGTTGCGTTTATTTTTATTGCTTTATGTTAATTGTTTTTGTTTTCTGATTAAGAAGTTTTTTTAGAAACTTCTGGCGTTGTAAACATACACAATAGGTTATTTCGTTTTACTTTTTTGGTGACAATTATTTTTATTTCTTCTTATGACCTAAATAAAGCATCTTCGCAACACTGCCGCCCACTTAAGCCTTTTCGTCCCGAATAGGCTCAACATTCCCTTTGCCATATTTGGCCAGCCGTTCCAGGTGAACAACTTTCATTTTTGACCTCGGATTATGGTATCTCTCTATCCGGTAAACCACATCATTCAATTTCTTGATCACCTTGTATGGTCCCTCCCAGTGAGTTTGCAGTTTAGGAGACAGTCCTTTCTTGCGTTGTGGGTTATATAGTAGAACCATTTGTCCTTCAATAAATCCCTTCGTGTTTGCTGCTCGATCATATCTTGCCTTCATTTTATCAGGCCACTTGCTAAAATAACCTATAACCACTAGTACATATCGGTTTCCAGCATTACTAACAGGAAATGGACCTGCTATATCAATAGCTATCCGCTCAAAGGGTTCACCTGCGTTGTATTGCTGAAGCTTACCACGACTCTTTCTTGTAGGACCCTTGGCCGCAATGCACTGTTCGCAATTTACTATCCAATCAGCTACGAATTGTCGGCATCCTACCCAGTAAAATCGTTGCTTTATCTTTTCCAGCGTTTTTGTTATACCCATATGACCCCCGCTGGAACCATTATGAAACTGCTTCATTACCTCACTCCTTTTAGAAGTTGGCACGACAATTAAGTCTGTTGTGGTTTTGCCATCTGTGCTTTCCCAAGATCGGTATAAGCAGCCATCTACCACTTTCAGGCTATTCCACTCAGCCCAGTACGATTTTGCTAGGCGGCTTTCTGCCGATATTTCATTATGGTTCGGTCTCCTGTTATTTTGCTTAGCCAATATAATTTTTGCCAAAATTGGGTCCTCATTCTGTGCCTTCGACCAGTCTTCGCTTGAACCAATTTGGGTAAGCCGCACGTCAATGATGCACTCATTTTTTTCGACATTTGTGCAGTGCTTGCACTCTACATTGCATGGCCGTCTTGAAAGGGCATCAGCGTTGTTGTGTTTTCCGCCTTTTCTGTGCACAATACTCAAGTCATAGCTTTTGGTCTTTTTCGTCCGTTTTTTGTCCTTCTGTGGCGCAGCAGATCTTGAACTTTTCTTTCTAGATCTGCAATTGCGCTGGAAGTGGCCGACTTTACCGCAATTGAAGCATTTGGCACCAGATTTACTCCTTTCCTCCTTTATCAGTTGCTTGACAATCTTCCTTATCTCGCTCCTTTTGTCGCCGTGGTTATAATCATCAGTCTCAAGACATCGCACATTGTACACCTGTGGTCTCGAGATGAGTTTTGCGGTCTTCTGTGCTAGCGCGTAGGAGGCAGTTTCTGCAAAGGTTGATTTTTTCATAGCACAAACAGCATATTTCACATCTAAGTCGCGAATGCCACTCACAAATGCTTCAATCTTGAATTGATCCAGTAGCGGATGATGTTCACCTGGGTAAGCCAACTGCACCAAACGTTCAATTTTCATAGCAAAGTCTTGCAGTGTCTCGTTTGCTTGCTGCACCCTACCTCGTAACTCCATTCTGTAAAGTTATCTTTTGTGCTCAGTTCCGTACTTGCGTTGTAAAGCTGCCATTATGTCCTCATAATTATTTCTACATCCGGCTGGTAAGCTTTCGAGTATCTCTGCTGCTGCTCCCTTTAAAGCCAAAATAAGCTCTATAGCTTTTTCATCATTGTCCCATCTATTCTTGTTGGCCACTGTTTCGAACTGGAACTTAAAAACATTAAAAGGTGCGCTGCCGTCAAAGCTCGGACTATTTATCTTGCTAGCATGCCCAGAGATAACTCTCACTGGTCCTTCTCGAATTTGTAGTTCGCCCATTTGCACTTTTAATTCATTTAATTCTTCGTTCAATTTTCTATCTAAACCGGAAAATTTTTCATCAAACTCGCTGACTCGAATTTCCACGACGTCCACTCTTTTGCCGAAGGCTTCTGATATTTATTGAAATTTCTCGTTAACCTCTTCTAAAAGCCGTTCTCCGTATATGGTAGAGCTTTCTAGTATTGCTTTTTGAAGCTTCTGGTTATTTTCTTCCATTTTCTTTATTTGGTTGTCCTGCTTCTGATTATTTTCATCTATTTTCTTCATCATAGCTGCAAACATAGAATTCAAGTCCATAACGCTGATTGTTGCTGGGGCACATACTTCAGTCTCTTCTTGTTTTTATTTTTCTCTGAATTCGTATGTCCCAATATCAATACCTCGCTGCTTGAATTCGTCTATCAAGCGCTTTTGTAATTCCGCTTTGTTGCCCACTGTTGGCAGATCCAATTTACTCAGCACCATTTTTAGCTGTTCAACTTTAAGCTCGTCAAATTTCATTGTGATTTTTTTTTATTATTTGCAATTTCACTTCTGACACCAATTGTTACGTTTATTTAAATTTATAAACGTTTATTTTATTGAGTTCTTTTATTGCATAATAAATAAACACAATTTATTTACTACTTCAATTAAATTACACTTTTATTAAACGATTATTCACTTATTCGCGACTAGTATAAAAAAATACGCGATGGCAACTTCACCACTGTTTATCCGTTTTACCACAAGATCTTTACTGGTTGACGTTTTCACTAAGAATGATTCAGCATGTATGGCCGTTGCTTTTATATACCCAATATTAAGGCTCTTGAACATACTAGAATTTTACTCCATCTGTTGGTAGAATATTTCTCTACTACGCATTTATCATTTGAGACACATGATGATTGTTATTTGATTCCAGAACCTTCCATTATTAATTTGAATTTATTTATACATGCTGTCTATTTCTTATTAATCGTTATGTAGGTGTGTGTGTAGTTGTGTGTTGCGTTTATTTTTATTGCTTTATGTTAGTTGTTTTTGTTTTATGATTAAGAGATTTTTGTAGAAACTTCTGGCGTTGTAAACATACATAGTAGGTCATTTCGATTTACTTTCTTGGTGACAATTATTTTTATTTCTTTTTATGACCTTCTTGGTGACAATTATTTTTATTTCTTTTTATGACCTAAATAAAGCATCTTTGCAACAATATTAATACCGTTTATAATTACTATGCTTTTTTGTCTTTTAAGAGTTTTAGTTTGATCATCAAGCTCCTCTCCTTCCTTCTCTGTTCTTAAAAGTTGCATTGAATCCATCAATTTGGTAAAAAGAGCAATCCTCATCATTTAGATTTGTTTCTAATAATACAATAATTCCAATTTGAGTTAAAATATTTTTAGTTGTAGCTTAAAAAGTGTTAAAGTTTGTTCGCATGGAGCGTATGTTTAAAAAAATCATGGAAAAGGGATAACTTAAAAATTCAGATTAATTTGTTTAAAGCTTTCAACGTTTTTTACAGTTATTTTATTCATTTTTTGAATTTTTCTATTTTTTGTTTTTTTTATTGACTTATTGAAGTAACATATACATTTTTCATTATTAAACAGAAGGTCTATATCCGTAACGTTGCGAATTGAGATTGCAGTTCAATTTTCCATTTTCTTGGCGAAGACCTTTCCATTACGAACCCAAACAAATTTCCATCCATTGTCTTTAGCTTTTTCTTAGCATGCCAAAGTAGTCGGCAATCATTGCCAGTGATGATCAATTATTTATAAATATACTGCTGATTATATTTGCTTTATTTTCATCATCTCTATTACTGTTTGAACTAAGTCTTCCTTAATTTTATGACTTTTGGTTTTTGGAATCAACTTTTTCTATTTAAGGAACGAAGCTCAACAATAATGCTTTCATCATTATTTCTTTTCTTTTGTAAGCATTGCTTATGTGTGACTCTTGTATATTAATGCTAGCTCAGTTAGCAAATTTTTTGTTTACATCCATTGCTGTTATGTTCCTATCGTTTAAGTTTCTGATTTCAATATTGTTCTGTATTAATTGTTGCTGAAGAGAATTGTCTTTGAGTTCTATATCTTAAATGCGTTTCTCTTTATCCTCGTTCTCTTTTTTTAGGTCATTGACCTGGACTGATATATTTTTTTATTGAGTCTATGAGCTTTAAAAACGCACTTGCCATTTCATCTCTCAATTTATTTGTAGAAGGGACTATGTTATTTTGTTGATTGATACTGGTTTCAATTTTAGCTAAATCATTGGAAACTGTGGCTTTCAGCGTTGTTAGATCTAACTTTAGCTCATATACGTTATAGTTTACAGTATTTTGATAATTCGAATTTTTAAACTTTTACTATTGGTACTAGCATCACTCGCATACTCCTCTTCTTCTTAATTTCTTTGTTGTTTTCTTGATTGCTGTACTTGTACAGTCATTTCTCTTGATAGAGGTTATTGGGTGATTTGGTCCTAACCTTATCATTCCTACATAAATGGCATTTCCACGCAGTTTTATTTTCCGAATTCATTGCCGAATATGTCGACTCGGAAAGTGTAGCGCAAGGTGAGTAATGAAATTTACATCCACAGTTAAAGCATTTAATGTAATCTCACGCACTGCAACTAGGGTTGTTAGTTAAGAGAAATTCTTTTTGTTAATTCATATTAAAATAGAGCACTATTTAAAGTATGGAATGAAATTTATTGTCACTTTTTGTAAATTTGGTTAAAAATAAATTTTACATGGCGAGTATTTGCTATTTTATTTGGTATTATTTTTTATTCATAATATTGCGCAACCTATCACTATAGTTTTAAATATTTTAATTGTCAATTTTTTTACTTAATATGATTTTATTGTCGCAGCTTAAGAAAAGCATGTCTGATCCCAATGAAAATACTAATAACGCATTTTTCTATTAATAGTTATAATAATAATAATAATAATAATAATAATAATAATAAAATATTAATAATAATTATAATGATAATGATGTGATGATGATAATAATAATAATTATAATAATAATAACAACAACAACAATAATAATAATAATAATAATAATAATAATAATAATAATAATAGTAATAATAATAAAATATTAATTATAATGATAATGATATGATGATACTAATAATAATGATACTCTGCTGGTTTTTACTATTGTCATACGACAAATAAATGTGCTCAATAAAAACATTTTTTTACTGATTATGTTTTGCAATGGGTTCAAAATATAAGCAATTTTTGTCATAATTTAAACTGAGCAGGGCTGGACATTTTTGCTAATTATCAAATAAGCTCTAACCAAAGTATAATTTTTTTTCACTCATATTTGTCTGCATTTGTTACTGAAGTACTCAGGTTTCTGGAAAAAACATTTACAAGTATTATTTTTAATTTTAAAGGTATAACGATTAAGCCATTTTAAACCCTAACTTGCCATTACAAAGGTTGGCAACCTGGACACAAAAACACACATTGTAGTTTCTTATATTTTATTTATTTTTTTTATTCAACTACAGAGTACATGAAGCAGTCAAACAAAATAACCGATACATAAATAAAGATGATACAAAATTAATCTTATTTATCCTATATTTCCAATTTCATAATGTTTATATAAATATTTTAAGCATTTATTAATGCATTGGGGAGTCGATTTAGCGATGTCCATCTGACTTTAATAGTGTTGAAATCAGTTTTGCCAGGGCATCAGAAGAGCTACAGAAAACATAAGCTAACAATTTTATTATGTATACTTTTGCAAATAGGTGCTATTGCAATTTAACTGTATTGTTTCATAAACGTTAGGAAAATATACATATTGTTACGTTTATTTAAATTTATAAACGTTTATTTTTCGGAGTTCTTTTATTGCAAAATAAATAAACACAATTTATTAATACTTTTATTCAATTACACTTTTATTAGACGATTATTCACTTATTCGCGATTAGTACACAAAAATACGCGATGGCAACTTCACCACTGTTTATCCGTTTTACCACAAGATCTTTACTGGTTGACGATTTCACTAAGAATGATTTAGCATGTATGGCCGTTGCTTTTATATAGCCAATGTTAAGGCTCTTGAATATACTAGAATTTTACTCCATCTGTTGGTAGAATATTTCTCTACTACGCATTTATCATTTGAGACACATGATTGTTATTTGATTCCAGAACCTTCCATTATTAATTTGAATTTATTTATACATGCTGTCTATTTTTATTAATCGTTATTTAGGTGTGTGTGTAGTTGTATGTTGCGTTTATTTTTATTGCTTTATGTTAGTTGTTTTTGTTTTATGATTAAGAAGTTTTTGTAGAAACTTCTGGCGTTGTAAACATACACAATAGGTCATTTCGTTTTACTTTCTTGGTGACAATTATTTTTATTTCCTTCTTTGACCTAAATAAAGCATCTTCGCAACACTGCCGCCCACTTAGGCCTTTTCGTCCCGAATAGGCTCAACATTACCTTTGCCATATTTGGCCAGCCGTTCCAGGTGAACAACTTTCATTTTTGACCTCGGATTATGGTATCTCTGTATCCGGTAAACCACAACATTCAATTTCTTGATCACCTTGTATGGTCCCTTCCAGTGAGTTTGCAGTTTAGGAGACAGTCCTTTCTTGCGTTGTCGGTTATATAGTAGAACCATTTGTCCTTCAATAAATCCCTCCGTGTTTGCTGCTCGATCATATCTGGCTTTCATTTTATCGCTAGACATTTTAATGCGATTACGGACAAACTCATGAAGCTCATGCAGGTCTTCTTGTGCTTGCGGAACATTTCCATTGTCTTCGTCTGCAGGTCCCGGTTTAATACCAAATTCTAAATCTGCTGGCAGTTTTAGTTCTGTCCCGAACAAGATTTTTGCTGGAACGTGAGGTTGAATCATGTACGGCTGACCGATAAGCTAGTAAGAACTTTGGTATATGCTCATCCCAATCCTTTTGGTATGCACTGACTACTTTTCTGAGATATTCCTCTAGGGTACGATTAAATCTTTCTACCATGCCATCAGACTGTGGATGCAGCGGTGTCGTTCTCGTCTTTTTGATACCATACACGTCACACATCTCTTTGAATATGGCCGATTCAAAATTTCGTCCCTGGTCTGAATGCAGTTCTAGCTGAACACCGTATCGACACACCCAATTGTTAACAAGAGCGTCCACTACTGTTTTGGACTCTTGGTTTGGAATAGCATACACTTCGGGCCACTTGCCAAAATAATCTATAACCACTAATACATATCGGTTTCCAGCATTACTAACAGGGAGTGGACCTGCTATATCAATAGCTATCCGCTCAAAGGGTTCACCTGCGTTGTATTGCTGAAGCTTGCCACGACTCTTTCTTGTAGGACCCTTGGCCGCAATGCACTGTTCGCAATTTGCTATCCAATCAGCTACGAATTGTCGGCAGCCTACCCAGTAAAATCGTTGCTTTATCTTTTCCAGCGTTTTTGTTATCCCCATATGACCCCCGCTGGAACCATTATGAAACTGCTTCATTAGCTCACTCCTTTTAGAAGTTGGCACGACAATTAAGTCTGTTGTGGTTTTGCCATCTGTGCTTTCCCAAGATCGGTATAAGCAGCCATCTACCATTTTCAGGCTATTCCACTCAGCCCAGTACGATTTTGCTAGGCGGCTTTCTGCCGATATTTCATTATGGTTCGGTCTTCTGTTATTTTGTTTAGCCAATATAATTTTTGCCAAAATTGGGTCCTCATTCTATGCCTTCGACCAGTCTTCGCTTGAACCAATTTGGGTAAGCCGCACATCAATGATGCACTCCTTTTTTTTCGACATTTGTGCAGTGCTTGCACTCTACATTGCATGGCCGTCTTGAAGGGCATCAGCGTTGTTGTGTTTTCCGCCTTTTCTATGTACAATACTAAAGTCATAGTTTTGCAAACGTTTAACCCAGCGTGCGAGCTGCCCTTCGGTGTTCTTAAATTGCATCAACCAACGTAGTGCGGAGTGGCCCGTCCTTAAGATAAAATGTTGACCATATAAGTACTTGTGGTAATGTTTAACACACTCCAGCACTGCCAAAAGCTCCCGTCGTGTAACGCAGTAATTTCTTTTGGGCTTCGAGAGTACCCTGCTGTAGTAGCCAATGACCTTTTCTGTTCCATCAATTTTCTGAGAAAGTACTCCTCCTATTCCATAGCCACTTGCATCCGTGTCCAATATAAATTTCTGCCCAGTTATTGGATAGGCGAGGACTGATGCCGTACACAAAAGTTTCTTAAGCTTCTGGAATGCTTCTTCCGCTGCCTCACTCCAGTGGTACGTTTGCGACTTTCTGGTCAACTATGCGAGCTAGCAGCCACTTGAGCAAAGTTCGGCACAAATCTCCTGTAGTATGTGCATAACATAATCAGTAAATGTTTTTATTGAGCACATTTATTTGTCGTATGACAATAGTAAAGACCAGCAGAGTATCATTATTATTAGCATCATCATCATATCATTAACATTATAATTAATATTTTATTATTATTACTATTATTATTATTATTATTATTATTATTATTATTATTATTATTATTATTATTATTATTATTATAATTATTATTATTATCATCATCACATCATTATCATTATAATTATTATTAATATTTTATTATTATTATTATTATAATTATTATTACTATTATTATTATTATTATTATTATTATTATTATTATTATTATCATTATTATTATTATTATTATTATTATTATTATTATTATTATTATTATTATTATTATTATTATTATTATTATTATTATTATTATTATTATAACTTTTATTAGAAAAATGCGTTATTAGTATTTTCATTGGGATCAGATATGCTTTTCTTAAGCTGCGACAATAAAATCATATTAAGTTAAAAAATTTACAATTAAAATATTTAAAACTATAGTGATAGGTTGCGCAATATTATGAATAAAAAAATAATACCAAATAAAATAGCAAATACTCGCCATGTAAAATTTATTTTTAACCAAATTTACAAAAAGTGACAATAAATTTCATTCCATACTTTAAATAGTGCTCTATTTTAATATGAATTAACAAAAAGAATTTCTCTTAACTAACAACCCTAGTTGCAGTGCGTGTAATAAATCGTTACCTACTGACGGAGATTACATTAAATGCTTTAACTGTGGATGTAAATTTCATTACTCACCTTGCGCTACACTTTCCGAGTCGACATATTCGGCAATGAATTCGGAAAATAAAACTGCGTGGAAATGCCATTTATGTAGGAATGATAAGGTTAGGACCAAATCACCCAATAACCTCTATCAAGAGAAATGACTGTACAAGTACAGCAATCAAGAAAACAACAAAGAAATTAAGAAGAAGAGGAGTATGCGAGTGATGCTAGTACCAATAGTAAAAGTTTAAAAATTCGAATTATCAAAATACTGTAAACTATAACGTATATGAGCTAAAGTTAGATCTAACAACGCTGAAAGCCACGGTTTCCAATGATTTAGCTAAAATTGAAACCAGTATCAATCAACAAAATAACATAGTCCCTTCTACAAATAAATTGAGAGATGAAATGGCAAGTGCGTTTTTAAAGCTCATAGACTCAATAAAAAAATATATCAGTCCAGGTCTATGCCCTAAAAAAAGAGAACGAGGATAAAGAGAAACGCATTTAAGATATAGAACTCAAAGACAATTCTCTTCAGCAACAATTAATACAGGACAATATTGAAATCAGAAACTTAAACGATAGGAACATAATAGCAATGGATGTAAACAAAAAATTTGCTAACTGAGCTAGCATTAATATACAAGAGTCACACATAAGCAATGCTTACAAAAGAAAAGAAATAATGATGAAAGCATTATTGTTGAGCTTCGTTCCTTAAATAGAAAAAGTTGATTCCAAAAACCAAAAGTCATAAAATTAAGGAAGACTTAGTTCAAACAGTAATAGAGATGATGAAAATAAAGCAAATATAATCAGCAGTATATTTATAAATAATTGATCATCACTGGCAATGATTGCCGACTACTTTGGCATGCAAAGAAAAAGCTAAAGACAATGGATGGAAATTTGTTTGGGTTCGTAAAGGAAAGGTCTTCGCCAAGAAAATGGAAAATTGAACTGCAATCTCAATTCGCAACGTTACGGATATAGACCTTCTGTTTAATAATGAAAAATGTATATTTTACTTCAATAAGTCAATAAAAAAAAACAAAAAATAGAAAAATTCAAAAAATGAATAAAATAACTGTAAAAAACGTTGAAAGCTTTAAACAAATTAATCTGAATTTTTAAGTTATCCCTTTTCCATGATTTTTTTAAACATACGCTCCATGCGAACAAACTTTAACACTTTTTAAGCTACAGCTAAAAATATTTTAACTCAAATTGGAATTATTGTATTATTAGAAACAAATCTAAATGATGAGGATTGCTGTTTTTACCAAATTGATGGATTCAATGCAACTTTTAAGAACAGAGAAGGAAGGAGAGGAGCTTGATGATCAAACTAAAACTCTTAAAAGACAAAAAAGCATAGTAATTATAAACGGTATTAATATTGTTGCGAAGATGCTTTATTTAGGTCATAAAAAGAAATAAAAATAATTGTCACCAAGAAGGTCATAAAAAGAAATAAAAATAATTGTCACCAAGAAAGTAAATCGAAATGACCTACTGTGTATGTTTACAACGCCAGAAGTTTCTACAAAAATCTCTTAATCATAAAACAAAAACAACTAACATAAAGCAATAAAAATAAACGCAACACACAACTACACACACACCTACATAACGATTAATAAGAAATAGACAGCATGTATAAATAAATTCAAATTAATAATGGAAGGTTCTGGAATCAAATAACAATCATCATGTGTCTCAAATGATAAATGCGTAGTAGAGAAATATTCTACCAACAGATGGAGTAAAATTCTAGTATGTTCAAGAGCCTTAATATTGGGTATATAAAAGCAACGGCCATACATGCTGAATCATTCTTAGTGAAAACGTCAACCAGTAAAGATCTTGTGGTAAAACGGATAAACAGTGGTGAAGTTGCCATCGCGTATTTTTTTATACTAGTCGCGAATAAGTGAATAATCGTTTAATAAAAGTGTAATTTAATTGAAGTAGTAAATAAATTGTGTTTATTTATTATGCAATAAAAGAACTCAGTAAAATAAACGTTTATAAATTTAAATAAACGTAACAATTGGTGTCAGAAGTGAAATTGCAAATAATAAAAAAAAATCACAATGAAATTTGACGAGCTTAAAGTTGAACAGCTAAAAATGGTGCTGAGTAAATTGGATCTGCCAACAGTGGGCAACAAAGCGGAATTACAAAAGCGCTTGATAGACGAATTCAAGCAGCGAGGTATTGATATTGGGACATACGAATTCAGAGAAAAAGAAAAACAAGAAGAGACTGAAGTATGTGCCCCAGCAACCATCAGCGTTATGGACTTGAATTCTATGTTTGCAGCTATGATGAAGAAAATAGATGAAAATAATCAGAAGCAGGACAACCAAATAAAGAAAATGGAAGAAAATAACCAGAAGCTTCAAAAAGCAATACTAGAAAGCTCTACCATATACGGAGAACGGCTTTTAGAAGAGGTTAACGAGAAATTTCAATAAATATCAGAAGCCTTCGGCAAAAGAGTGGACGTCGTGGAAATGCGAGTCAGCGAGTTTGATGAAAAATTTTCCGGTTTAGATAGAAAATTGAACGAAGAATTAAATGAATTAAAAGTGCAAATGGGCGAACTACAAATTCGAGAAGGACCAGTGAGAGTTATCTCTGGGCATGCTAGCAAGATAAATAGTCCGAGCTTTGACGGCAGCGCACCTTTTAATGTTTTTAAGTTCCAGTTCGAAACAGTGGCCAACAAGAATAGATGGGACAATGATGAAAAAGCTATAGAGCTTATTTTGGCTTTAAAGGGAGCAGCAGCAGAGATACTCGAAAGCTTACCAGCCGGATGTAGAAATAATTATGAGGACATAATGGCAGCTTTACAACGCAAGTACGGAACTGAGCACATAAGATAACTTTACAGAATGGAGTTACGAGGTAGGGTGCAGCAAGCAAACGAGACACTGCAAGACTTTGCTATGAAAATTGAACGTTTGGTGCAGCTGGCTTACCCAGGTGAACATCATCCGCTACTGGATCAATTCAAGATTGAAGCATTTGTGAGTGGCATTCGCGACTTAGATGTGAAATATGCTGTTTGTGCTATGAAAAAATCAACCTTTGCAGAAACTGCCTCCTACGCGCTAGCACAGAAGACCGCAAAACTCATCTCGAGACCACAGGTGTACAATGTGCGATGTCTTGAGACTGATGATTATAACCACGGCGACAAAAGGAGCGAGATAAGGAAGATTGTCAAGCAACTGATAAAGGAGGAAAGGACTAAATCTGGTGCCAAATGCTTCAATTGCGGTAAAGTCGGCCACTTCCAGCGCAATTGCAGATCTAGAAAGAAAAGTTCAAGATCTGCTGCGCCACAGAAGGACAAAAAACGGACGAAAAAGACCAAAAGCTATGACTTGAGTATTGTGCACAGAAAAGGCGGAAAACACAACAACGCTGATGCCCTTTCAAGACGGCCATGCAATGTAGAGTGCAAGCACTGCACAAATGTCGAAAAAAATGAGTGCATCATTGACGTGCGGCTTACCCAAATTGGTTCAAGCGAAGACTGGTCGAAGGCACAGAATGAGGACCCAATTTTGGCAAAAATTATATTGGCTAAGCAAAATAGCAGGAGACCGAACCATAATGAAATATCGGCAGAAAGCCGCCTAGCAAAATCGTACTGGGCTGAGTGGAATAGCCTGAAAGTGGTAGATGGCTGCTTATACCGATCTTGGGAAAGCACAGATGGCAAAACCACAACAGACTTAATTGTCGTGCCAACTTCTAAAAGGAGTGAGGTAATGAAGCAGTTCCATAATGGTTCCAGCGGGGGTCATATGGGTATAACAAAAACGCTGGAAAAGATAAAGCAACGATTTTACTGGGTAGGCTGCCGACAATTCGTAGCTGATTGGATAGCAAATTGCGAACAGTGCATTGCGGCCAAGGGTCCTACCAGAAAGAGTCGTGGTAAGCTTCAGCAATACAACGCAGGTGAACCCTTTGAGCGGATAGCTATTGATATAGCAGGTCCATTTCCTGTTAGTAATGCTGGAAACCGTTATGTACTAGTGGTTATAGGTTATTTTAGCAAGTGGCCTGATAAAATGAAGGCCAGATATGATCGAGCAGCAAACACGGAGGGATTTATTGAAGGACAAATGGTTCTACTATATAACCCACAACGCAAGAAAGGACTGTCTTCTAAACTGCAAACTCACTGGGAGGGACCATACAAGGTGATCAAGAAATTGAATGTTGTGGTTTACCGGATACAGAGATACCATAATCCGAGGTCAAAAATGAAAGTTGTTCACCTGGAACGGCTGGCCAAATATGGCAAAGGTAATGTTGAGCCTATTCGGGACGAAAAGGCTTAAGTGGGCGGCAGTGTTGCGAAGATGCTTTATTTAGGTCAAAGAAGGAAATAAAAATAATTGTCACCAAGAAAGTAAAACGAAATGACCTATTGTGTATGTTTACAACGCCAGAAGTTTCTACAAAAACTTCTTAATCATAAAACAAAAACAACTAACATAAAGCAATAAAAATAAACGCAACATACAACTACACACACACCTAAATAACGATTAATAAAAATAGACAGCATGTATAAATAAATTCAAATTAATAATGGAAGGTTCTGGAATCAAATAACAATCATGTGTCTCAAATGATAAATGCGTAGTAGAGAAATATTCTACCAACAGATGGAGTAAAATTCTAGTATATTCAAGAGCCTTAACATTGGCTATATAAAAGCAACGGCCATACATGCTAAATCATTCTTAGTGAAATCGTCAACCAGTAAAGATCTTGTGGTAAAACAGATAAACAGTGGTGAAGTTGCCATCGCGTATTTTTGTGTACTAATCGCGAATAAGTGAATAATCGTCTAATAAAAGTGTAATTTAATAAAAGTATTAATAAATTGTGTTTATTTATTTTGCAATAAAAGAACTCAGAAAAATAAACGTTTATAAATTTAAATAAACGTAACAATATGTATATTTTCCTAACGTTTATGAAACAATACAGTTAAATTGCAATAGCACCTATTTGCAAAAGTATACATAATAAAATTGTTAGCTTATGTTTTCTGTAGCTCTTCTGATGCCCTGGCAAAACTGATTTCAACACTATTAAAGTCAGATGGACATCGCTAAATCGACTCCCCAATGCATTAATAAATGCTTAAAATATTTATATAAACATTATGAAATTGGAAATATAGGATAAATAAGATTAATTTTGTATCATCTTTATTTATGTTTTTGTTAATCACAATCGGTTATTTTGTTTGACTGCTTCATGTACTCTGTAGTTGAATAAAAAAAATAAATAAAATATAAGAAACTACAATGTGTGTTTTTGTGTCCAGGTTGCCAACCTTTCCAATGGCAAGTTAGGGTTTAAAATGGCTTAATCGTTATACCTTTTAAATTAAAAATAATACTTGTAAATGTTTTTTCCAGAAACCTGAGTACTTCAGTAACAAATGCAGACAAATATGAGTGAAAAAAAATTATACTTTGGTTAGAGCTTATTTGATAATTAGCAAAAATGTCCAGCCCTGCTCAGTTTAAATTATGACAAAAATTGCTTATATTTTGAACCCATTGCAAAACATAATCAGTAAAAAAATGTTTTTATTGAGCACATTTATTTGTCGTATGACAATAGTAAAGACCAGCGGAGTATCATTATTATTAGTATCATCATCATATCATTATCATTATAATTAATATTTTATTATTATTACTATTATTATTATTATTATTATTATTATTATTATTATTATTATTATTATTATTATTATTATTATCATTATTATTATTATTATTGTTATTATTGTTATTATTATTATAATTATTATTATTATCATCATCACATCATTATCATTATAATTATTATTAATATTTTATTATTATTATTATTATTATTATTATTATTATTATTATTATTATTATTATTATTATTATAACTATTAATAGAAAAATGCGTTATTAGTATTTTCATTGGGATCAGACATGCTTTTCTTAAGCTGCGACAATAAAATCATATTAAGTAAAAAAATTGACAATTAAAATATTTAAAACTATAGTGATAGGTTGCGCAATATTATGAATAAAAAAATAATACCAAATAAAATAGCAAATACTCGCCATGTAAAATTTATTTTTAACCAAATTTACAAAAAGTGACAATAAATTTCATTCCATACTTTAAATAGTGCTCTATTTTAATATGAATTAACAAAAAGAATTTCTCTTAACTAACAACCCTAGTTGCAGTGCGTGAGATTACATTAAATGCTTTAACTGTGGATGTAAATTTCATTACTCACCTTGCGCTACACTTTCCGAGTCGACATATTCGGCAATGAATTCGGAAAATAAAACTGCGTGGAAATGCCATTTATGTAGGAATGATAAGGTTAGGACCAAATCACCCAATAACCTCTATCAAGAGAAATGACTGTACAAGTACAGCAATCAAGAAAACAACAAAGAAATTAAGAAGAAGAGGAGTATGCGAGTGATGCTAGTACCAATAGTAAAAGTTTAAAAATTCGAATTATCAAAATACTGTAAACTATAACGTATATGAGCTAAAGTTAGATCTAACAACGCTGAAAGCCACAGTTTCCAATGATTTAGCTAAAATTGAAACCAGTATCAATCAACAAAATAACATAGTCCCTTCTACAAATAAATTGAGAGATGAAATGGCAAGTGCGTTTTTAAAGCTCATAGACTCAATAAAAAAATATATCAGTCCAGGTCAATGACCTAAAAAAAGAGAACGAGGATAAAGAGAAACGCATTTAAGATATAGAACTCAAAGACAATTCTCTTCAGCAACAATTAATACAGAACAATATTGAAATCAGAAACTTAAACGATAGGAACATAACAGCAATGGATGTAAACAAAAAATTTGCTAACTGAGCTAGCATTAATATACAAGAGTCACACATAAGCAATGCTTACAAAAGAAAAGAAATAATGATGAAAGCATTATTGTTGAGCTTCGTTCCTTAAATAGAAAAAGTTGATTCCAAAAACCAAAAGTCATAAAATTAAGGAAGACTTAGTTCAAACAGTAATAGAGATGATGAAAATAAAGCAAATATAATTAGCAGTATATTTATAAATGATCAATTAACTGGCAATGATTGCCGACTACTTTGGCATGCTAAGAAAAAGCTAAAGACATATGCCTATAAATATTTGTAACCAAGCGCTCTGCAACCAGTAGTGCACAATAGTGTGCCTTTCAAATCAAATATTGAGGACTTTATTTATCTTTTAATTTTTACATTTATATTTATTCGCCCTTATGAGTTGTTTAATCTTTTATTTGCTCTCAAGATCAACAAACTTTATATATATATATATATATATATATATATATATATATATATATATATATATATATATATATTGCCATTGGAGAAAACAAATCTATTTATAATCCTTAATATAGAAAGGCCCTAACTAACTTTTGCCCTTCTTTACAGGAAAAAACTTGATAAAACGTACAGTTTTGTAGTTGGAAATTTTCTATTAACGAATTGTGTTATTAAATTCTCTAAACAATTTATTACTGCTACAACTTTTTAAATCTTTTGGTGGTGCATTAAGGAATGAATAATTGAAATATGTATAAAACTTGAGTTTAGAAAAACGAGTTAGGGCCTTTCTATATTAAGGTAACGATATATAAAATTTATTTGCAAAATAATTTTTTTACTATAATAAATTTAACAAAGTTATAAATTGTATGTAACAAATTATAGTTTTTGAATCATCATCATGACATTAAACCTATATAGGGCATGTAAATAGTCGCATAGGTCCTGAGTGCCCCGATTAGTCCAGTTTCATGAAGTATGGCAAATTGGTAGAACGGATTAACCATACTATGCGAGGTATTCCTTAATATTATCTTTTTTGAGAACGCAAAATTATCAAATTATGTTTGTAACCTGCCAGTAGACATAATAAAGATACTTTAAATATAAATATATGGGCTCACCAGCATCAGCGGTAATAGAAGACATAGTAAGGGAGGATTTATTAAATAATTCGTTGAAGATGTTAGATCAAAAACCGAAATTTATGAGCAAATACGTTGAAGAGTTATTCTGCAGTTCCAAACGCAGTATGTGGAAAAAATACTAAAAGCTTTAATTAGTTTCCATATGCGCATTTAATTAACTAAGGAATTGGAAAAAATGGAAAATTTTTATATTTAGAAGCACTTATAATACAAAAGGAAAACACTTTGGCGATAGATTGGCACAAGAAGCAAAATGCTTCTTGCTTGTGTGAAAATCAACACAGTACACAATTACGCGAGAAAATGCTCCAAAGAAGTCATTCATGCTACAAAAGGAAAATTATGACAACAAACATTGTTAAAGTTGCAACACAAAATTTTAATAAAATACATGTAATTCAACCTGAAAAAACGTTCAAGTTAATAACACATGTCCTCGGGGTTTCTTAGAGAATTACGTCCTCGGATATATATTTAACGAATAGCATGTTAATATTTCCCTTAAAACTGACAATACGTTAAATATGATATTTTCAAACACAAAAACAAATATGTGTTTGAGTGACAAATTAAAATAAAATTACGAACAGTTAGCCGCACACAAGTCAGATTACAAAACCCGTAAAGGTATTGCTGAGCAAAGGCTACGCCATTGTAATCTATTAGACCGATTAAACCTAAATTTTAATGAGTATAGCAGAGGAGTATTTGAACTTAAGTTTTAAAGCTGGTTACCATCGATTTCCGAGGGATGGCGTTATGTAGTCTCATAGTAGCTCGCATCTGCAACTTTTTCTAATGCTTAGCATTTCTATAATATTTGTCTGACTTAAAAAAATGTCGGTTTTTCGATACCCAGGTGCGGTTTTTTCAAAATATTAAGTACAATTTTCAAAAGTTTTTTTTTAATTTTTAACATAGTAAGCGAGCAAAACTTTAAATATTTTGGATAAAATTTTAAAATTATATCTCTTCTGATTTAGAAATTAATTTGTTTTTGTGTAAGCTAACTATATTTGTGAACGCTAAAAGCAAATTTCGTATAAAACTGATCATTCTTGTAGAAGATGGAGGGCCTGTATTGAAATTTTGACTTTAGCCTCTACGTTCTAATGCCCCAAAACTGGAATCAGAAAAAGCAAACTGTTGCAATAAAGCTATACATACTTTGACTTGTTGTGTTAAATCCACACGAAATTTTCGTTTCATATTTTTCAAAGCATTGTTGCTATAAAATTATTTTTTACAAAAACAATGCCTTAAATTTAATTTAATTTTACGATGTTGTGCTTATTTGCTAGTGATGTTAACGTTAATTTTTATTTTTGTGTATTTATTTACTTGTTTAATTTTCCTGAAGAAGAGCACCAAAGGCGCTTGAAATATTGAAAACAAAAATATAGAAAATTGTTTTTAATAAAATATATATAAATATTTTTTTTTAAATAAAAGTTTGTTAACCTTGAGCCTAACTAAGATATTAAACATTAATAATTATTGTTGTTGTAGAGAAGACAACAAAAAAAATGCTTTGAGTTGTATGTGAATTTCGTCCAACCAAATTAATATTGATTAGTTGGTTAAATGGATGACATTTACAGTATACGCAAATCAAGGTGTTGGATGCAAAGAATGCTGAAGATGGATTTGGCGGTCCTGAAAATGCAGCATTACATTCTGCCAGCGTCTAATTTTTCTTGTTTTCTTTGGAAAACGTCCGCGTACATTTGCAAAATAATTTTTCTTATTAAAAGTTAAATTAAAAATGAACCAAAGCCGAAAAAGTAAAATTTTATTTGATTTATGAAGATCACTGGTTCAACCCCTGGCTGGGACTAAAATTAAAAAATAATTAATAATTGTATTTATTTTTTTCGTCACAATGTTTGTTTGTCTGTCACAGTCCTCTATTACTGGAACCGTAATAGCCGATAAAGTAAGTACTTAAAATTAAAGGACGGTCCAAAAGTGGCGTGATATTCTTAAAAAATAGTGTTATTTTTTAAACTTTGATAATCAAACACGTCGAATTTGCAAAGCAAATCCTTTGCAAGCTTCTAATAAATCAGATCTTAGTGTTATTTTTTAAACTTTGATAATCAAACTCGTCGAATTTGCAAAGCAAATCCTTTGCAAGCGTCTAATAATTAAGATCTACAGCATCCTTCAAAAAATCTTGTTAACTTTTTCTTATCTGTCCTTTACTGGCAGCTCTTTTTCAGCTGACTGAACATTTTAAAATTTAAATGGCAGCTCCTTAAACCAATAATTTAATATCTATATTTTATATGAATATATCTGAATAAAACAGTCCATTATTTTGCTTTTACTTTATTTTCCATAAATCTCGATCAACCTCAATTTAAAACGAAAATCCTTCTTGAATTTAATTTGATGTATAAAAATTCGGATGAAAAATATGTGTTTAAAAAAATCTGAATTGGTTTTTTTTTTCTTAATATTTCTTATTTGTTCTATCGTGCGTTTTTAAGTCAAGTCCATCGTTCTTTTTCCGATATCATAGCTTGTGTAAAGATTTCCCACAAAAGCGTCAAATCATCATTTTAAAGTTTTTTTTGTTTGTTAATTAATTGTTTTTAACATAGCTATCCTACAGGCGCACGAAATTAAAAAGAAGCGACAAAATTTTTTTTTAAATATTTTTAGTGTACTCCTTGTATTTAACTTGTCTCAAAGCAGGCAGACCACGAAAACTTTAACAAATTCCATTCATCCACTTTTTAACATCGAGTATTTGTTTTCGCTGTTCTAAAAATTTGGAAAAATGTTTTCTGATGAGTTGGCTTAAGCAACCAATGGGCCGTCTAGGCTTTTCGTTGGGCTTTTGACATTAGCTCAAGCTAGCTTATGCACATTATAGTTGGACCTTTAAACAAAAAGTTAATAAAAAAGTCATAGTAAAACTTTCTTTTATTTGCAAAAAAAAAAAAAACAATTATTTTATATATTCTAATGGTAGTTGTCTTTTAGATCAGTTTTAGGCAGCAAGTATATTTTGGTATGATCATCTTAAAAACATAATCAGTCAATCAGTCATGTTAAAAACATAATCAGTCAATCAGATGAAATCTTTGTTTCTTTCTTTGAAATCTCCGTGCTTTGCTAAAGAAATTCCAAATGAACTTTTAGACATTTAGAATTATATAAAATTCTAAATGGCCCTTGGCGAGTATTGCAGAGTGTCGTCTAAGTCGTAAAATTGTCAAAAAGTTGTCAAAATTGCCATATTTAAGGCCTATGTTTTTATTGCGCGCGCAAATGTTTTCGAACCTCTGAACTCAAAATAATTTATTCTTGAAATACCCAGTGCATAAGATATTGGAGTAACTATTCAATTGACGCCCAAATAGTTCTATTGCGTGTAAATGATTCAATAGTGCTATGGATTAAGTCCACTGGCATCATTGTATGACCGAGTTAAAAGTACATTATTTTTATATTTTTAATATTATTGGAATTTTTAATAAAGTAGAATAGTGTCTCAAGAATAGCTCTGTTTCGATTTTGTATGGTACAACTGTTAAAATAAATACTGATATACGAACAAGTTTTTCTTTCATCAACAAGTTTTACATCATGTTCTCCATACGGTCACTTTCGTAAAAGCTTCCGTTATAAAATGCATACTTTCTAGAGCAAAACAATGTTATAGCGTTTTCATGTGGTATATAGGTGCCTTTTTCAAATTAAAAAACATCACAAAAAATAAAGAAACAGCTTTGCTCTTCTCTTGGACAACTAAACAGTTTCCTTTGACTTCTCTTTATTCATAATGTACATTTGATAAGCTTGTTTCCTGACATAATTAACAAAATCTCTATTTTAAGAACTAACCTAGTGCTTGAGAAATTAGATATTTAAATAATTTTAACATGTTTTATTTTGTGTGCCGTCTTTAGAATCACAGTCGACTCTTGATAATTAAAAATTCAAGGGACCAGAGAAAAAGGTCAAATAATCGAATTTTCATATTAAAGAGACTTCAAAATATGAAAAGAAAGATAAAAAATTCAAATCAACAAGAGCTTAGAGAGCTGGCATAGAAACTAAAGAAAATGGTTTAAATTTCTTTTAAAAACAGAAACAAAATTACATTAGGAGTTCTAATTACAAGTTGTAAAAAAATCGAACTTCAAATTATAAAATGTTGGCAGGCAAGATGTCATTTTGTAGCACATCACAAAAAACAAAAATAAATGATTGTTTTTTTTTTTGGAATTATAGAGCGTAGAGTTTAAAAATTCAAGTTATAGAGAGTCGCCGATCAAAATTCCCTTGAAATAATTTCAAATTATTGAGGAAACCAAATTACATAAATTTTTTCAATATATTTAGTGTTTTTCAAGGGACCTGAAAAAAGTTTAAATTATCGAGAGATTCAAATTAACGAGTTTTAAATTTTTTTTTTAAAGAGAAGTAGCACTTCAGGCATTAATACCTATTAAGTTATTTTGGTAACCGTGCTACATTCTTTAGGAATGGGATAGATGAGAGATAAGACAGGTGGTGAAGGAGAGAGATAGAGAGTTAGCTATTTTACTTCGCCGGTCAATATGCTATGAAGAAGTACCGACGAAGGAGACTGCACGTTTTCATGTTAATTCTGAATATGTGTATATACCATATATATATATATATATATATATTGAACAAATCAACCAACGCTCTGAGATTCGAACAATTGAATTTTCTAGTGCTTGCTATACTCAAGCATTAAATATTAAATTATTTTATTTATGTTTTAATTATATTTTTTTCTCAACTCACCTGACATTCAATGGGCCATCTGGGAGCCTGTTGTGAGAACTCATTATCCTTATCTTTTTGCAAGGCAAAGAGATCACGTGGCTCCTTTAGACGAGCTACGGGACGTAAAGTTTTTTCATCGGTATTTACTTCCAATTGATTCGTTTTTAAACCTTTTGATAGATAACTTCCAAGAACACCTACAACATAGGAAGCGTGTTAAAATTAATTGCGTTGATAGTTTGGCTAATTATTTTACAGCATTTCCATTCTTTCACTAATGGTAATGCTTTTTAATAATAAGGTTCCATTGATATTTGGTTAAAACACAAAATTATTTTCATCAACTAATGCAGGGGTTCTCATCAAATTCCTGCACACGGACCCCTAGTAAACTAATTTTTTTTTCGCGGACCCCTCTGAATCCCGAGTTCAAAATAAAACTTTTATTATTTTTGAGAACACTGTTTTTTCGGTTCTTCATGCGGACCCCTTGGATGGTTGATACGGACCCCCATTTGAGAACCATTGAACTAATGATTAAATGGCTTCAAAGCATTACCATTTATTAACGACACTTCTTGTCTTTGTACGCTAAATAACTACCATAATGCATAATATAGCATTATTTTAAAATGGCATTTTTACTACACAAATTTAGTAAAATATGTGTTTTATTATTCTCAGAAAAACAAGATCAATTTTTTTTATTTTCGTGTAAGTAATAAGATCACAGACTTAGATATACCCTTTTCCATCTGTTACGGTTTTAAATTAAAAAACAAAACTTTAGTTAAGATACAGTGGACGTCACTTAAAATCGTACAGTGCAAGTACGCAAAGTATTATTTAGATACATAATAACAAATCGCCCTTTGTGTAAAAGAAATAATTATTAAAGCAAAATAAATTTATTTCATAAAATAATTTATATTTCATATGGAAACTTATAACTAAAAATGGAAAATAAGCACTAAGTTCATGTATCACTTAAAATTGTATGTATCACTTAAAATCGTACACTAATTGAATATGGCAATAGCATTGCAATAGGATTTTATTAATATTTTGTTGGTTATCCCTTACTGCTTTTAAGGGCCTGTAGCCGTCTAGGCATGGAGTCTACAAGATTTTTACACATTTCTACTGTGATTTTGTTCCATTCATCCTGAAAAGCGATACGCAGTTAATATTTTTTTTTTTTTTTTTGATATGGCACGGCATCTAATTTTTTATCTAAAATTTCCGACAAATGTTCAACATCGTTCATATCTGGTGATTGGGCTGGTGTTTGAATTATTTTAGGAGAGTTGTATATTGCCCAAAGTCGAGCAATGTGGGATGAGTGTTTTGGGTCGTTATCAGCATATAACTTAAAACTGCTTAAAATACCCATTTTCCAGCAGATTTTTTTAGGTTTTCTTTCAAAATTCTTAGATATGCATATTTATCCATGTTCCCATCCATAAATACTAAGTTACCTACCCCAGCAGCTGACATGCATCCACACACCGTATGTGAACCACCACCGTGCTTTACTGCCGATCGCATATTTGCAACGTCTAACTCTTTATTTGGTTTTTTCCACACTGTAATCTTTCCATCAGAAGATAATTATTTTGATTTGTCCGTGAATATGACGTTATTCCAGAATTTTGTTGGATATTTCAGGTATTCATTCGCTAATAATATTCTACGTCGGTTGCGGTTATTTATAAAAGGTTTGTTTCTTGCAATGCGGCCATGAAAATCATGACTACGAAGGGTTCTTCGGACTGTGGAGGCTCTTAAATTTTTTTGCAGAAATAATTTGATCTCGGTAGCTAATTTTGGGGCAGAAATTCTTGGATCTACACCATTGTTCATTTAAATTAAGAAAATTCAATATGAAATTTAGAAAATTCTAAATTAAAATGAGAAATTCAATTTGAAATTGAGAAACATTCAAATGAAATTGGGAATTTCATTTTGGAATTGAGAAAATTCCAAATGGAATTGGGAATTTCATTTTGAAATTGAAAAAATTTCAAATGAAGTAAAGAAATAAATTAAATTATTTTAAAATATTTTTAAATAAAATAAATGAATGTAGGCGCCCTAATGCAAGAAAGCAGAGACATTTTTTTAGAAGAGGTGATCAATCTTTTAAAACATGTATAAAACAACTTGTAGATTGCAGAAGAGCTATACAACCTGCCCGCTCGGGATTTGGTCAGTAATTCTACATACATTTGTATTTATTTTTTAAGTATCAATTATTTTAATAAATCTTAATTGGTTATGATTAAATTTTTTCAATAAAAAATTTAACTTCTCGATTTCATTTGGAATTTTCCTAATTTAAAATGAAAATTTCTCAATTTTACATTGAAATTCTCAATTTCATTTGAAATTTTCTCAATTTTAAATTGAAATTCTCAATTTTAATTGGAATTTTCTGAATTTCAAATTGAAATTCTCATTTTCATTGGGAATTTTCTTAATTTTAAATGGATATTCTCATTTTTATTTAGAATTTTCCCAATTTCAATGAAAAATAGTGTTGTTTAACTTTTCTAATTATCCAACTTTCATCGAAAGGACATAGCTTTTTACTGGTATTGGTTTCTTACAGTATTTGATATGCGCCCTTCTTTGTTATACCTTTTAATTGTATACTTCGGTTAATTATTTCGTCGATTTCTGATAAAAATTTTCCGCTCTTATATTGAAAAATTACCAAGTTTCTTTCACTAGTTTGTCTCATGTTTAAAGTTTTCTTATATAAACTGCATCTATTAAAGTCTTTCTACATAAACTTCACTAAGGCTACTGTTTTTCTACTAAATCAGTAATTAAACCTAAAATTGTGTGCGATTTTAACTGGGGAGTTGTTTTTCTTTGTGTTGATGGTGTTGCCTAATTTTAACGTTTTCTGCAAGTGGAAATAGTAGTATTGCTATACCCTATAGTAAATACGGACATATTAAATATAAAACCAACAACATACATTTTTTTGAAAACGTTTATAGATTTCAATTTACAAAATAGCTGGTACTAGTATGCTGTACGATTTTAAGTGACATTCACTGTATTTACTTTATTAAATTAAAGTCAAAGTTTTAAGTGTTAAATACAAAAATGGAGTAGTAACTAAAAAAATTATGGCATGTTTTCTTTGAAATTGTCTCTGCGAATGGTGACTGACTACTGACGTTAATTTCAAAAATGTTCTATGTAGTTGTGTAACAGAGTTGTGTTCGTTTGTAGTATAATATTGCTGCCAGTGATGTTAACATTCCCCCCTCCGTAAATTCTTTCTATGAGGAGGATTTCTTGAATTCCCTAACTGCCAACTTAACTGCTGGCCGTCGTTTCAAACCATCTGACGTTTTGACTTCTACTGTACGTATTTTTCCATCCTTTCCGATAAACACCTGGCTTATCTTTCTATTCTTCCACTGACTTCCAGGTCTAGAATAAGAACCATATCCCCGATTTGCAAAGTATAAATTTTTTCCCTCTATTTTGGGCGTTTCAACAATTGTAGTAAATATTCAACTACCTATCGCTTCCACAGCCTGTCTTTTAAATTCTGGGAGATACGCCATTGTTTTCGCAGACACAGTTTCTCATCAGGGCTGGGTGTCTGTGTGGAGTTCAAACCACCTATAAGAAAATGGTTTGGCGTTGAAGGCACCTCAGAGTCAGGTACAATTAGTAAAAGTAAAAAAAAAGTGTCAAGTGTCGGTTGTTGAAAATACATTCAGCTTTTATTGAAGCAGTTCGAAATGTTTCTAGGCGTGGGCCCACCTCCTTAAAAATTTTGTGCAGCAATTGTTTTACGCATCCCACAAGTCTTTCCCAAAAAGCACCTGCATGGGTATTTGCAGGACAATTAAAACTCCATTCTTTTGACGTAACTGAATAGACGAATATAAGGAGTCATGTGGCCATTGTCCCATTAATAGTGGGACAGTCAATGATACAAATAGAACATTCATATTTTACTGACCACAATACAGATCGATTATATGGAACCTTAAATTTCTGTCTCACGTTATTTATGACAACATTGCACAGTGGGGCAGAATCAAAATATTTTGGAAATAATTCAGACATTTGAAAACGGCTAGGCCAATTGATTCACGAGCACGTAGATAGTAGAGGAGTACTTGAGCTTAAGTTTTGAAGGTGGTTACCCTCCACTTTCCAGGGATGGCGCTATGTGGTCTCAAAGTTGGACACCTCGCTCCTGAAAATTGTTCTAACGCTTGGCATTTCTTAAATTTTTGTCTGGTTTTTAAATATTTTACATGATCTTAAAGCTCTCGTAAATACCTACAAAACGGTGCTTTAAACTGCATGTTTATGTTTAATAATGATCGAGTTATAAGCATTTTAAAATTAAAATTTTTGATTTTTTCCATACTCTGGTCCAGTTTTTTCGAAATATTGGGTACAATTTGCAGCAAATTTGTTTGAGTTTTTTACCGTAGATAGCAAACAAAATTTAAGATTTTCTGAAATAAATTTGAAAGTAATATCTTTTCTGGCTTAAAAATTATACGATTTTCAATTTAAAAATCCAAAATTATTGCATTTTTGTGTATTTTAGCCTAAAATGGGACACTAATCTAATTTTTTAGATAGAAAAAAATTTTCTTAAGGAATATATAATAATTTTTTATTTTTATTAAAGCTAACTATATGTGTGTACGTTTAAACCAAATTTCGTATAAAACTGATCATTCTTGTAGAAGATGTAAGTCTTTCAACTTGACCTATTTTACATCGAAATTTTGACTTTACCCCATATTTTCTAAAATCCCAAAGCTGGGATCGGAAAAAGAAGAATACTATAAAAAAGCTATATATACTCCAAATTGTTTCAAAAAGTATTTCGTGAGCCCTAGTCCATATGTGGACTTTATGGGCAAAAGAGTAAAAAATTCCAATTTTGGGATTTTTCGTCTTTATTTTGGGAATTATGGGATTTCCTTTAGCTTAATATTGCAGATTTTATTACCGTTTGATTTTAGTTAACAAACTACATATGCACAGAAAATTTTATCTGATTTGCTTAGTTAATAAAAGTTTTATAGCATATTTAATATTTTTACTTTTCTCAAATTGGACCGTTTTTACCATAATTTTTCGAAATTTTCGGAGCTCAGCAATGCATTGTCATTTTTATGATGTCTCATTCTATGATACGTGGGCTGCTCTATTATTTCTGGCCTAATAGTGAAAATGCGAATATTTATAATCAAAAATGGTTTAATGTTTTTCAAAGTATTCTCCAGCATGATTTATACACTTTTGCATGCGCTCAAGCCAGTTGTCGAAGCACTTTTTCCACTCCGATTGAGACACCTCTAAAACATGGTTTTTGAACACTTCAACAGCTTCTTCTGGCGACGAAAATCGTTGACCACGCTTTTCTTTCTTGATGTGCGGAAACAAGAAGTCATTAGGTGCCAAGTCAGGGCTGTACTGCGGATGACCCATTAATTCGACGTTTTGGCCGGTCAAAAACGCTCTGGTTTGAGCCCATGTGTCATGGTGAACAATAAATCGTGTTTGCTTCGAAGTGCTTCTTCCACGAACAACTTTCGTTGGATTTTGCTCGTCTTTGAAGACCCACACGGTCGATTGTTGTTTCGTTTCGGGCTCATACGCATAGTTCCATGATTCGTCACCTGTGACGATCTTATAAACGTCTTTTGAAGCACCGCAATCGTATTTTTGCAACATTTCTTTGCACCAATCGACACGAGCCTTTTTTTGAGCGACTTTTAAATTGTGCGGGATCCAACGAGAACAAACCTTTTTTACGGCCAGGTGTTCATGCAGTATCGAATGTATGCTGGTGGAAGAAATGTCCAAGGATGTCTCTATCTCTCGGTATGTCGCATGTCGATCTTGCATTATGAGTTCACGCACGGCATCAATGTTCTCTGGCACAACAGCCGTTTTTGAACGACCTTCACGGAATTCGTCTTTGAGCGAGCTTCGGTCACGATTAAATTCATTAAACCAATTTTTCACAGTGCTATAGGATGGCGCTTCATCGCCATACAAAGATTTAAGTTCATCAATGCACTCTTGTCGTGATAATCCACGTCTAAAATTGTGAAAAATGATGGCACGAAAATGTTCACGAGTTAATTCCATTTTTTCAAGTCTCTGTAAACAACACAAATAATGGTGGTACGTCAAAACGTTTTGTGTACTATTAAGCTTAAAAATGACAAACTTTCCAATGGAAATGTCAGATTGTACTTGGCAGCACTCAGTGTTGCCAGGCCAGAAATATATATAGCAGCCCTCGTAGTAAAGGTGTGTTTTGACTACGTCTACAGGTCATATGGTGTTGGCTTCGAGAAGCAAGGTTAAATGAAACGCAACTTTTAAGAGCGACAAATAGAACAATCTTTATTTTATTTAGAATCACAACTTCATTTATTGTAGAGCACAATTTAAATTTTATTATTTTTAATTTTTATTCCGTATTTGTACGCTTTAAAACAATTTGTGTTTCACTCGCCCGTTTCTCGTATTAAAAAAGCCCTGAATAATGGAAGAAATTCCTTTATAAAGCAAATGAAAATAATTTTAAAAACCGCTATTAAGCAATTGGGCAACGAGAAAGAGGAGCAAAGCAAGCATACATACATGTAAATATGTACAAATATATATTATTCATATTTGTGTGTATGTTTGCTTTGAGTGAAAACAAGAAATTATTAAGTAAACATGAAGTAAATAGAAACAGTAAAGATTTTTTAAAAGTATTAGGGTGGCGGCGGTAACATTCCCCCCTTCGTAAGCGAATTGTGGGGCCATGAGCTTGCAATCCAAAATATTACCGACGTCTAGAACAACTACCTTAGTCACGGGCCTATCCAATGTGCTTGTACTAGTTTTGACTTTAACCCGCCAAACTTGGCCATCATTAGCAGTAGTTGTCTCAATAATGACACCCTTGGGCCAACAATTTCTGGGAAGTGTATCGTCCACAATAACGACTATATCACCGACGGATGGGGGTTTCACCTTCTCGAACCACTTGCTACGGCGGACTAAAATCGGACCGTACTCACGAACCCATCTGCTCCAGAAGTGATTGGCACATTTTTGCGTCTGGTGCCATCGCTGACGGAGATCATAATTGGTTTCACATAGGGGCTTGTGCCCATCAGCAGAGCCAAGTAGAAGATGGTTTGGTGTTAATGCGTCGTCTTCAGTTGAATCGAGAGCCACAAATGTTAAAGGACGGGAATTTATTATGAACTCGATTTCACACATGGCGCTTCTTAAGGTCTCATCATTAAATTTGAAAGCAGGACACATGGCGTAGAGGATTGTTTTCACTGTACGTACTAGCCTTTCCCAAGCACCACCCATATGTGGGGCCGCAGGTGGATTGAACCTCCATTTGATTTCGTGATGTTTTGTGAAGACTTGATGTAAGTCGATGTTTTGCTTTTCCTCTCGTAGGACCCTTTCGACTGATTTGAAGTTAGTACCGTTGTCGGAGTATATCTCCTTCGGGGAACCACGTCGACTTATAAAATTTTGAATGCACGTGATACACGAGCTGGTATCTAGGCTGTGGGCGACTTCAATATGTATAGCGCGAACTGTCAAACATGTAAAAACAACGCCCCATCTTTTTTCACTACGTCTCCCTACTGCTACTTGTAAAGGGCCAAAAAAGTCGATACCGACATAAGTAAATGGTCGCTCAAAGGAACCCAATCTTGCTGCAGGTAGAGATGCCATTAATGGAGGATGTGGAAATGCTGACTCGTTCTTACAGCGTTGACATTTTCTTCGCATACTTTTATAAAGTGCTCTTAGCTTTGGGATGTAAAATCTTCGTCAAATTCGCTAGCTTGGGCATATTTAAACAAAATGTTCTTAGCCCTTTGTATGTACTCAAAACACATGAGCTGCGGCTTTTCACCTCGAATTCTGGACTTCAATTTTTCAATGTAAAGGACGAAGTGAGAAAGAGCCAAGTATAGTCGTTTCCAGGACGAAAAATATTTAGTATTGATTGTGAAACCACTCGTCTTATCGATAATAAGAAGATAATTTCGTGTTTCTTCATTATTGACGACGTTGAGTTCTGGACATTTGGGCCACGTATGCTTCTCATCTTTCAGAAATGCAGGACCATTGAGCCATATACCGTCGTCTGAACTATGAATTTTCGTTGCACGGTCTGCAGGGTTTAATTTGGACGCTACCCAATTCCATTGCGTCACGTTGGTAGTTTTTAAGATTTCGCCAACTCTGTACATGACGAGCGCCTTAAAATTTTTGGGATCCATGGAGAGCCACTTTAGAACGGTTTTCGAATCGGACCAAAAGAAGCTCTTTTCACAGCTGAGACGCGTGGTGCTTCGAATTTTTGACGCTAGCCTTGAACCAATTAAAGCAGCTTGAAGCTCTAGTCTTGGTATGGATATTGGTTTTAGCGGAGTCACCTTCGATTTAGCAGCTACGATTCGCACATCGACATCATCATTGCACTGGATTCTGAAGTAGCTTACTGCAGCATATGCATTTTCACCAGCATCGACAAACGTATGCAGCTGGACCTTGGAAGTTATTTTTAGGAGCCTCGAGTAGCACCGAGGGATGAATATAGATGATATCCTAGTCAGATTAGATAACCATGAGGACCATTTCAGTAAAAGTTCTTCGGATAAGTCGTCGTCCCATTTTATTCCTGAGCGCCAAATATCTTGTAGGAGCATCTTGATTCCAATCGTATAATGGGCTACGAATCCCAAAGGATCGAAAATTGACATTAGGACTTGCAGAACTTCCCTCTTAGTAGGGACCACATGTGGCTAAAATACATCCCTTCGGAGCCTCGAAAACCTAGAATTATATTGGAAAACGGCATTATTTGATTCCCAATACATACCAAGTATTTTTTCTATAGCCTTGAAAGAGGTTTGAGTTGTTGAGCCATCATCGCTTAAATGTTTTCGTACGCTTTCAGAGTTTGTTACCCAATTCCTCATATGGAATCCACCAGATGCATGTATTGTGCGTACTTGGACCGCTAGTTCCATTGCCTCTTCCTCGGTATCCACACGGTCAATAAAATCGTCCATATAGTGGTATTGTTGAATTGCTTTAACGGCTCGTGGGTACTGGTCACGAAATTCATCTGCGTTCTTATTCCGAACGTAATGGGCTATACAGGGTGCGCAGCTTATACCAAATGTTAGGGCCTTCATTCGTTGAGCATGCATATTGTCGTCTCTAACGTTAATACGATGAAACATTTCTGCAATATCGCCACATATAGCGATTTGACCCACACGAAATTCTATTAAAATGTTGAAAAGTGACGTAAGTAAATCAGGACCACAAATTATAAAGTCATTCAGGGACTTATTATGCGACTTCGCTGCTGCGTCCCAGACCAGACGAACTTTGCCAGGTTTATTTGGATTAAGAGCGACAAATATTGGCAGGTACCATGTGCGACCCTTATCTGATGACCTTTCTGCTTCTTGCACCTTTCTCGCGTATCCTTTAGAAACTAGTTTGTCTATTTCCACTTGCATAGTCTGCTGTAGTAGCGGGTCTTTGACAAACTTCTTTTGGAGACACTTTAGGCGATGGCTTGCTACTTGATAGCTCTCGGGCAGCATAGGGACATCATCTCTCCACAGTAGTCCAACTTCGAATTACTGATTCTTCTTGATGGCTGTTGGTTCAAGTATCTTCAAAGCCCTATTGTTTTCGAGCGACAAAATAGATTTCTCTTTCGGGGCATCTAGGTTAAAATATTCCTTGACTTCATCGTGCAGAACCCTATATCGATTTTCGCACTCACAGCTATGGATGTTCAAGGACGAAGCCTGGCTTGGATCGGAGCCGCTACCCTGAAGGGTCCACTCCAATAGAGTTTTTGTTGCAATGGGCTGATCTCGACCACCTTCCCTTATTTTCAATGGAACAGCAACTCTCCAGTTATTAAGACCAATTAGGACCATGGGTTTAGCGTTATTGTACGATTGAACCGGTAAACCTTTGAGATACGGATAGGCTTTCACGATGTCATCAAAATTAATTGACTGCATGGGCAGACCAAGATTGCTTACGGTACGAACATCATGAAGTGTAAATCTACTATCGCTGCTTGGACCAGATACCTCAATATTAATTTTGACAGAGTTGTTTTCGGATCGTGTTGTATTACCGTTCCATCGTAGCTCCAGGGGTTCCTTCTCACCAGAGAGCCCCAATTTTTTAAAAAGACCTTGTTCCATTAAGGTCACTGATGATCCTTCGTCTAGAAAGGCAAACGTTTCTAAAGAACCACCATTGTAATGTATTCGAATCGGGAGTATTCTGAAATACGGTTTATTATTGCGGTCGTTGTGAGCATTCACGCTTCCACTGGGAGCAGATGTGACCATTTGCACTGTGTTTGGATGAGCCGACGTAATATATTTGTGCAACAAAGGATGGTGTTTTGCGTTACAATTTGCAATATCACACAATTTCTTCGAAAAACACTTGCGCCGATGAGCATTCAAACACTGGCGGCACAATTTATTTTCTTCACCACATTCCACTTTGAATCTAAACTTAATGATTGGAACTCACCGCAGTTTTGGACCTTGTGTTCCTCACTCTTACAATAAACGCAGAGTAAGTATCTGGTAGCAGGTTGTTCTGAATGAGTGTTGACCGGAGCACTTCTCTTGGAGCCGACAGGAGACACAACTTGGCTAGCAGCAGCAGCTATATTATAGATCCAATCGCTGAAGGATTTCACCACTGGAACCTTGTCGTCCTTAGCATGCATTGCCCAATTGAGCTTGTGGTTGTTGAGCAACTTATCGACCAGCGTTTTTACCAGTAACGGGTTGTTCAAATGGGCCACCAAATTACATGCCTCCATTGTTGAGCAAATATTTCGTATGGTTAGAGCATATTCGATGATACTATCGAGCCTATCCTTTAGCGGTGGAATCTTGGTTGCCTTTTCAATCATGCTATCAAGAATGTGCTCTGGGCGACCAAAACACATTTCTAGAGTCTGGATGATTTCATTCACCATAGATGGGATGAGAAGTTTACTTTTCACCAGCTCCTTTGCTCGGCCCTTGAGGCACGACTGCAATCGCATTAGATTCTTACCATCAGTATAACCAGCGATCTCAGTACTATTTTTGTAGTTGCTAATAAATAGGGGCCAGTCTTCGGGATTACCATCGAAATTCGGTAACTCCTTAGGTATTACCTGTCTGGCTGCGATTTGTGAGGCAGTTGGCTGAAAGGAACTTTGATTACAAAAGGAATTCAGATTTTAGGACACATCACCTTGGGGTAGGATACTATATTTTTTCTCCAAATACTTCCGCTGCAATTCCTTTTCCTCTTCCAGCATCTACAACTGTAATTGTGCGTGAGCTGACAAAGAACCACGCGACGTACTTGCCCCACATTGACTATTTATATTTTGTCCACACTGTTCACCTGCAGCTGGTAGTATCTTGTCTTTTACCACTACTGGATTACCTGGAGCACCTTTGTTGAAGTATTCATGCACTGGAAAGGCTCTTAAAATATGGCTAGTTGGTGATGAGGCTGCCAGTGAACCTGCACTGAACTCCTCTGTAACATTAACAAGTGGCAGTGTATTCGTTCCTCTTGTCGAAGTTTGCGTGGGGACACTATTTTTTAACACAACGGGCTGATCCTTACCGCAGGAGCAATCCCAGCTCACGTCGGCCACATCACTATTAACTCCAACACACTCGAAATGGAACCACTTGTCGCACGAGTCGCACTGCACCATACGATCGGTGTCTTTTAATTCGCACTTGTTGCAATTAAAATCTGTTTGAGCCATTTTCTTTTTATTTATTATAGACTCGATTTTAATTTATTTTTGATGCACACTAGTTGTTATTTTATTTAAAAACTTTTAAATTGTTTTAAAGAATTGTTGGCTTCGAGAAGCAAGGTTAAATGAAACGCAACTTTTAAGAGCGACAAATAAAACAATCTTTATTTTATTTAGAACCACAACTTCCTTTATTGTAGAACACAATTTAAATTTTATTATTTTTAATTTTTATTCCATATTTGTACGCTTAAAAACAATTTGTGTTTCACTCGCCCGTTTCTCTTATTAAAAAAGCCCTGAATAATGGAAGAAATTCCTTTATAAAGCAAATGAAAATAATTTTAAAAACCGCTATTAAGCAATTGGGCAACGAGAAAGAGGAGCAAAGCAAGCATACATACATGTAAATATGTACAAATATATATTATTCATATTTGTGTGTATGTTTGCTTTGAGTGAAAACAAGAAATTATTAAGTAAACATGAAGTAAATAGAAACAGTAAAGATTTTTTAAAAGTATTAGGGTGGCGGCGGTAACATATGGAATGCCAACATTGCTATCCATATGTAATTTCGTGTGTATGTCAAGATCAGTGTTTAACATACGATTTATAATTTTATTGTTCAAACTTGCATATATACATATAACATAACCTCTTGTCGTTGAAAAGAAAATTTAAATACCTAAAACAGTGATATCGACTATTTAATTTTTTTAGCGTTATTTATTTAGAACCTCACGGTTTAACTTTAAGCACAAGACAGCCTTTTCTTATTAAAATTGCTATATATATATATATATATATATATATATATATATAGTATAAGAGTTCTGCACTTAGGTACTTGGCTAAGTTCGTCTAAAAGAACACGAGCTCAAAACTGCATGTTGTCAGGTACTTGGCGTAGTTAATATAAAGTGCATCTTACCAATGTATATATATTTGAAATTGTTAATAAATAATAAACATATAATAAAGCAATTAACGTACAACTCTTGCTAATTGCTCATGCATAACACAAGTGTTATTAATAGGTTGTAAAAGTAAAACACAATTTAATCAAATTTGTTCTAAGGGTGCTTGTTAAAGTTTGCGCTACCTAAAAGATTCACACACACGGTTATCTTAAACAAAAATAGAACGCTGGTTAAATACAACTCATAAAAAATCCACGAAGCCTTGTACAATTTTATTTGAATGTCATCATTATTAGTTTTTTCTTTTACGTATATATATATATATATATATATATATATATATATATATATATATATATATATATATATATATATATATATATATATATACAAATAATTAAAAATTAGTTTCAAATACTCTTCGCACTTAATAAATGTTGTCATGAATTTTGAAGTACACTTCCACATAAAAAAAATTAATAAGTCAGTAGTTTAGAGTTCAATTTAACTTTTACTATAGACTTTGGCGCTGAATTTAAATTTTAATATTTGCTCTTTAAAGATGCATTAAGCGGTAATCTCCAAACGCTAAATTTCAATATTTCTTTTTTTTTGGTATCAAAATATAAGAGGTTCAAAGGTTTGTTTTTTTTTCTTTTCGAAAGGCCCAAATACTGTTTCCTGTTTAGCCTGTATTACCTACAAAAGCTCAAAAAATATACTTTTTTTGTTTTTAGGAATCTAACTTTTATCGCCTTAATAGTTCGAATGGAAACTTTAAAACTGAAAGTTAGCATCACTGAATTCATCTGTTGTCATGAGATTTTACATATCAAATAGAGTGTGTGCTTTTATTAAAAATAACTTACACATGTTATAACACAACGGAAAATAACATTTGTTATGTTTCATGAGGTTTACACTATGTGTGTTGGAAAATCTTACAATGGAAATCTTACAATGTAAACACACCTTAAGCGATGATCATTGAAGTAACAGGTTTTTTTGTTGGCATAATTACAGGGTTCCGAACAGTTTCAGGCAAATAATATGCATTTTGAATTCGACCATTTACCCTAATAAGCCTATTATCAGCCAGGTATGGTGTTAGCTGATAGATACTATACGACTTTTGTAATACATTTCCCTTTATGAGGTACGATCTTTCGTCTCCCAAAACTTATATTTGAACTTGTCGACAAATCAATATCTCCCCGTCATTTATTTCAGCTGCTACCAATTCAGTTGTTATTAATTTATATCTTCTTACTTTAATATTAAAGCGCAAAATCCAGGCAGCACATCGTTTTAGCCTCGAAAAGTCTGAAAATCGCTCATACCTTAGCACCGGTTCCAACAACACATCGACACGCTCTTCTTCACTGTCCTCAATGACCGGTGAATGGCATGGCCAAAACTGTTCATCACGACTCAAAAATTCCGAACCCTTTATCCACCTTGAACTCGTATCATATGTGACAGTTAATTTAGCTTTCGTGGCCTCATCAGCTACATTTAAATCTGAAAATAACCATTTCCATTGTTTAGGATCCGTTGTTGTTAAAATTTCTGCTATCCGGCAGGCTACAAATTGTTTATATTCCCTTTCAGTAGTCGGAACAAAATATCGTACGATTAATTGTAAATTCATGACATGCCTTTATAGATGTTTTTAGGCGACAACCTAGGACGGCAGCCTGTAATTAAAGACGTGGGAAACTTCATTCTGGCAAATTCTGGCTATACCATTTGTTTTTCCTACATTTGGACCATAGGCGACCCACCCGAGCTTAGTGGAAGATGCTAACGGTAAACAAGGACCTGCATTGATAACTTGTTCGGCCAGACCAAGCACACAATTTTCCAAACCAAAAAGCATCGATGGTTTTCCTTTTCACAACCCTCAATTAGAAGACATTTTAGATGCTTGAAGTTTGTTCTATCAAAATTTTGTAAAGGCAGATTTAAGTCTCTTACAGTTTTTAGGTTTTTAATAATATATTTTTTATTGTGTCGTTTACTTGTAAAATTTCAAGGTTTACTTTCATAGAAGACTCTGTTTTGACCATATTGTTATACCATTGGAGAGTAATTAAAGATTTCTGTCCCTTTACACCCATAGATTTGGCGATGTTTTCCTCAAGTAGTGAAACTTAAGACCCCTCATCCTACCGTGCATAAATATTGACTGCTGCGCTGTGACCATGCAACACTACCGGTATAATTTTAAATAGCTGCGATACACGTTTACTATCGCGACATTGAAAAACTTATTCAGGTTGCTCATTTTTGTTTACAGAAGATATAACTGAAACGTCTTGATGAAGTATGGGGTTATGATAACGACTACATCCATTTATGGTACATACTTTCTTTTTTTTCCATTGTGTCAAACTATGGTCCTTACGTAGATTAGAAAAACATAAATTAAGGCGTTCAACTTGCTCCCACTTAATACTAGTTGTCAGTTCCTTAAACTTTTTACATTCTGTAATTTCATGACTGCCTTTACACTGGTATCAGTCTTTACGACTTTGGTGTTCATTATTACTGTGAAGCACTCTACGAGTTGTTGTTGATAATGATTGTTGACGGATGATAGTAACGACGGATTTCAAATATGCGACAATATTTTTGACACCGGTGGCTAAAGCTAAAATACTCTCAGGGTGACCTTTAGTTATGGCTGGATACGATTTAATCCGTTCCAATTGTGATCGTATTAACAGCTCTGAATGACCAAAGTTAAATTTTAATTCCACATTTATTTGGGGAATATTTTCCGGATAAATCATCATAGACATAACACAGTTTTTGGCTGCGCCATGTAACGATTTTTGGAGTGTCATTAAGTTTTGTCTATTGGTGTATCTGATTTCTGCACTTTTTCACTTCTTTTTCATACGGTGCCAAAAACAATGGCCAATCCTCCGGCTTTCCAACAAATTGTGGTAATTGGTATAATTTGGTTATAAACTCACTGTGTGACTTGTGTTTGGTGCGTCGATAGAATAAAAATTTCTTTCAGTTAATTGACGACGGTATATGCTGCTGCTTTTTTATTTGACGGCTGAAATGTTTGCAAAATATCTGTTGACGGCAGAATTTATTGTAAATTTGATGATGAAGACATTTGCCGCAAATTCGTTGACGACGGAATTTGTTGAAAAGTATCAGCTGGCTAAAGCTCTAAACACATAGACGACAGCAGGCAGCAGACAGCAAACTGTCAAAAATAAAATACATGTGTTTATATGAAAACGATTATTTTGACGACATCACAGCAGTACGACTACACGACAGCATCTGCTGCTGCTGCCAACTTAGGCTATTTTCTATTTTGACGGGCAGCAATAAACAAATATAGTATTGCCATTATACATATAAATTGGAAAAGTAAGAACAAAAACTTTTTTTAATATTAAACATAAAAGAATATTACAAAAATATAATAAGATAATAGATTTATGTGTTTTCATAGTTTTTCGTGATATTATAACATTTTGTTTTTCAAAAACATTAATTTTATTCATTATAAAATATATATGCGGCATCCTTGAAATTTTAATTGCTAAAATACACAGCTGTTCATTTTTAATTTCATAGTATTGTGTTTTTCGTTTGAGTTAATTTTTGTCATATTTTAATTTCATCTTTCGTTTTAAGATAATGGTAAAGTACCTATTTGTTTGATTTTCTGTTGTTATTTTTAGTACGTTTGCAAAATTTTGCAGAGGAATAGTATGGACACATTAGCAGATTATGTTGTTGCTGTCTTCAAAATAATTATGAAGCCGACTTCAAAGAAGCATTTGAAGTTGGCAGCATTTGAAGCCGTAAAGTTGTGAAGTCTGCTGTCGTCTATGTGTTTAGAGCTTAAGGCGTTTCTTGTAAAACCGTTGGTGGCGGCATTTGTTGAAAAGTATCGCTTAACAGCGGCAGTTGTCGCAATTTGTTGACGGCGGCATTCGATAATTATTTTCAGATGTTTGATAAATAGAATTTGATGACATTTAGTTATAACATGGAGCTAGATGTGGTCTAGATAACGGCGGCAATTGTTGTACGTTAACTGGTAAATTTTGTGTTGTGTTGGTGCTGAAAACCTGACGGCACATACTGACGTTGTAATACAGTTGGTGATATCTCTTCATTTGCTCTATTCTCCACATTTTGCTCTAGAAGACAGATTAGAGTTTTTTGCAATTTGAGAAAGTATACTGTTGATATCATTGTTGTTATGGCATGAATCTTGTCTTAGTCCACATTCAAACAGGCAAATTTTACTTTGACAAAGTTTTACTAACATTTTCTTTTAAACTTTGTTTTGTGTTCAGACACACAAAGTGTTCTTTTACAAATTTTGTTCCCTTCTGTGTGATCGTTCTTAATTTTGGACGTTTTGCATTTAATGCTTAAGCACAAAAATATATATGTGTACATATATACAACTGTATACAAACAACTTTGCGAGTACATTGAAGTCTGTACTGCTTATCATTCTTTCTTCCTCTCTCCCACATAAAATCAAAACTTTGCAAAGTAAACTTTCCTTGTGTAAATGGGGTGATAAGTCCTCTAGAAGAGATCTGTGCCGAGGGGTTCTGGTCGGTGGCGGCGGCTTACTGAAAAAAGGGCGGCGGCGGCTGTAAGCCGGCTGTTAAACATTGTTTTATCAACTAGCCCCGGCTCATACAAATAATCGGCTTGTATGAACCTCCAAAATTTATTTAAATAAGGAAACAGTAAGTCAAAGCTCATCGATCACAAATAAAGTTTTATTAGTTCATTAACTAAATCATAGTTATCATGAAAAAAAGAACTATGTTGCCAGTTAGAGAATTTAGATTTAACCTATTTGCTCCTTCAGCAGCTGCGCTCGTGGATAATATATATGGAGCAAACTATGCAATATTCATAAAAGTTAAAAAAATAACCTTAACTTCAATACAAAATGATTTTTTATTGATAAAAAGACTACGAGATTATTTTTTTTTAATTTTGATTTAAAATCGGCTTCGTGTGGAAACTAAGTCAAATATTAAAAATTCTCGTTTATCAAAATAAACTACTCGGATATGATTTGGATATTGAGTTTTAGCTAAATTAATTTCATATATTCGTTGTATCATGAAAGCACCCTAGGCGCCAAAATCGGTCGTAATATACTGCTCAATATATCAGATGCAACTTAAATAAAAAATAAGTGCCTGTTTACATTATGGGCATTGTATCAACTACAAAAGTTATGGTGCAGAAGTTTCTAGGCAAGAGGTGTAGAGAAGCTTAAGGAGTAGCAAAAGTAGCTCGAAATGAATATTCATGACTCATCAGTTTTTTGCTACTTAATATGTTTAGTTTATTGCTATTTTATTATTATTATTTTTTTTTTGTTCTTTAATTAGTGTTACCTACAAAGCATTTTTCTGCTACACTCAAAAATACATTTAGTTTATGGTAACACTTGTTACGTATAAATAAGTAGAAAGGAAAATTCTCTCACTTGCTACAAAAGAGTCATAATATAAACGGGTGACAATTTACAGGCATATCTAAACAAAAGCGGAAAACGGAACGTTTACTTCCGCATAGCTTTTACGCTGAAATGTTATACCTAAACAAAAGCGGCAAAGTTATGTCAAAACGATAAAAACAGTGTTATTAGAAAATAAATATAGTTTCTCTGATAATTTTAACATAAATAAAATTTCATTTTGTATTGTGCAAATAAAATTTTATATAAAAACAAAAATGAGTTATTTGAATTTATATTTATTTTAAATTTTTATAAAACGCCTCGTCAAATTTGATTTTCCAATTGCAAAAAGTTACCGTTGCGTTGCCGCCGCGTTATTTCGGTATGCTACATACAAAATGTACTAGCATGAGAACTTTTGACAGCAAGAAACGCTTTCCGCTTTTATTTAGGTATGGCTGTTACGGAGTTGCTCCAAATGAGAAAAAACAAAAAAAGTCAGCTACAATGCCCTTAATGTAAACTGGTTCTAAATATTCTTGAAAAAAAACGACTTCGAAACAGAGAGTCATCAAATAAAAGTTTAGAATGTAAAAGAGGATAAAAATAATTATTCAATCTTGTTTATTATAATTACTGGCAAAGCGAATAAATTAATATACTGGTAACATAGGTAAAAACAACATCATATAGCGAACATTTTTGATTTCTATTGTACATATGTGTTTACTTTTAATTATAGGAGGCATACATAAAGTTTTTCCATGTAAATTATAATCCAGTTATGAATCTGCTTATAAAAGAAACTAGTTCATAAAAAATTACCACAAATGGGCTTATATCTCGAAAACTAAGAGTTGTTCCTGGATGGGACCAATTGTAGATAAAAGTCACATGATTGGCCTAAGCTTATATTTGTTGAGCATATTTTCTTGAACAAAGTTTTAAAAAATATTAAGAAATATAATATACATACATACAATAGAAATAAAATACATACAAATTACAATTACATGTGATTTGTAATTGGACTTTTTCAATTAAAAATTACAGGTAATTGTAATTTATATTTTTCAATTACAAATTATAAGTAATTGTAATTGAAATCAGGGACTAAAGTCAATTACAATTATATGTAATTGGATAAGTGTTTCTATATTTATTAGCATATAACATTTTTTAGTAAAAATTACTTTTCTACAGTTGTACAAAAATGTATACCATCTTTTTAATAATAAGAAAATAAAAAATGGAGATATTGCAATGAATTCAATATTAAAACAAATATGGTAAAAAATATATATTTTCTTATTGTATCTTTCTTTTTCTGGGTTTAATTTTAAGACCTTCCCAGATTCAAATTCATAAAATATATATTTCATTTATAAGAAGTTTATAAAACGAAAAAGAATCCAAATAAATTCTTTTTTATTTATGAAAGCGACAGTTAGTGCTTAACACCAAAAGAAAAGCATTATTATTGAAATAATTTTTTTACGCGAAACAAAATAATAATAATAATGATATTAATATAAATTAAATATATATAAAACAAAAATAAAAATTCTCGAATATTGTTTTCTATTTTTTTTATTTAAAATTGGCTGTTTATTTTTTATTTATGTGTTATTTATTTATTTTTTTAATTATATATTATACATACATTATTTAAATTATTTATATTTATTGTAAAAATTATTGTATTCAAAAATTATATAAACAAATTATTGTATTAACAAAATTCAAAAAAGATATTTTTTTTTTAATTTAAAAATTCAAAATGCCTTTTCATATCTTGGGAACTTAACGTCCTTGCAACAAATTGAATCTTATTTGTAAGGCAAGTGCAGCTGTTAAATAATTATAACGAGTCCTCAAGGAACTAGTTTTGGTTGTATCGGCTCTTAAGCGGAAAGCGCTAAAAAAGAAAAAAATTGTGCAAGTAAAACTTTTTTTTAAAGGTTTTGTGTTCAGAAAGTAGAACATATTAATTTAGGAAAAAAATCTATAAAATTTTGTATTCTTTTTACTTCTGAAAATGTCTGCTTGCAAGTTTATTGCAAACTTCGACAAAATTGGAAAAATTAACTTACTATCCATTATAGAAATATTTGACATTGTGTGCCAAAACTCTTCCACTAAAATTCTTAACATATTTATTAAATTCATGTGGCGGAGTTCCCTAAATTCATCACCTAAATTTTGTATCTCACTATCTTCACTAGAGAAAAACTAAATAAACCAATCGTTCAGACATAGTTTCGAAAATGTTGCTATTGAAAATCAGCAAGATCAGTCCATGTCCTTCGAGGCAGCAAAACACCACACCTGCCTCTAATTTTTCCATATCATTTGGAACAAAGAAGTTACTCCAAAAAAAAAACTACAACAAATATATGCAGCGTTAGACAATTAGAAAAATGAGAAAAAATTATCAAATGAAAAAATTGGTGCTCGCCCATATTTTCCCAGTTATGGGCTTTTGAACTTTTTATAGAAAAAGAAAAGTACGATTGCGCACCACATTCTTTAAAATATCAATTAGGGATACCAATTAAAAGCTTTTGAAAAGATCTTTTAGAAAATACTACATTTTTTTAATGTTCAACCCATTAAGAGCCGGTGACATTTTTATGTAAAAAAAAAATAATTTTTTATTTTCCTGTCACCTCAATATTTGTTTTTTTTTATTGGAGTTCTTCACCACACTATAATTACATACATGGTGAATAAATATTTAATATTCTTTTTAAATCCATTATTGTAATAAAAAGGTTTTAATACTACTTTTTTCTACGTAAAAAATATTTTCTAATATTTTTTAATACTTTGTTCAAGAAAATATGCTCAACAAATATAAGCTATATGCTTATTTAAGCAGCATCTGCTGATCCACTATGATGGTGGTCATCTAGACTGGTTTGAGACCTGGTTCTTGGCCTATTCGACATTCTGGTTCGATTTAAAGGACTTTCCCAGACCCACTCGCAGTTAACAAAGAAAAACAATGTTACGGTTTTAAATTAAAAACGAAACTTTAGCTAAGATATTTTATTAAATTAAATTTAAAGTGTTAAACACAATAATGGCGTAGTAAAGGTGTGTTAACATTATGTGTACAAGTCATATGGAATGTCAGATTTTCCGTATGTAAATCAACACACGTATATAAATGTTATGAAACATAACATATGTTATTTTCCTATGAGTTTTAACATGTGTTAGATTTTTATTTAGAGCACGCTCTATTTGATATGTAGAACCTTATGACAATAATGTGTTCAGTGATGCTAACTTTTATTTTTAAAAGTTCCACTCGAAAAAAGACGAAAAAAGCAAGAGTTTAAAAATTTTTTTTTTAATTTTGATGTTATAAGGTCTGTTCAGTAACTTTACTAGCAAAAACTAGCAACGAGAGAGTAAAACAGAAATTTTCAAAATTATTCTCCCAAATGTAAAGAGGTAAATGAACGCTTTACGAGCAAAAATTAGCAATGAAAATTGTTGTGGCTTCGGGAATGATATGTAAGATTTAAAAACTGTACGGTATGATCATTAAAAATCCCTTTTTTAAAGAAAATGTACTAGAGTAGCAAAATGTATTAGACAAAGATCACCAAACTGATAACCACAAAAAAAAAAAAAAAATTGAAAATAATACTCCAAGTAACTAAATAGCAAAAGTATTTACGTTAAATGTTCTACTTTTTTTTAATTTTTAAGTAATTTTCAAACGCATCATGAATATAACTTTTTTTCTGCTCAAGCTCTAAAAACATTCATATTGTGATTTAGATGTAAAAATATTTATGCATATTAAGACAATAATAACTTCATACATTTATGTATATAACTTATTGATAATTATACAAAATTAAATTTAATACTCTTTTTAAAATTGTACCGAAAAAAGTACATTGCATTGAATGTTTCATCACTGGCTTGTTTACTTTTAATTCTAAAGACAGTACAAACACCTGCAAAGCTCAAAGCAAGGCGAATCGAATACCAGGTGGCAGCGTAGGCGAATTCAGCATTTTTTGTTGGTATACACCACTGTTAAACTCCATATATAAAAAATATGTGTATATTTCAAAACATAAACACTTAACACCATTTTGTAGCCATTGACTTGACTTTTAAGACCATGTTTAATTCCTAAAAGTCAGATGAAAGTTAAAGAAATACCAAGCATTAGAATAATTTTCAGGTGCGTTGCAAGCAACTTTGGGACTAGAACTTCAGCTCGGATACTGCTCTGCTATGATCATGTCAATTTTATATATTGATCATTCGGCCCGGCCATTTTTAAAAAGCTAAGTTATTTCCAAAATATTTCGATTCTGTGCATTGCAAATAAAAATTTTATAGGAGTATCTTGCGTCTTTGGTTATATAGCAACGCTTTTATATTTTAACTAAACTTTAAAAACCTAATGAAACTTTCTATTTTATTTGCCGCCATGCAAATTTTAATTTTTGACTAATTTTTAGGAATTTGAAAAATGTCCATATGGGGAAATACGTAATCTCACATTTTTTTAATTCTATTATTTAAAACCTATAGAAATTCTGAATACAACCTATACACTTCAGAATTCTACAATGCATTGGCTTTCGCCCACTGTAGCCCGCTAAGCGACACCTCTTCATTTTTGACCCATTTTTAGGAATTTGAAAAATTTCCCCATATGGGTAAATGCGTATTTTGACATTTTTCTTAATTCTATTGTTATAAACGTATACAAATTCTGAATATAACCTATATACTTCTGAAATCCACAATGCTTTGACCTTTGCCCCCCGTAGTCCGCTAAGACGCACCTTTTCATTTTTGACCCTTTTTTAGGAATTTAAAGAATGTCCATATGGGGAAATGCGTAATTTCACATTTTTCTTTGTTCTGATTTTAGAAATTTTTATATTTTTATTTATTATGTTTTGCTATAAATAAATAATACTAAGTTTTTAATAAATTTATGCACTTTTTATATAATTAATTTTCACAAAGAAATGTTAAAATAATTCAATTCTGTTAACACTTTTTGAGTGAGAGGTATGTAAACAATAACAGGATTGTCAAAACGAAACTATCTGACGAAGCTATCTTTACACCTTTCAGCTATTGACAACTAATTAGAAACGCTGTATATACTTTAGTGTATAGTTTGGAATATAAGTATTTTATGTTATGTGTTGTTATGTCTTCTACCAAGTAATTTTATCCTTTTTATTACTATAATTTTATCATTAAATACTTTTATTTTGTTTACTTAACGTTTTAAGCACCTTTAAAATTTTGCTAACTTGGTGCACTTACTTAGTAGAGTTCAAAGTGCGACACATAATTAGAAACGGTTAACAATTATTCAATATTTTTGGACAAAGATCGGTAAGTACATTCTTTTATTTAACAAACTAAAATAAAATTAAGGCCATTCCCTTTAAGAATTATAATGGGAAAATATAAAAACTGCACTTCTGAAGAACGGAGCTCCATCTTTGAACTGCGTTAAGCTGGAAAATCATAAAGGGAAATATCAGAGCAGCTCCAGTGTTCGAAAAAGATGGTTCTTAGCTTTCTACAGAGTTAGAAAAATATAACATCATAGCTAACATAAAAGGCCTTGCAAAACATCAGAATATACCGACCGCATAATAAGTGGATTCTTCAAAGCAGATTCGAAACGTCGTCCGCTGATATCCAGCGTGATGTTTGTGAAAAACTCAATATCACGATATTCAAGAAAAAAATGTCACGATGCTTGATTGAAGTCGGGCTACATGGCAGAGCAGCACGTAAGAACCCACTTTTCATTAAAACTCAAAGAAAACGTCGTGTAGAATTCGCCAAGTCTCATTGGAATTGGACAGTAAGTTAGTGGAAATATGTGCTTTGGAGCGATGAAACAAAGATAAACTGCCTTGATCCTGATGGTCGGAGACTTGTTAGACGACCGGTTAACCAAATATTTAAAGCATGGTAGAGGATCCACCAAATTGATGGAATTTCGAAAAAAGAAATATATGTGGACATATTAAACAAAGTGATGTTGCCTTGGGCTGAGGAGAATTTAACAGTTATTTGGAAATTTCATCAAAATATTAAAAACAAGTAAGAATTAAATTTTTCAAATGTTACGTTAAAGTTTTTTATTAGGTGTCGCAGTCACATTTTGAAGAATATAAAGAATTTGCAAAAAATATTTAGAAATGAAGGAATTTTTCAGTGTTTTTGGTTTCTTTGTTTATGATTTATAAATGTATACAGTAAAAAATTTAAAATAAATGAACAGAAAAAAAAATAATAGAGCGTTTCACTGATTTTAAAGTGTTTCTTATTAGTTGTCAATAGCCATACAAATACAACCATACAAATTTATAAATAAGAGGTTAAAACTCGTCAGCATTGTTGTCAGTTTTTATAGTCTTCTATATAAATGACCTGTCATAAATATCAACAATGTATACAAATTTGTATTATTGGTTTTAAAACATATTGTTAACAATACAAATAATTTACTAATAAAGTTCGGGCATTTGATTTTCATCATAAAACATAAAAGTTTGATCTTTTATAACAATCTAAAAAAAGAGTTTTCAAAAAAATAATAAAGTTCATTTTTAAAAGCTACATTAGTTTTATACAACATAAATAAAAACATTAAAAAAAAGTTGATTTAAAAAAGGTTTAATAATAAAAACGTTGGTTTGAAAACAGATATCGATTGTGGGATCAAAACTTTCATCCCAATCATTATTTTCACTTTCACTTTGGTTTTTTAATCCTTGATGGTGTACATTGCTAACATTGTTAACATATCTTTTGTAGGAATGAAAGAATTGAGTATTGCATTTAATTTTCCAATTTAGCTTTAATATACTTTGTTACAGAACAAGTTCTTTAGAAACTAAAATTACTTGTGAGATGAAAGTTGTTAGTTTCAGCAGCATCTTTGTACTCTCAAATTGAGTCCCTGAGAAAGTTTTCTTTACCAAAAGCAAGCACGCTAAGGAAGTCAAACGACTTTGTTTAATATGGCAATATATATATATACATTGGCAATTGCATAGTTTTATATGAGAAACCTTAGCAACGAAACTTCGACATGAAAGATCCCTTCATTAAGGAGGTTTGAAGAAAATATTTGAGCCCAGAAATGGTGCCGGTCAAATTGTGCAAAGGTGGCCTTATCTTGCTCAAAGCAAAAAAAAAAAAAAAACAAAACCAAATCAAATGTATGAGCAGCCTTTATTACATTTCTCCACCCAGTATATTTTTTAAACACACTAACCACGTAGCTACTCTCCTTAGGGGGCTCCATACAAGGAGAAATTTTTACAATACTTACTCCCAGAGCTCAAACTGCCTCTAGGGAGTACCTATCAAGGTCAGATGTATGAGTGACCTCTAATACTCTTTTAATACGAAGATTTTCACTAAACATACTTATAGTCTCTCTGCAACCATTAAGTTCGTCTCAGACAAAAAAAGAATTTTTTGATTAATTTTTTTAAGAAACCCGCTTGTTTCGCTTTTATGGTGCCTCCCATGGGTGTAAAATGTGACACCAACCCACAGTTCTTGCCTCCTGCAGAAAATCAGTTTTTTCCTTTCGTGTAGGCTGGAAATGATGAGAGCAAATTAAAAAAAAATATTATGCAGGTTGGGATTAAATTAATCATAATAAATCAGTCATCAGGCTATATTTTGGGTCAATAACACTTTTAATCTTAACTTTCACAAAGCAGAAAATAAACTCTTCTTTACACTTTAATGAAACACAACACAAGGAGTGATGTGAGAAAATATTGTATTGAGAAGTTTCTATAAATATTTGCAAGTAATTGATCCATTTATCGAGTAAAGGTTGAATATTTGCTAAAAAGTAACAAACATTATTAAACATTGTTCGATTTATTTTAGAATATAATTAACAATTCTCACAAACAGCATCCGCTTTAGAGAAAAACAATCTGCTGGTAAGGACGTTCTAATTTAAAAGCAATATTTTTGGGCAAGCCGCTAAGAGGATACACTGTTTTATTTTAACCTAGCAAACAACCGCACGTAGAGTCGTGACCAAGAATAGATTTCAAAATAAAATTTAAAGGATCAGGCTTATAAATGGTTTAAATTTTACTTAGTTTTTGAAAAGCGATTTGCTTATAGTTTACACAACTTCCGTTCCACAATTTGTATACATACAAGTCTCAGCAATAAATAAACACGTTAGCCAAATTATAGGAGAATTAAATCGATAATTGCATCAAAAATAGGAAATAACTCGCTTTTTGATTATTAGAACTATCACTAATCACAGCTGAAAATGCGAAAAAATGAGTCAAGAAAATTAAAATTTGTAGGCCTTCCATATTTTTTGCCTTTAGCGTTACATAACGTGTTGGAAGCAACATTAAGAAATCCTTGTAAGTCACTGTAAGGCCACTTAAGGTTTTAGCGTTTTTTATTGTCAAAAGTTCTCATGCTCGTACATTTTTATTTAGCGTACCGAAATAACGCAGCGGCAACGTAACGGCAACTGTTTGCAATTAGAGAATAAAATTTTGACAAGGCGTTTAATAATAATTTAAAATAAATATAAGTGAAAATAACTCACAACACAAATTGATTTGTTATTCATGTAAAAATTATCAGAGAAGTAATATTTATTTTTTTAACATTTTGACAAAGCGTTGGCGATTCTGTTTAGGTGTGGTATTTCAGCGTTAAAGCTATGCGGAAGAAAAACTTTCGCTTTCCGCTTTTGTTTAGGTATGTCTGTTATAAAAATTAAAGCGTTTTTATTAGTTTTTTATTTGCAAAATACTTTAAAGAAGCAGCCTACGATTGAAGTTTACAATATACAAACGAATCTTTTATTATATCTTTGTTGACTGACTTTCATTTTTAACATTTTACATTTTAATAAAACATAATTTACAAATCTGTTTAAAATTCTTTAAACTGTTAACTGTTTACCAATTTAACTAAAATCTTATTTACCTTTTTGATCTTTCATTAAAACAATTTAATGAAAAATATTTCCAAGAAAACTAAACAAAAAAGTTATAGTCGTTTGAAATTAAAAGCTTCTCACGTTTTTGTTCAGTAGCAGTTTTTTTAATTAAATTCAAACAAAATGAAAATAATTATTTCACATGAATTTGGCACAAATTTTGCTTTTGTTTGTTTTTATTTTTTTTCTGCTTCAAAATATTCTTATAAACTTTTATGCTCGTTTTGATTTAAGTTCTAAAAATAATATATTCTTTAAATAATTTGCATATAAATTTTATAGGTTTAAATGTTTACTAAATCCTGTTTAATTCTCGTAATTTTTTTGTTCTCTGTACGTATGCTTTTTCCTTAATTTATATTTATTTTTAAATCTGTTTCTTTCTTTTTCAAGGCGTCTTGACTGTTGCTCGTTTTTTTGAAAACTGAATTCAGCGCGAAATCGCTTGTTATTGTCTTTCTTTATTCTTCTTTATTTTATAAAAAAAATCTACAAAAACAACAATAACTAAGATACCATTGAAACATGCAAATTTTACTTTGCAAAGCTTTGATTTTATGTAGAAAGAGAGAGCGGGAAAAAGCATTATGGGCAGTACAGACTTTGATATACTCGCAAAGTTGCTTTCTTTTTCTTCCATTGCTTATACACAGTTGTATCTATATTATTGTGTTTATAGCACCCAAGGTAAATTTATTTTACTAGGTAGTGTCGTACGCCCAGCTGGTTTGTAGTTGGACATGTCAAAAGTTTTATATATTTTACAACTTTTGTTTATGAATTTCAAAAAAAACAAGAAGAAAAAAAAAACAAGCATATGCAGAACAGAGAGCGTTTGTTTTAGCAATTATCTTTTATTTTCTCTTTCTATTTTAACAAATTTGACTCACAAAGCAACAAAAAATTCCATGTTGTTTTTACAAATGTTGTTTTTGTTGTAGAGCCGCTATTACCTAGTAAAATAAATTTACCTTGAAGCACCAAATAAAGGCGAATTGATAACCAGGTGGTATCATCAGCATCAAGGCAAATTGAATACTAGGTAACCGCATCAGGACAAAAACAAAAACAAAAACGCTTGTATTTTGTTTGTGTAAGTTTACGTGTACGTATCAGTAAACAATGAATGAATGATATAAAAAAACAGAGAAGAAAATGAAATTTACTGAACAAATTCTACTTCATTTTATTTTTCCTCTGGTGTGTTTGCAAACCACTCAAATACTTCTTCAACTATTTTTTATAAATGTACATACATACACACATACATATATTTTGATGAAAAACAAAATAAACAATTTTTTTTATGTTTCTCAAAAAAAAAACATTTTCTTTTCAATAAATGTTTTTTTTTTGTTTGCAATTGGGCACACACACTCTTGTTACTAATCACACAATGGTTTATTTGCACATTCACTATTTAAAGAAATTAATTATTTAAAAACTTTTATCCGATTTTAAAATTGAGCATTTTTTCAAGTTTTTAAATGGCGCGTCAACAAAATGTAAACAATTTTTTACTTTGGGTAGGAAAAATTTGTAAAGCGAATTCGATCACCTGGGCTATCAATTTTACCTAGTATTCAATTTGCCTTGACTGTTCGAAATAACGTCAAAGTTTTTTTTTTCAATTCTGTTTATTTTTCGTTTCTTATGTTTTTTATTTGTTATGTATGAACATACACTCTAGTTCAAATGATTAGACCCCCCTTTTTGTTTTAAAAGGACATATCTTCCTCTAAAAAGCTAAATTTTACTGCCATCGGAAATGGAATTTTTTAAGATTCCAAAAATAACAACGAAAAGATCAGAGTTTAAGACTAAAGTTTTAAGTTTATTTTTTATTTTTACATTTATTTTCACTTAATTTAGTTTAATAACTATGAATATTAGTAGAAAATAAACTACCTTCTACAGAACATTAGTGAAAAATGGGCAAGAAGAGTATCTTAACTAGTTAATGGCCTCTCAAGCCATTACAAAAGAAATTGGGCTATATTATTAACTGTTGTCGGAAACTTAAAAAAATATTAAAAACAATGGGAAGAAATGCAAGGTGTTTCTATGTAAAAAAATTTACTTGTATTTTTGAGTTGTTATAACCATTTGATCCTCAGTGTATGTATGTTTATGTATATAAATACAAAAGATAAAAAAAATTTTAATATTTTTTGGCAAAAATATAATTTCTTGTTCCATGATTACGTTTATTCCACAACTTTTTGTTTCTTTACTGAAACGCTATTTATTATTGAAAAAGAAAAAACTTTTTTTTTACCTATATGTAATTTAAAGCTTCTTCTTGTAGTTTTTGGGACATACGTCATCGATTTATGTATTTTAGTTGTGTCTTTTCGTTTAGGTGCCTCTATTTTTATAATTGTTTGTTAATTTAACTGTTTGGAAAGCTATTTCTCTTAAAATTAAGTTTTATTCTTTTTGTGTTTTTGGTGCAAACAATCTCGTTAGTTATGCTAAACATTTTAATTTAATTTTGTAAGTTGTTGGTTTTTGTTACTAATATATTTTGATTTTATTCCTTATTCTTACAACAGGAGTGTGTAAATACGGATGTTACTTTTTGCTTTCTTTTTTTATTGTAAAATTAATTATATTGTGAAAAGAATTTAATTGCTCTAAAGTATTATTTTTCGTCCGTTGCTAAATCAGCCATAACAAGTTCAATATCATATTTCCTATAACTTTTCAGAGTAAAGTTAGCGCATTTACCAATTTTTTGTAATTATGTGACGATTTTGAATTAATGTTATCTGGCAACTACGAAATTTTAGTGTTTTAGGTTTAAATAAAATGTTTATAAAACATTTAACGAATTGTTTTGCTTTTGCGGTAATGACAACTGTTGGGATACGATGTTATTATTTGTTTTTGTGGGCTAAAACTGTATGTTTCGATAAGAGGGCTCTCATATTTTACTTATGTTGTTATTACTACAACAATTTATGCAATGAGATACTATTAGTTTTAAGTTTAATTAAATGGATATTGTAGAAATTACAAATGGATGACGAACTTAGTTATACCCTTGTTCCACTTTTTGTGATAAAGTGTGTAATAAACAAAAGTTTGCTTATCAAAAGCATGGTTCGGAAATATTTGCAAAGTACCTTTTAAAAACTGTTAGTATATTTTCATTACACATATGAGCAATGAATTCTTCTTCTTTTTTGTATAGTAGAGCATTAATTTAGTATAGCATTTTTATGAAAAATGTATTGTGAAAAAGGTATACAATGTTTAACATTCTCTTTTTTAGTTTTGTGTGAGCTGAAGCGTTATTTGGCTTTATTTCTCAGATATCAAGTTTTACACCTATGCATCTACAAAAGGCTTTAGGCTTATTTGTTTTATGCCAACCTTTTTTAAAGTTTAAAGTGCTAAATTTATTTTTCATAAAAAACCTACTTTTTCTTAATTGTAACTGGCAATAAAACAGTTTCATTAAAATTTTATTATCATTAGTAAGAATAACAAAATTAAAATTAGATTACAGCAACGCTAACTTTCTGTTTGAAAGCTTCTACTTAAAATATTAAGACGATAAAAGCTAGATTTCTAATAAGAAAACACTTATTTTTTGAATTTTTGTATGTGATGTATCAATATATCGTAGGCTAAACAGTAATATTTGGGCATTTCCGTGAATATTTCAACCACGATAGAAAAAACAGAAACCCTTCAACGTTTTTTATGATGATAGAAAAGAAATACATTTTTTTCTAATGAAAGTGCTTTTCAAAATTCATGACCACATTAATTTGGGGCGAAGAATATTTAAAAATAATTTTTAAATATCTATACATATAATAAAACAGTAACGGGGTCATTTCTGCACATGAAATATTTTTGGAAAATTTTGATGTTGGTGTAGATAGTAATCGATATGGAATACAAAAAACTTATTTTTTGAATTTTTGTCTGTCTGCCTCTCTGTGTTCGTGTCTCGTAAAAAGTGCTGAATGGATTTTAATGTTTTGTGTGGTAGTCACTTAGAACCTTGGTTCAAATATGGGATGATTTTTTTCATAAAAATATGCCATTTCGTAGATAAACTAGAAATACAAATGTGAAAGCACCCAATTCTGCCAGTACTAGAACAGTTTTCAGTACATTTTATTTTTGTAGATAGAAAGTTTTTAACACTGGTCACAGATCTTCAAAATATGTAATTGTTTAAAAACATAGTTTTCTAAGTTTTAATTTAAGAAATTTAAAAATGATTAGCAGACGAAATCGTGGGCGCTGCTAATTTTTATATATACACACACATATATATATATATATATATATATATATATATATATATATATATATATATATATATATATATATATATATATGTATATATATATATATGTATATATATATATATGTATATATTAATAACTTCTTATGAATTTTTAATTTTAATTTAGGAGTTTGTATTTCTCCAAAGTTCACACACGTGAGTGTGAATCTTACAGGTAGCAAAAACTTAAAAAAGCACCCTAAAAACGAATTTTTTTCCAAAATTTTTTTCTTCAGTGGAATTTTTTTTCAATGTGTTTCTTTTTTACAACTTATCAGTAGCACTTGCATACTTTAATATATATTATGCCTGAACAAAGAGCAAGAATTGTATGTTAATTGTTTTATTATGGCAATTAACAATTTCAAATGTGTGTTCTTTTAAACGAACTTAACCAAGTACCTAAGTGCAGAGCTCTAATATATATTAAATTAATTTTAACCAGTGAAGTTCCTAATAGTTATCGCAAAAAAAATTTGGATAGTTGATATCACTGTTTTAAGTATTTAATGGCGTTTTCTTTTCTGACAAAAATGTTTCATATGTTCAACACTTTTCACACCTTTGTGTTCTTTTCTAAAAAAATTCGAGAGTGTAAATTAAAGTATGTTCTTTTGAAAATATGTCTCACGAAATAGTGTAAAATAAGTTGCATATCTTGTTCTCAATTTTATGTTAGGGTAAGTATGCTACAATTTTTTTAGTAGTTATTACTGTAAAAAAGTGATGTTTGCTTTTGTTTCTAAACGCAGTATTATTTTGCTTTATGTTTAAACGCGAATTAAATCTTACTGATATGTAAAGGTAGTTAAAAAATTCAATAACATTTTTTGTTCTGTTGTGGCTATAAAATGTATAGCAATGTTTCATGGCTTGGCAACATGCAAAGCATTCTATGTGATTGTTGTGTAACATTTATTTTCAGAAAAGAAAACGGCATAAGTTTTCTGTTCAACAACAAGAAGTTGTGTCATATATACGTAACATATGCAAGTTTGAACATGAAATTTATAAACCGCATGTTACACTGATTTTGACATACAAACGAAATTACATACATATGGATAGCAATTTAGACATTCCATATAACTTGTACATGTAGTCTAAACAAACCTTAAACGACTCTAGCGTTTGCGCTGTTGGTAAAAAGCTTTTACCCTCCAGATTTTTCTTTTAAGGTGTATTATTTTAATAGCTTTTTTATATTAATTGCTTAGTTGACTGTTGATTCGTGGGAGCCATTGTATATCGTATTTTTATAAACAATTTTGCTTTCTTGAACATTTTATTTTAAGCTTTTAATTATGTATATGTACGATTTTAAAAATTGTATTAATTTATTGTTGTTTACATATGGAAACATGCTAATATATTATGGCCAAATAAAGCTACGCAACGAAAAATAAATACTTAGCAACGGATTTATTCCATTTTTTAACTTTCACTTAACATTTTGTGCCAAATTCGTTAAACATGTGTTTAGACAGTACACACAAATTTACAATTTCGTATCCGCTTTCAAACTGTTTAATAAAATTTTCTACGAATACTTAGAAAATTCTTTAAAAATTCTGAAGAGATTTTCACCATTTCTTTGCAACGGCTGGCATAATAATAGATGATGTGCGGATTTCATGTTTCATATCTAGCAGTTAGAAAGGACAAAAGTTAAAACAATCCTTAAATCGCAATCCGACGAGTGCACAAATGGCTGGTCAAAAACAGTGATAAATTCTGTTAAATCTTTTCTCGAAAAGTATCACATTATTTTTAGATAAATCTGACATCAGACGTGTTAGCACTGGATTGTTTCGTAAAAACTTATGCGGGAGTTCAGAAAAATGCACAACATATATGCAAATCATGTTTTTAAATGTAAAACAACACAGCTCAAAGAATCAGATATCAATGATGTGTATTGTCGATGCATGTTGCCGAACACATAAATGTTATTTTTTTAGCTATTTTTTAATATTTGGCAGACCTGGGGGCTTCAATTACATTTCAATTACAATTACACATAATGTGTAATTGAATATTTTCAATTACAAATTACAAAGTTCTAAAATATTGTTAAATGGTAAGTTTAAAATTATCGCCAAAGATATTTGTAAATATAAATATTTTTAAAATGTTTGATTCGCCTCTCAGTGGCAAGACGTTCGTTATGGAATGTCAAGTTCAAGACACTATATGGAAAACAAGAAATATTTATGAAAAAAGAAGATGTGGGCTAATTTTAATTATTCGAATCACCACAGGTGGAAAAAGGGTACATCAAGTTTGTCTTTTCATTTAAAATTTCTACCTCATCCATTTCCGACCCCATAAAGCAGAAATATTCGGAGTTCTTATGCAAAGCGAAGTCAATTGAGCGATCTTCTACTGCCCGTCCGTATTTGGGTTGAAATTAACTTTACCAAGACACTATGTCAGTAGTGATCGCAAAATTTTTAAAGCATCGAAAAGTCTGATACATTCCCACTCTGCTAGGAAGTAACTAAGATAATTTCTTTCTACACATACCTGTTTTGTTTCAATAATGGCTGCCGTTCGACACGATCAAAACAAAGCTTATAAATCTTTTTTTATGGAAAATTTTTTATTGTTGTCACTTAACATAAATTTTAAAAGTTTTTGATGGAAAAAACAAACAAAACGCTTTTTAGAAATTATAAAAACAATATTGGTTAATACGGAACGAAAATTAAATTAAAAAGTAGTGTAAAGTAGTAGTTGTAATATTCACGAACAACCTCGTTAGCTGAGTAATATGAATGAATACCACTGCACTAGATAAGTAAGAGAAAATTTAAGTACGCCATTTGATCAGACATAGTTTGGAAAATTTTGCTATTGAAAATCAGTAAGATCGGCCCATGTCCTTCAAGACATTGGGCAAAACACTACGCCTCTAATTTTTCCATATCATTTTGAAGTTACTCCAGTTGATACAGAAAAAAAACTATATTTAGATAAAGAGAATTAAGAAATAAAAAAAATATCAGGTACAAAAATTTTAAAATGCTTAAGAGCTGATAACATTTTTATGTAAAATTGTATGTATATAGTACTTAATTCTATTTTTACTTTTTAATACTCTGTCAATCCAATATTTGTTTTTCTGATTAGAGTTACTTCACTAAAGTAGATTTTTTTGGAGAAGGGTATATAAGATTCGGCATAGTCGAATATAGCACTCTTACACTGCTCAGCAGCAAAAACGTCCTTTAAATAAGACTATTTGGACTATATGGTTTTTGATGTGCTGAACTCAAAATCTGTTTTCGTTGGGCGGGGCAAAATTTTAAAATTAACTGCCTGGCCCACGATATCGACTGCTATCGTTCGCATGGATTTTCAACGACAAACAGCTGATTTGCGCCCCACTTAAAGTTTTCAAAACGACAAGTCGATCGATAACAAATGCGTACAAAAACGTAATCATTTTCATACAATTTTGCGCCCCAATATGAAATGTCATGCGATCATAAATGTCAAAATCAATCACTTGTGTTGTGGTTGTCGTTAGACATAAAAGGAAAAAAAATTTAACGAAACAAACCAAAAAAATAGTTTATTGTTTATGTTAAAAATTTTATAATGGAAAATAAATGGTAAATATATAATTAGTAATATGTTATACAATTTAAACCCACAAAATTTATTTGTTTAGCATAAAAAAATCAAGTTTGAAGCAGCTGCAGGTTCTTGTAGAATATATGGAAGCAAATCCAGAGTTCTCAAGAGGATCTGCTGTTTATGGAAACAACAAACTCTTAATGGAAGAGCAGTGGGTAAAGCTCACTAAGAAACTAAATTCGCATGGGCCACCAATGCGTAGCGTTGTTGAGTGGAAAAAGGTAAGGAACTGTGTAAATTAGCTGCGCCCAATTGTTCGTAAAACACAGCCAAAAATATCTATAACAATTTTTAAAAAAATATAAATCTTTCAATTTTTTATAAGATAAATTTGGGTGCAACTTTACAAAACTTGTGTATTATTACTCTGAAATGTAGGACTATATCTGATTGAACAACACCATTAATATTTGTGTTATTTCAGACTTGGACTGATTTAAAATCGCGAACAAAAAAAAAAAATTGCTGAAAATAAGAAAAGTTTGTATGAAACTGGTGGTGGTGTCTACCGAATGAACTCACTTTCGGAATTGGAAAAAATTGTGGATCGGACTTTGTTTTTATCCAAAGCTGCAGCACCTAGCGGCAAGGTATTTGGTTTAGATATAGCAAGTCCGAATAAAGCAGATTCCATCCAAAGTTGCTTCTCACTGTTAGTGGATACACCACCCAGTTGTAGCAAATCAGTAGCCGTTGTCTCACCTTCTAGTCAACAGCAGCCTACTCAGCAATCAGCTGTCCTTTCCCCTTCTTTGCAGTATAAGACACAACAAAAACGACACCACGAAGAAGAAGAAACTGATTTGCCCAGCTGCTCGTCCGCAAAAAAAAAAATTTGTTGGCCAAGAGCAAATCGGCCTCATTCGCCGACAATTAAGGGTTGGAGAACAGTCAGTTGCTGTAGCAAAACAACATTCAGATGCTGCAGTTACGCTCGCTGAACCCACAAAAGCTCTTGCGGATGCGGCCAAAAGAATAGCCGATGCTGTAGAAATTCAAGCTGCAACTGCTAAAACAAACGCCGAAATCCAAGCCAAAATTTTGTCGTCCCTGAACACAATAACAATTTTGCTGGCGGAAAAAAATAAATAAGATTTGTAAACAATGATTTAAATTAACAATTTAAACAGCATTATGGGACAAATTTAGAAATATGCAGACTTGAAGGTATAGGTTAAATTTCCCTAATATAGGATAGTAAAACCTTATACTCGGTTTGACAAGCTTAGCAGGCAATTTTTTTCCAAGCATATAAAACCCCTAAGCTTGTCAAACCGAGTATAAGGTTTTACTACCCTATAATAGGGAAATTTAACCTGTATTGTCAAGTCTGTATATTTTTAAATTTGTCCCATAATGCTATTTATATTTTTAATTTAAGTCACTGTTTACAAATTTTCTTTATTTTTATTACTCTTTGTTAATATCGTCAAATTTTGTATTTTTATCACTATTCTACTGTGCAATGAATATTATTTTGTTTGTTTACTTACTAGTTTTTTTTAAATATGCAAAAGAATAAAAGCATAATTTTTGTTACTTTTTTTAAATAATATATATATAAATAATAAATATATAATAAATAATATATATAATATATATATAATAATATCATCAACTGACAATAAGTAAATTGATTACGTTAAAAACGTAATTCCTGGCGACCGACAAGTCGAAAGATAGTGGGGCCCGTATGAGAACGATAACGAGTGACTTGTTGTCGCTCGCTTTAGTTGTCAATCGACATCGTGGGCCAGGCAGTAAAATTAGTCAGGTGCGCAGATATATTTCACCCTAACTTAAGAACGACTCATCCGATTTTGGTAAACAAAACACCAAAATATTTGCAACAAAATTATATATTATTTTTTGGTATATTTTATCGTTTTGGAATTCTTCAAAAATTTAAGAGGGTAAAACGGTTTTTTCTAACAAAATTTATTTATTTTTTCAGTTTAAAAATGCAATAAAACAAAGAAAAAGCAAATATTTTTTATTTTGCACAAATAAATAATTATCTCAAGAATAAAATAGGGCATAAATTATGAAAATTAATTAACAACTGGGTATTTTATTCTTAATTTCCCGCAGTCAACTTTACATATGGTGATAAGAGTGCGTTAGCTTAAAATTTCTTGTTATTGTAATAATAATAATAATAATAATAATAATAATAATAATAATAATAATAATAATAATAATAATAATAATAATAAAAATAATAATAATAATAATAATAATAATAATAATATTAATAATAATAATAATAATAATAATAATAATAATAATAATAATAATAATAATAATAATAATAATAGTAATAATAATAATAATAATAATAATAATAATAATAATAATAATAATAATAATAATAATAATAATAATAATAATAATAATAATAATAATAATAATAATAATAATAATAATGATGATGATGATAATAATAATAATAATAATAATAATAATAATAATAATAATAATAATTTTTTTTTTTCGGGTAGGGAGGGAAAATGCCTGAGCGCATCTCAGATACTGTCGTCACAGTTCTGGTATGTGGGGCTTGCATCCACTAAAAACCCCCCTCATTTTGAGCCATTTGTCCACCCCGGTACCGCCTTCGCATTGCTTCGGGGTGGGGCTCCTCCTTTGCTTTTATTGATCAGCTGTCATTGTTCCTACGTCTAGGTCCCGCTTTTTTTCACGTAGCACTTTTTCTATATATGTCGCTACTACTCTCCAAATGTTCTCGTTTGTCAGCATAAGTTCAATAATATTTTCGGGATATATTTCTCCGACGACTTCTTCTACAGCTTGTCGTTTCGTTTGCCATCTTTGACATTTGAAAAAAGTGTGCTCGGCATCATCCTCACAGTTGTCTCCGTATATACAGATGGCTCTGTCCATTTTTCCCATCTTATAGAGATATTTCAAGAAATACCCGTGTCCAGAAAGCATCTGTGTAACATAATAATTTATATCGCCGTGTTTTCTGCTCATCCACTTATCTAGATCAGTAATCAGTCTTGCGGTCCATCTACCTCGTGAGTCACTGTTCCATCTCTCTTGCCATTTTTGCATGGTTTGCGCTCGTGCCTCCTTAATTTCTGTTTCTGTGCTTGCTCTTCCGAGTTGTCTTCGAGTACTCCAAAGTGCTTTTCGTTCTAAGGCTAAAAGGTCAATGGGGATAGTCCCGCTTATGACTAAGATAGCAGGCTCCGACACAGTGCGGTATGCCGAGGCAACTCTAAGAGAAGCGGTGCGTTGAACGGTCGCCAACCTCTTTCTACGGTACTTTGCCTTTAAGGCATCAGCCCAGATTTCGCATCCATACAATAAAATTGACTGGGTTGTTGCCATCATCAGTTTCCTTTTGTTGTAGTATGGTCCTCCAGTGTTTGCCATCAGTCTGCTGAGAAAAGCCGTTGTTTGAGCTGCTTTTGTTGCAGCGTACTCAAATTGGGCTCTGAACGTTAGTCTGGGGTCTAGTCTCAAACCTAGATATTTGATCCACTTCCTCGTCTTTATTGTGTCTGAAAAGACCCGCATGTCTACCTCCAGTGGGATATGCTTCCTTGTAACTATTAATAGTTCAGTTTTTTCCGTGGCGAGCTTAAGATTATGGTTATCCAACCATAGCTTTGTTTTGAGCATAACTTGATTTAATTTACTTTGTGCTTCCTCTATGTTACGGGCCGCAATGACTGCTGCGATATCGTCCGCGTAACCTATCAGGTAGGACTCGCTAGGCATATCGATATGAAGAATATCATCGTAACTGATGTTCCAAAGTTCGGGGCCTAGGATTGATCCCTGCGCTGCCCCTGATGTGATTTGCCTTTCGTGTGTTCTCCCAGCGTTTTCGTATATAAGTACCCGCTCTCTGAGGTAACTTCTGACCATCTTCATAATGTATGGGGGTGCTCCGAATCGTGTCTCTAGAGCCTTTATAATGTCTGTCCAAGTTACGCTGTTAAATGCGTTTCTAACATCCAGGGTCGCCACTAAGACAATGCGTCTTGAGAAATGGTTTCCTGTTTGTGTTTTTCTTGCTCCCTCTATGACGTCCTCAATAGCGCATATTGTTGACCTTCCAGGTCTAAAGCCATATTGCCTCTTGGATAGTCCACCAGCATTTCGCAATGCCGCATGTATTCGAGGTTTGAGCAGCATTTCGAGTAGTTTTCCTGCGGAGTCTAGCATACACAAAGGTCGGTACGCTGATGGAGATTCTGGGTCTCCTTTTCCTTTACTTATCAGCACAAGTCGTTGCCGTTTCCAGACTTCAGGAAAGACACCTTCTTGTATGCAGCTGTTATACATTTTTAGTAGCACCTGTGGTTTCTCCTTGGCAATTATTTTAAGGACTTCCGCTGGAATTCCATCTGTTCCGGGTGCCTTTCTAATCTTTAGCGCCTTCGCAGCATTTTGTAGTTCTGTTGTAGTGAAAAGTGGTGGCGGCTCTACTTCCGCTGTCGAGTCTCTATTATGCACTACCGCACTTGTGGGGAAAAGGGTGTTCACGATGTTTTCCATTGAGTCCTCCTTTAGGTCTGGCGCTGACTGTCGTGCTCCGAGTTTACGCATGACTAGTTTATATCCTAGGCCCCAAGGATCGTTATTAAGGTCGGATCGTAGTTCTTCCCATTTTTGTCTTTTGGTTTTAACAATAGCATCTTTTAGCTCCTTCTTAGCCGATTTATATTGCTCAGTTTCTGCCGTTGCGGCACTTATTCGTCTAGCCCTTGTGTATTTTCTTCTGTATCTGAGACATACCCTTCTTAAATTGGAGATTTCATCAGTCCACCAGTATACTGCTTTTTTTCGATGTTTCCTGCCAATGGTGGGCATCGCCTCGTTACATGCTTCCTTAATGAGTGTCATGGTGGTTCGTGCTACGCTTAGAGCTTCTGTTATATTTTCGTTTATAGTCTGACGTTGTGAGATTTTGTCTATTAGAACATTTGCATCGAGTTTTGCCACATTCCACTTTCGCGTGGATATCGTGGTGTGGGTACGGTTAGGTCTTCTGACGTGTTCAACACTGTACGTAATGTATTGGTGATCGCTTCCTGTATAATCCTCTAGGACCGCCCAGTTTACCACCTTATCTGCGACCGTTTCTGAAGCCAATGTGATGTCTGGAATAGTACCCTCGCATCCCGGCCTCCTAAAAGTAGCTACATTTCCCGTGTTCATGATAACTAGTCCCATTCTGGCCATCATGTCTAATACTAGCCTGCCTCGGGAGTTTGTTGTTCGCGATCCCCATTCGTATGCATGCGAGTTTAAATCCCCTCCAATTATGAGATGTCCTCCGATCTCCATGCCCTTATCCTCTATGTTATGCAGCTTATCTCGAAAAGCTTCTTGTTCTTCGTTCGGTGTCAAATAACAGCTGAAGAGTGTGAATTTATTCGTCTTAATCCAAACAAAACCGGTTCCACAGCCTTTGTCTTCAATAGTTAGAGTGCTGCGCGTTGGTACCCATATAGCTGCTGTTTTGCTGATATCTTAGATCCAGATGCCATTCTTTGGTTTTCTATATTGTTCACTGATAACTATTATATCAACGTTTTTTTCCATGAGTAGTTGATCTAACAGTGCATCAGCTACTTTGCTTTTATGCATGTTGGCTTGTAATATTTTCATTTTGAACCTGTGATTGTCATGAAGCACTTTGTTAAGCCTGCTGCATGATTTGTTTTACTTTGTCCAGCTTCGGTACAGAGGCAGCATTTTGCCTCATTTTTACATGCCTTCATCATGTGTCCGGCTTCTCCACATCGAATGCATATTCCTTGACTCTTCCTATCAGGACCTGTACAATTCCATTGTTCATGTCCTGTGCCAAAACATCTAAAACATCTCTTCACGTTTTCATACTTTTTGAGTCTCATACGGCACCAGCCTATCTTGATGTACCCTGTTTTGATGAGTCCTTCAGCTATCCTCTGAGGTACCGTAACAAAGGCTCTGACGAGAGCTCTGTTATTGGGTTTCGTGATTCTTACGGCCATGGGTTCACCATGAGTTTGCACCGTTCCTCGAATAGCTTCCTCAACTTCTTCGGGTGTGGTGAGGATGTCTAAATCTCGGATTTCCACTGTTGTTTTCGGCTTTACATTTCTTATTTCGGCGGATTCTTTAAGTATTTCTTTAACTTTAAGAAATAAATCTGGGTTTATTTGTTCTCCCTTTTCCATCTCTATTAAAAGTGAGCCTGTTCTCGTCTTACGAATTATTTTCACCTTATTATTGTCCTCATTTTCCGATCGATTTCTCAGTGTCTTCAGCATATCTGCGTAAGAATATCCTTCGCGAGGTTTGGCTATAATAGCTTCCGCTTTCATTTTTGAAGGTCTGCTTTTTTTATTTGTCATTTTCTTTTCGCTGTTTCTTCGGCTTTTTTGCTTTTGTTGGGCTTTATTGGTCCCTTTCTCCGTTTGGTTACGTGGGAGTTTCTTTTTATACTCAACAGTTTGCCATCCGATGTTTTCTCCTTCACGCGGTCTCTTGGTTGTGTTTAGTGTTTCTGCTGGGCTGCTGGCTGTTCTTTTGGTATTAATCGCATTGGGTATTTCCGTACTCTCCTGTGGATTCTCTGTGCTGCTTTGAGTTTGCATCGGTCTCTTTGTGTTTTCTATTTTGAGCCAGTTTACTCTGCAAGTTTCAGCTATACACACAAGCTCCTCTATCTGTTGGATTCCTTCGCGTACATCCATGCTGATATTTCGTTGTCTTTGAAGTGCCGATTTTATTTTCACCAGGGACTTTTTTATGTTGGAGATAGCAGATTCTTCCTCTGATCTCATCTTGGCGATGAATTCTTGGTTTGGTGAATTGTGCTGGCATTCCTTTTGGTCTTCTGAGCGGTGTGTAAGAGGTGTGGTAGGAGCGGACTCTAACAAAGTTTCTCTCGGTGTAAGTGTTTGCGTGTTCACAAAGCCTCGATGTTTTCCTCTGGTTTTAGCAATAACCGTTTTTTCCTCTATGTTTTGCTTTTGCTGCAGTTCTGTATTTAGTGTACTAGCTACGACTTGCAGCATTGGATTTCCATCCATTTGCGATATCGTGCCGATTGGTGAGCGCGATATTTTGCTCTTTTTTCGAAAGACGCTAGCCTCGTCTTCTATTTCAGCAGATATGTTCTCCCCGACTAGTGCATCCTTTATTGTAGTCATTTTCTTTTCTATTTGGTCCCAACTTTAAGCCGCTATCGCTGTTCGAATGTACAGTTCCTGTTTGACCCCCGTGGTTATCTTTGCATGCAGGGAGGCCACGCAAGGGTTGACACAGGTCCTTATGGGATCCTGTGTACAGTGCCAGGGTCGGGTGTTAGGCAGGAATTAGTCCATCTGCGCCTGTACCACCAACTTAACGGTGACGAGACAGCGAACGTACTTAAAGACTTGCCAGGTTTTAGCGGGACGGAGGAATCTGTAGCATTAGCCTGAAAGCCGTTTCCACAGAATATCACTCCTGTGTACTAAGGTAACAGAATACTACTGATGTCAGCCCAAGGTCGTCAAATCCGTATCGCGTTCCAGTACACCATAATCAAAGACTTTACTGGTCTCAGTCTTTGATCCGCTGTGCACACGGTCAGTTCACTATCAACAGGTGTTGAGTAGCTATCCAGTGGCGCCTCGGGGAGGCCGTGTGACAACTTGGTTTGAGCAGTGACAAGGATCGCTACATGGTTATCCCCAAGTGGATAACAATCAGTGCTTTCTCTTGTATGTTCGCACCCAAGCCAATAATAATAATAATAATAATAATAATAATAATAATAATAACAATAATCATAATAATAATAATAATAATAATAATAATAATAATAATAATAATAATAATAATAATAATAATAAAAATAATAATAATAATAATAATAATAATAATAATAATAATAATAATAATAATAATAATAATAATAATAATAGTACTAATAACAATAATTATAATAAAAATAAAAATAATAATAATAATAATAATAATAATAATAATAATAATAATAATAATAATAATAATAATAAAAATAATGATAATAATAATAATAATAATAATAATAATAATAATAATAACAATAATAATAATAATAATATTAATAATAGTTATTCACAACGAAATTGTTGTGATCTTAAAAGCATCGCGATAAGCAAAGGTTTCCTATTACTAATAAACTTATAAACCTGATATGACAATAGCAGTTATAATTCTTAATAAAAAAGGCAAATAAAGCATGTAAAATTAACAACTAGTAGCTGTTTAGATATTCAAAGATATTTGAAGCATTTGTTTAATTTTATTTGCTGAACAATTCAATAAAATATTAGTTGCCATGGCAACTTAGGGTACAAACAAATTTTAGGCGAAGTTCAGAAAAATTAAGGAAAGGTTTTATTTAAAATCAATATATCTCTATGAGTTTGTTGAATGTTTGTTAATATTAGTCTTGTATTAGTTATATTTTATAGTTCGATCTAATGATAAAATTATATCTGTTTTTAATGTAGAACTTATTTGCGACTTATTTGCGAAAAAGTTTGCTGTCTTGGCACAGCTATCCGAACTTAACAGTGAAGGTCCGTATTACTTGGTAATTGTTGTTTGTCGCTGGCCCTCTTGTTCCATCTGGGATTTTTAGGCACTATGTTGTAAAAATGTATGCCAGTATATTTTTAAAGGCTGGTGTAGATTTTTACATTATTTATTAAAATAGATCGAAAGGAGTAGCGCTAGGCAACTTGGGACTTAAAATTGTCATATAAGTTCTACGAAAAATGTGATGTTCACCAAAGACGTTCCAATTAGCCAAATATTTGACCAAAAGATGTAATCACTAAATTATAGAAAAAAAATCCTTTTTAAATACTTATTAAGAAATCTAAGATCCAAATCAATATAAAGGGTAAGGTATCACATTTAATTTTTATAAATCGTCATTCGCAATGTTACGTGTGAGCAAAGACGGAATAAACATTTGTAAAATTAGTAGCAATGCCTTTGTTATTAAATGTTTGACTAATCTGTTCGCACCTTAAAATTTTGCAAAAAGTTTTCTTATCAAAATTGTTTTGCTTTTAGAAAATAAATCAACTCCTTTGTAGGATTAGAAGAATTTATAAAATTCTGATATTTGTTTCCCTTTCAAATTGCGACGTCTTTATATGACTCTTTTGTTATTAAGTTCAATCGGTACATAAAAACCTGACAGTTACTTTTTTCATTCATAAGATTTTAGTTGAAAATTATCTTTAACTGTTTCTAGATTTTCCTAGGACTTTTTGTTTTTTTTTTTTTTGTTTGTTTGTTTATAACTCAAAACCAACATCGTAAGTGTATAATTTCACTATCTAGCCATATTTGCAAACAAACGTGTATCGTCAAGCAAACCCTCCAGCCCAATATCCGCAAAGAGTCAGTATTAGAATTTGAGCAACATCCCTACGAACTATTTTTGCTACGAACTACAAACTTTTTGTCTTCTCGCGTTCTGTTCTCAAATTGTTCTGTTTACCACAAAAATAATGACAAAAGACTGAATCTGAAACACTACTTAATTTTTTTTCATGTTTCATGTTCATCTCGAATTTTTCAACCGAAAAATAAACAGATTTGTAAATGAATCATTCATTTTTTAATTAAATCGCGAATCTTTCATGCACGCTTGAATTTTTGTATCACTTAATACGTTGATGTTATCTTTGCAGTTGTTCTTCATATAAATAGAAAAAGATTTTCAAAAAAACACGGATATGCAAATAGGATATAAATATGGGGGCATTTTTTAATTTTTGAGATTAAAAAGTGTTTTAAAATGGGACCAGTCTATAAGCATCACCTTTCAATTAAAAGAAAAATTTCAAAATCGCAACATTCAGTCACACTGATAACGTCCTTCTTCAGTTAAAAAATATATATTAAGAAAATATATTATTTTTTTCGTTTATTGAGAATGTTGCTTTGACAAGAAATTGATATTTGCACGCCTATTTAATTTTAGCGATAGAAACAGTTATGTTTCTAAAAGAACTGTATTTGAGTCCTCTCGAATAACTATATTGAACTATTGAGCATCCAGGAATAAGTGTTAATATTCAGTTCATTGCTTTGTTCCCATATATATTTGTAGACCAACAAAACTGCAGAAGTTTTCATAGATAACTTGGATAACAATTGTGGTCCAGATGCATAAAAAGATGTTAAAATTTTTTTAAATAATCCTTTTTTAATAAAATTGTGTCTACTTTCCTAAACAAAGAAGCTTATTTAGATACTCATATCTGATGATGTCTTTTAAAATTTATTTACAAATTATTTTTTTACTATTTATTTTTATGAGTTTTGTAAGCCAAGATGATAATAGTTAGATACGGACCCGGTTCCCAAATTAAGCAAACCTAAGCCATTAAATCTTTATTTTATTTCCTCCCGCCGATTTTCTCGTTTATAAAAATATTTTTAATGACTGGATTCTGAGGCTTCTTTGGACAACCCTTGAGCACAAAATAATTGGTATTAAAATTTGAAGAAAATAAAACATTACTTCTATGTACTTAAAATATAAGCGTACTTAACATGTAATACCATCTACCAAATTAAATATGGTTTCTAGTGATTTTCCGTAGTTTCCTATACTTTGTAACAACATAAAGTCTTAAAAAAGGAAAACATTTCTAATTTCCAGTAGAATATCTCAAGTTTCTTTATTAACGGTTAGATCTCGTACCTCATCTTATTGATCAGATGTTTTCAAAATAGTGTTAATTCAGTTGTTGCTTTTATTTAGAAAGCACATTGATTAAAACATTTAAGCAAAATAAATACTCGTTGGGAAATATTATTTCTCTATTAATAAGTTACTGGTAATATACCGTTACTTTACTAATAATACTTAAAATTCAAACAAAGGAATTTGATAAATTAGTTGACTTTGTGACATAAAATTAAAATTAAAGTTTTTTTAATAGGCTTTGAAATATCGCTAACCCACTTTTTAAGAAAGGTTACTACCTTTTTAGTGTGTGTTTTTATTTTATATTATTAAACTTGATTTAACTATAAATGAAGAAACTGAGCCCAACTTAATTATAAGAAATTAAGAGACTTTTAGATTTGAACATCGCACATCGGGAAATAGCAAGACGGTTAGATGTTTTAGTTGTAACGGTGTCCAAAGTTCGAAAAACGTAGATCCCATCAGCTCCAAGAAACAAGCCCGGACGAAAGCCAAGCTTGAATGCCGCAATGGAGAGACGTATTTTGAGGCAAATAAAGTTCGGTATACATGAAAATGTTTCGCAAATAAGACGCGATCTTTTCCACAATGAAGGAATAACAGTTGCAAGTGAATCCATCAGGAAGAAACTGTGACAAAACAGCTAACATGGAAGCTTCAAAATAAAAAAAAAAGAACACACTTTTGACAAAAGGTCATACAAAGTTAAGACTTGCTTTTGCAAAAAAATACAAAAACTACAACTTAAACGACTTGGCGCGTGTCATATGGTCAGACGAAACTAAAATCAATCGTCTCGGAAAAGATTGGCGACAGTGGATATGGAGAAAACCTTGTGAGCCGTTATCTAGCCGTATTGTTCAGCCAACAGTGAACCAACAGTTTGGCGGAGGTAGCAAAATGATGTTGAGGTGCATGAGGATGGACGAATGAATGCTAATCAATACGTCGATATCCTTCAACAAGGTTTGTTCAAGAGCCTAGAAATTTGGGATAAAAGAGTATAGGACGTCATCTTCCAGCATTTTAACGAATCGTAACACACTAACGTGTAGCTCAAACTTGGCTCCGGGATCGTGGCTTTGAAGTTCTTGACTGGCCCCATCAGTCCTGACCTAAATCCAATCGAACATGCATGGGTTGAGATCAAGCGTGCAATATCTAATACTCCTGATGATGTCCTAACGTCGACGTTTTATGGATAAGATTTCGGAATGCGTGGAAAAACATTAGTAGAGACTTCTGTAACAATTTAGTAGAATCTATGCCAAGACGAATTGAAGCACTAGTAAAAGCCAGAGGGGGTCATATTAAATACTAAAATAAAATATTTGTCAATGTCAACAAATTGATCACATATGTATGTATGTGTAGCATATTTTTTAAATTTTCTATGAAATAAATGTTAATTAAAAAATTCTTTTTGATGTGTTATTTAATTTCAATAATTCATTTTACAATTAACGCACTCTAATACTAAAATAAAGTTACTACGTTGAATTTCTTTGGTTAAGCAATTTTGTTGCCAAAAAAAAATTCGGCATAAAAAAATATACACCTTGTTGTACGAGTAGCAATGAAAAGCAAGTATTAAAAGGTGCTTCGTTAGGTTCTCCCCGAGATGATAACAAATTCCAGTTACAGATCAATTTTGGGTATCATATAAGTTTTTCAAAATTTTATGTAGGTACTACATTATAAAGGAGGTCCATAACAAAATATTAATTCCACTTAAACAACAAACAAACAAAAGTAATAATAAATAAATAAATGAAATTGGTCGTTGAGATATGCAAACACATTTTTTAAACACTCGTTCTGGTATTAAGGCTTCCTAGTATTAATAGAATTTATAAATGGATTGATTTATCTGACAAATAGTTTTAGGTTATTTAAAGAACAAATTTGGAACGCCTTTGCAAATTAACAGCTATTCCCCTCATACTAGGAAAGGTAGCTTTTCCAGCTTTGTTTATTACGAAATTAATTAATTAGAAATTCATAAATGGAAAAAAGCTTTGTTTACTATTAAATACATCCGGCTAGTATTTTATCTTTTCAAAAATAAAAATCAAGGTATTTGCGTTGCTATGCGATACTACAATTTGGAACTGCTTTTGTTGTTGCTGCCCTAATTGTTGGTAGTATTTCTACTGTTCTCGGTTGCGATATTTTGTTTTATTTTTTAATAAAACACATGCTGCACAAAAAATTGTTTTTTTTAATGCGATTTATTTTTAATGTTTTTGTCAAGAGCGCTGGTAACTGTTTTACTTACCAACACATGTATCCTCTTATTATGGATTACTTTTAAGAAAAGGATATAATGTTCGCTTTCTCGATTTCAAAGTCAAGCGAATAAAATCCAGTTCCCAATTTAATGCCTACACGTTCTTAGATTAGTTACGTAATTTTTTGTGACTATTGTCAATAACATTGCAATTCTACGTCTGTGTTTTAAATTTTAATAAAATAACATCAATTCTACTAAATAAATATTATTATTGAAATTTATACAATAAACTAAAACAAAAAATAACAACGACATAAGGTTAGATTTAAAATTATCTTTGACAACTCTTGGCCATATCCATCATTTTTTATAACAATGACTATATATAATTAAATAATAGTTTTCAGTTTTGTTATGAACCTCCTCTCTTCAATAGTTTTAACCACTATTATTTTTTATTTTGTCACTGTGTTCCCTTTTGTCTCAAGCATCCAATTAAAAAATAAAGCAGAATGTTAGTACTTATCTACTTATCTTACGGTTGCCTGGTTTTGTTTATTGGTTTGGTGGCGACTAATTATTTAATCAACCTGACGTCTAGAATCTGGCTATTAAATATGTTGCCTTATTTTAATTTATAAATAAATAAAAACTGCGAGTCTCCTCTAAAAACATGATTAGACTTCTTATATTTTTCTTAATTGTCATTTTTTTAATCATAAATTTACCTCTTTCTCCTGTCGCTGTTGGTGTGAGTGGACATATGGGAAATAGTTGAGCTTGTAGGAATTGAACACGACCACCTAAATTCATTCTGCTACTCAGAACCGCAATTACTTCTTATGAAGTAAACACTAAAACCCTTTTTAAGCAACAATCATTAAATTCTTGTTCTTTTTTTAGTTTTATGCGTCGGAGTTTTGATACAAGGGTTTTTTACTTTTTAACTTCACAACTTCATCCCGTTAACAAACTATTAACAATTTTGTTAATACTTAGTTTTTCAAAATACTTCTTCTGCTGAGTTTGTTTCACACGTTTAATGAGTTACGTACTCATCGCGCTACTACCAAGTTCTATAATAAAATTTAAAGCTGTTTTGGTAGTTTTTTAATTGCATTTGTTCTCATAAAACATTCCTTAAAACCAAAATAAAAGAACAAAAAAAATTAACTCAAAATTAAATAATCCGCTGTTCGCAGACACAAAACAAAGTTTTAGATCCTTAGATACCGTTTAAAGCTTTTTGGTTGTATTTGTTAAGTTACCACTATTGATTTCTATTTGTTTGCAGTCAGATTTATTTGCAACTAAATATATTTAAATTTGCTAAGAATTTTGTTTGCTTTAGCTTTTTGGAAAATAGTGGTTCCTAAAGTGGAGTTTGTGAACGAATTACAAACAAATCTAATCGAATATAGTGTACATAAAAATAAAATTTAACAAACAGTTTTCTGTATAATTGCACCCGCTTGTCCTAATCTACGATAAGACGATTTAAGTGAAGACGGTAAGACGATTCAATGAAGAATAAAAAAAAAAAAACATATTCATATTGGAACGAAGCAACCCATCCTATTTGTTTGCATTCGAATGAAATAAATTACAAACAGAAAAAGAAAATGAATCTTTATTATTAAAGAAAAACTACTCTTAATTTAAAAATTAATAAATCGATTTATTTCAATGTTATTTATGTGTAAACGAATGAATAATTAACATTCCAACTTAAGCCTACATATAATGCAATTTCTAGTTAACTTTTATGTTAAGTAAAAAAACGGGAAAGGCACGACTACAACATTTTCAGGATCGAGACGTCCTTCAACAGCATACTTCGCATCTATCTGCCTTACGTTGCGTAACATCATCCAAATAATTGAACAAATAAGTATGGAAGAAAAAATTAAATACCATCGATATTCGCTTGCTATGCTTGTTGTCTGGTATCCGTCGGTTTAGGAATCAATAGGTTTGCCATTTAATTTGTAATTTCTACAGTTCTTATTTGCAACCATACTAATTATATATTTTGGATTCCTATACATTTTCCCAAGGCACTAGAAAAAATACAAAAACTTAAAACCCACCACTCTGACAGATATAGCTTTTGCTATTAAACATTAGCAAAATCGGTGGAGTTATTCTTCGAAAGCGACCAACACCTCTATTAGCTTACTTGTATTGAAAGCACAAAATTAAAAAAAGAAAAAAATTCTACAGACTACCAGCAAATCGGAGAAAATTTAATTAAAAGATTTAAATTTCACTTAAAAGCAATAGTAGATTATTAAAATACAATAGTGTGTGATTGTTGTTGGAAATTTTCAGATATAATTTCAATGCACCAATACACTTTTATTTTGCATGTTTTTGAAAAGTTGTATTGGTTACCGTGTTATGAATTACATGTGAACTCCATATCACATTGAGAAGAAGAAAATAAACAAAAGACATTTGTTTGGTATTAAGTTAATTGGATTTATTCCGCCAGTAAATAAAATACTGCTGTCATACCTTTCGGTGAAGACCGTCGTCACTGGCTGTTTATTTGGTACGATTGGCGAGCGCTTTCGATGTAAAGACATCATTTTCAAGCCGCGTTTTGATTAGTACTGGTTAGATAGTGTTAAGTCTTTGTTGCATAGATAGTGGTGGGTTCAGGTAGTTTTTGTCGGTTAGGATGGTGTCTATTTAAAAATGGTATTATGCAGGTAGATTGCCTGGTATCTGTCATGTTTATTGAAGGTATATAATTTTAATATTTCAGTCGTTTATTATTGGGTAGGTAAGTGTGACCATCTGTAGGTGTTTTTCGTTTGTAAGTTTGTTTTAATAGTTTTAGTGGAATAAAAATTGTGTCGGATGTTGTATTTACCTGTTCGTTAATAATATCTCCGTTAAACGTTCGTGTTTTTTATATTTCCATGTTTTCAAGAATGTCCAGTCTTCGTCCTTCGTTTATATGATCGTGTTCTATAAACCTTGTTTTTAATGTTCGTCCAGTTTGTCCTATGTATGTATGGTTGCATGTGCAAGTAAGTCTGTATACTCCGCTGTTAGTTAATAATATTTTTGTGATTTTGTTCATGTTGTGAAATTGTTTGTCGCTTATATCTAGTACTCTCGTGATGAAATTCTTGGCTGTGTTAATTATTTGGCTCTTAAGTAGAGTAGCATTGAAATTTAAAATTCTACCTGATGACGTACATAGGGGTGTTTTGCCAATCTAGCTGGACATTACTTTTTTTTAGAATATATTGGCTCTAAAATTTATACCTCCAATCCCACACCTAAACGGCCCTGTTAAAAAAAAGAATTGTTCTTAATTTTTTTTGCCAATTTCCTAAAAATATTCATTTTTAAGCTTTCCATGGCCTAACCCATTCCCGCCTTCCAAGTATTTTACTTATCTGAAAACAATTTATTCATAGTTTGTTTATTCATACTTGTTTATGATTGCAATGATAAATTTTATTTAAAATTATAATTAATTTATTTAAAACAACTTCTTCTTTGCACTAAGATGATCCTTAAAAGACTTTTCTGAATCTGAAACGTTATGTGCAGGTGGGAGCATTAAAGAAATTGGTCTTTTGTAAAAGGTAATGACCCTTTTTTTAGTGGGTCAGAACTTATCTATGTTACACTAAACCCTTAAAAACTTTCTAACAAAATTCTGCCTGTAAAGCCGGAAATGTTTGTTTCGTGTTTATGATAATAGCCCAGTATAACAGTTGAGACATGTTTTAAAATCTTGTGCATTGTAGGTGTCATATGATGCCACTCATACAGAGAAACGTAAAGTTTTTCAGTATCTAAGTAATAATCGGCAAACTCTTGCATTTGAGTCTTGTGACCGCTTGATATTACTTCAATTATAACTTTGATTCGGTATATGAAATCAAGTTCAATTCCAGTTATTTCTGCAGCTAATTTAGGATTAAAAAATTATCTTCTGGTAGTGATACCACCGTTGGTGTTTCCAAACCCAGATTTCGGTACATCCACTATTAGCCCTAATTCACTTCTACATTTTTTTGAATATTTTTTCTTACTTTAATAATGGCTTTATCTGCATTAGGTTTTAGTCGCCACTTTTTCACTTTTTGAATAAAAAACATCTACGTTCAATTATTAAAAACAAAAGAGTGTTATATTCGGCTATGCTGAATCTTCGATGCCCTTTACTATATATGAAATCTAGTTTATTGAAGTTACTCCAATAAAAAAAAATTGACATGGAATTAAAAAATAAGAAAAAAAAAATGGTCATAATGAGTTAAGCATTTTTAAAAAATTTTAGTATTTCCCTCAAGATCTCTTCAAAAGCTTTAAAATGATACCTATATTTAGATTTTTTAAAATTTGAAATTATAAATTTTTAGAGGCTTGAAGATATGGAATATATGGACGAGCGCCAATTTTTACACTTGATGTTTTTCCTTATTTTTGAATTCTCTATCGCCCCATATATTTGTTTTTTTTTTTTATTGCAGTTACTTCATTGTTCCAAATGATATGAAAAACTAGAGGTAGGCGTGGTGTTATGCCCGCTGCGTCGAAGGACATGGACCGATCTTGCTGATTTCCAACAGCAACTGGCGTGTTTAAATATTTTCTAGCTGATTTAGTGCCTCGGAAAACTTGATTTCAACACTAACACAGACGAACAGACGGACATCGCTCAATAGACTTTGCTATGCATAAGAAGTCGGAATATATTTACTTCATGGGGTGGGAAATGGATATTGTCGAAATTACAAACGGAATAACAAAATAAGTTATACCCTTTTTCCACGTTTTTTGTACCTATGCAGGATGAAAAAAAAAACAGAAAAAGGTAACATTCTAAAAAAATCGCGAAAAAAATGGCGCATAAACGCGCAACGTTTTTTTCAACAGTATAAACTAAAGATCGTAATTTTTTTAGTGATTTACAACATTTTTAGGATCACGAAGGCGATCACTTTAAAAAAAATCCTTTTTTTTCGAGTTAACTTTTTTATCATAAAAATTTCAGACAAAATTTTTCTAAAAATCAATAAGTAGCTGATAATTTAACCTTTCACAAAAAAAAAAAAAAAAATTAATACAAAATCTTTATTCGTTTAGACACAAAATAGATATATTGCAAACCTCTCAAAATCGTATAAGGACAATCAAAACGTATGCAGTTTACTTATCTTTCCAGATTTTAACAGTGTCCCAAGCAAAAGCCTTGAAAATTCACTATATGATGCACAATTTGGTTATCTGACAAGCTGCATACTTAAATTTTTACATTTCTCAAAATTAATTTTTTGCCTAATGTGCGGCTAGATTGGCAAAATACTTCTCTGTGCAACCTATTTTTAGCGTACCAGGTATGCTGAAGGAGTTATTATTTTTTATGAATAGTTTACATAAATATTCGTATTAAAACTTGTGGAATCTGCTGGAGCTAATGTATAATTTTTTTTATTTCAACATTTGGTGCTAAGATAAGACGACAGACTTTGAATTATTGTCTTAAAAATTTTGATAATCAGAAAATGGTAATCGGAAATAAATCTGGTATATCTAAACTTTTTGGACCCACTGAAAAAATTCAGCAGGCAGAGGGATTTTTTTTTAATTAAATAAAAGATAAGAAATGTATTGGGATACTTTAGTCAAAAGTTCTTGCTATTTTTATAATTTTCCTCAACTACTAAACAACAAGCATTGAGTGTATTTTTCACAAGTAAAAGTACACAAAAAAAAATGTTAAGTGATTCTTGAATCACTCTTAAAATTGACATTTAGCACTACTGTCATGAAATACTTTAGGGAAACTGAAATATAATTAGGCTTGTTGATCAAAATTTCGTTAAAAAAATTAGAGGTCCAGGGGTTTACACATTTTCGAAATTAGTTTTAATTTTTAATTATGAATCATTTCCAAATGGTACATTTAAAAAAATTAAAATAAATTTGTTTTTTTTTCTATAATGAGTGAAAGATTGGTTTTTGACAATTTCTCTAAGGGAATTTTGCTAAAAAAATTAAAGACAGTTTTTTAAATAGTTAATAATGTTAAAAACAAACTAAAAATAACTGTTCACTATAAATAATAACTCTGCGCGATAACTTTACCGGGCTTCGAAGACCTTGTCAAAGGCCTTTCAACTGAAAGGTTTACAAAGTTTAAACTCTAAATCTAGTTTCTAATCTTATTAGCCGACTTATTTTAGATCATTTTCAATAGTATAATCTTTAAACTTAAAGATGTTATTAAAAAAAAAAAAATAAGTTGGCAACCCCGTTGTGATTAAACGTCAAAAATAATTGTAATGCAAGAATTTACATAAAAATAAACTTTTTTCATAAATAAATACATAAAAAACAAAAGATTGCTTGGTTTATTATTATATAAATTGTGTTTTTTAATAATAATAAAAAGGATTGCTAGTAATGTGCGTAAAAGTATTAATAATAACAAAATTATTTGTGTACAATGCACTAGTCAAGTATTGGAAAGTGAAGATGCAATTCAATGCGATGTTTGTAAAAACAACATTTCACTCTCTTTGTACAACACTTAATAAAAAACAATATGATCAAATGATTGAAAACCCCTCTCTTGAGTGCAAGTGCCATTTTTGCTTGCCAAATAATAATGTGGATGTATGCCTGAAAAAGATTTAGCTAAAATTAAAACTCAACTTAATCAGTTGACAGATATTAAAGAGACTATGCAATTTATGTCGTCTCAATTTGATGAGATGTTGAAAAATATTTCGAAAAATGCAAAAGAGATAAACATTAAAAAAAGAGAATGCTTCCTTAAGAAAAGAAGTTATCAGTTTGAAATCGACAGTAAAATTATTAAATGATCACAGGGTTAATAAAGATATAATTATAAATGGTATTACAGTAGATGAAAATAAAACCGCTTTAGAAACAGCTTTATATGTGGCAGAAACAGTAGGAGCAAATTTGCGTGAAGACGAAATTGAGGAAGCTTACTTTTTAAACAATAGAAAGCAAATCAATCAAAAGGGAGGTAAAAAGTCTTCGTTAGTTGTTACATTTGCTACTAAAAAAAGTAAACAAACATTTATGCGTCAAAAACCCAAATAAAAGGAAATTGAAAAATTTAAAGCAGTTTTTGTAAATGATTTTCTCTGCAAAGAAACAATGTTAAAATATGTGCATGTTAGAGCTGGTAATGTTTGTGCAAAAAAGGTTAAAAAATCAAGACAGTTTTATTTAAAAACAATTTAAAATGTGGACAAACTGCTATGTAAATTTGCTGGAAGTCATCGGAAGCGTAATCTAATGGATAATATCGATAACTACAATGACGATGATGATGGAAATGAGGAACCTCAGTTTAAATCACCAAATTAGTTAGGAACATTACCCTACTTGTTTTTATTTTTTAATTTTAATACTTTCTATTTTTTATGGATGGTAAATATTTCAAAAATCTTAATTCTTTCAATAAATTTTGTGAAATTAAAACTAATTGTAAACTGTTTAACATTTTATCCATTAATGTAAGAAGCATTTCGTCTTTGAATAAATTTAATAAATTTAAATCAGAAATATGTAAAATGTCAATTATTCCTGAGATTATAGCAGTGCAAGAAACGTGGTTCAACAAAGATCAAATTGATCTTTATTATATTGATGGCTTTAACGTAATACATTGCTGCCAAAATGATACTTATGGGGGAACCTCTATTTATATAAATAAACCTATAAAATACAATCTTTTATCGATGTGAAGTAAGGATTTCTTAGACCAGATATGTATATCGTTGCCTGAAATTAAAGTCGACAATAAACCATTGATAATAACGTCTATCTACAGATCGCAGAAATTTACATTACAATCTCTTAACTTATTGTTACAGGACTTACTTTCGTTGGTTAAAAATACTACATGTATCTTTATAGGTGATTTCAACATTAATTTGATACTTTTAGATAACTCCAGTCGTTGTCTATTGGATACTTTCGAAGAATACTATTTCAGTTCATGTCATAATTTGATAACACGGCCTAAAAGTAAAACTTGTATTGACTGGATCTTTAGTAACATTTCAAATCCGCTGTTAATTAACTCTGTTCAAAATTTTCTTTCGGATCATAATTTTATTTTTTGCCGACTTACAACAAATTACACACACAAGGATACAACTCTTGTTTCAAAGCCTTGCACTAATTACATAAAATTTAGAAAGCTTTTTGATGAAAGTTTACGCACTGCATTTCAAAATGTCAACGATTCTGGTAATATGTGTGAAAACCTTGTTAATGTTCTTTCTATGGCTGCATCACAATTTACCACTTGTGAAAAGACAAATATAAATATAAGGCAAAAAATTAGCCCATGGATGTCTAAAGAATTAATTTCATTGATAACTTATAAACATAAATTATTAAAAGCACGAGTGAAAAATAAAAAGGATAGAAGTATCTTAGACAGTCTAAAGAGAACTAGTAAAGTTATTAAGTATTGTAACAGAAAGCTTATGAACGATTTTTACTTAAGTAATAAAGAGAAGTTTGATGGAGATCCAAAATAAACATGGAGATTTTTAAATAAGCAGATTGGAAAAATGCCAAATGTAGTGAATGAATTAGTGACCAACGATGTTGCAATTGTAGTAAAGGAAAATGAAAAAGCTTCAATTTTTAATGATTTCTTCTTTGATGTGGTTCGAGATATACGGAAAAATTTACAACAAGCTTCAACGGATGATTTCAACATGTTTAAAACTATTTTTCGAAGTTCTACTCGTTTTAGCCTAGAAGAAATAGATAATTTTAAAAGTCCAGGATATAGTAAGGATACAGTAACTGATCTATTAAAAACTATATTTAATACGATGATCGGGAAGGTAGATATCCAAATATTCTAAAGATTCACAAAATTGTTCCTATACGGAAAGGTCATATAACCAGTAATGTAGAAAACTATCGTCCAATTTCAATTTTGCCGGTTATTGATAAAATTTTCGAGAAATTATTTATGAGCAGCTAAAGTAATCATGTTTTTTTAACCAACAATATGGTTTTAAAAAAGGTACGGGAACTGAAGAGGCTGTAGTAAACATTGTGGAATATATGCAGAGGAATTGATGCTGATCAGAAACAAGTTGCTGGAGTGTTCTATGATTTATCAAAAGCATTTGATTTGGTAGATTATTATATACTTATTAAGAAATTGAAATTTCTTGGTTTTTCTCGTAATGCAATTGAAATATTTTCGGATTACCTAAAAAACAGATTTCAATTCGTACAAGTCGCTGAATCGAGAAGTAGTGTGCTGCATGATGTGTGTGGGGTCCCGCAAGGTAGCACGCCCCTTACTATTATAAGCCTATATTAATGATTTGAAAAATATTAAGTTTTATGGCAATTTATTGATGTACGCTGACGACATATGTCTATAATAAAACTATAATTATGAAAAGGTGTTACAAACTCAAATTGAATTTGACTCTGCGATACTATCAGAATATTTCAGAGTAAACAAATTAGTTTTAAATTTTACTAAGACAAAATTTATAAGGTTTAAGCCATACAACATCAGAGATGATCAGACTATAAACTTACACGTTGCTGGAAATATTATACAAGAATCTTATTCTATTAAATATTTAGGAATAAATCTAAATAGCAATCTTTCATGGGAGAACCACATAAACGAGTTAAAGAGAAAAGTATCGTCTGGAATAGGAATTTTATATAAGTTTAAAAACAGACTTAGTACTGAAACTAAATTGTTGTTATATAAATAATTAATTCATTCACACTTACATATCTACCAATGATTTATGGGTTTAAAAGTAGCTCTGCATTAAAGTCACTGCAATCAGCACAGAATAAAGCCCTTAGGATTGTGTTTAACCTTCCCTTAAGGTTTAGCACTAAAAATTTGTATAAAAATTATGCAAAAACTATACTTCCAGTTAAAGGATTATACAAACAACAATTATTAACATAAGTATTTAAATGCCTTAAAGGATATGGAAGTCATACAATACAGTTTCATCGGAATATAAGTTTCACTAACAGATGGATTTGAATGTTGTAAGATGTCGTCTTGAATTAACTAAACAAAAAGTTACATATGCTGGTGCAAACGAGTTCAATCAATTACCAAACTAACTTAAAAATATTTCTGTTCTGTCTACATTTAAAACTAATATAAAGCAACATTTGCTTAACAACGTCGAAATGCTTGCATCCGAAAAATAATTTAAATTTCAACAATTACATTTATGCTGATATTGTAAATTATTTTCCATATATGTACATATTTTAAATTTATTATAAAAACACACCGAGTGTAGTCAACTATTTGTAAGCCTCTACAAAGCTACAATATGCGCTGAGGCCAAAAATTTAACATAATGATTAATGTAATAAATTTAATAATAATAAAAATAAAAAAACCGACATCAACGGTTTGTAATATCTTTGTTGAATAGAATTCCCAGGATATGCAAGTATATACTCTAGACCTTTCTTACTTGTAGCATAACAGCTGTACAACTGAAAGAATAAGAAGTTAGGTAAAGTAATGAAAAAACGATATTTTTCCATGTTAGTTTCTTTGTTTGGACACAAACAATTTAATGAAACCTTTTATTTCTGTAGAAAGAAGATTGGCGAGGAACAAAAGATAATGCTAACATGAACACATATCAATTTCATACTCAATTCCATATGCAAAGATATTTTTCTTCGGAGACGTTCCCAGTAGAAAATTGTGCCGTTTTGCAATACTTTTTTCTACCTATGCTTTCCAAGAGGCAAAATCAATCTCTATTACTTTTGTGTAATAAAATGTTTCACTTAAAACTTAGCAGAGGTGTTAAAGGAATTTATAAAACGGACGAACGATCATGCACGAATGCAGATTTATTTAACCTTAAGTAAATTTGGAACCTATTACATCTTTACAAACATTTTTTGCAAAAATTATTTAAAATATATCAAGTTTCTACTAATTAATCTCTGAATGACCAGATTATTTTTGCAATCTTTCTCACTTAAATCTGAATCGGATACAAAAGACATTTCTGTAAATTAATTTGTATTTTTGTTTTATACATTTTTCATAATAATTAAAAAAATAAGGTAATAGATGTGGTGAGAAATCCACTAACAACATCTACTGTAAAATTTTCAACGCATTCCGATTCGTTATTGTAACTACATGGATAAATAGAGTAGTCGGTGGACCCCAATTTTTATGGGGTGATTTATATCAACTATTCTCCATTTTCAATAATGACCACCAGTTTTCTCCAAAAATTTATAAAATAACGATGTTACAAAGCTTTGTTGTTGTTGTTCTTTAATAATTGTTTTCCACATTTAAATTTTGATTTTGTACCCTCTTGTTGATCAAGTTCGATATGTGTTTTATTTAACTCAAATTATCGATAACCCATCGCAATCATTATAATACTGTTAGAGTATACTAAATTATAATCGAGTTGATGACGGCCCAAATGTAAGGGTAAATATTTTAATATCCACTATTCTTTAAATGCTAAGTATTGGAAATTAATTTAATATATATTATTATAAATCTCTTTGTAAGTTCTTTTGTTCATTTGTTTGTTTGCGGGTGCGTCAATCAAGGCAGAACCGAATTAAATGAAATTTGAAACACGAGTAGAAACCGGTCAGAATGAAAAAGAAGGTGCGTGGCGGAGAGGACAAATGCGAAATTTTATGCATTTAAACAATCATAACAAAATCTGACTTTGAAAATATTTCAAACATAGTTGATATATCCTGATCTATAAGTTTTAATAGGCAGAATTAAATGTGTTGGAATATGCACAAAATTGTGCTCTTATTAAACACATGTATATTAGTTTAATTTAATCACTTGCAAACACTTATTTTGCTAATCCCTAAACATTAAAAGGATGGGTCGGGCTTATATCCGAATGATTTTAGTGTTGCAATAGTAGTAGCTTTCTCAGGTATAACCGTCATTTCTCTTATCGATGGACGAAGGGGATACTACTTACTGAAAAATGTAAAATAATGAGACAAAAATATATATTTTATACAGTGCGTATAAAAATGCTAAAAGTAGACCTAGGCAACGCTGGATATAATAACCAAGTGCAGATACTTTAGGAATAATATGTTTTATAAAAATAAGACGCTATTTTTATTTAACTTTTTTAATACAAGCTTATTTAAACATAATATGTTAACGTACGAAAATTTTGTAAGGAATTATTTTGCCTAAAATGCCTAATACAGAATACAAAATATTTTTTAAGGTACGGTCACATTTGACAAATATTTGTCTAATATTTGCTTGCTCTTATGTGTCTAAATTGTTTCAAAGCAATACAAAACACTACACACATTAATTTGTCTATTTTTGATTGTTCAAGTAGCTACGAGACAGTATCAGATATCAAATATGTTTCAAGTGCGGTCACACAACAAATATTTGATCAAACTGGTAAATCAGTAATAATTTATTTGCCCAAAACTACTGCACATGTAATGTCTTTATTGGCATTAGTTTGAATTTCTTACAATAAAAATATTATAAATTTGTTAAAATACTAATTACAAATGGTAAAAACTTGTTGCTCCCAAGTAAACAATTTGCAATAGAAATAAAAATTGTAAATCCTTAATCGTTCTCTAAACAAAACAAAAAAAAATATAGTGTAGTATTTTGGGATTTATTCTTGTTGTTGTGCTTACTGCTGCAATGATAAATAAAATTTTAAGCACATAAAATATACTTGCTTACGTTTTAATTTTTTATACACAAGAAAGTGCAACAATGCCTGTTGTATCAGTAACCGTGTTGCATTGGTGAAGGAATAGCAACTTTGTTATTTTACTTTGCCGGCGAATGTGGTATGTATAATGCTTATTTTACAAGATTTCCTATTTTCAAACTTTTGTCATAATTGTATAATAACTGACTTTTTATATAACTAGAAAAGCGTCTGACTATAAATGATAATGCAAGATACAAATATTTTTTCTCTATTTTCGGAAATCTGTAACATGTAAAATGAGTTCCTTTCTTGGAAGAATAGAAGTCTCAATTAAAAATTGTTTATATCCACAATATATTGTTTAATGTTCGTCATCGCCTATTTCAAAATTTTTAATTGCTTTTAATTAAATACTTTAGACCGAATTACACAAATCAGCATTTTTTATGCATTTTTAGTCAGTTCGCAGAGTTTTTTTTTTTTTATTTAAACATTAAATGTTTAGAAATCGCTGGCTTATTTTCAAAATATTTTATTTCTGTCCCACTGTGCACATGGAAATATGTCGTTCAGTCAACATTTAAGTCGATTTTTTATAAAAAAAGTTTATACTCAAAATAAAAAATTTAGTTTTTTATTCACAAGATATCTACACATTATTGGCTGTTTTTCGCCTTCACCTTGACAATCAAATTTATATGTTTAAAAAATATTTCATTTGTGAATTTAAATGTTTAATTAAGGCATTTAAATTTAATTTGAAAGACCGAAAATGTTTTATTGTTTTTTTCTGTATCCACCTGTTGGCAAGGTTTAACAACGACGACAGCTGAAATGTCTTCTGTCACAAGTTCTGCACGAAATAATTTGTCTCAATTTAGTGTTGTTTCTTTAAAAGAAAAAAATTATTTAATTATTATAAAAAAATTGTTTTGGGAATATTTTTGCGTAAAATAAACGGGACCCACAACTTATATATAAGTTTTGAATTGAGTGTAAATATAAATTTGATAATAAAATTCTTGAATAAATTCTATACATTTTAATTTAAAAATAAACCCAAAAATGGACGAATAATTTTTCTTTCTCAATAAATTTGGAAAGTAGGACATACGAGAACCTATTATCCATTTTCTATAATTTTAAAATAGATTGATTAATAATTTAAAAAATAAAATAAACACAAGGCGCCTCACACTCATGCTTATTGCATATAAATTAGTACAACATTAGAAAAGCATCTACTGTCTTATGGAGAGGAAAGAATGAAAGAAATATATTTGTGACTAAACTGTCGGTTGGCAGAAAGAAAGAGCAATTACGTATGGTGATTTATAAGAAGAACAATGAAGAAAGAAACCTTTGGGTTGTATGCGAACGTTTTCTAAGTTAATATTGATTGAATACGAAATTTTCTCGTATTCTTATTTTTTAAATAGATGATGCTTACAACGTACACTACTTTAAAGAAGAATACTAATGACCAGTGTAGCAATATAAGCGCGACTTCAACATAAGTTTGGTGACAGAAATTCGTGGGGACGAATTTGGGGATTTTTCATTCTTATGTTTTTTATTAATTGCACTTGTTTGATTGATTTTTATAGTTTTATTTATACCTGTATTAGTGTCTAATCGAGTTTAAAGCAGTACTAAATAGTGACTCAAACAGTTTTGTATGGAAAATTAAATTTACAAATTTACAATTAAAGAATATTAAATTGAAGAATTTTAAAAACATCCATATAACTACATACAAAAGCCAGTGAATAAAATTGTACATGTTATTGGCATAAGTAACAAACATTCATTTTTGGCTTTTGGGCAGTAGTTTATACGAAGATAAGTCTGGAATTTGTTTCTCTCCTTAAATCGCTGCCTGTGTGTTGTTGTAGAAAGAATATTTTTGTACATGAACACTACAAAAACCAAACTGCGGAATAAGCTACAGTATGAATTGTTGGAAGCACCAATAAGAATAAAATCTGCTATTATAAGTTCGAAGTTGATGAAGCAATGATAGTCTAGAAATATGCACAAAAGAATTGAACAAGCTCCAATGATCTTAACGCCTTTAAAATCTTCTAGTTTGACGTGATAACAAAAGATACAAAACCATTTATTAAATTCTATTTTAGAAAAACCATTGTGAAAGGCGAATTGAAAAAAATTCTAAAAATATAAAAGTTTTATTAACGCATTTATCGGTTTATGTATTTACTTTTCCTTTTTATTTAATTTATTTGTATGTAAATAGAAAAGAAAAGGTTTGTATATACTGTGTATATAGACTTGTAGTATACAAACATGTCGCCAGCTAAAATGAAAACAAAATGTTCTAAATTTGTTCTTCTATTTAATTTCATGTTTTAACCCTTTGACGACTGAAGAAAAACATGCTTGCCCAAGGGTTTTTGCTTCATTAAATTATTCACCTAAGAGATATTATCAAAAGTAAAAGAAATATTATCAAAAGTGTGGTGTAGTGGAGGGTTGAAGCAACAAAAATGTGATAGGTGGTATGTTCTTATTTTGACTAATTTTCCCGCTTCAGGGGGTGCTGTGGAAAACTAAAACTCGGGTATGTTTTTGGGGCAGCTCTTACCTTTCAGAAAATACATTGGAGAATGCCTGAAACTATCCCAAACATATATGATAAGTATATTTGCCTCTGGGTTAAAACGCAACTAAGAACAATTAACATATTATATAATATATAATTGAGCAACTTTTGCTTTGCGACAATGAGGAAGAAGCTGTACATATACGGATGAAGAGAACACTCTTTTCCTGGAAAAAGATGCTTTGGAACTCCTAGAGGATGAGTCTCTAGAATTAGTTATAGAAATCTTCAATCCGGTAGAATCTTCTGTAATTGAAGAGTCCCGCGTTGGTCGTAAACCGATACAAGTTGCTTAAGAGGATGAGCAAGTAGCATCGGCTTCAAGTGCTATGGTAATACAAGAGAATCCAGTACTTTTCATACCAAGGGAAGATTTTCAGGTTCAGAGAGACACTTTCCTATAAAGCTCCCATTTTCATCAGATTTTAGGATAATTCGACATATGAAACTTCGCAAAAGCTTAAACCAAATGTAAATATGCTAACTTTCTTAACTTTGAAGTTAAGTTCTTACAAGTGAAAATTCTAGTTTCTTATAAAATATTGTATATTTTTTGTTTTGGTTTCAGAAATGTGTATAATGACAGTGCAGCAGTCTAACCTTTATGCCATGCAAAAAGGTCGGATTTTCACTTTGACCGGGGAAGAGTTCAAAGCTTATATGGGTCTAATTGACCATATGAGCATAGTTGAACTACCTAGAATTTGAATGTGTTGATCTGCAGGTCTAACATTTCATCAAGCTCATATTGTAGATATCATGACGCAGCCTCGTTTTGAGGAAATTACTTCTTATCTCCACTTTTGTGACAATGATCAGGCTGATGTCAACGACCGTGGATACAAAACCCGAGAAATTATAAACCACATAAATACAGCTATGCTATTATCATACACGTATTTAAAAAAGGTTCCACTTGAATTGGTAAAGTTCAAGAGACATAATGCCATGAAGCAGTGCATGAAGAACAAGCCCGCGTCATGGGGTTTCAAGCTTTAGTGTCTGGTGAATCGAACACCGGATATCTATACAACGTGGACATATACACCGGAAAACAGACGTCTGTAGAGCACGGTCTTGATGAATCTGTGGTTTTGCAGTTCTGAAAAGAATTAAAGTTTACTGCAATAACTTTTTACTAGCATTAACTTGCTGGATATTTTACAGCAAAATAGGTAATGGCATACTCCATACTTCGCAGTTATAGAAGCACATGACAAAGCAGTTTCTGGCTGATAAAAATATGAATATGATGATAAGCTTTTTTTAATCCGATAGTATATCCGTAGTCAAATGGATGAATAATCGCGCTGTTTACCTGCCTTCAAGTTTTATTGACCCAACTGCCGTATGCAAAGATAAACGGCGCGTTGCATGACAAGCAGTTAAAATTGATATAGATTGTCCGTCGGTTGTCCAGCAGTTCAACAATGGAATGGTTGGTGTATATCTTACGGATCAAATAAAGGTATATTATGAGTACGATCGCAGAAGCAAATGTCGTTTTTATATTTGATTGTTCTTTGATCTCTTCGAAATATTCATTTACAATAGCTACGTGATATATAGCAAACTTATGTCGGCAAATAGCTTTACGATTAACGAGACTCTGATTGATTTTCGGGCGGCTTTAGCAAATAAATTGATTAGTAATTTACGTTTAAGATCGCGCAGATTCCCATAAGCAACCGGAACTTGAAGTATTCCCTTAAAGTAGCGTAAATCTTTCCATAAAATAAAAAAGCGTTAACCATGGAGACGATGCGTCAAATGATCTAGCCATGGCAAATACAACCGCACAAATGTATTTGTACTATATGCAATGAAATGCTTAGCTTCACATCATCACGTGACTGATTTGGTATCTACCATTTATAAAACTTTTTGTCTTAAATTTGTTAAAATTTTTCATAAATTACTTTTTAAATAGTTTAAAAAAAGGATATATAAACCATCATACTTTTTATTAAAGTTTTTGGGCAAAAACTTTTTTTTAAATCCAGAGGTAACTACATTTGCCAAGTAAAATACGGGAAAAGCAGACGACATAGGGGGTCAAATTTTTGTTGCGCTCCGGCAGAAAAACTTTGGACCTCAAAGGGTTAAACGAAAATGCTTATCCCTGCTGTCAACAAAAAAAAATATATATATATATATTTGGTTATTTACATGAGTTTTCATTTAGCTTACGATATACTTTTAAATTTTGGATGTGCGATTTTTAATTAAAAAATTAAAAAATATATACCTTATTTCTGTTCTTATATAACTCAGTTAAAATATTACAATTCCTGACATTTAGTGTATGTATGTGTATCCGCAAACAACTTACTAAAAAGTTTTTTTTTAATGCGTATTTTAAATTATTTCTTTTTGGGGGCAACATTAAGGATTTTCATTTAGATATGAGGATTTTTGAGGACATCATTCTTCAAGTTGGGGATAAGAGCTTGAATTTTTCTGGCAATACCGCTGATGACAAATGTAGCGATCTAGTATATGAATAATTTTTCTTTCTTCATAAATTAAGAACTTGAAATACATGTTATACACGTTATGGTAAGCCGGATAAATATTGAAGATTATTTAATTGTTATAATACTATTTGCAAATTAATTCAAAAAATAAAAATTGAAATTTTTTTAATATATAAAAATTTTATTATTATTTCAAAAATTAAAAATTGAAATTTTTTAATATATAAAAATATTACGTAACATAAATAAAAAAAGGCAATTTATATGTTAGTTAAAAAAGCTAGTGTCTATACATATATTTCGCTCCTTGTTTGATTAAAGTTTTTTGCCTTATGTACAGAAACAAGGCGAATAAATTACCAGGTGGCAGCATAGGCGAGTTCAGACTTGTAAACTCCATATATAAAAAATATGGGTACATTTTTTATATATGGAGTTTGACAGTAGTGTATACCAGCAAAAAATACTGAATTCGTCTACGCTGCCACCTGGTAATGAACTGTTGTTTTTAACAAACTTTAATAAAAAGAACGTGCTGGTTACCCACATAAAACGATGCAATGCCCTTTTACGTGTTCGTGGTAAATGAATTAGCAATTGTTACAATGAATTTAATTTCGCTCGGAATTCGCATTAAAATCCTCAAAAAAACATTATATAAGAAGAAGCGCAATTTCAATTGCCTGGATATTTAAAAAGATAAAATAGCGGCGTTTTGGCATCCGAAACCTCTAGAGCGATTATTCCGAAGCCTTTATATGCTCAACGTGCCACTTTGTGGTGCGCTATGCTGTCTGAAGGCGTAATTGGGGCGGTTTTTTTTTCGAAGACAATGCTGTAAATGCGATAATGTAGGTAAAATGATCGTGTTAGACGTTTGCCAGATAACACTTTTCATTCATTATTGCCGAACTTTTCGTAATACAATAAAGGTATAAATTATGTACATCTAAATTTTAGATTTTTTTTGCAGAAAACAATGTTCATGTTGAAAAACCAATTATCTATAGTCGCATGTAATTAAGAAACCCGCTTTTTTAAATGTTGCATACTTACCGCCATACTCATGAAAAAAATAAAATAACTTTGAAATATATTTTGTGATATTTACATTTTAAAATTATTTTAATGTCTTGTGAACACGGCTGTTACAGTTGATTCTTTGTCAAATAGGCTTTTTAATTTTAAAGACTTCAAATATTTTATTTGTCTACACTTATATAAAATAAACAAATAAACAGCTGTTGTTTAAAAATATGAAATTAATAAACATTTTTATAAATTTTAACTATAGAAATATAATGAATGTATGTATATTGCAATTTTTTATTAAGAAGTGGAATCTAATTCCTATTTGGTTTTTTTCCTTTTATTGTTCTTTTCCCTGAGAACAATTATTAGTGCTTCTTAACAGCATGGAAGATGAAAAATGACGACTTTCCAAAAAATATGGAAAATATTTAAGACCGCAATAAGCAGCCAGCAATTCACGATCGTATGCACTAAATCGCTTCTGTGTGTCAGACAACTTCTTCGAATAAAAACCTAGAGGCTGCCATGCTCCACAAAGAAGTTTCTGAAAATTCGCTTGGATATGCAAGAAGAGCAGCATTTGCTAATTGATTTTTACACTCATCGAAAGCGATTCGAAGCTCATTTGTCTTTTATCATTTTTCTTTTGACCACCTTTAAGAGAATTTAAGGTTGCTCGAGCCATTGCTACTTTTGGTATAAAGCGTCAATAAAAATTACTCGTTCAGAGAAATCGACTTAAATCATATATAGTTTTTGGTAAACTAAATTGTTGAATAGCAGCTACACGTTCTGGGTCAGGTCTAAGTCGTTCTTAAGTTACTAAATATCTAAAAAACTTAATAGCAGCTTTACTAAAAACACATTTGTCACAATTTATTGTAACTCCGTACGCCCGTAATCTTAAAAAGATTTGCCGTAAATAATTCTCATGAGAAAGTCTTCGTGGTTTTGCAAATACTTTTAAACCATTTGTTTCAATGCGATGTGACACTGAATGTTTTACTGAAGGCAGTTTATCAGATGGTATTGTGACATCAGAAAACTCCTTCAAAATTGATTGAAATTTATCAGCATCTTTCGAAATGTACTTAAGAGTTAAGATTGGTTAATGAATCTCTGATCCTAATATTAACCGTGAAACATCTGCAATAATGAAGGGCCAGAGAAATTTCCTTCGTAGACCGATTTGACAATTGATAACTTTTTTACCATATGTTAGTATTTTTGAATTGTTGGCAGCATAAAGGATGAATTTATTCGGGGGTTTTGATTTTTCTTCTTCTGTGGCGGATGAACAGATAAATCTGCGCCAGTGTCAATCAGGTCCCTGGACTTCAATTCAGCATCTTGAATAAACAGGCGACGTAGTTCTTGGCCATCTTCACCCGTCACCGTAGGTAAAGTGCCTAATTGAAACGAACATGGAAAATGGCATTTGGTTGCTTTGAAACCAAACTTTTTGTGATACCAACAAAATGTTTTAATAGGTGGCGAATGAGTTCTTCTTCCTGGAAAATTTCTATTGGTGCTTCTATTTCGACGATAAATTTTGGTAGATAAAGCGGCTATTTTCGATATTACTTCGGCAATTTTGTCTTCGATAGCAGCGTTTCGTTCATCACTTCTCGTAGAGACGGCAGTGACACTAGTTGACTCGTTAGAATAGTCATGTATCTTATCAGTTATAAGTGACAGTTTTTCTACTGTATCTTCACTAACAGATAATACGGCTTTTGTTGTATTCGGGAGTCGCTGAATCCATAATGTTTTAAGTAAATTTTCAGAAACTTTTTCGCCAGCTAAGGCACGCATTTCTCTTAATAGAGCGGACGGCTTTTTATCAGCAAGAGTAACGTTTTCTAAAAGGAGACGAAGTCTTTTTTCTTCGGATTCCACGAACTCATTCAACAATGCAAGTTTTAAGGTTTCATATTTATTTTCTTCTGGAGGGTTCTGGACAATATGACCAACATAGTTCAGGATGCTGCTTTCAATTGATCCAACCAGATTATGATACTTTGTTGTATCAGAAGTTATAGCAGAAGTAACGAATTGGGATTTCAACTGGCGAAACCACAATCTTGGGATTTGCCGCCAAAATGGTGGAACGCGTACAGTTACTCGCGATATTTCAGTGAAATTAACAATGAAGCTAAACCGAATTCTTCTGAAGTTGACTTCGGGTCACCAATGTTGTAGTCTTTATTACCAAACTAAAACTCAAAACTAAAACTTATTTTTGAAAACAATGACATATAATAAAATAACAAAAAATAAATGTTTGATTATTTTTAAATCTTATTTTTAAAATAGAAATATGCACAGTACCACCACAAGTATTTTAACAATTCAATAATATTTTAAATATTTTCTTTGCATTTATTTTGTAATAATGGTGAAGAAATTGAATGCCAATGGGGCAAATAAATATATGGTTTTTTATGGTTTGATCAAATGTTTGTTTAACTGTGACCGCACATTAAACATTTATTTGTCAGTATTTTATAACTGTTTGAACAAATAAAAATAGTGTTATATATAAATTTTGGCTAGTTTTAAACTTTAAATTCTAATATCATCTGAATAACGCGTTCGAGGCTTACTTCTCACATTATCGCATGAGATATTTTTTCTCATCACACCATTGTTTTTTGTCACTCAATGCTATATTAGTATGTAGATAAGAATGTAATTCAATTCCATTCTCAGTAAATTGTACCCCCATATTAAGTCAGGTATGTATATACGGTAATTACCACAGATAACTAACCAGATTACTCACTTGTGACGCTTAAAAACGTGTGTTATCATATTTTCTTTAAGCTTTCGTTAAGGCGAATAAAAAAATATTCAAAAACGCTAAAAGAAAGGTGTTAGAATAAACCGCTACACATACCTATTGTAGACATATGTTTTCATACATAAAATATAAACAAGTTCTACCAGCAAGTGTTAAATGCCTTTTTGTTACCAAAAGAATTGATTTTTAGAAAAAAACCTAAGTCTCGTATAGAATATCAGTTATGCAAAACATACAAATTCAAGAATTTGAAGAGTTAGCGCTAAAACGCTTTAAAGTATTACGAATATGGGAACAGACACAGAAATAATTCAAGCAAAAAATTCTAGTCGTGGTAGAACAAGGTAAAGTTGTCGCTGTTTTTCATAAATGTGTGGAAGGTGCAGATTTGCCTAAGATGTTACTTTATGAACCCCCGGGCACAGGGAATCAACTACCATTCTTGCAGCAGCCAGACAAATTTTGGGTGACATGTATCGCGAAAGAATTTTAGTATTAAATGCTTGTGATAAAGTGACATAACTGCGAGTGGCACAAGGCCACACGGTCGTCCTAATCCCCTATTCCAAATTATCATTCTCGATGAGGCTGATTCTATGACCATGCAGCAGATTTTAGAAGAACGATGAAAAACGTAGTACAAGATTTTGTTTGATACGCAATTATGTTTCTCGCATTATTGAGCCCAATACGTCCATATGTACCAAGTTTAGCTTTTAACCTTTGGGTGAATGCAAATTATACAACGTTTTAGGCATATTTGCCAATAAATGTTTATAGTTGCAGTCTTCTATCGTCTGAAGGGGCTCAGTATAAAATTAAAAGCTCAGATTTGATGTTAATGCCTGATATTTTACTAGATTCTTTTTTAAAGAAATATAAGTGTGTCGATCCAGTAATTACACCAAATTGGAAGATTATGTGCGTGACACTGGCTATGACGCTTAAAGTATTTGCCAGTATATAATAAGATGTCACTTTTTGATAGACATGCAGAAGGCTTGTACTGAGTAGGGTTAAATAAAAATATTTAGTTTTTATTAACAACAAAATTATTTAAAAGGAATGCTCGTTTCGCTTGCATTATAGTGGTTCAGAATACTTGCAAATTATGGGTTAAGGCTGTGCTATTATATTGGCTCTGCATGGATAATAACAATAATAGATATTTTCTTTTACTATTTATTCAATTTTTTTTAAACTGATTTTATTATATCTATATAATAAATAAGAAGTGCTCTTAACTTTAATGCATCTTATTGATATGTATGCATACCAATTCCATTAATTTAATTGTTTTTAAGAATAATATATAAAATAAATCATTACAATAGTTTTTCTTAAATCCATTGCTTTATTGTATTTATTTACTATTTTTGTGATAATTATTTAAAAAAACTTGTTTTATGAATAGGCAAAGACAAAACTGCGGGACAATTTTTTTCCTCTGCCAACCCATTTTGTTTATTCTTTCACATATATGTAGATATTGTCGAGCTTTAGTGCACCGTCTTTATCTAATTTAAAGTGGTTCAGTATTAAATAAATAAATGACTCCTTGAGTTGGTACCAATCACAAAGAAAAAAGTGTATAATAATAAACTTGCACATTGCGTTGCGTACTTCGGCTAATTTGGATAATACCTTTGAAAGAAAACTTAGTTTATTATCAAGAGTATTTGATAAGTATATTTTTACACTTACATTCCTTGGTGGCGGATGGGTGAAAACCTTAGTATGCAATGTACAAGTCGCATAACCTTTTTATAATAATAAAGGTATGGTATGTGAATTCCAATAATTGACTGATTGGTGAAAAGCATCATTCATAGATAAACTTTTAATGCGTAGTATTTTTTAAATCATTGATTTTTTTTTAAATTCAATAGCTTCAAACATTGCCGGCAATAACTTTACACTGTGGATATATATAGTTGCTTACTCCACAATGTGGTTTCTCGCATGTAAAATCATGGCTATAGTACCAGATGCTTTATCATAACACATTTGCAAGGCACTGGCTCGAATTTGCACCAGTTTAAGATCCTTATCAAACGGTAGGGCAAAGAAGATACCACTACAGTCCGTTGAGCATATTAAGCACAATTTTTAATTAACAGCATTGGCCATTTCAATTATTTTTCTAGCTACAACGAAACGATTAAGTCTACTGTCCATTCCAACATATTGCATTCCTTGGTCAGGAAACGATATAATTGATGTTGCGTTGGGATTTATTTTTGCCTTTATAACTTCTTCAGCTGGTGACATATTTTTTTTACAAAATTTGCGCTTGATTTGTTGAAGTTGCTGCTTCCAGTGGCTTTTCTTCGTTTTATTTGTTTAAACGTAAATTGTTTTATACTAAGGACACAGCATAAACTAAACATTATTATTATAAAAAACACATATAACTAAATTCCAGCTATAATCAGAAAGAGGTAGTAATATAAAAAACAATAGTTGGAATCTGGCCACACTGAAGTTTTCGTGTCTAATCTGGTTAATTATCTGTGGTAATTACTACGTTTTTGTTATGTAACAAAATTTGTCTTACTAAAACTGGTGTCTTAAGGAATTTACATATTTTTTTTCTTTTACACTCCCCTTGTAGTAAATCGTTGCTAACCAAATTACATTCCTCAACACATCACTGATTTAAAGAATTTCATTATTAAAGTGATCGTGGTATTAATAAGACGTGCAGGCACAATTTTAAACTTCATATTAAGTGAAAAATTAAATTATCTATTAAAAACCAGTTGCAAAAAAATCCTTAAAGTGTTATCTAATTAAAATTGTTAAACTATGAGGATTTGCGAAAAGAAGAAATATTAATTCTTATAGAAAAATTAGTTGCTCAAGGTATGAAAAGTTAGTAACGACAAAAAAATGGTTAAGTATATCTAAAATTTTCTCTTGTTTAGTTTTGGATCCTCCACTATTGCTCCAATTTCAATAAAACGCAAAACCTCTTTAAAAAAACGAAGGTCCACGCGGTTCAGAAAATGTATGTGATAGAAGGCTTAGCCATGTTACGATAACGGTTCCATGAGACCTCGTTTTTGCGCAGGTAACGCTATCGGTTATCAGGATATTTTTTTATTTTATAATGAAACAAGCACTAGGTCAGTTTTCAAATAAAAATATTGTTTATTATTTTTTATTTTTTTCTTTCAATATTTCGCCACACCGTTGGGTGGCATCTTCAGGAAACAGGACTTAAAAAAACATAAAAAATAGTCTTTCAACTAAAAAAAATAAAATAAAATAGTCTTTCTAAAACTAAAATAACTAAAACATTGTAAATGTTTTAAAACTACCAAGTAGCCTCAAAATCTTTAACCACCTAAAAATCAGAGTTGGGTTTATTGCATTAGATTTCATTTTCCACTATTTTTAAGTGGTAACGGAAAAAATAGTGCATTATCGCCCCTAATATTTAGTGGTAGTGGAAATTTAGTGCACTAAATTAAACAATTTTGGTGGAAGTGGAGATTTAATGCACTAAATGAAACGATTTTAGTGGTAGTGGAAATTTAATGCACTAAACGAAACGATTTTAGTTCTAGTATAGATTTAATTCACTAAATAAAACGATTTTAGTGGTAGTGGAAATTTAATGCACTAAATAAAACGATCTTAGTAGTAGTGGAAATTTAATGCACTAAATGAAACGATTTAGTGGTAGTGGAAATTTAATGCCCTAAATAAAACGATCTTAGTAGTAGTGGAAATTTAATGCACTAAATGAAACGATTTTAGTGGTAGTGGACTAGAAATCCACTGGCACTATCGTCGTCGCTATCGAAGACGTGTCTACTTCCACTGCACATGTTGAACTCATTTTTACTTGGCGAACTAATTTTCTTATCACTAAACACTTGTATGATAAAAATCAGCTGGTTATTTCTTTGTAATTTAGTTATCCACTGAAAAACAATATTCATTTTATTTTTTACATACATACATACATATGTATGTTGACAATAGACAATATTGTAAGGTTTTTCGTTTGTTATTTTTCCCTATAGCCCGGTTCTGTTTTTATACAGCTGTACGGGGATCAGCTTGATGTCGAGGCGTTCAAAGGAACTGCCAGATGTATTATTTGAATTTAAACAAGGCAGTTATGCCGATTCTGTTTAATCAAGTTTTTTTTTGTTTTATTTAAATTTACAAGGTCTTATATACTACTTATGAGAATAAAACTTAGTCTCTCTAACTTATTCTAGCTTATTGCAATATTACATTTGTCTCTGTCGGCACTATGGAAATCCAAAGGAGTTGAATTACAAATTGATCGCAACCAATCGTAGTGCAACCACAATGGAATGCACTCAATACAAAGTGTGTCACTCAATTACTGACAACTCAGCACAATGCATATGACGATAAGTGTTGGTTATCAAATACTCTGTTATTGGCTTGTTTTATGCACCGTACTTGTGTCAATGACCAGTGAGACACACTACATTGTGTATGCACCAGTGACTGATGGGATACACTACACCCTTACCCTTAAGAGAAAAATTATGAAAATGATTTTTCTTTTTATCTCCATCTCCATTCCCATAATACCGTTACAACGATTCTTAAATGTATGTGTAATTTGATTGTATTTTGATAATTATGAAAAATATTAATAATAGTGTTGTGAATATCGAATTTTGTTATATATAATAATGGTATAAGCTAGTTGCTCAAAAAAAACATATTGTAAGGTTTTAAATTATTGTTATGGATTTCTTTTTCTTGTCCGTTATAATCTATTATTGTATTTACACCATTTTTTCCGATTATCTTGTAAGGTCCTTTGTATGGACTTTGATTTTTTTTTTATTTTCTATTTTGATTAAAACTAAGTCTCCTATCTTTGAATCTAATCTATTGCTGTATCTATTTTCTATTACTCTTTTTTCTTTAGTTCTAATTATTAATTCTTTAGCTTTGTGTAAAGAATATTTAAGTCTACGTTTAAGTTCTTGGGCATAATCATCGTAATTGTAATTTTTTGTTTCATTTGTTCCATATATTTCAGTTGGCAAATGAGGTAATTTTCCGTATACAAGTTCGAATGGCGTGTAGCCAGTGTCAATATGGGGTGCCGTATTATAAGCAAAAGTAAAATATGGAATCCATTTATCCCATTCGTAGTCAGTTGCTGTTGTTAGCAAGAATTCGTTGACGACTCTGTGATTTCTTTCTACTGAGCCTATTGTTTCATGGTGGTAGGGAGTCGAAAAGGTTTGTTTTATGTCAAGTAATGAGCATATGTTGCGCATCAGTTCGTTTGTAAATTCTGTCCCTCTGTCTGATTTGAGTACTTGAAATTTTCCAAATTTTAAAATTAGTTGTTCTACAAGTGTTTTTGCCGTCACAAGTGCGTCTTTTGTTGGCATAGGGTGTGCAATGACAAATTTTGTCAATTCACATTGCATAGTCAATATGTATCGGTATTCGTTTGAAATTGTAAGAGGTCCTACTGTATCAATTGATATTATTTCAAAACTGTTGCTCGGTGTGTCTGTAATCGTAAGTGGTTCTTTTATGTATTTAGTTTGTTTATTTTTATTACAATTGTCGCAATATGATATGAATGTCTTTACCATTTTGTTCATGTTTTTCCAGATGTATCGCTGTTTTAATTTAATGACGGTTTTTCGTATTCCTAAGTGTCCTGCATGGGTGGTATTGTGGAATTGGTCAATTAGTTTATATTTTAAAATGTGATCTGTTATTCTTTTCGGGGCATTGTATATTAATATCTTAAGTTGAGGACTTTTGTTATTTATTTTTAATTTTGCATATGCGTCTTTAAATTCTTCTTTTGTATACATTTTAAATATTTTATCTTCATTTGAGAGCGCTAATTCTTTAATATTTTCTTTAGTCATTTTAGATGTCAGTTTCCTCAGAATCGAATCTAGTTTCGCTGAGTTATCGCTGAATCTTGCATTCATACTATCATTATTCATATCTTCTGTATGTAACTTCTTCATAATCGAATCTAGTTTCGGAGAATTGTCGTTACGTACTTTATTCACATCATTCTTATTAATCTTATTTTTGGCACATAACTTCTTCATGGTCGAATCTGGTTTCGATGAATTATCATTATGTCCAATGTGCACCATATTATCTTTAATAATTATATCTTTTTCTTCTATATTTTCAAATTTATAAAATTGCAATTTTTTCATATTTTTGATATCATTAATGGATATACATTCCCATATTTGAAGTTGATCAGACTTCTGAGAATTGTTCTCTTCTACACGTGTATTATTTTCGATATCTTTTTTCTCGTTATTTATTATTTTATTTGCCTCGTTTGTAATTTTCAATTTATTTTGCATAGCCCTTGTCGTGATTAATACTTTTTTTTCTTTTTCGTCATTTTCTTGTGGTATCATTTGTTTTAATATGTCCGAGTCTAGTTTTATCCTAGAAAGTGCATCAGCATTTGTATTCATTTTTCCTTTTTTATAAACAATTGTGAAATCATAATCACTTAAATCCAGTCTTATTCTTGTCATTTTTGATGAAGGATTTTTATGTGAAAATAGTGAAATTAATGGTCTGTGGTCTGTAACTACAATGAATTTTCTGCCATATAAGTAAGGTTTAAAGAAATTTACGCTCCAATGAATGGCTAAAAGTTCTTTTTCAATTACCGGTTTGTTAATATCATGTTTTTGCAGTGTCTGGCGTATGAAATTGGTAAATCTTGTCCTATTTCGCCTTGAGATAAGACTGCTCCTAACGCATAGTTTGATGCGTCGGTTGTTAAAATAAATGGTTTTTCAAAATCTGGATATTGCAATACCAGTGGGTTGATTAATTTGTTTTTTAATTCTTTAAAAGCATGTTGGCATTGTTCCGTCCATATAAATTTTGTTGATTTCTTTAATAGTGCGTTCAAATTTTTGGCAATGTCCGCAAAGTTTGGTATGAATTTTCTGTAGTAGTTGCAGAATGCAACGAATCGTCTAACTTCGTCCGCGTTCTTCGGTATTGGATAGTATTTGGATGGGTCTGTTTTCAGTGCTATTATTTCTTCTTTATCTTCTTTCTCAGTTTCTGCTATCAGAAATTCCTTTTTTATATTATGTATTAGATCTAGTTTTATCTGTATAGTTTTAGATGAATATGTTCTTTTTGGACTTTTCTTTAAATTTTTCAGTATTTCTTTAAGTTCAAACAATTTTTCTTCCATTTGGACCTCTGTTATTTGTGGTATTTTATTCTTGTTAATGTTTCTTAGATTATACAAATAATTGAAGATTTTAAATAATGAGAAAAAGATTATGAATAGTATTATGCTTAATTTTGTGTACATTATTTATCTATATATATATAAAATTTGATTTAATGAGAAAATATTACAATTTAATTCCTTTTTGATAGTATTGATTTTATAATATAGGCAATAGCCATTAGAATTAACATAACAATTATGATGATTTCGAATGTGTCTATATCATCCTCTTTTTCTAAATGCTGTATATCTGGTTTCATGTATTCTATAATTTTGTTGTTTTTGTCTTGTTCATTTTCGAGTTTGCCTACTTCGTATGCTGCAAACAACGCAGGGATGGTTTTTAAAATGTTTTTCCACCACGTCATTTTTCTAGATTAAGTCTATTGTTTTTAAATTAAGTTAATGTAGTTTTCTTTATTTTTCTTTTTAGGTTTATTTTTTTTTCAGTGGTATCTGCTATGGTTAACTCATAGTATAGTATTGCTAGTTTCTTTTTCTTCTGGAACTTTTTTCCAGCGCGTTTCTTCTTTTTTGTGATAATTTGTTGGTACTGGTCCCTTTTTCTTACCGTCCTTCTTTTGTATTCCACTATAGTAATAGCTTTAGGGCCTGCTGTTAATGGGGTGGGCTCATATACTGGTGTTGACTCCGGAACTTGTTCTGGATGGTATTGCTCCAAGTATTTCTCCCAGCGGGATACAATTTCGTCTATTTCTGCGGACATGTATTGTTGATTTCTCAGAAATGATCGGTTTGGCCATATGGTCAAAAATGTAAAATAATTTGGTCCTATTTTGCCGTGTTTGGCAGGATCGCCATGTAAGGTTTTTCGTTTGTTATTTTTCCCTATAGCCCGCTTCTGTTTTTATACAGCTGTACGGGGATCAGCTTGATGTCGAGGCGTTCAAAGGAACTGCCAGATGTATTATTTGAATTTAAACAAGGCAGTTATGCCAATTCTGTTTAATCAAGTTTTTTTTGTTTTATTTAAATTTACAAGGTCTTATATACTACTTATGAGAATAAAACTTAGTCTCTCTAACTTATTCTAGCTTATTGCAATATTACATTTGTCTCTGTCGGCACTATGGAAATCCAAAGGAGTTGAATTACAAATTGATCGCAACCAATCGTAGTGCAACCACAATGGAATGCACTCAATACAAAGTGTGTCACTCAATTACTGACAACTCAGCACAATGCATATGACGATAAGTGTTGGTTATCCAATACTCTGTTATTGGCTTGTTTTATGCACCGTACTTGTGTCAATGACCAGTGAGACACACTACATTGTGTATGCACCAGTGACTGATGGGATACACTACAATATGTTAGGTAGAAATATAAAATAATTATTAAATATTCAGGAAAGTAACAATTGTAAAGTAGAAATGTAGCGAGCCAGAAAATGCTGCATTTCATTCTGCTACTGTCTTAATTTTTCTTGTTTTCCTTGGAAAATGTCCGATTACATTTGTAAATTAATTTTTCTTTCTAAAGTTTTTTGAAATTAAAAAATGAACTTAAGCCAGAAATAAATTTTAATTCATGTTATTATTATTATTAATTCATAAAAATGTATGTAATTGACCCCTTTTTTAAGGTTTCCTATGGTGATTAAAACAACAACAAAAATTGTTTTCTTTCTTCAGGAGGACTCTGCAAATTAAGGAAATAATATTGATTACTAATGTGTATGAAAGTGGAACTGAAGCATTGAAACTGAATTTGCATTTCACTATAGTGCCAGTGGATTTCTAGTCCACTACCACTAAAATCGTTTCATTTAGTGTATTAAATCTCCACTAGAACTAAAATCGTTTCGTTTAGTGCATTAAATTCCCACTACCACTAAAATCGTTTCATTTAGTGCATTAAATTTCCACTACCACTAAAATCGTTTCATTTAGTGCATTAAATCTCCACTAGAACTAAAATCGTTTCGTTTAGTGCATTCAATTTCCACTACCACTAAAATCGTTTCGTTTAGTGCACTGAATTTTTACTAGCATTAAAATTGTTTCAATTAGTGGATAATTATTCCCATCTGCCACTAGTGGTGGCTGGACTTTTGCTGCATTAATGCTACGTCGTTTAGTGGTAATAGAAAGGATAATTCATTTTAACCTTAATGCAATAAACCCAACTCTGCTAAAAATATATAATTGTTAAATATTTAAAATTAATCTAAATTAAAACTAATAAACTATTTTGAATGTAAAAATACATTTAATTTTCTTTATATAAAAGTTTTTTCTAAATACTGAATATGATTTTGAATTAACTAACCTAATTTTTTGTGTAATCTTAGTATCTTTCACATTGAAATCAATATTTAATCTTTAATTAAAAAAAGGTTTTATAAAAACAACAACAACACCATCATTATGTATGGATTGCTGAGCCCTACAATCTAAACACCATGATATGAACATCTTTACTTCTTTATTGTTGTGAGTACGGAAAAAAATTATATATATATTCCAAAACTCTTTTATTTTGTAATATACATTCAAAAATGTAACTAAACCACTCTTATTTTTCTTATAACTATTCTCTTGAAAAAAAGAGTGTTTCTACTTTCTACCTTTTGTTTTCATTCATTAAACCTTTTTTCATTCATTGCATTGTTTCGTTTAATATCAAACATGACTATTGTATTTTACATTTATTTTATTAAATAAAAAAAATTTGAATGAATTCTTTCTGTAAATGTACAAAAAATGCAGTTTTAATTTGATTTTGAAAGGGAAGGATTGCCTAAACAAAATGTTTTAATCGATTAAGCAATCATGTCATTTTAGGGATAGATTAAGAAAATAAGGTACGCAATCTGTAAATGCGTCTGACAGTGATTTGTCAGCAGGGTGGGAAAAATTAATCTCACTGACACAACATTTTGCCGATATCAGGCATTAATTATTATTAAACATTTCAATTTTTTAAGGCAAAAGAGTATATTATATGTTGCGTGACGAAAATCTGGGTTAAGAATCGAATATGCCACTTGCTGAGCTACCTGAAAATCTCGTTTTGTCTCTTAACTTATGCATTTTAACGAAATGCATACTTTTAATTCAAGATTAATTTTTATTAATTTTTGTTTTTTTTAGTAAGCAACGCGCAACAATTAGCAAATAAATGTGAGCACAAAACGAATTTCGTATTCAAAAAATTTAGGGCAAACAAGAGCAAACAAATTTTAGGCAAATGTTTGCAAAATAATAGCGTACCTTTAGTTATTTAAAAAATGGTACCTAAATAAAGCGACACCTCCATTGTATTAATTTTATTTAAATTAAATTAGAAATTACCTCTTCTGTTTTGTTTTTATATTGTTATTTTTAAAGTGTTGCCTTGTTTTTATTTATAAAAAAAAATGCTGAATCGCAAAATTAATACTTAAAACGATAAGTTAGCAACATCTTTAAGATCTTAAGTTAAAAACGTAAATTTTATATTTTTTTGGCATGCATTCAGTTTTTATCGATAACATTACTGAACATCTGTAAATCCAGTTTTTTTTAAAGATGTTTTTCATTATTTATTATTTATATATTTTTTATTTTAATTTAAATTTTGTGTGTGATTTCTTAATATGCTTTTAAATTTAAATTCTGGTTTTGAACTCGACAAATACGCGTATTCAAGTGTGAATATTCGTCTGACAGTTTCAATTTTATTTCAAGCTGTTACAATTTGTCTTCTGGTTATTTCGGCTTCATCGGTTTTTTACCTGCCATTAGATTATTATTGTTATATGTATGTTGTTAATTGTTGTTATTGTGTTTTATTTTATTATTATTATTATTTTTTTTAACAGAAATTGGATTTCATTTTATAAATCTAAAGTGTAACTAAAAATTCTAAAAATAAACTTTTGAATCGCTTTGGGTATTTTAAAAATTGTATTAGAATTTGTATTGAAGCTCAGAAGAAAAATAAAAATTCTCTTTAAGGTGTTGTTTCAAAATATTATACTTCAGAACTGTTTCTTGTATATTATATATTTTATTTATTTTATTTTATTAATAATCGATAAGCCTTTAAATGCAAAATTAATTACATAGCTTTTAAGTAAGAACATTTAATTGCATTATCTTACGTAACTAATGTGATTGTTTCATTATATCCTATTATAACTACAAATACCTTAAAGATTTCACACTCCACCCTATTTTGCACGACTAACACCACATTTCGATAACTGACAGCAATAGACAATTAACAATTCCATACAATTGATATTTATATGATCATTTAAAGTTCATTAAAACATTTTTTTTTAATTTCTGGAAAAAAAAATGGAAAAATATCTTTCTTGATAAGGGATAACAGCGTTCCATAATCTACAAACTTTCATAACATATGTTCTATGCATGAAAAGGGTATGTATTCTGGGGCATATTAAATACGAGCTTCTAATCGAATGCGAGAATGTAAAAAACTTAGTTAGATATAACAACAGCATACGTAGCTGAACAAAATCATCAAAAGTTATACCAAGAAAGCCAAAAACATAAGAAGTTATCGAAGTTCTTAAACCCAATCCATACAATCTTATTATACGATCAAAACATTTTCTTAATTTTCGAAATTTGTTGAACTAGTATAGGAGTAGATTTCCAAACCATATGTTATAATCGGTAATAGCAATGTTTTTGCCAAAAATTGTCTCACTTTGAATAGAAAATAGGAACCTATACTATAAATGCGACTTAGAGCAAAACAGATTTTAGGAATAAGTTTATTCACATGATAATCAAAGGTTAGTATATCATCTAGATATATCCCCAAGACTTTACAATATGAAACATATTCAATCGTCTTATCATTTAAGAAAAGAGTACAATAATTTGTAAGTTTGTTGCCAAAGTTCATTGCATAAGTTTGTACTGGATTTATTTTTTTTTATTTTCAATTGACTATAGGTGAATTCTTTTGATATCAGCATTTATACGCTTAAAAAACTCTGTTAAAGGCATCGCTTTACAAAAAGATACAACATCAAATAAGTCATTGATATACATTGTGAAGAGTAGTGGACCAAGGACATTTGTTGCAATTTTGTACCACACCTTCGGTATAGTCACGAAATACAAATTTTTTATTTTTAATCATTCATACTTCTTTCCTTACAACATTAAAGATGCTGTTCCAGTATCATATTAACTGTTGATGAGTTAGGTATGAATGTATGTATATGCGCTGTGTCCTGCAAGTTTTTAAATTATTTTTTAATTTTTTTTAATAAGAATTTGAAACAACATACATACATTTCACTTTAATCAGAGCTTTGTGTGCAGAAATATATCAACATATAGTTTAAATCACAAATTTTTATAATTCCCAAACTAATACTTATAACAGGATTACTTGTCATTGATACAAGTAAGAAAAATAAAAACAAACAAAAAAGTTACTTTCGGTGCAAAAAAATGTTGAGTGAAAAACTTAGCGGCAATTATTATTTATTATAATTATTTATATATATATATATATATATATATATATATATATATATATATATATATATATATATATATATTATAATTATATATATTATAATTATATATATATTATAATTATTTATTTATTATTAATTATTTATTATAATTATTATTTTTTGAGTTATATATCCCCAAAAGCTTATATCTTATATATAATAAAGGATATTATACCAGGCGTAATATATATTTCGAAATTTTTTTTTTGTAAAAAAAACTCTATATAGAACCAAAACTTATCAAAAAATTTATAAAAAATGTGTTACAAAACATGTTTCAACGTTATTTTATTTTTGTATGAATATGGCAGTAAATATGCGAAATTTTAATTGGTACATAAAGTCTTTCAGTTTTTAAAAAACTTATTTTTTTAATATTTCCTATTTCCAAAGATAAGAAGAAAAACTGTTTGTATCTGACTGGCCTTTTAAAAACTGTTACGTTACAACTTTGATAATAAATAACTACAACATATGAATTCCCTTTATGTTTTTATTTACCCCTTCTTTTAAAATTTGCATTTTATTATTACTATTATTTGTAATTTTCCGCGATTTTTCCCGAAACTTTATTATTTGGTTTAAATACTAAACAACATTGATGATACAGCTGTTGTTTTAAAATTTTCTTAAGAACAAATATTTATTTGCTTAGAAATGAGTCAAATATTTGCTAAAAAACAATTTTGTTTGGCCAAAATCAGCTGTGATGTTGTTTGCTCCTAATAAATATTTTATGGTCAGACTACAGTACACAAACATTTCATGATTTCAGGCAAATGTTTGTGACCGTACCTTAAGATATAATATATATAGCACACTTACTTTTTGTTTTTTAATATAACGCCTAATTCATTAATTTAAATAGGATAGTTTTTTCATGTTTATTAGGTGTATGTAATTGTTAATTTTTGGTTATTAAATTTTTTGACTATAAATAATTAAAAAAGTATATTTATTTCAATTATGTAATTATGTTATTGAATTTTTTCAATAATGTAATGTGTAATTGGATTTTTAAATGCGTAATTAAAAAATGCTCAATTTTAATTACAAATATTAACTGTAATTTTAATTGAAAAATTCAATTACAATTACATGTAAATAAGTAATTGCATGTGTTATTAATTACAAAATTTAATTGACTTCCCCCAGGTCTGACCTATACTAAACATGGAAGATTTAAATCATAGAAACTTAAATTTCATTTTACTTTGTGAAGAAAAATTTAGTACATTTGACCTTTTCATTCTTTCATATGTCAAAGCGGCTTCTTGCTTCTTCTTATTAACAACGGCAATTCTTTTTTCCAAACTACACATACATACCTATGCAATAAAAAACATGTTTTGAACCTATATATGTTTCGTGAAACCAAATTTAATATTACTGGCCAAAATAATTAAAGCTGCTTTGAATGTAGAAATCAAATTACGTTTTGCATTATGGTTACTGTTTGCAATATATATATAAACTAACTCATCCTTCTAAAAAAGGTTTTTAGAAATTCCAAAAATGCACTTAAGTCAAAAATAAATTTTAATTCATTTATATCTTAACAATCCAAAATAAATCGTTTTCAAACCACAATAGTTAGACCAATATTGACTTACGGTGTACTTATATAGATGCCTACTTTTGAAAGAAAGACGGAGGCAGCCAGGAAGTCAACATCAATGGAAACATATTAAAGAACGCTTTCAGAAAGCAATTTAGACTGAAACAGAATGTTCAGTGGCATATTAAGGGCTTTGGACATTCTTCGCTGATAAGGAAGTACCAATTAGGGAACATTAAAACCAATTTGTTACGCCCTAAATTCATTGAAATAAGGACATTACTGCAATTTTCCCGACAAGAGGCGATTGGAAACCTATAGAAACTGCATAGTAGGAATTGAGTTTTATACAGGTGGCTCAAAAAACTGAACGGTATGGAAGTGGTGTATACTGCGAAAAGATAGGTATCATACATAGTTCTAGACTGGTAAACGTATGATGCAAGATGAAATTATTGTAGTATCTGAAGCTGCTAGGGTACATTCTAAGAGACCGATATTCTTAAGCAATAAAACTATTTAAATAGATAGTCAATAGGTGTGTAGATAGCAGGTAGTTAGCCATTGACAGCAAAAGCATTATCAGCTTTTTTTATAAACATGGGTTTAGGTCTTAATAAATTATCTGCCGTTGCAACAGACAGTGCAGGTAATATGTGTGGTGCAAAAAAAATCTTTTACGTTTTCCTTAAAAGAAAAAATAGTTATATGAAATTAGATACATGCTTTGTCTTTCACTAAACTTTTTTTTTTACTAAGTAGATTTTATTTACATTTCACATTAATACAATTCATTATTAGTGTCCCAGCGCCTAATGGGCATTGTTGAGACATGTATGCAACTAGATAGCATTACAGAAATGTAATTATATCTATAATTTAAAACTAAAGATCTTTATATAAGATGTTTTAAAAGTACATTTACCTATGCAAAAGCATTTCAAGACTTTCAAATAAGAATTGTTTTAGTTCTCGTTTAAACGTTGATATAGCGGTAATCGTCTTTAACCTTGTAGGCAGTCTGTTAAACTCAAGACTTCCAGCATACTCAATCCTTTGCTTTGTTGTCTCCAATCTGCATCTTGGGGTATACAAACTACTCAGACTTCTGGTATTGAATATCATTTGGTTTTGAGCAAAGTCGATAGTGTGGTATCCAATTCTATTTATAGATTTGAGCATATAAATAAAAAGTTTATATTTATATTGCGCACAAATAGGCATTATCGGCTTACAAATATCTTCATAAAGTGTCAATGTTGGATAGACCACTGGTAAGTTATGAAACAATTTAAAGATTTGTTTTGTAATACTTGTAGTGGTTTTAATTCATTTGTGTTTTTATAACCATACATGGTAACCATATAGTTTATGTACCTTGAATAAATGCCTGATAAATCAAAAGTTTTGATTGTAAATTAATTATTATTTATTATATTGTGCTAATATCCCATTTAACATTTTAAATAAAAAGACAATTTATTCGTTGGTTGGAAAAGCAAGTATCGATACGTATTTCGCTGGTTGCTCAAGGCCAGCTCATCAGGAAACCTTTATCCAATTCTTAGAAAAGCTAAAAACATTTCTATTATGTATAAAAACTTCAAAAACAACATGAGAGTTATTTCAGAAGCCAATACAAAAATGTTAAAGCTTTAACAAAAATTACCAACAAGCAAACCACGTTTTTATTTTTTCTTACATTCCCTTCTGCAATAGGTTGGTTACATGCCGACACTTAATGCAGACGTAAGGCGTATTTAAAATAAAAACAACAAAGTTATTTTTTAATTCCTCAAAAGGAAGAAAAAATAACAATGATGCCAACAGTTTGCACAAGCAATTGCATATTTTTTATTCAAAATTGTTTGGGAATTTTTATAATATTATTTATTATATTATGCTAATATCCCATTTAACATTTTAAATAAAAAACCAATTTATTCGTTGGATGGAAAAGCAAGTATCGATACGTATTTCGCTGGTTGCTCAAGGCCAGCTCATCAGGAAACCTTTATCCAATTTTTAGAAAAGCTAAAAACATTTCTATTATGTATAAAAACAACATGAGAGTTATTTCAGAAGCCAATACAAAAATGTTAAAGCTTTAACAAAAATTACCAACAAACAAACCACGTTTTTATTTATTTTTTATTTTTTTTAATTTTTTTTTTTTCTTACATTCTCTTCTGCAATAGTTTGGTTACATGCCGACACTTAATGCAGACGTAAGGCGTATTTAAAATAAAAACAACAAAGATATTTTTTAATTCCTCAAAAGGAAGAAAAAATAACAATGATGCCAACAGTTTGCACAAGCAATTGCATATTTTTTATTCAATTGTAAATTAAGTTTATTTCTCAATTTGAATAGAATTCTAATAGCAGGTGCAATTTTTCGTATGACGTTATTAATATGTGAATTCCACGATAGATTGCTTTGTAAAATTACTCCTAAATATTTCATTTCATCAGTCTCGAAGATTTGATATCCATCAACGAAAATACTGTAGTTAATATTTAGAATATATGAACGCGGTCTGAATCTAATTAACTTTGTTTTGTTTGCATTAAGAATCAGCTTATTAATCCGAGCGTATTCAAGAATCAAGGCTACATCTCGTTCCATATATGTTTTCAAGTTTTGATCATACGAGGGCTGCTATATATATTTCTGGCCTGGCAACACTGAGTGCTGCCAAGTGCAATCTGACATTTTCATTGGAAACTTTGTAATTTTTAAGCATAACCGTACTCGAAACGTTTTGACGTACGACCGTTGTTTGTGTTGTTTACAGTGACTTGAAAAAATTAATATAGAAAAAAAATGGAATTAACTCGTGAACATTTTCGTGCCATCATTTTTCACAACTTTCGACGTAGATTATCACGACAAGAGTGCATTGATGAACTTAAATCTTTGTATGGCGATGAAGCACCATCCTATAGCGCTGTGAAAAATTGGTATAATGAATTTAATCGTGGCCGGCTGTTGTGCCAAAGAACATTGATGCTGTGCGTGAACTCATAATGTAAGATCGACATGTGGCATACTGAGAGATAGAGACATCTTGGACATTTCTTCCACCAGCATACATTCGATACTGCATGAACACCTGGCCGTAAAAAAGGTTTTTTCTTGTTGGATCCCGCACAATTTGAAAGTCGCTCAAAAAAATGCTCGTGTCGATTGGTGCAAAGAAATGTTGCAAAAATACGATTGCGGTGCTTCAAATGACATTTATAAGATCGTCACAGGTAACGAATCATGGATCTATGCATATGAGCCCGAAACGAAACAACAATCGGCCGTGTGGGTCTTCAAAGACGAGCAAAATCCAACGAAAGTTGTTCGTGGAAGAAGCACTTCGAAGCAAATGGTCGCCTGTTTCTTCAGCAAACCTGGTCGTGTGGCGACTTTTCCGCTTGAACACTACAATTTGTTTGCCTGAAGTCATCGCAAAAATTCGAAAAACCAAAAAGAGAAGACGAATCATTGTTCACCATGACAATTCGAGCTCTCACACATCGGCTCAAACCAGAGCGTTTTTGACCGGCCAAAACGTCGAATTAATGGGTCATCCGCCGTACAGCCCTGACTTGGCACCTAATGACTTCTTCTTTTTTCCGCACATCAAGAAAAAAATGCGTGGTCAACGATTTTCGTCGCAGCAAATGCTTTCGTGAAGTCGTGCTGCTGTGAAGTCGTCAAAATAATAGTTTTCATATAAACACATGTATTTTATTTTTGGCAGTTTGCTGTCTGCTGCCTGCTGTCGTCTATGTGTTCAGAGCTTAATAGTGTAAGAGATAGTCTACAAAACTCAATGTTTGGTAGTTCGCGCTCTGCATATACTGACTCACCTTTTAAAATTATGAATATCATGGATAAGCGCTTAGAACGATTCACAGAGCGTAGAGAAAATGTTATAAAATTGTTATAGTGAATACAAGAACGATCTCTTAAGCAATTTTGGTAAAGAAAGAAATACACGATATTGTGAAAAGAGTATCAACTTAAGAAACAATCTCCTTCGATTTTAAAAGCACACAAAATGAAATATGTGTGTGAAGTTAAGCTCTAAACAAATAGACGACAGCAGGCAGCAGACAGCAAACTGTCAAAAATAAAATACATGTATTTATATGAAAACGATTATTTTGACGACATCACAGCAGTACGACTACACGACAGCATTTAATGCTGCTGCCAACTTAGGCTATTTTATATTTTGACGGGCAGCAATAAACAAATATAGCATTGCCATTATACGTACAAATTGGAAAAATAAGAACAAAAACTTTTATTTTAATACTAAACATAAAAGAACATTACAAAAACACAATAAGGAAATAAATTTATGTGTTTTTATAGTTTTTCGTGATATTATTACATTTTTTTTAAAACTTTAATTTAATCACAATAAAATATATAAGCGGCATCCCTGAAATTTTAATTGCTAAAATACACAGCTGTTCATTTTTGATTTCATAGTATTGTGTTTTTCGTTTGAGTTAATTTTTGTCATATGTTATTTCATTTTTCGTTTTAAGATAATAGTAAATTACCTATTTGTTTGATTTTCTGTTCTTATTTATAATACGTTTGTAAAATTTTGCAGAGGAATAGTATGGACACATTAGCTGATTATTATGTTTTTGCTGTCTCCAAAATAATTATGAAGCTGACTTCAAAGCAGCATTTGAAGTTGGCAGCATTTGAAGCCGTGAACTTGTGAAGTCTGCTGTCGTCTATGTGTTTAGAGCTTCAAATTTTAAAATTTTTAACCCTAGCCACATTCTGTTAAGATAACAGAGCTCTATAATTCACTTAACTTTACCAATGTTAATATTAAGAATTTAATATAAGAGTTTCCGGACAATATTTAAATATAATTTAAAGTAAATCGAAAAAATTTATTGAAGAACACTTCTAGTAGTGTCTTTATTGATCCCCAATAGTCAAATATATTAAATTTTTTTTTTAGAAATTATAGAGGTTTTTCGAAAATTAACACTTTTGAAATTTAAAAAGGACTTTGGTCCTTTTCTCGTAAATGAAAGAGAGTGGACAAAAAAAATTATTGGAGAAGTCTTCTAGTAGTGTCTTCAATAGTCAAATATATTAACATTTTGTTTTTTAATAAATTATAGAGGTTTTTCGAAAATTAACATTTTTAAAATTTAAAAAAGAACTTTGTGGGCAAAAAAAAAATTATTGGAGAAGACTTCTAGTAGTGTCTCTACTAAACTCCAATAGTCAAATATACTTACATTTTGTTTTTTAAAAATTTATAGAGGTTTTTTTAATATATACCTTTGTAAACCTAAAAATCTTTTTATTAAAGCAAATATTTATTGTAAGCGAAACTTGTATTTTATTTATAAAAAACTTTTAACCGTTTTAAACTATTTTTCCCTGCTGGCATCGCAAAAAAGGTTATCAGCCCAATTATAAACAAAAATTTTGTTTTCTCACTTTTCCCTTTTCTCCTTTTATAAATTTATTCACTTCCTTATCGATTGCGGAAAGTGAAAAGAATTCGAGGGAAAAAAGTACCATTATAAATAAAAAAAGAGATATTTAATGTAAATAAACAAACATTCTCTTTTCAAATTACGGTGATGCCACTTTTTTATTTCTTTGTTTCCTCGGAATTTATAATTGGAGGAATCTTTTCTCGAGAAAATTTTTTTCCGTGAGAAAGTAATTTCGTGGGAATATTATTATTATAAACAGAAATTCCGTGCGAGTTTTTTCACTTTTCCCTTTTCTCCTATTAAAAATTTGTTCCCCTTTTCTTGCCTGCGGAAAGTGAAAAATATTTGAGGAAAAAAAGTAGGTGTTATGAATTTTAAAAGAGAAATTATATGTAAAAAAGCAAAGTTGGCCCCCTTTAATTAACGGTGATGCCACTTTTTTTATTTTTTTTTTTGTTCCCACGGAATTCATATTTGGAGGTATTTTTTCTCGAGAATATTCCTGATTGGGCTGTATAAATATATTTTTTTTTGATTTTGATAGTTTGAGGGCTGGCTCTAATGAAAATCTATTAACTATGATCAGAATACTTTCTAGAAGCAGTTCCAGTCTTAAAATTTGCCACATAAATGCCCAAAGCCTAAACAATAAAACAGACGAATTCAAACTTATTTTCTCGGAATCTTGGTTTTATGCAGATGTTAGCGATAGTGTCTACGATTTAAATGGCTACAGTCTATTTCGCTCAGACAGATCAACAAATGCTGCCATTTATGTAAGATCCAAAATTTCATGTGAGCGAAATTAAAAATTTATTGTTGTAGATAATGGAAACGGTTTAGAACTCAAGAGCTGTATAGGATTGTTAAAAATGCAAGGGCAAAAGTCAATTCAAAACTAAAATTTGCAAAGAAAACTTTTTAAATTACAAGTCCAGAAATGCTATTGACTATAAAAGTAAATAGAAAGAACTAAGAAAAATGGTATTGCTAATGGCAACGCTCCAGAGAGTAGTTCAATTCACGTCAGTGAATTAAATCCAGAGTTTGCAAATATGCCTATGCCACAAATTGATATTAATTTCTGCAACGTTTGAATCAACAACAGATAGAGTGCTTTAACTTCTATCACTTTACGCACGATGATTATTAAAGACATTTTGTGATATAAATTCTAAATCTGTTTTCTCTTACACATTTACTTAATATTATTGTTACAAAAATTATACCAATCCCTAAACCTAAACATGCAGAGGTAAAGAAATAAATAACACAAACTCTATACGTCTTTGGGGCCATTTACTCCTTCAGATACAAATTATAACCAATGCAAGCTGCAAGCCAATTTATATCTGTAATTTTTATATATTAAAAATAGTTTTGTTAGCATTCTTAACTATTTTTTATTTTTATTTTATGATTGTATTTCTGATATATGATTGTATTATTTATTATATGCATCATGGTATTTTTTTAATCGTTTTTCGTAATGTTAATATTATTTATGAAAAAATTTGTGTGCTAAAATTCTACTTAATACTATAAGACCTGTTCTTGTTGTATTTAACTTTTATTGAAACTATATAAATAAATTAAATTATTTTTTAAGTCTTAATTTTTGTAAAAAATTTTGCTACTGAAAAGCAAGATCAATCCATATCCCTCGAGGCAGTGGGCTAAACAGCACGGCTACCTCTAATTTTTCCTTTTCATTCAGTAAATCCAATCGAAAAAACAAATATATGAAGCGACAGAGATTAAAAAAGAAAAAAGCATCAAGTATAGAAATTGACTGTCAAATGTCGATTGTCAGTATGGTTAATATGGGTAGAAGAGATCTTTCAGGAAATACTTAAATTTTTAAAAAATACTTAACCTATTAATAGCTAATGACATTTTTATGTAAAATTATGTATCGTACCTAATTTTTATTTTATAATTCGCTTTTACCGCAATATTTGCTTTTTTAGATTGACATACATAGTGAAGGATATATAAGATTCGGCATAGCCGAATATATCGCTCTTACTTGTTATTATTATTAATTTACCCTTCAACACAAGAAGTTGAAAAAGGGTGTAATGTAATTTTTACATTACCCATTTCCGACCCCATAAAGTATATATATCTTGAGTCCCTATGCATAGCAAAGTCCATTGACAATATTCGTCTGTCCGTCTGTGTTAGTATTGAAATCAACTTTGCCAAGGCACTATATGAGCTAGAGAAAATTTAAAAACGCCAATCGATCAGATATAGTTTCAAACATTTTGCTATTGAATATCAGCAAGAACGGTTCATTTCCTTCGAGGCAGCGGGCAAAGCGAAACAAAGAAAAAAAAAACAGCTATATAGGGCGATAGAGAATAAAAAAAAAAACAAGAAAAAAAAAGTGAAAAAATTTTAGCTCGCCCATATTTTTCGAGTTACGGGCCTTTGAGATATCATTATAATATTATATATATAGTAAAAACAATATTAATAATAGTAATTATAGTAATGTAACGAAGTTTTTTTTTACTTTTTTATTGTTCCTACGAAGAAAATTTATATTATTATTATTATTATCAGTATTATCTATTATTATTATTTTGTTACTTTTCATAATAAATAACAAGTTTTAAAAATAAATAATTATTTTTAGAAAAAAGTATTATTAGCCTTGAATTTTAATTTAAAGAGAAAATGTAAATGTAGTTGTACGATCTGTATAAGAGAACCAACCAGAAGAGAACGGTATTATTTATGTGTGAGTTATATCTGCATACATGCTCTGCCCATTTACGCGAATACCGATAAGCAGTGTTGCCAGTTCTTTTTTGAGCTGTCTCGCCAAGTAGCTTGTTTATATCGCCAAAAGTCGCTAACATATAAAAATATTTAATATTAGTTATAACAAGTAAGAGTACTATATTCGGCTAAGGCAAATCTTATATATCCTTCAGCATATATTTAAATCTAGTTTAGTAAAGTAACTCCAATAAAAAAAAAACATATTAGACTGACAGCAAAAAAAAAAAAAAATTAAGTACTATACATAATTTTACATAAAAATTTCACCGGGTTAAGCATTTTTAAATATTTTTACCATTTCCTGAATGCCCATATTGATGCTTTAAAAAATATGGAGCACAATCTTAGTTTTCTATGAAAAGTTCAAAATCCAATAACTCTGAAATAAAACGAACGCTATTCACTTGATGTTTTTGCTATTTTTTAATTCTCTATTATTATTATTATTGTTATTATTATTATTATTATTATTATTATTTTTATTATTATTATTATTATTATTATTATTATTATTATTATTATTATTGTTTATTATTATTATTACCATTATTATTATTATTATTATTATTATTATTATTATTATTATTATTATTATTATTATTATTATTATTATTTATTATTATTATTATTATTATTATTATTGTTATTATTATTATTATTATTATTATTATTATTATTATTATTATTATTATTATTATTATTATTAATATTATTATTATTATTAGTATTATTATTATTATTATTATTATTATTATTATTATTATTATTATTATTATTATTATTATTATTATTATTATTATTATTATTATTATTATTATTATTATTGTTAATTATTATTTATATGAAAATTTTTTATTTAAAATCTTTTTTGTGTTAATTTACTTTAATTGTGCTTGATTTATTCCAAATATACTTATATATTTAATGACATTCGTATGATATTCTCATAAAATTTTATTACTAAAAACTCCAAAATGAAATGTATAACTTAGGGGAAAGCATATCTATATGGCCGTTTCGCTACTGCTTGTATTGCTCATCAGTGGATTCTATCCGAATTTTGTATTCAAAAATAAAGAGTCTTATATCAAATGCCGAATTGATTTAACGAGAACTACTTTGTATCAACAAAGCAAAAAGACAATTAAAACCCAAAAAATTTTTATACTAAAACAGAGTAACCATTGAGTACTTTTATTTTTTCTTTTAAAAACCCAAACATTTTTTATACAAAAACGCAGTAACCATTGAGTAACTATTTTTACTTTTTCTTTAATTTTTCTACACAAAAAAAACAGCATGCGATAAGTTTACCCCTGCCTCTATATAGTACAAATTGTATGTTAAATTCAGGAATTTTTTTAATAAATACGATTACAAACCTATTGGGCAATCTTTGGCACATACAGAACTATTCCAATTGAATTTAGAATTAAAAAAATTTTTATAAGACTCGAAAAAGGACTTAGTGCAAGTTTCTCATTTACAATGAGTTCTGTGATGGATGTTGTTACTGTGTCCAAACTCTTCGATCCGGGAGAAGCAAATCTATTGGGAAATAAAATACACATACAAAGCTATTAAACTGACAATACAGGATGGTAATTTCAATTTATTGCTGCAGCTACATGATTGGAAAAAATCTTCTGACGTCGTGTTACCATCGTTGGTGTTTCCAAGTTCAGTTTTCGGTACATCATCAATTGGCCCTAATTCACTTCAAAGCTTTTCTTTTTTCACAAAATAAAGTTACAATTGAAAATCTAACAAATACAATTTTGTATTTAAAAAATTTCCAAAGAAAGTTATCTATTTTATACAATATCAAAATTTCTGTTATATAAAGTAAAGAATTTTTTGGCAGGCATTTTAAAGTTATTTAAGGTAATTTAAAATTTTTTGGAATGTAAGAATCAGTAAGAAATATTACTGAATAAAAAACGTTTTAAAAAACTTATTGTTAATTTATGGAGTTTAGTATATGCAAAATGCTTTTATTACAGCATAAAGAGTGTTAATACCATATTATTTTATGTGCAGGTAAACATATTTTAACATCTGCTTAAAAAATCCATGAATTTGAAAGAATTTTTCCTTTAACTTTGTGAGGTAGGTAGCTCATAAACAAACTTGAATCTACTATGTAATAATCTATTTTTGTGGTAATAAATTGTTGGCCCAATAGATTTTTATTTTAACAATTAAAATTTGTGTGTTATTTCATAAATATACACATTGTTATAAAATTTAATAGTTTTTCTATAATTGTTTAAGAGAAATTTTAGGAACATATTATCTTGGTTTTATTGCTTAAAAGATTTTTTTTAACTCGAACAATAGCAAATCTACAAATCGGCAAATCTAAAGTAAAATCCTTGAAAATACACTATACGATGCAGACATATATCTTAAAGAATAGCTTTTATTATAAAGTTCTTGTATTTCAATAGCTTATTGCATAAATTTCTTAACATTTATATTTCTAATGCATGCAAATTGCTCTAAAACAATCTATTAATTCCTAAACTCCTGTAATAGATGAATCCTTCTCTGCACCAGAAAATAACCTTGTTGCAGTATTTCCGTTATTTGTGTTCCTTTACCCTATCTTCGGCTAATCGCACAAAAGGCATAATTCTTAATATGTTGATGGTATTTTCGTCCAAATTACTTAATTAACTCTCCGGAATATAACCCAATATATATATATTATGCAAATGTGTTATTTTTTGCACTCCCCGCGCATTTTTTGTTATGTTGGGGATAAGTAATACGATGTGCATAAAAATTTTGTTTCTAAAGCATGAACCGGCCAGGCCCCTCGTATATTAGTGGTAAAAACGTTTTAAAAAGCTGTTAAAAACTTGACTGTCTATATTTATCAATAACTGTAAAGATAAAAGATTTTCGCGATTTTGTTTTATAAATTTTTTTTTTCGCTACAAAATTACAAATGTTTTGTTCACACAAATTTTTAACCTACGAAAGACCGTTAGTATTTTTTGCGGCCCAATTCAACGTTTATCTTTAAACTGAACTTTAAGTGGCTCCCCTTCAGTTTTTAAGGCTTATAAATGCGTATACTTTTCATCATGCGGTAAAAAATTTTGATTACAATTATTACGTGAATAGATTTTGTCCAATATTTTCTTAATTTTATGACTAAACGACCAAAATCTGACTCAGGTCTACACTACTTTTCTTTAAGTTTTTAATAATTAAATACAAGAAAGTATGCAAATGGATTATTTTCACATTGAAGTGTTATGGATTCAGTTGGATATTACTAAAGATTATAATTTACTAAATATCGAATAAAACTTTCGGTTGGTTTTTACGATTTTTATAATTAAATTTTGTTTATATATTTTTAAAATTTGACTTATTTAACGAATAATAGATCACGTAACTGTTCAGTTGAGTAAAATTAAATTATACTTATCAGTGACGTCAAGTTCCATTTAATTCGTGTACCAAGGGGTTTATAAACTATTTCATCATTTTTAACGCATGATGAAAAGTATACGCATTTATACGCCTTAAAATTTGAAGGGGGGCTACTCAAAGTTCTGTTTTGAGATAAACTTTCAATTGGATCGCTTAAAAAACTACTAACGGTCGTTCGTAGGTTAAAAGTTTTTATGAACTAAGTATTTGTAACTTCATAACTAAAAAAAGTTTGTAAAACTAAATCGCTAAAACCTTTTATCCTAAAAGTTATTAATAGATAAAGCCAGAAATCTTTTTAACAGCTTTTTAAGACGATTTTTACCACTAATATGCGAGATGCTCTAATATATATATATAAATTCGATTGGTAACAAATTCGGTTGTCACAACGAATCTCTTCTCTCTGTGTATATATGTTAAGGTGCCCCTTATCTTTTATAAATGTTTAAATGTACATAAATATGATATTTCACATTTGTAGCATGATTGCAACCTGTGCTGACCGAGCTCTGAAGTTTAATAAAAAATGGTGCTTTTGCGTAACATTTTAATTAAAATGCAACAAATAAAGCAAATATGAGTAAAAATAAAATGAGGTCAAAATAAACTTTAATTTAAATACAAATTAAATTAATAATTAATTAGGGTAACTTCTCTTTAGTGTAGTTTTTTTACAGTCTAGATACAGATTTCTATGTTCCTGAATACAACGTAAAAAAATGGTTTTTTCTCTTCCTCAACCATGATAAGTCTATTAAAATCTTGCATTAACCTAACAGCTCTTTCAGCAGTGTCGTTTACGACCTTCAAAATACTTATTCGTCTTCTAGCTTCCAAAAAAAGAGGATTGTCACCCCAAGAAGATACATCTTCCTGAAGAAAACTGTCTTCGATCTGCAGTCGAGATAGAAATTTTTTGCTTTTTTGAGTCACAAAATCATTTAGCGTCATATCCGAAAGAAAGAAAAAACAATTTAAATATGCAAAAACTAAGCCACGAAACTTTAAAAAAAGAAACAAGAAAATATTAAGCTCACTAAACAAATTTTGCACAATTTCTTCCTTCGATGGGAGATAGCGTTTAGCGGAATCTGAACTTTCGTCTTTGTTTAAATTATAATTCAGTTTTGTCTTGGTTTTGGAATCAACTTTTTCGTCAAAGAGTGATAATATGACTGTTTCCTCATAAATGATGAACAAACTTGCTTATGGATGCCTTGCAACTTGTCGCTTTTACTTTTTCATATTCTTTAAGAGCTTTCAAAAAGCACACGTCTTGGTTAGGTGCTTTAATTGCCACTGTGCATTCGAGTATACAAGGTGACGATAAATAAGCAAACATCTTGTAAAACATTTTTGTCCTTTGCAATAAATTTAAGTTGCGATTGAAGCAAACATATACTTACGGCTCTCGCCGTCCATCGCGTTTGCTGCAAAGCTCCGAGGAGCCTGAGTTTTAGTTTATTCTCTGTTTCTCCTTCTAAGAACACAACGCATAGTTCAACCAATTCGCGGTAATCGTCTCTAATGAAACGTTTTTCCAGTGTAATCTTATAAAAAGTTAACAAAGATGTAATGTTTGTCTCAGAAATATGTGCTTTAACGAAATTGACAGGTGGCTCAATGTTATCGGTGTTAATATTTTTTGCAATTATCTCTTAACTTTTTGAAAACTGGGCTACTTGTAATTTGCTTTAACTTGGTTTTAAAAACAACTTTAAGGACCAACTCATTAATATGATGACGAAAAGCAAAAAGCTGCTCCAAAATAGCACAAGCTCCAGTGAACGGCCAGTATTTGAAGCTGTTTAATCGCAGCACATTATCTATATTTTATCATGGGGTTCCAGTCAAAGAGTGCAGTTAAAATGGCTTCAGCTTAATGTTTTCCATAAAACTCTAATTTTGGATCCGCAAGAAGATGCTCTCTATCGTCAAATGAAGCAATAATTAGCAATCGTTCTTCTTTTGAACTTCGGACATCCAATCCAGGTAATAGTTTTTCATCCCAATGGGCTATGACTACGTTAGGCAAATTTCCTATGGAAGTTAGCTTTTATTGCTTCTGCCCTGGATTTTCTCGCCTGAGTAGGAATTCGCTGAATCGAGGATTCGTTAATAGGGAAATCATCGCTGTTCAGACCAAGCGCTTCAATAGCTGCATGGAGAATGTAAACTAAGTCCCTTATGCTTAATTGGCATCGATCTAATGCTGCTACCAGTTTCGTGTTTTCGTGCCTCTTTTAGAAATTTTTTTAGGGCATGGAATCTGAGTAGTTGGTTCCGAGTTCGAAATCTGTTCCTCATCCGAATTCTCAAGTCATTCCAAGCTACCTGTCGAAGAAGTTGATGCAACAGTAAATAACTCTCTTTATTTCACTTTTCCTTCCTCTTTTTCCAATCGTCTCTGCCTAACTCGTTCTTCTTTCTCCGCCAACTTCTGTCAATTTCACTTAAGCATCCTGGTCGACCTGGCTCTCCCTGTTTCCTTAAAAATTCTTTGTCTTCCTCTTCATCACTCTGTCGAAGGCATCAGCAAGTGCAATATCAAATAAGTTATCAAGATCTTTTACAAATTTATTTTCACGGTTCTTGAATGACACCTGAGTTTTCTTACAGTTTTTTTGCATAATATAAATTAACAAGTTTCTTCACGCAGTTAGGAAATGCCTTCGTAGGAATGCTGACATTTTCCCAAAATATAATACACTCTCTTATAACAAGATTCGCACTTTCACTAACAGTCAGCTTGACTTCACAAATATTGTAAGTAAAACGGTGAGAACTTGTCGATTGCATGGTAATTTTGCACCATTTATCTGGTAGCTTGGCAGTCCGATAAGGTAAATATTTTGTTTATCAATTTGTAATTCCACAGACATCTTCACACAACGCACTAATAATGTTAGACATCACGTATGAAATGACAATGCGTAAAAATATGTTGAAATTGAAATTTAAAGAACCCCCTAATATATGTATATATATTACTATTATCTGAAATTCGGTTCAATAACTGAATGAACATGATACTCATAACTATTTTAAAAAATGATTTGAGAAATAAGGCAGTCACCATTAAAAATTACTGTGAATTAAATAAAAAAAGCTTTCAGATACAATTTCAATGGAAACTCATAAGAAACTAATTCCTTTGATCTTAATATAGAACTTTTATAATATTAAAGATTGTGAAAAATTAAAATTAAATTACGTTATTAGTGGTTAAATTTTAACAATTTCACACGATTTTTACCAATCGGTTTTCTGTTTGTATATCAAACCTGGGGGGATTCAATTACATTTCAACTACAATTACATGTAATTTGTAATTGAATATTTTCAATTACAAATTACAAGTAATTGTAATTGAAATCAGAGACTAAAGTCAATTACAATTACTTGTAATGTGTTATTGAAAAATTTCAAGTACAATTACTTGTAAATCCAATTACAAATTACATGTAATTGTAATTGGAAATTTTCAATTACAAATTACATGTAATTGTAATTGTAATTAGGCAATAATCATTACTTGTACGTATTCAAAATTCAATTACATTTCTAAAAACATTAAGTGTAACTAAAAATTCTAAAAATGAACTTCTAAAACGTTTCGGATAATTTCAGCAACCTTATTAAAATTGATATTAAAGCTCAGAAGAATATAACGGTGAGGACGTAAATGAAGGTAGTAACCGCTTACGAAAAATGAAAAACTTTGATTTATTTATAGAAGAAATCTACCAGCTTTGCAGGTGTTTTTGTTTTTTTAGGAATTAAAAGTAAACAAGCCAGAGATGAAATATCATATATATTATTTCTAAAGCACTTTTTTTGTCGGTTGCAAATATCTCCCATACCACCGCATCAAATTTAATGAATGATATCTCATTTTAAAGCTTATTTGTAATACTAATGACGAAAAATAATAAGAAATTGAAAAATTAATATTTTCATTGATAAAGATTATATTTTATATAGAACTGCATGATAATACCGTGATTATATGTTTTTGTTCAAGTGTGGTAATACAGGGTCGCTGCTGCATGATAATACTGTTGTCATTAGGATTATATATTTTTGTTCAAGTGTGGTAACGAAGTTCTAAATAATACAGTATGTATTAAAATCCATTCTGGCAATACCGCTATTTACCAAGTCAGTTATATATAATATGCATATTACGTGCAAATCAAGAATATAAATAACGTGCATTTAGATTAAAACAAGTAATATCAGCAAAAATTATTCATACCGAAAAAACTGTACTCATACCCCGAATCAACCTTACACCTTTTGATCGAACTGTGCCTTTCCGAATGACACGAAAACAATTTCCTGTAAAAGTTGCTTTTGCTATCACAATAAACAAAGCACAAGGTCAAACCCTTCAAAAGGTAGGATTGTATTTACCAGAACCGGTCTTTTCACATGGCAGTTATACGTGGCTTTTTCTCGAGTGCGTACGTTTAAAGATATTATTGTTTGCATTAGGGATTCGTACGGGCAAAAAGTTAACGATGATCATGTCATTACCTCTAACATTGTATTCAAAGAAGTATTATAAAAGCATTTAAACAAATGTGTGTATGTATGTATGTATGTAAATATGTATGATATATTATGATTTATAATATTTTTATACTTTTAATAAAATGTATTGAAGTTACTAAAATTTCTATTAATTATTTTCATTTTATCTTACAAAAATGACAACTAACGCTGCGAAATAGTCGCACGGGTCATCTAGTTTAATTGTAATACGAATAGTATAATTTTTATTTGCAATTATAAAATAGTTATACACATTTTTAATGTAAAAATGTTTATTATAACTAAAAACAAATATATATATATACAGTGTCGGAAAAAATAATAGGGACAATATCGATATTCCTAGTCATATGGCATTAAGTTTTTTATGCTTTACTTTTATTGATTGAACTCACTGTAAAACACTTTCATATATAACGGTTTTTCATTGTCAGTTTGCTTTTAAACTCTATTCTTCATTAACTATTTGCTTATTAGAGAAAAGTTAAAAAAGACGTAAATTTATACGGAAGGGACAAATTTAAAAAACCGTGCTAAATAAAAATCACTGAAGTGGCAAAAGTTAATCTGGATTGTTTAAATAAAAAATCTGATAATTTCTTTAATTGAATTTGTTGTGAATATCAGTAAAAAATGGGTCGTGGTGCTCATACCAATGCTGCCGAAAAAAGTGATTTTAAAATTAAAATCTAAGGGGTTTTCAATAAGACAAATTGCTCAAACAATAGACCGCTTCAGAAATAAAGTGTTTAACGCAATCCACTCAAAGACATCCATCGAAACCAGAGGTAGAAAGCGTAAAACATCAACACGCGTTGACAAACTTTTGATCCGGTATTCAAAAAAGAACCCGTTTGATTCAGCAAATGACCTTAAAAATAAGTTACGTGCTCCCGTAACGTGTCGTACTATAAGAAGCAGACTAAGAGAAGCTGGTCTTATGGGTCGCAGTCCAAGAAAGATACCTCTTCTTAATAAAAAAAATATACAAAAAAGATTGGAGTTTGCCAGAAAACATCTGGGTCTTCAAAATTGGAATAATGTAATGTGGTCCGATGAAACAAAGATCAATTTATTTGGATCACACGGAAAGTCGTATGTATGACAAAGTAGTCATTTTTACATATGGCTTTAAATTTCGCGTTTAAACGTACATGCAAATTACTTCTGACATAACCTACAAAGTAAATTATTCTTTACTACAATTGTTTGGCGAGCGGCTCCGTTTATGCTAATAAAGATATCAGCTCTATTCTGCTTCCAACGATTTTAGTGCTTTTTGCACTTTTTGATCATTTAAAACCCGCATAAGTGACGAAAGAAAAATAGAACACGCTCATAATGAAAATTTGTCATATGACTTTTACATATCTATTTAACATAAATGTTTTAAGCCGTTTATACGATACATATGTATTTTGTTATGGAAAATCTCATATGTAAAAACATTTCGTCTAAAGGCACCTTTATAAAATGACTATGAGGTATGTATATGATGGAAATCGATCGGTTTAAAAACAGTCGTTTTTGAGTTTTTGTACATTTTTTAAATTTTTTTTGACTTGTGCGTTTAGTAGATCGAAATTTATCATACCCTTAAAAATAGAATGTTTTAAATCGGTATATTTTCATCACTTACGTACATACATTAAAATGTACAAGATTTTTTTCTATTAAATTTAACTTATTTGTTTTTATTGCATTTCGACAAATAATAAATACATCAAGGGCTACGATCTTGCAATACATATTAAAATTTACTACAAATTTTTTAGAGTATTTGTAACTTTTTATAATAATTGGGCCTATTTGATCTTCTTGCGCTAATAAGTAACCCTGCACTGGAAAAAGCTTCTTGAGAAGAGGCACTGGTTGATGGAATGCTTAGTATTGATGATACTAATTTAGCTATGTTGGGGAACTCCTACAAGTACAGAAATAATGTGGGCTATAAAAACAATATTTTTTATTTCAAATCACTCCACATAATTTTATCCTATTTGTTATATCTTTGAGATCAACCACATTACTTCTGGTTTTAAGTCAATAAGTAAAAAATTACTTATTTAATAAAAGTGATCGAAATTCTATTAATAATTGCAAATATTTCACATATTTCGAATTGTAATACATACTGTGTTAAATTATAACACGAAAATTTGTTAATTAACAAAAAATCTTGAGTATATAAAGTACCCTCTAATGTGGCGTTGGCTAATCTATTTCACTATTTACTCTAAAAGTTGTTAAGATTGTGTGCGCCACTTTTTCGCTGTAACATTTTCTACATTTTTTAAATATTTATCAAAGTCTATGTCCCTCAATTCATCACCTAAATTTTTTATTACGCTGTCTTCAGTTAAATTTGGAAAAAGTTGTTTATAAAAAACGTTTTTGTTTATAATGTTTTGCGGGTCAATATAAAAAAGCTTTTATAAGAAATATCTCCTTAAAGTCAAATCGTTTTGTTATTTTTATACAGAACTCAATGCAAAAGGCAACACAATTATCAATGAATTTATTTAATTCAGTAGCATTAAACTTTGTATCCGAAATTTTAGTTTTTACAAATATACCTAGATAAATATCATCATTTTTTACATCCACTAGCGCCAGTGATAAAATTTTTTTTTAGAATATTTATTTAAAGTAAAATTTATTCACATAGGTTAATCAATTTCAATCAACTAAATTTAAAAAATCTCAATTTTGAGAAAAAGACCTTCAAATCTTATTTTGGTTAATATATCTTTAAAGTTAAGGTAATCTTCATTCCCCAGTAAGAAATGAGTGAGGGAAACTTATATATACACAATTATCTACTAACACATTTGCAATAATTTTATACCGAAACATCGTTGCCATTGTACGGATTTTCGTATTAAATTTAAATGAATTTTTTGTTTGTTAATTAAATCTAAGTTTTTACTCAAACTTGATTAGAAAAGTTCAAAATATAGTTTATAAAAAGTTTTGTAATTAAATCTGTTTGAAAAATCAAGCAAAATTTTCATTATATATTTTGTAAAAAAAAGTCACTTGTACAGACATCACACGTATACAAATGTTTAAATCAAATTTTTCATTTTCCCTTTAAGCATGTGATAGAAACTTTGTTCTACGCAGTGATAGATATTTCCATCATCAGTGATTGTCATTTGCTGAGAACACTATTTGATGGTTTGCGATTTAAAAAAAAATTGCATATGGTAACATAAAACACTATAAAGAAATTCTATAAAAAATTACTAAGAAATGGCGTCTTGCTTCAGCCGATAAGAGCCGCCGAAATATTGTCGGCGGTGGCTGTTAGGAAAAATTATAAGCAGCTCTACTCAGCCGGCCTACAGCTGATCGGCGTAGGTCTCTGGCCAACACTTTACAAAATACTTGCGCAATAAGCATCAAAAAGATAAAAAACATGAAATTATATTTTAAATCAAATTCAATTCATGAACAGGTGGTAGACCAGCTGATTTATGTTTATGTTCAGCGTTGTCAAAATTTTAAAATCACTTTTAAAAGAAAAGTTTTCAAAAATATTAAGCAAAAAAATAAAAAAAATAATTTTTATCGCATATTGTTATGCTTTTTTTGTGAAAGAGAAAAGAACGCTGAACTCATACACTCTCAAATAAAAAATAAAAAACAAGATGTGGCCACACTTTTGCTAATGTAAAAAAGGAAACCACATTGCAGTTTGTAAAAATAAAAAAAAATTGAAGTTTTTTATATTAAAAAAAAAAGCAAAAAAAAAATATATATATATAATATGAGGTATTAAAGAAAAAAGCCAACTGGCAAAATATTATTTAAAATACCAAATGATGATAGAAGTATAAATTGAATTCGGCTTTCTTTTGCTTAGGCCTGGTACTCGGTTCAGTTTTTCATGCGGAATGCTGTCAAACTACATACATAAGAAAAATGTATAAAAAAATGTTGTAGAAGTAGCACTTTGTTTTTACTGCAGAAAAACATATGAAATGTTTCTGTCAACATTTTATCAATGCAATAAAATAAAGCAAAGAGGCATTATTTCATGCAGAATTTTTCAAACAACAGCTAAAAATATGTATTTTGCTTATATTTCTAAAACAATGTAGTGTATGCGAACACTATAAAACCTTAAATTTCCCCAAATTGCGAGATATACACATTTTAAATGTCAAATTTTCCAAATGAAATAATAAATTTAGCTCGATAATTTGTACAATTTCGAACAGGGTACCAGGCCTAAGTCAAATATTTTTGGCATCAACGTTTTCTTCTGCAACAACAAAATTACATTAAGTTCTTGTTTTTGTAGCGGTGCGACCACCTATTATTAAGTCTGATATAAAACGTCGGCAGAGAATTTGTTCATCCTTATCTTAATATCTTATGTAATAACACCTTTTATGACACAATTAATAAACACAATGATTTTCAATATAATTATATATTTATTTTTTCAATAATATAATTGTTTTTATTTTTCTTTACTTTTTTACTAGGCTTCCTCTGTTGCTTACTTATTTTTCAATACCCTTTTTTCACGACAGACTCAACAACTATATCTGTGTTGCCAGATTCCCCAACTAACTAGCACTGTCAGATCTCTACAACCCTCCAATGTTTTTCAGCTTCAACATTATTTTTGCGTTAAGCTGCTCCTGGTCAATTTGTTTCTTCACACGATCTGCACAAGAATTATTATCGCCCGGTTCTTACGTTGTTGGCAATTTCTTCAGGTGATTAAAGTTGCGGCTATATAGCTTATCATCTCTACGGATCGAATCACGCGTTTGAACTGCAGTTCCGTTGGAGCTTTCCCAGTCGTTCCATGAGGGGTGACATTCTACATAAGCAGTAACTTTTGCATTTCCTTCTTATAGTCTGCTCCATTACTATTATCTATCCGCAGGCGCTTGACGATTAAATGATTCACGTTCTCCACTTTGCTATTCGCTCGCGGCGAAAACGTAACACCCATCGCTCGATCCGAGCAGGTGATGAGCTTGAAATTTGTTTCCAAAGGCTTGTCCGTTACCAGTTTAAACTCGTTGCCCGTTAAATAATAGTTAATAATAAAGAAAAACATATCTTTTCTGTTCAGTCTCGGCAAAACTTTTGCTCTTTTTTTGTTAAATACCTAAGCGCATCCGTAAGGTCAGCTAAATCTGGTATGAATTTTTTTGGTAAGGTGACTAATCCCTGGAAACTACTTAGCTCCTCTTTGCTGGTTGGTACACGAAATTTTATGATGGTGTCGACTTTTCGGAATCTAGATTTATGCCTTTGTCAGACAGAATGTGACCTAAGAATAGTAGTTTCTCTGTTTTCAAAATGCATTTTTCCCTGTTCAGCATAACAATCGGCTTCTCTAAAACTGGCATGTTCAGACTCTGCCTTTCTAAACACGATTATATCATCCAATAGTTGGCGCTAAAATACTTTCCACAATCCGTTGGATGATTTCCGGTGCAGAGTTCGCACCGAATAATAACATTTTATACCTGAATAACCCTTTTGACGTGATGAAGGTGGTAATCTCACAACTCTCTTCCGTTAGCTCCAACTGGTGGTACGCGTTTTTTAGGCCTAACCTAGAAAAGTATTTAGCACCCTGTAGCTTGGTCAGGAAGGAATCGAATATTGGTAGCGTATAAATTTCTCGTAATATGGCCATATTCGCAAGTCCCATGTCGGTGCATAATCGGATATCTCCGTTACCCTTAAATACACTTACTACCAGAGATATCCAGGGGCTTGATCCTATCACGGTTTCAATGATACCCTGTTCCACTGCTTTATCTAATTTCCTTCCGACCTTTTCTTCTAGTCCACTACCACTAAAATCGTTTCATTTAGTGCATTAAATTTCCACTACTACTAAAATCGTTTTATTTAGTGTATTAAATTTCCACTACCACTAAACTCGTTTCACTTAGTGCATTAAATTTCCACTTCTACCAAAATCATTTTATTTAGTGCATTTAATTTCCACTACCACTAAATCGTTTCATTTAGTGCATTAAATCTCCACTAGAACTAAAATCGTTTCGTTTAGTGCATTCAATTTCCACTACCACTAAAATCGTTTCGTTTAGTGCACTGAATTTTTACTAGCATTAAAATTGTTTGAATTAGTGGATAATTATTCCCATCTGCCACTAGTGGTGGCTGGACTTTTGCTGCATTAATGCTACGTCGTTTAGTGGTAATAGAAAGGATAATGCATTTTAAATTTAATGCAATAAACCCAACTCTGGTATTAATTTCATTCGAAAAAAAATGAGAGAGCTCTTCCACAAAAAGATGAGTTTAAATTCTTTTAAGATAGAATTTTAATTTTTCTTGGGGGCTTTAGTAAAACTGAAAATAATAAATTAAAAACATTGTTAGATGAAATATTTTAATAATAATATATGAAATATTATAATAATATTTTGTAATATTTTAAATCCAAATAATTAGTAAAAAAAAGTCGTTAAAATTTACATATGGTGTTTAAAATGTTCATTCAAGTATTTTAATTACAATGAGATGGTTTTACATATACACTTCAATGTTAATTTTAAATAGTCCGTTTGTAGAATGAAACTATAACCTTTAGGCGTTAATAAATAATCACTAATTTTATAAAATACATAAAGCCAATATAATATTATGTAATTAACTAAAAATAACAAAAATGTTAATGTTATAATTAATAGATAAAAGAATAATTATAACTAAAAAAGTTTCTTGGTGATAATCCAAACGTTATTATACCCATTACCAGATGTAAAAGGGTATATTTAAGTTTTTAATTGCATTTGTAATGTCTGCAATATCCATTTTTAATAGCATAAAGTATATATATTCTTATCCATAGGGAAATTGATTGAGCGATGTCCGTCTGTGTTCGTGTTAAAATCATATTTGCCAAAGCACAGAATGAGTTAGAGAAAATCTGTATATGCTAATCAATCAGGCATAGCTTTTAAATTTTGCTATTGAAAGTCGGACAGATCGGTCCATGTCCTTCGAGGGTGCGGGCAAAATACCATGCCTGTCTTTAAATTTTAATTCGTCTGAATGTGGCTTTTTTATATTTGTGCCAGCAAAACTTAGTCATTTCTGAACAGATTGTTCCCGCTTCAAAAACAGTGTATAATTATAAAAATGAAAGGATGTCTCCAATAAATTATACATGTTTTTTACGTATATTATGTATTAAAAAGGCACAACTTTTAAATATAAAAATTTTGTATCACTATAGCTTCAAATAGCAAAAATTAAATATGCAACAAGTATGACTGCTAAATGCGGCTGTACCGGACGTTAGATATCCTTAACTATAAATATAAATCCAGTTTAGTGAGTAACTCCAATAAAAAAATAATTATATACTGGAGTGATAGAGAAGTAAAAAATATTGAAAGAGTATTAAGTACTAAATATAATTATACATAAAAATGTCATCTTTTCTTAATGGGTTAAGCATTTTTAATAAATTTTTGTATTTCCTTAAACATCTCTTCAAAGGCTTTAAAAAGATACTCATATTGATATCTTTAAAAATCAGGTGCATAATCTCACTTTTCTGTGAGATTTTCAGAGGCCCGTAACTCGTAAAATATGGGCGAGAGCCAACTTTTCACTTGGTAATTTTTTTATCTTTATTTTCTATCGCCCCATATGTTCGTTTTTTTGATTGAAGTTACTTTACTAAACTAGATTTGTTGCAAATGGTATAGGAAAAGTGGAGCCAGACGTGGTGTTTTGTACACTGCCTCAAAGGATATTGACCGATCTTGCTGATTTTCAATCCATAAATTTTCGAAGCTATGCCTGATCGATTGGCTTATTTAAGTTTTGTGTAGCTCATCTATTACCTTGGCAAAGTTGACTTCAACCCGGACACAGACGGACATCTCTCAATCGACTTCGTTATACATAGGAACTCAGAATGTATATACTTCGGAAACGGATATTTTAAATATTACAAACGGATAAACAAACTTAAATATAGCCTTTTTTCTATGCGGGCCTATGTTTTGATTAATATTACCGTGTAATAACCAGTTAGAAACATTAAAAATTATTAATTAAAAGTGGCCCAATAATCTTTTTTAATTTAATGTATATGGCCATACTCGTACTTTGAACATTTGCAGACCTACAAACCACATGTTTTGCTAAGTCGGCTATAACAACAAGTATAAAATTTGGATGTGGAAATTAACGGGTGTCGCAATAGATAATGCAATTTGTTGTGTGGATCAACGTTTTAAACCGTTATAGACGGACAGCTTAAAGTTAAAAGAAATCTATCCTCTAAGTCCGCTATAACAAAAAGTATACAATTGGAATTTATAAATTCAAGGTTGGTGTAATTTGACCTAGATAGCCCTATCTTTTGAACTGTTATATACAAGCACTGAAAATTAGACAAAAGGTTTACTACTTTGTTTGGCGAGTCAATCCATACCAAATCAACACAGCTCTCAACCCGACCTTCTTAGAATTACGCAAATTTTTATACAAATATTTTAAGCTATTAAATTAAAAAAAAAGATATAGTTTGGCGCAAATTTCATGTCTCTATCTTAATTAGAAGCTAAGATATAATTTGAAGATGTTAACCTCTCCCAAACTTCGTAAGTAAACTAATCTTATAGTGTAAAAAAATGTACAAAATTTTATTATGTTATGAAAACATAAGGTTGAAAAACCTTAATTTCTGTGTTGATTTTGTATGGAAGAAAGAAGTTAAGTATTTAAAATTATGAATTAAAAGATGTTATAATAGCTGATGTAATTTAATGTATATTGCCAAACTGTTAAACAGTTTTAGACAGACGGATTAAATTTAAATCCGCTATAACGACATGCATAAGATTTTGGTTTGGAAATTAAAGGTTGTCCCAATATTGAATGTAATTTATGTATGTTGTCAGACTTTGAAACTTTATAGGCAAATATCTGAAATCTGTTTTGAAGTCGGTTTTTGCACTTTTTTTGTCCACTTCTCAGTTCTTCAAAAATTAATTTAAATGTATCTAAAATGTGGTTAAAGGTTTTCTGTCGAGTTGAGTAATCAACAAAATGGCCATAGATACTAGCTTTTAGTCACTTTATTTAAAAATAACATTCGGGTTTCTAGTATGTTAAAAAGTGAACTAATTAAAACATATGGCTTTTGAGGTTGTTTTTTATACAATAAATTCATAGGTACTTAAGATTTTGCAAGAAGCTATTCACAAATAACGTTATTGAATTTAATTTCATTGTAAAAATATAAAATACTATTTAAAATCTAAATAAAATTGCTTGTAACCAGTGCTGCCAGCTTTTTTTCGAGCTTTCTCGCCAAATACCACGCACATTGGGATTTGCTCATACAATGTTTGGCGAAAAATATAAGGAGTGCTCGTAGAATGTTGAAATTTTGCTCTGAGCCTTTAGTTAGTTCAATTAAGAAAAATATAAAGTTTCATTAAAATTGGCTACGCCCAATAATCACCGCTCATAGAACCCAAAATTTATTTTGGCCCAAAGTTTTTAAAATTTGGCACACAGTCTTTTATTACCTCAACTAAGAATTAAATAAATTTACCAAAATTGGCCACGCCCACTAGCTACCGCCCATAAAACCTAACATTTATTTTTGGCCCAAAGTTTTATAATTTGGCGCATAGCCTTTTATTACCTCAATTAAGAATTACACACCGCCCATTTAAACATGTAAAATTTTATAACTATTTAAACGTACTTTTAATTCAATCTTAATTTTTTTTAAATGGGATTTTAGTTTATGCGATTCTTGGCACCTTTTTTTGAAATGACGAAGAAACCTCTTTTGAATTGCTCTTTTCACTATACCGATTTCTTTATCCAGAAGCATTGCATTTTTGATGTAACAAAATCGGTCATCAATTCCAAATTTGCATTGCAATTAATGAGTTCATAACTCAGTTCACTATATAACACCTTTTATCACAAATTGTTTAATTTTTATTGTTGTTAAATCATATGGTTTTGTTTTAAAACTATTCCAAATAAGTTTTTGTTGTAACTTAATATCATAACGCAGGTGCCTAAAATTATGCCATATCTTTTTTTAATTAAAAATTTTATGCTTTTGGAGACAAATTTTATGAGTTAGTTAGTTAAATTTACTGAGACTTCTTATTTTTTTTCATATTACAAGATTAGTCAAAATACACTTTTGAGGGGAACTTAGAACTATTAAGTATTATTTTTATTACATAACTGCATATTTGCCTTGCTTATCTAGATTAAGATACATTAGTTATAAAAAATTAAAACATATCAGTGTTGTAATAAACAGTGCTTGCTCCCGGCACTTACAATTACTAGAAGAGTTAGATCTACTGTAAATAAACTTAAAACTAAATCCTAAAACTAAAACTTAATCTAAAACATAATAAAAATACGAAAATTAAAATAAAACAAAAGAAAAAAATAATGATAGTAAAAATAAAAAAGTTCACCCCCCGTGGATGCCGGGAATAGTACTTGAATAGATGTTCTGACCAGGAAAATTATCAAGTTGTTCGTGTAAAATTCCAATAGCAGAAATATATGGAGTGTTTGACCAACTAAACCTTTGCTCTCTAGATTAATATCCTGTATTTCGACAACCTTTCAACAAAACTCGTCATTAAAATGAGAGCATAAATAGATATAGACAAAAGTTTTGCCTTATCGTAAATATATTCGTTTGAAAACTTTTGTTAAAAGATTTGTAATTCTTCTCTACGTATTTCCGCACAATATGACTTTCAAAAATTTCTATTTTTTTCATCATTGTTTTTGTAATAGTAAACCATATTGGAAATGCATAAAGAAGGATTGGAGAAAGCTCCTTTTACTTTGTTAGCATTCTCTAAATTATAGGAAACGTGTTCATTGAATTTCAATAATTTACTAAAATTAACTCCGAGGTATTTGATACTGTCCTTAAATTTGATTTCATTACCATTTAGCAATAACTCCAAATTTTTGCTTTCCGGAGCAACAGTATATTTACACTTTCCGGAAGCATTTCGTAAACATATCGCTCCACTCTTTGACACGTTTATCTTTATCCCCAAATGTTCATAGTATGGCCGACTTCCTAAACGCAAGTTGCAATGCATATTTACAATGCATACACTATTTTCTGGCTAAGTCCAATGTTCCTAATCGTTTGGCAACTCATTTTTATGAGTATTAGGTATCAAAATAACGCATCATTTTTTGTATGCAAACATTTGAGCTGCAATTGCTGAGTATTTACTTGTTTATTTTTAATGAGTTATTTTTAATTGATAGATTTTATTGAAATAATTAAATACTTTATATTGCAGAGACAAAAAAATTATTTATGTTTATGTTTTCACTATACGTTTGTAGTTACATTAAAGGTGCTTCTTTGCATACGAAAATGTGAATAAAAAATGTCATTATCCATTAATTCAATGCATTCCTCAAATTTTTATTTCTGATCAGTTTTCTTCTCGGGATTTTTATTGACCTTAACAAAAGTTCTCTTCTTTTTTTTATTTTTAGTGAGTTTCTTGAGCAAATCAATATTTTTGGATGATTCGAGCCGAGATAATTCCTCAGCACTTCCTAACAAAATGGATAAATAAATTTTTGTAACCTCCATTTTTCCAAAAAAAAAAAATTAATTCAATTTTGTACATGTTTTTGACATTTGCATACCGACGTTCCTAAATACCGATAAAATGCAAAAAATGTCTCTGCAACGCAAGGTTGCGCTTAAGACATGTTTAGCATTGCATATGCATTTTTTTAAATTATGCATTGCAACTGGCGTTTGGGAAGTCGGCCTACCTGTCGAAACACGTTGGAGCGCAATTAGAGGAGATTCATCATGGGCATAAAGAAGTGAGTCATCAGCGTAAAGAATACTTTTTGAGTTAAAAACTTCATGAGGACAATCATGAACAAAAATATTATACAAGTGAGGTGCCAACACAGAGCCTTGTGGAACGCCACTAGAAATCTCACCCTGACATGATAACATATTTTCGATTTGTACAAAAAGTCTCCTATCATCAAAATAACTTTGGAAAAGCCAGGTTTAATTTTTTTAATCTATTATTAAAAAATTTTGCATGCTCCTGTTCCATTTGAACTTTTATTAAAATTTTGATTAAATCAATTTGTTTGGAAATCAACAAATGCTGAGGGTGTCTTCTATTCCATGTTCTTTCGAATATTAACTTGAGTTGTTTTTGCTAGTGGTATTTTACTTCAAGTAACTTTTTAAGTTTATCCGATGCTATAAATTTTTTATTCTTCAGTTCAACCTTTCTAGAGTATAACTGCGTAATGAAATAACAGACGTGTTAAATTCATCTAGCGGGGGAAAATGATTTAAGAGGGTGTTTATAACATCAGTTTTAAATGTGTTCCAATTTGTGTATTTATATAAAACAAGTTAGGTGGTTTTAAAATTAAGTTAAAATTTGAAAATGTTATATGAATTGCCAATGAAATATAATCTGAAAAAGTTGGTAAAGCAAAAGTCCTGTAATTTGGATAATCGTAATTTAGAATGTTATTGTTTACTATGAAATGGTCTAAATGCGAAGAACCGCTTGGATGAGTCAGATATGAGCCACAAATTATTTTAACTAATAAAGATTCGTTTTGAAGCAAGCTTGAAAGGACCTCACCGTTAAAATTGTTGATATTATCACCCCAAGCAGAATGTTTTGCCATAAGGTCTCCACCTAATATCAACCCGTAATAAGTGTTTGCAAAACTTAAAATTAAAGAAAGACCTGAGCAAATATCTTGACGGTTATAATTAGACCGAAAATAAATTGAACCACAAGAAGTTTTTGTATTGACACCATTAATTGAAATTTTCACCTCAATAAATAAATTTGGAAATTTTAAACCCGGAATAATAACTGTCGTCCCTTAAAACAAAATAGTTTTCAATACACACATGTTTTCTTGGAGATAAATGTATTTCCTGTAAAAAACTAATGTCAATATTAAACTGATTCAGTATGGTGCCTATTTTAATTCTTCTACCTACATGGACAAGGGAACCGACATTAAAAGTTACCAAATTAAGTGAATTACGGCCCGTATACAACTTTGTCCTCTAAACTAATAGGATCTCGACCACATAACGACTTTGCAATCTTTATAAATTCCTGTATTAAAGCAGGTTTTTCCGGCTTGCTCTGTACTGGAACATCATTAAATAAGCTGGCAAAAGTTCTGTTTGCCGTAATAGCATTTAAAGAACTTATAGCTTAGCCACGTTACTAGCAGCTAACTTTTTTCTATTATTTGCATCACGGTGGAATTTTTTAATACCCGACATGTATTTTTTGTACTCGGGACAACCTCTATAATTAGCAGTGTGCCCATTTTCATTACAGTTTACACAAAAGGTAGACAAATAACTTTCAGTGCTGAAAGAGTATTCGCCACAACATGCTGTTTGTTGCATTTTAAACAAGAAAATGGTATACTGCAACTGTTAGAATAATGTCCCCAACGCTGGCATCTCCAACATTGTGATATTTTTGTACTAGCCTTAGGCCGTTGCCAAGATACTACTTGGTTCTGAATATGTTATAGATTAAGCAGCTCGCTCGATTATGTTAAAGATTGATCAAAAATAAGCGAGTATCAATACCCTGTTTTCTAGAGTATTCTTTCGTAAACTTCGAAACCGAATCAACAGTATCATCTGGTATAGCAATATCTAATTCCGACTTAATATCATTAATATCGGATTTAAATTTTAATCCTCCACAAATAACGCTCTGACGTTTATGTTCCTTAGGAGTGCAACTATAAGCGGAAATTTCCTTATCCTTCAAAAGTTGTATCATTTCCGAATGAGCGTAAGAATCCTTTAAATGCAATTTACTTTTTTATCTTGTCTTATTTTTAATTTTAAACTTAACGTTTTTTAGGTTAATTTGGTCAATTAAAGATTTTATATTAAAACTTTCAAGGAAAATTGGTGAACAAAAAGAATTCCTGGTCTTAACCATTGTGTTTGAAAGGTTGTTAAATTTCTTTTCATTATCTAACAATTGAGTGTTAATTATTGGCCTTTCGACCTCTAAATTTAAATCTCCTAAGAGTGAATACTTATTCGTACCGTTTACATTATCTACTACATTATCTAATTTATTAAATTTACATGTCGATAAATCGATTTTTACTTCACCTTTAAACGTCCTCTTCTTGTTCTTAACTTCTTGATATTTTTATTTATTTATTTTACTTTTTTTATTTCATGTAATGATAAGCCAACAAAGGCCTTATAAAACTCTTATGACAAAGCTAAAAAAAAAAAAAAAACAAAAAAAAAAACAAACAAAGTAGTTGGCTTGCCAGTTTTAATAACTTTATAGAAAAGTAACATACACCTAGTTTTTACAAAGGTATTAAAAGAGCATCCTAAAAACCGTGTTACAAAATTACAAATCTGTTCATACTTATTAATATTATACACCAACCGAACAATACAATTAACAATTCGATTAAGTTTAGATAAATTAGTAGCAAGTGTATCAGATATAACTTCGAGGCAATAGAAGATCTGAGACATTAATAGGGCATAAGCAAGTCTATACCTTACATGAAGAGGTAAATATACATTATAGTAGATTCTTCATAAAGTGTTTAAAACCCTACATAACATTAAATCAAAATGACCGTCAAAAGTTAATTTGTCGTCCAAAATTATGCCTAAGCATCTAAAATGGTCAACAAAATCAATTGTCTTTCCATTAAAAAAATCTCTAAATTTAGATCAGAACGATTTGACGGGTTAAAAGTCATCGCTTTAGTTTTGGAAACATTAATAGATAGACAATTTTCATTAGCCTAATCTGATACACATTGAGGACTTAAATTTATATTACTTTCCAAGACATCAGAAAAGTCACGATGAGAGTCAAAAAATAAAACAACATCATCAGCAAAAAGAAAAGATTAATTCTATTTGGTAGAACATTAATGTAAAGAATGAATAAAATTGGGCCAAGGACTGAACCCTGAGGAACACCAGAATTAAGAGATTGCACATTAGAACATAAACTGCTTATGGAAGGAAAATAAGGTTTAAAGACTTGGAAAACTTAAAGTATAAAACAAGTTTCTCAATCATTTTAATGTGGCTTAAATTATCAAAGGCCTTCGAAATGTCCAAGGATACAAGCACATTAAGTTTGTCATCATTAAAGCTGGTTTTAATTTTTTCTGATATTCGTCATCCATTAAAGAGAATGAGCACGTTTCAAGCTCCATATTTGTTTGTTCTCCTGTTTCTGAGATTTGTATATTCTCCAGGATTGTTACACCATTAAAAGTGCCTCCATTGCTTGTGTCTCCCTTGTTGACTGCAGCACCTGTTGAAAGTCACCATTGTGTTGTATTGTAGGCAATTTTTTTGAAAAATACCTGCATCAAGTAACTGTTTACCTAATTCAGAATTATGACTACCATCTAATTCTTCCGTCTTCTTCAAAGTTGATTTTGCTATCTGAGATCCAGATGAATTTAGTCTGCTTTTACAAATAGCTTCATTTGCAAAAATAATGTGTTTTCAGTTGCTTTAGATGGCTTTTTACCAGTTTATTAGGAGGGCGTCCTCCAGACTGGGAAAGTAAGGGATCTATTTCCATTTATTTTAAATTGCTTAAAATTCTATGATTTAATCCCAAAATTTATTGAAAAAATATTATCTTAATATATAATTTTTTTTGAGAGGAAAATTTTCAAATTATAATTTTTATTATTATTATTTTTATTTTAGTAATTTCTTTTAAAACACGTCTGCTTCGTTTCACAGTTGACAAGAAACTTCAACAAATTTTATGATTTTATATAAGATTATTAATTATATCAACTTTTTTTTTTAATTGATAGTATGGAGTCTTACCTTTCATTTTATTGTAGCAGGAGCACCGAACAGCCTTTTTTTTCTTCCAAGGAAATTTGCTATCACGGGACGTTATAGAACAAATTTTATTCTATGATATCTTTTAAACCATATGAGCGAACTATTTAAATCAGAGCAATAAAATTATCTTATCTTACATGTGACTTTACTTCATTATTTCAAAGACAAATAAACGTTTTTTGGGGATACAATTTATGGATTCTTCATACTGAATCAGTTGTCTACAAAACTGCGTCATTACATTTTTAAATTTTATATGTCGAAAAAATACTTATTGCACAGCAAATCCCTCTGTGCTGCGGTACATTTCAGGTGTATTTACTATTCCGTAGGAAAAACTACATTTAGTATGATATTACTATTAGTAAAGAGTTTTGAAGTTCATATAGCATTTTATTTCTCAATTTAGTTTAAAAAAAAATAATTAAAGAAAAAGTTCTTTCGTCACAAGAATTACTTGTGAGAACAATTAACATATTAAGAACGGCCGCCCACAATTCCTATTTATAAAAGAAAGTTCCCCCCACTGCGTTTCATGAATAGCGAGTGCGTAATTATGGTCTACAAACCTTTAAAAAACTTCTTGAACTGGCGAAAATTTAATTTAAGCTTGAATTTTTGTGCCAAAATCAATGTTGTCCAAATTCAAAATGAATTTTCTTTTTCCGTTTTATATTAATTTATATTAATTCATCGCTATTTTCTTTTTTATTACATTATGTGGTGCCATTTTTCATTTTTTTCAATTTTGTCCGACGTTCAGGCTGATTCTCACTGTATTAATAAGTATCCATTGATAAATAGCCAAAAACAGCAGCTTGCTGCTATAGTTGCTCGTTTTTCAAATTTAGAGAAGCACGGACTAGGCCGTACAAGCCTAATTGAGCACCGCATCGATATTGGTAATGCCAAGCCTGTAAAGCAAAGATTTTACCCGGTTTCACCGGCTGTAGGAAAATTAATGTTTCGGGAAATAAATGCACGCAAGCTAAACGAGGTCACCAGGAAAGATGCAAACCCTTCACCTAATATTGAAGGTATATTCTCAAGGTTGCCTAAAGCTAACATAATATCTAAGTTAGACTTAAAAGACGCCTTCTGGTAAATAGGTTTGTCCGAAGAATCAAAAGCCCTAACTGCCTTCACTGTCCCAGGAAGACCGTTATACCAATTTGTGGTAATGCCCTTTGGGCTTTGTAATGCTCCTTCCACAATGTGTCGGTTAATGGATAATTCTATACCTCCAGATCTACGTCATTCCGTATTTGGATATTTGGACGATTTTATTATTGTGTCAGAGGATTTAACTTCTCATATAACAGCTCTAGTTAGAATAGTTGAACAATTTAAAAACGCAAATCTGACCTTAAATATTTCCAAGTACAAAATTTCTGTTACCAAAGTAAATTACCTAGGCTATATAATTAGAAACGGAGGACTATTAACTGATCCAGAAAAAGGTGAATCGATTAAAAATTGGCCCATCCCTTAGAATATAAAACAGGTTAGAGGTTTTCTAGGCTTAGCAGGATAGTACCGTAGATTTGTATTAAATTTCTCATCTGTTGTCTTTCCTATTTCGTGATAATTATCAACTAAGCGAACATTTTCCTGGACCCTAGAAGCTCAAAAGTCCTTTGAGCTTATTAAAAACTTACTGACATCTGCTGGTGCTGTGCTGGTGCAGTTCGATGATGATGGCAATGAAAGGCCCATAGCATTTATGTCGAAAAAAAATGAATTCTGCTCAGCACAACTACAGTGTCACAGAACTCGAATGTTTGGCAGCGCTAGAAGCCAATAAAAAGTTTAGATGCTCTCTAGAACGTCAAGAATTTGAAGTAATAACCGATCATTCTTCTTTAGTTTGGACCATAAAACAGCATGATGCGCCAGGAAGACTTGCAAGATGGATATGGAAGCTTCTAGGTTACAAATTCTCAATAAGCTACCAAAAAGGCGAGAATAACGTAGCACCAGATGCTCTGTCATGAATTCCGTTCGAAGAAATTTTAGGTATTGGGATAACTGACCCCAAAATTGATTTGTATTCGCATCATTCTAATGATGATGACTATCCGGTGTTGAAAAGGAAAATTAGGGAAAATCCATTTAAGTATCCAGATATAAAAGCCGTTGATAATTATGTTTATATTCGTACAACCCATTATATGGGAGAAACCGAACAGGAAAATGACTGCTGGAAACTGTGGATACCACAGAATTTAAGAAAAATATAATATCTAGATTTCATGACTCTCCAATAGCAGCGCATAGCGGAATGGTAGAAACCCTAGAATTGATTCGCCCTAAGTTCTATTGGCCAGGTATTAAACGTGATCGTATATAGGATCATGTGAAACTTGCAAATAATGTAAAGCTCAAAATGTAGTGTTAAAGCCCAACATGGCTAACCAAGTGGTCACATCAAGACCTTTTCAGCGATTATACGTCGATATATTAGGACCATATCCACGAAGTAAAGAAGTTAATATAAGCATTTTGATAGTACTTGACCACCTAACTAAGTTCCCCTCCAAAAGTTTACTTCTTCAATTATTCAAAAATATCTTTTAGAACAAATTTTTTATGTTTATGACGTTCCAGAGATTCTAGTAAGTAATAACGGCTCACAGTTTAAATCTAATGAGTTTAATCTGTTTTTTAACTAAAATAGGTATTCAGCACATATATACCGGCATTTATTCACCACAGTCTAATGCTTCTGAAAGCGATAATAGGTCAATAGTATCGTATTTAAAACAAGATCAAACTCGTTGGGACAAATAGATAAGCTTTATTATTTGTGCTTTAAGAAATTCCGTTCTCCAAAGTATACAGATTTCCCCTTATCATGCGATTTTCGGCAGGAAATCGTAACACATGGTAACTCTTATGCGTTGATTAAAAATCTAAAATTAATAAACGAACCTGTAATAACATTAGATCGAGATGATGGACTCCAGTATATTCACAAAAATCTACAAAAAATATCAATAGTTCCTATGAAAATTAAAAGTAACAATATAATTTGAGATCTAGACCCCTATCACATGCAATTGGACAATATGTTTACCCAAGAAATTTCGCACAATCTAATTTCGAGAAAAAACTCTGAGCAAAACTGGCTACTTCATTCTTAAAATGTAAAATAAAAGAAAAAATAGACAATGATTATTATGCGTTAGAAGATAAACAAGCTAAAATATTAGGTACATATCACGCAAAAGGTATTCGTTCCTAGGTATGCGTCCTCCTAACACTGTTGTGAAAATGATTCGTGTTATGCGGTTTATAATGTGGGGTCTGAACAATACACTGATTTTTTTCAGTTAAATTTTCTTTTCAAACATAGTTTTTTTTTGTCTAACTCACTTTTATTTATTAATTCCCTTCATTGGTTAGCATTTAAATTAGTAACTTCATTATTATTTATATTTGATGTTCGAAGCTGATCTTTATATTTACAAGCCTAAACTTATGCAAATAGAATAACTAATTTACACTGTTTGCTATGCTTATTATTATTTGCGATGGCTAAAAAAATAAGACAGTTATAACAATTCATTTATACCACTTATAGGGGATAGAAAGATGGGTTGTGCTCGAGGTAAACGCGTGCGAAACTATTATATTACCAAATTGAATGATAACGCGGGTGACCAGATTCTTACGCAGGAATATTTTTGTTTTATGTTACACTATAGAAATATATGTTTAGATAAAATTTCTGTAATAACAAATTAAATAAATTTTTTTTACGGCCAACAAGAGAGATAAATAAATATCTCGCGTTAGTTTACCACCACGTATGATTTAATTATTAATTAAATATTTATCTTAAAAAAATAAATTAAAAGGTTTTATTACTTTAAAAAAATTTCTCTCTAGAAAGAGTTGAGTTATTTGTTTTTATATATTTTAAATAACTAAAGCCCTTAACATAGGGTATTTACGCATTTAGTTTTGTAAATCTCGTTTTTCTTAATGTAATATTTAACTTTTGTTAGACAGGTAATATCAACGTCCTCTTTGTTAAATATATGAACCACTGTTGTCGGCAGTATTTTCAACAGTTACAAGCACCTAAGCTTGTAGGCAACCAGAGTGTTTGCAGTAGCTTAAAACCAGGTTGTAGTATGCTAACCGAGGTAACGCAATTACTGGATGAGCTCAGAAAAGTTCTTTTTGATAAGTGACTCAAGGCTACAGTTGTCCGGTCTCCCAATTTTTTCTGGGATTTGCAAGGCCAAATCACCCCTTGATTTATTGATTTTCCATGTGTTGCGCCTGAAGAAAGATGACATTTATACTCAAATGGAGGGGGCAGAAAATAACAGAATTCTCTCACCAGAAACATCCCTTGGTCACAATTTTAAGGTGACTTATAAGTTAAGACATGACAGTATTTTCTCTTCCTATTCTTTTATGCATTAGTAATCAAGTACTAGAAGCGACAAAAAAGGAGAAAAAACCAAGCATTACCCAGCAACAAAATATTCATTTAAAAAAAATATGAAATAATTCCAGGAGTATACTGTTCCCAACTAAATTTTGAGGAAAAAAACTCATATTAGAGATGGCCATAAAAGCCAACTAGAAACAACATCATCTTAACTTATCTAAAAACAGAGCATTTCCATTTACTTAAACACATAACTTTTTTAATAAAACAGAAATATTAATAAGTTATGTGTAATAAATATGCAATGTGAGAGAAAAAAAATTCTTAAATGCAAATAAATTTTAATATTAAAGTTTTCGTACGAGTTAATAGCGTAAGCAAATCTACATTTATCTACACTTTTCGGCAGAAGCTATAAGAGATTAAACATCATGCTTATTTTATCTAACATATTAAATACAACTTAAATGTATATTGTTTAGTAGAAGATTTTCATGATTAATCCCATTTATAAAACCAGCATTTGGCGAGGCCTCATCAAAAAGCTGAAATTCACATTTATCGTATTTGTTAAGTGAATTTTTCATTATTAGTTTGTATATTGCAAGTAAGTTAACATTTATTACTTTTCAACATTTACATGGATTATTACTATGTTATCAACATATTGATTTAGAAATTGTATATTCTATGCATTTTTTTTAAACATAGATGAGGGATAGAATTACCAATACCATTGTAAATTTTGCTATAATATTTATTTTCACTCCTATTTTTTGTTATCCTTTCACATAATATTAATATATATATATAGAATGTAATTAAAATGGCATCGTTCCATATGCATATATCTAGCTTAATAACTATAATTTTTTTTCTTTTATTTATCTAATTTTGAAGTACTTTATATATATTTTTCCATATAAATAAGCATTAGAAACTTTAAATGTTTGGTATTATATTAAAAAAACACACCATGAGTGTTTTAAAAATTATAAAATAAATAATGAATTTTATTAAAATGAAAAAAAAAATCGTTAAAAGTTTTCTTACGTAATGTAAGGTGATCGAAATGTGACAAATCGCTTTGTGGGATCTTAGTAACTCAATTTCGCACCACTAAAATCATTGGTAGGGAGGGTAAGAGGTGCATATCTATCCAATTCCATCTAGGATATACTTTTGGAAAGTTTTAAGTGTTGAATTTATTTTCTTTCAGTTTTTTTTTTGTTGATTTAAACAGGGTTTATATAGCAGCTTATTTTATACAGGTCAATGTCCGGTCCTTGTTTTTATTTTGACTTCGGGAGTCTATAATAATATTTGTGTAACTTAAACTGCCTACTGGCTGACTGATCGCCAGCGATATTCAATGGCTCCAATTCGTTCCTATCATTTTCTATTTATTTCCTCTAAGGCACCACCGCCAGTACAACCGTCAGGTATTTCGCCTCTCGCTTTTTTTTAATTTTTAATGCCAAAAAAGATTTTTTCTCGCTAAATTTGCCGAGAAATCCTTATAACTGACAACACTTCAACTGACAACAAGTCACTCTCTTTTCGTTTTTGGAGTTACATTCGAGTCTGTTTTTAAACGGACAGCTTAATAATCAGTTTTTAGTCATCATAGCACCTATTTCTGACGAGTTTCATTGACTTGGGTGATTTCATTAATTTTTTAGAGCCAATATAAACAAGCATCGAAAGTAATGTTCGGCTGTATTGCCAAAATACGTTTAAAAAAATAGTTTGCCTTTTGTGAAAAATAGAGAAAAATAAAAATAATCAAAAGTCTAGATAGATTTAAATGTAAAAGAAAAAATATACTTAATAGGCGGGAACGTAATGCTTTTTTACATGAAAAAATCTCCCAAATAATAAACCAACAAAGGAAGGCAATAGGGCTTGCCATCAGGAATCAACAACATTTTGCTAGTTAAAAGTTAAGAAAGTTCCAATGTAATCAAATTGGACCGAGCATTGCAAAAAACAACCGATATTCAAATTGTTCTTCTGTTTAAAAGAAAAAAAATATTCATTTCCCAAAAACGAAGCAGATGTGCAAATAAAGCAGATAAGCATTCAAAATAAATGTTTAGATTTTTTTAATTTAATTAGTCCTTCAATATATCTACCAAAAATTTGCTCGCTTGGGCATGTTATCTCTTTTAGCTTAGGAAAATTTTGGCGACGTTAACTTAGTATTTTTGGCGGTGTTTATTTATTAATGATCAGAATTTAAAACAAATGGGTTTTGAGTTTTGTTCTAATAGCGCTTTAAATTTGGAAATTGTAAAAAATTACGTTTTTCACAATTTTTCCCCAAAAGATATAATTTTTTTGTAATTTGAACTTACTTTGGTACTATATTTTTTATATTAATCATTTTAAAACACCCTATAACAAATGCGATTAAACGAAAAATTAGGACAAAAATTATAACGGATCTCCATCCCTCTCATGTATAAAAGCCCTAGCACGAATTTTAACGAAATTCAATTTTTCGCGATTCCAATACGTTTTACGCAGATACACGTCGTCATAGAAGTTAATTGCAAAAGTATTAAAAATAAAGGTTTAACAATTATTATCATTTTAATTATGACGTTGTAATAAATACAGTTTCTATTATGTTGTTGCCTTCTCTCGTAAAGCTACAGTTTTACGAGTTAGAGCCTTTTTACATGAGACCATCTATATGTAAATTTTATTATACCAATTTCATTTTTTTTAATAATTTCTATATACATTCTCTCTTGTTAAAAAAAAATTATTTCAAAAAATTCTGACAACTTCTAAAATTTTTGATATGGAGCTGACTATTATTATGTTATTTTTGTTTGGCTTTTTTTACGTTAATATTTTTAATAAGTATATTTGCTTGGACAGAAAACTTTGCTTTAGCTAAAATTGATGTGAAGGTTCCTTATGAATTAACTGGTCGTTATCGAAGCGGCGACCGAAAAGTGTATTTACATAAACGTATCAATTTTTTCAAAATTTAACAGGGTTTTTATTGTCGAAGCTTCTTTGCAAGCGTGTACGTACATAATTATGTCCATTATATTGTCCATCCATATTTTACTGTTTAATTAAGAAAATATTGATTTTTCATATTTTTTATTGCCTAGACACCTTTTTGTTGTAGTTACTGAGATGAACCAGATTTATGCCAAACCATTAAGTTTTTTCACATTATTCAACAATGAAAAATATCAATTCATGATAGGTACGAGTAAATTAAATTTGTTCCACGCTTGTTTTTTATTAAAAAATATATTTCAACTAAATAACACTGAAAGAAGTGTAGGACAATCCAATTTAAAGTGCTAATAACTTGAATAATTAAATGAAATTTCACAATTTAATGAAAGCATGGATAAGCTTACCAGAATTTCTTTTCATAATTTCCTTAATTATTGTCGTGTGCAGGTTTTTATTTCAAAAATTTGTTTTGCGTTTATTGTACGAAGATTTTGTAAAGAAACACACACACACACACACACACGCATATATATATTTAAGTATGCATGTATTTTTATATAAAAAAATTTTTATTTTAATTTGCAAAAATAACAATTTTTGGTTTATCTGCTTTCAGTACATTTACCACTTGGTTTTCAGTCATAAATTGATGAGTTTGATAAAAACTATAAGATTCACGCTTGTTTATTTGTTAAAATTTTGAAAAAATATATATAAAATACAATTTGTTGTAAATAAATTAGCCAATTGTTTAATTTATATTTTTACTCTACGTCAAATATATTATTTTGTTTCCTTGTCTCGTTGATAAAATAGAGAATAAAAAATATGTAAGTACATTAAACAAAAATTTGAAGTATTTTGATAATACATAAAATAAAAAACGTCAGAAAAAATAAACAAAAACAAAATTCAAATTTGAAATTTACGGCATGATATAAAAATAGAAGGTAGTTCCACTTCTAACATTTTTGACGTTTGGGGTAAATATTTGAAATATATTTTTTGTAAACAAAAAAATTTGTGTTGCCACAGATATAAATAAGAAAAAAATGTTTTGGAAATGTTCAATAAAAAGTGTGTAATTTGTACAATAAATTTATATATTCATATATAAATAAAATTAAAATGTATTTTACTACAAATACAAAATTACACAATAATAATAACTTGCTAAAAATACATATGTAGAATAAGAGTTTTACCATATACACTGTTGTTTACTTATTATAATAATATAAATAACGTTTACATCTACGTTTAAAAGAGACATTTAAAATACAACACTAACTACCTTAGTTAATTAAAATTGCAAAGAAGCGGATTTGTCTTTTTGCGTAATTAATTATTATAACTACGTTAAGCAAACTGTGTTTATATAATTATTTTCATTTTTTTTTAAATCCTTAGCATTTCAGCAATGCCAAGGCATTTTTTTTCTATTAGTTAGCTAAAAACGACAATAAAAGATTTTTATAGTAAGTTTTATTGTGTTTTAAAAGCGATACGAAAAAAGTTCTTCCAAAAAAAGCTCTTTTCTTATTTTACTTTTTTTAAGTGCAACACAATTTGTACATAAGGTGTGGACTAGTATATAAAACATTTTCATAATATTCAGAAAAGTTAAATAAAGATTTCTTATTTCGCTTATAATTTCCTTGTTTGGCAGATAAAGGCCACCCTCAGATAAAACGTTTATGTATGCATGTATAACTTTAATCTTTTTTCTCAAAAGTTTGAAAACCAAATTTTTTAAACCCATTTTTAAAATAATATAACCCGAAAAGTTTTCAAGAGAATCATATTCTATTTCATTTAACATTTGGTTTCTTTTAGTTCTTTAAAGTGGTTATAAAATAAAAATGTTTAAAATTTCATATGAAATAAAAAAAAAACAGAATAACGGTATTTTAAAAGTTTATATGGTAGCACAAATTTTTATAATTTCCGCCAAGGTACATTTATTTTACTAGGTAGTGTCGCACAGTGTGGCATTTTCATATAACGAGCAGCCAAAATTAGAGGGAGTTGTCGTAGAGAAATAAAATTTGGCACACTTCTTTATATCGATTATCTATGCAAACACGAAAAATTTGGTAAAAATCCGCGTAAGGATTCGAGTCCTTCCCATATATCCTGAAAATAAAAAATTCTATAATTAATGAAATACCCATTGTAACCTCATAAATTTTAGTACATATATTAGCAATAATGCCCTTAATATTTGTGCAAAATTTTGTTAAATTCAGAGCAAGGATACGCATAGCTCAAATATGTCCTTTTTCAAAAAAGTCAACAAAAAGTGTAAAAATATTACAATTACATCAATTTTTGTTTGCAGAAATAGCACTTATGGTATTTTAAATGCTATAAAAATTTCTTTGTCCAATTTATAGCAAGGATAACCCAGATTAAACATATCCTTTTTGCTAAAGTCAAAAATACCATCACGTGAAACTCTATACAGATTTCCTAATTATAATTATCCTGGTACAAATTATTTATTTATTATATGTACAGTACGAATTCTTTGTTTTCTTAAATATATCCTTCTAGAAGGAATACAGATTTTCTTTATATATTTTGAAATCAAAGAAAAATATATTAATATGTACATACATAGAACAAAACTTAAAACGTTAAAAACTTAAAACGTTAAAAACTTTGACCAATGGAAATTACCATTAAAAAATTGATAAGGTTTTATTAAAAGTAAAAATACAAAACAAACAAGAAAAAGTATTTCTAATTGCTTAAGCTATCACTCTCAGAAAAACTACTATCGTGATTTGTACAAATGTGTTCATTTTTTTCTATATGTACAAACTCCTTTATTGCATCGTAATTTTTAGAGTGCGCAGTATTTTTTTTCTCTAAAAGTATGCAATTTAGGTTCGGTTTGTAAAATCATTCTTTCGATTAAATCCTTATTAGAAAATTCCCTGCTGTTTTTTCTTGTATGATATAATCTAGCATTTCGGAATACTTTGTGGGTTGCTTCAACAGCTTCTTCTGCTAACATCCCTATAGGAATTGTACTATGTTTTATTATATCTGCACTATGAACTAATAGTTTGTGTAATCTGGCGGGCATGTAATACCAAGAATATTTTTCAATATATAACGTCCAGGTTTCTTTAAGAAGATTTTCATAATTTGGCATATTAACACGCAAACCACTCGAAAGAGTTTTTAAAATTAAAGACAGATTTTTTATGAGTATTGCATCTACTTGCGTAATTTGAGATGAAACTTCAGCTTTCTTCATAAAATCGCCTCGCCGTGTTTCCATCATTTATTGTACCAAAACCATTTTTGACCATATCAACTCTTATTCCTAATTCCTTTTTAAAATCAGCTTGAATTTTACATTTTCGCTCATTTATAAGTTTTTTATTTTATTCTCCATGTCTGTAATCTGTATCCAATATTAAGAATAAATGCAAGACATTTTATCCACGCATGAAGAGTTGATAAACCATATTTGAAAAACTCATCTCTTTTAGCCTTGCTAAAAACATTAAGCTCCACAAATAAAGCAGAAGCTTTTATTATTATCCAAAACATTTGCGACAGCTTCATCTATCATCACGAACACAATCACGAACTTTAACATGTCTTAGATCTAAAAATTAAACATAAGCCTGAAGGTTGCAGGGGGCTGCAGCTGAAACTTTTATTTTTGGAATCTAAATACCTTCCGTAACAGTATATTAAAAAATTAAAGTGGTCTGTTTTGTTCTTTTTTAAAGCCTTCTAAAGTTAGCAATTAAAAATAAAATTACTCTTTATTTTTGTTTACACTTCGAATAACAGTAAAATCCACATGGTTAATGTCAAATACAGAAATATGATGCTACATATATTTATCTTATGTAATTAAATAAAAAAGTAAAAATTAAGTCAGCATTATCGATACATATGGTTCTATTAACCCATCAAAGTACATCCAAATTTTCACATATTTGTATAAAACTATACACACACTAAAAAACATTGACTTTGAACGAGCATAACTTTTAAGGTAATTAAAATATCTTAAAAACTCTTTCAGTTTTATTTTAGTTAAAGTGTTTATAATCAAATGTGGAACAATTTTTTTTTTTAATACAAAAGTTGCATTTTTATAATTTTGGCCGCTCATGCTACACTGTATGTCGTCCGCCCACCCGGTTTTTAGGTGGACATGTCAAAAGTTGTTTATATTTTACATTTTTTGTTTACCAATTTCAAAAAACACTAACAACAAGCATATGTAGAACAAAGAGCGCGTTTGTTTTTAGAGCAATTATCTTTTTATTTGGCTTTGTATTTATTTGTCTTTTGATTTCCACTCACAAAGAAACAATAAAATGCCATGTTGTTTTTACAAATGTTGTATTTGTTGTAAAGCCGCTATTACCTAGTAAAATAAATGTACCTTGAATTTCCGCAAACGTCAGGGCGTTAATATGGCGACGAAAAGAGAAAGTGGAACTACCTTCTATTTTTATATCATGATTTATGGCCCGGTATACAAATATAATTTTTGTAACAAATTGAATCCATTATCTAGTTATTTATGTATATTTTGGAATATACAACTTGTTTTCCTTTTACCGTGTGTAATAGATTTTTATGCAAATTTATTGACACAAAAGTGTAGATCGTTGCTAATAAAACCAACGAACACTAACTGTCGATTTATTTATCACACGGGCTATAAAAGTACTTGTTTTAAATTTTCTAATTTCAAATTTTAAATTTCTATAGCGAATTCACCATTTTCTCAAAAATAATATTACAAAATTAGAAGATACGATAAACTGAGACGGTCTAGAACATTTCTTTAAGCTAAAGTGATGAGCGTTGTTTGAAGTCCCGATTTTGCAGTTCTTCTGTAAGTTCCCTAAGTGAAGTATATACAACATATATAATTTATAGATCCAACAAATATTTTAAAAATGGTATTAGCAAATAATAAAAAAAGGACATTTCTGTCCTTACGATAAAAACTAATTTATTTAAATTAATAAAAAAAGTTTCCGTATGCCTACTTCTTTAAGAATGCGCGGTAGGGCAGAATCAAAATATTTTGGAAATAACTCAACCATTTGCAAACAGCTTGGCTGATTTACCCAAAATTTTAAATGAGTATTGCGGAGGGGTATTGAGTTTAACTTTTGATGCTGGATACCATTCACCTTCCAGAGGTCGGGCCTCAACACTGAAAATTTGTTTATGCTTGGCAATTTTTCAATTTCTGTGTGATTTTTAAGATTTTTAGATGGTCTTAAAGGCCTAGTACAATATGTATCTCACTTCTATAAGTTTATGTTACAGAAGATAACAATTTGTACGCGCCTCTAAAAACTCCGTAAAAGAACAATTATACCTGTAAAACGGTTAAAAATGTAGCTACTCCACTGCTTTCGATATTTATGACCTGAGTACGTATAAATATCAGCATGAATCCTTTAGATATAATAACTAAGGAGGCATCATTCCGATCACATTGAAGTTTTAGATATTGTGTTTTTTTGTACACCTGATAGAGTTAAGGTCATACAGGTATTTAATAAGGCTACATACAACTCAAAGATTGATGTCACTGATACTGCATAGAAGAACTTTTAAGCAAACTAAATGAAATACAAATCGGTACACCTGGACAAATATACAGGTATGCAATATACAGAACAAACAACGTTATAGTTTTCAATTTTTTTAAAATTGTACTGAGATATCAACATATAGTGTCGATCATCAAAGAAAGCACAGTTTCTACTTTTCTAAATCCCCAAGGATTGCCGAAGGTTATGAAAGTTGTATAAAAGAAAGCAACGTGCATATATTACCAAAGTTCATACCATGACCATAGATTAAATAGTAATAATAGAGAGAACTTCTCTCGTCGGAATAATACTAGGAGAAATAACTATAACAACAGGTATTGAGCAGTGTCAAATCTTAAATACCCTTCACCATGTTTTTAAATCTAGTTTAGTGAAGTAGGTCCTATCCAAAAAAAAAAAAAAATATTTCGGTGTCAGAGAAGAAAAAAATAAAAACAAAATTAAGTTCGATATACAATTTTACATAAAAATGTAATCTGCTCTTATTGGGTTAAGCAATCTTAAAGAATTTCAGTATTTCCTGAAAATTATCTTCTAAAGCTTTTAAATGATACCCATATTGATCATATTAACAATCGAACTTTTTTAGAAAAATTAAAGTGGCTCATAATTCTCTATCGCTCTATTTTTTTTTTTTTTTTTTTGAGTTACTTCGTTGTTACAAATCATATAGAAAAATACGAGGTAGTGTGTTGTTAGGCCCACTGCTTCGAGGGACATGGACCAATCTTGCTGATTTTCAATAGCACCTCTTTCGACACTATGTCTGATCGTTTGGCGTACAAATTTAATACAATAATTTAAGTACGCTCATCTAGTGCCCTGGCAAAGTTGATTTCAACACAAACACGGACGGGCATTGCTCAATTGACTTCGCTTTGCATAAAGACTCAGAATATGGATATTCTAGAAACTACAAACGGAATGACGCTGGTGATGAGAGGAACAAAAATAAATAATTCATGTTATCTAAAAATTCGCTCTTAATATGAGTGAAGAAATATTTAAAGAATGAATGAATATCTAACTACAACGACCGTTGTTTTTCTTAAACGAATTAAAACTTAATTTTTTTGGTTAATTTTTTATTTAATTTCTGAAAATTTATGTACATAAGTATATAAGGAAAAATTATTTACAAAGGTATGCTGACATTTCCCGAAAAAAAAAGAAATATTAGACACTAGCAGAATGTAATGCCGCACATTCTGGATCGCTACATTTTTCATCAGCATTCTTCGCATCTATCTACCTTAATTTATGTACATTGTAAACAATATCTATTTAACCAACTAATCGATATTAATTTGGTTTTTATGAAGTCCGTTCATCCGTATCGAAGTTAAAAAAAATTTAAGGGCATTAAAATGAAAATCCACGAACAATTGATTTGGAGCGCTAGTATATCACAAATTTTGACGTTCGCAGAGACTTAAACGTGTCATGGTTTAACGCATTTAAAGTAGCTTAAAACACATCTTAACCCGTTTACTCGCAATATTTGATTGAGAAGAAGAGATATCAATTTCTAAGTCGAAAATAAGGAAGATAAGTTCTTAGTATAACAGCGACCATGATTACTTTTTTAACAGGCACTAGTTAGACTTAAAATGTATAATTATAAAATGTATGATTCGAACATCTGTTTTAAGTTCAATTTTATTAAAGATAAATTTGAAAAGAAAAATAAAATAAATATATCAAACAAACTATTCCTTGATTTAATAATCTTGAAATTTATAATGTTGTCCGAACTTTAATTAAAACATTATAGTGCCGACATGGAAAAGAAAAGCAATATTTAGAAAATTTGTTCGTGTTTTTCTTAAAAAATTACAGTTTTTAATGGGTAAAAAACGCATTGAGACTTCTTCCATACAACTTTTTACCTTGTCGACATGTATCACGTATACATTGAGGAAAAAGTACGCTTTAAAATTAAATGTGAACACTTTCAAAGTTCAGTCTATAGGTTCTTATTGGGGGCACAAAAAAAATTATTTTGTAAAAATGCTAATTTTAAATGTTTAAAGTGTTTACTCTTAACTTTAAAGTTAAAATTTTTGTTTTTAATGTAAAATTCTCAAATTTAAAGTGTTAACTTTATTTTATAATGACAAATTTTAAAGTAAAATATTTTATTTATAAAGTAATCACTTTTAAAATGGCATTAAAAGTGAATCCATTTAATTAAAATTTTTTAAACTTTAAAAAATAAAATTATAACGTTTCTTTTTTAAAGTGTTAGCTTTACTTTGCAGAAAAGTGTTAACGTTTACATTTAAAGTGTTCACTTTATAAATCAAAGTGTCACTTTCTAATTTAAACTTTAATATTGAAAGTTTTAGTGTTAAGTAGAAAGTGTTAACTTTAATTTTAAAAATTTTACTATAATATGTAAAGCGTCAGTTTATTATTAAAAATGTTCACTTTGGCATTTAAAGTGTACATTTTGTATTAAAAGTGTTAATTTTTAAACTTAAAGTGTCTTTGTTGGATTTAAAGGTGAACACTTTAAAACGCAACGTAAAAATTGTTATTTTCTAAGTGTTAAAGTTTATTTTGAAAGTTCGACTTTAAATTGTTCCGTTAGCGGCATTTGTGTGATTTCGTTATAGTAAAGAGAATTTAGAAGTGTAAACAAGATACAAAAATGACCAGTCAGGGTAATATTGTACAAGAAAGTGACTTGCTACGAATTCTTGGCAACGATATCCAAATTAATAAACAGTGTGATTTAACGTATACGTGTGTTAAGGAAGATACGGATCTCCTTAATCTGCTAAAGGAGTTTGATCTGAAAACACTTTTTCTTGACGTAAAAAGTAAGTAAAAATTCGCTTTACGCTTATGCAATATTATTAATGTGCCTTAGATGCTGGAATAACTTTTCGAAGCTTAAAATTTTTGTCGAAAGAAGACATTGCAGAAGCAGTAAGAAATATTGGTCTACGAGCAGAGTTTAAAGAAAAGTTATTTTTCTGGCGCAAGTCAAAGGTAAATATAATATTAATTTTAAAGCTTGTTTGCGATGTTACACACATAAATATATACAATTCCAATTTTCATATTAATACGTTTATAACTTAGCGAGCTTATTTCTTAGTTTGGCTAGAAAAAACCGTCACAACGATTCACCTTATATATATAACTTCAAAAACAAGATCTCTTTTGCTCTTCATATTGCCCAGGTTCTTTTTTTTTATTTTAATATTAAAACTGTTCATCTTTTGTCTCAAATCCTGTGTGTTGCGGTACATAAATTTCCTTATCGAACAAATTTTTCTTAAAATCAAAAATAGAGAAAGGTGTTTTTTTAACCATTTTTTTTAGCAACATCTTTTTACAAACATTGTGCTAAATTTCAAAACAGCTCAAATGCTTATCATTTTATTTGGTCTATATGTTAATTTTATCGTTAAGCCAACGACAGACATCTCTTTCTGTGGAGTTCGAAGTTGGAAGTTTAAATAATTTAAAAGCAGCGAAATTGTAACTTTTGCCTGCATGTTGGTACTTTAAGTTACAAGGACTCAGTTAGCAGCCTAAGTATTTCTGCGTATATTCGTTACATTACATTTCTGCGCCTACAAAGTAAAAAACTAAAAACAGTTATCCTGTAAAAATAAGCAAACTTTGTTGGTAAATACAGCACTGCACATTGGGGCAAAATAAATAAATATTTTGGAAATAACTTAACCATTTGTAAAAGGCTAGGCCGGTTGATTACAAATTTGATATGAGCATAGCATAGGAGTATCAGAGCTTAAGTTTTAAAGCTTTATACCATCCACTTTCCAAGGATAGCGCTCAAAGTTGGGTACTTCCCACCTATAAATTTATCTTATACTTGGCATTTCTTAAACTTTTTCTGATTCTTAAAAATTAAAAATGGTCTTAAAGGCCTAGTCCATACCTACAAAACGGTGCTTGAATGTGCATATTTGTGTTTTAAATTATTGAGTTATAAGCATTTTAAAATTAAATTTTTCAATATCCTGGTCCAATTTTTTTTAATATTAAGTACAATTAACAGCATTTTTTTTTTTGTTGTTGAATATTTTGCTGTATTTTTTCGTAAGCTAATTTTGTGTATCTGTTATAAAAATTGTCGTCTTTGCAGAAGGTGAAGGTTCTCCAATCTAACCTATTTTACATCGAAACTTCGACCTTACCGTATATGTTTTAAAAAAGTTAAAATCGGATAAAGAGTACTTCTTCAAATTGTTGCTTAAGGTTTTTCATGAGTCCTAGTCCATGTGTGATCATAAATCTTTTGATATATTTGATATCAAATAAACAAATAGAAACTTTAACTATTATAAAAAAAGATTTAATATTTTTGCTTTTTTTTAATTAGAAAAAAAATTAAAAATAGATTTAAATATAAACTAAATTCAATATCCTAACGTGATGAAATCAACGATTTAAATGAATATGTCCATAATTTTGATAATTGCTTCGAAAATAAATTAAGAAATTTTACTTGCAAGAAAAAATTAAATGATGAAAGTGATAATAAATGGTTCAATTGTGAACTCAGATGATTAAAATTAAAAAGGTTGCTAAATACCAAAATGAATTTTTTAAGAATTAAAGTTTATATTCCTTCCAACATCAATTCATTTACAAGAACGTAAAATTATCTGTAAAAATACATTAAAAGAAACCTAATTATACGAAAAATCAAATAATCCCAGACAACTGGAACATAACATTTTATTAAAATTAATAAATAAATTTTTCAAAATTTGTTTCCAAGTAATTTGCAAGAATTGATAATTATTGAACAAGAAAGAGTGCTATATTCGATGTGTATAAAGATAAATTTAAAAACTTTTAGCTTTGACACAAACCTGTTTATTTAACAGAGCTCTGTTAAAAGATAACATAGCGCTGTTAAGCGAATAAAAATCTGGTTTAAGATGGCAAAACCAAAATGAATGGTATTTGTTTGCGAGGTATCCCTCTATAGTTCTCTAAACTAGAAATTTTTAACATCGCTAGTTGGAACGGGTTTTTGGGCAAATTAACATTTTAAAATTTGAGTTTCTCTAAAAGATAAGAATATTTTTATGAAAACAACAGAAGAAACTCAAATTTTAAATATGTTAAAATACTTTACATGTAAAAACCTTTAAAATTTCATTACATATTAGCTTTTTTACAATGTTCGTAGATAAGCAGTAAACCAGGCAGCTGTTTGCATTTTGTTCGGTTTCATTTGACCCAAAAATGTGGTACACAGTTTCAATTTGAATATATTCCCCAGGATTTATATCCCTTATAACAGAAATATGTTAACGCAATTGGTTTGCGTCTGAGATTTATATTTCGAAATAAATCTTCACACACATGTGTCCGGATTGGTTTACAATTTTCTATTTAAAACATATTTACTATTTCATTCATATAATTGGCTGATTGAAATGTATTTTGTGTGCATTCAACTCGTGCTTAAAATCTATGCCAAGACAAATATCTTCTTTGCTTCTACAGGAAAAAGGTATTCTATCGATTAACAGGTTTCCTGTCCCCATACAAACATTATTTTTTAACGGTATACGTCAAAACAAACTAGACAATGTACTGAGTTTTGTCCATGTAATAAAATTTTAATTTGATCATCTGTGTCTTTTAATAAACATATTTAAAATTACCTCTAAATGTGTTCATATATGATACATGGACTTTGTAATCATGGTAAAAATAAATGTTTGTATCATGTGTGATAATTCGGACAGGTACCCTGTTAAGAGTTACTACATTCACTGTTGCAAAATCGTCGGTATTGTTGTTTTAAAACATTTCGTTTAAAAAATTGACGACACGTCTGATGATCACCTGCCTCTTGCCATGAAAATATAAACGGTAAGCCTTAGCTTCTGCCGAATACCCTACCAAAACTATTCTTCTGATTTCGAGTCAAATTTTTCATTTGTCTTGCCCTTAATCAAAACTAATGCCTTATGTCCAAACAGCCTGATATGCGTTACATTTGTAATCTTTTGTGTCCATATTTTCAACGGTACCTCACTCTTCAGAGATTTAGTTGGGCATCTATTTCTGATGTAGCATGCTGTACCAATAGCCTCGGTCCAAAATTTCGGAGGCATTTTTGCATGTATCTTGACATTTCGAGTAGCGCCCTAATTTGTCGCTCCGCAATACCAATTTGATGCGGTGTATGAGTACCTTCGGATGTCTTTTTATGCCACATGCCTCAAGATATTTGTTAAAGTCACTGTTGATGTATTCTGTACCATTATCGGTTTGAAGCTATTTTATTTTTTTTTACCAGTGAATATTTCAACAGGGCTTTTATAGTTTTTTAAAGTAGCAAATGCCTCGAATTTGTATTTTAGGAAAAACACCTCTCAATATCGAGAATGGTTGTCGATAAACTGTCTTCAAAATGCTTTACACTTGTGTAAACAGAAAATTTCTTTTAAATTTATTGAACAAATCTTTTGAAGATTTTATTGATGCCGTCCAAATAAGCATCAAAATCGTATCTAGCATTATTGATAACTATAACTAATTTGACAGCATGGTCATTCTTTTGATTTACTACATATCAGCTGTTTTTATTGACATATGTCTGTTTTATATACTTAACTATTTATTTGTGGAATAATAAATTAATATTTTTAAAAATGATACCATAAATGATCATTTGCGCAACAATCGCAAGCAACGGAGAAAGCGGACAGGAGATGAACTGAGACTTTTCATCGAAATAGTTGAAGTACGCGAACCGGTGTGGAATTTTAAAATTGATAATTACAGAAACCGAAATGAAAAGGAGAAGTCTCGGTCAGAAATTGCTGCTGCAACGAATCAGTACAAAGCCGACTGCAAAGCACAATTTGACGCTGTGCGATCACGCTATAATATAAATTGTTTTTTTTTTTTTTTGTTGAATGTTTTGATCATATTTGAAAGTATTAAATATTGAGGGCGGAGCATAAAAAAAGAAATACCTCTAAAAGTGGACACGGTGGTGCTACTTATGTATCAAAATATGAAGGTACAGAATCAAACTTCGAGACCTTAACTAATGTTGAAGAACCGTTTCAAAATTCGGAAGCTCAATGTTCACTTGCAAGTGCTGCTCTGGAAAATAGTATTCAAGCGTAGAAAAGTGCAAGAAGTAAATGAAATCGACAATAAGCGTTCAGAAGTTTACGAAGAACTTGGCCAAATCCTATCTCAGAAAGTTTCACAAAACAAAGAAGTCATAAGTTGGCAGAAGTGCCAGAGTCAAATGCTCGCAGGTGAGTTTAAAACGCATAGTACTCAAATAATATTTAATTCGAACTTATATTTTCAGGCTAAGAACTTAAATTAATAATGCCATCGACTCATTTCAAGCAGAGAAAAATAATTAGCTTTGTTTTAAATTTTCTTATTTTTGTTTTAATATTTTATATGCGATTTCTTTTTAATATTTTTATATAAATTTTTTAATAGAAACATAATGTGATTTGCAAATAAATGAATAAACCTTTTTATTTCGATTTATTGGGTTTTTAGTTAATTTTGTATAAATATGCTTGTATTGCCATGAACTTCTCCTTAATTTAAAAAATATTCTGTGAATTCTTGTCGAATGAGCTTTGACGACCTTGACTGCACAATGGTTCTATCTAAGACCAAATATTCTCCGTCCGCACTTCTTCACGCCATCGGCCATCCGTTATAGATCCATCCGCATTCACTTGGTCGTAGTCTCATGTTTGTGCATAGGTTCCACACTTGCGTCTGTTAAAAAAAAAATTATGTAATGCACATACTGCGGGAACAACTTTGACAATATTTGTTGTGAAACTTCCATTGTTTTTATGCCAACGCTAAATTTGCTGATATGAATCTAAGCACGTGACGGTGACAATCGTTCAGTCGTCGTTTTCGAAGAAGTAGGGTCCAATCATACCTTCGGACCAAACAGATCACCAAATAGTGACTTTTTGTAATGGCCTTTCTTTAATTACTTGAGGATTCTCAGAACCCCAACTACGATAATTTTTCTAATAAACATATTCACCGAGTGAGAAATGTGCTTCATCGCTTAAGAAAATTTTGTTCGAAAAATCGCCGTCCACCGCCTGTTGTTGAAGCACCCATTCCACGTATATACGACGTTGTGAATGGTCAGCTGGCTTCAGTTGTGTGAGCTGGACTTTATATAGATGTAGATCCAAATGCGAAATACGCCAAAATGTGCCGTAGGACAGTCTAACTCCGAAGAATGACAGGAATCGGCACATTCGGGTCTTCGGCAACACTTGCACTTACAGCAGCGATAACTTCAGTGGACCAAGCAAAACGACGATGCGCAGGCCTTTAATATCTGTAACCGCTCCAGTCTCTTTAAATTTCTTCACAATTTTGCCAATTGCTTGCGTAGTTGGACGATTATGTAAACCATAATCTCCTCTTAAAGCACGATATGTGACTGTGCCAGAATCACCATTTTTGTAGTAGGTTTTAATAATTTTTATACGTTGTGTGATAGCTAAGCGATCAATTTTCGTCAATGTCAAACTTTCAACTGAAGAAAAAAAATTTGTTTAACAACTTAATTTGACCTACGAATATTGCATATCGATGATCTTGATCATTTAAACAAGAACATCAGACTTGCGTAACTGTACCCAGTCGCCAAAAATTTCAAAGTAATTGCCAGACGTTCTGCGGGGCATGTAGATTCCCGCATATTAGCTTTGGCCTTTCTATTGAGGGGTGACGAGATTAAGCAAATAATTAAATAATGATTATCTTTCAAAAGAAAAATTCAAACCCAATGTTCGTGTTGTTTTCTTCTCTTTTTTTTTGCACTATTATTAGCTACTTCTTTCTCCAATATAAAAAATGTTTATGCTATAATGATTGTGCCTTCGTCCATAATTATTAATTGTTTTTTTTTATAATAATAAAGAATTTTCATAATAATAAATTGTTTCACAAAAGAAGCAAAACAGCTAAACAAAGTTATTGTTTTTAATTTAAAAAGTTTACCAATAGTGTAAATTAGCTTCAACAAATTTTGTTTAAATTTCATCGAAAGGAGTTTCAATATTTTGAAAGAATATTTTGATCAAATTTTTAATACGCGTTAATAGAACATCATAAAAATTTTTTTAAATTTTGACAAGACTTCAAAATACCTTCAATCTATTATTACATGTGCGAAATATCTCACGTGCCTGTTGCTGTGAAACGCTATGTCAAACGAAGACGGTTTTTCGTCATTTGCTAATTTTAATCCATTTACTAAGTTTTTCTGCACCATACTTTTCAAATCATTATCTTAAGGTAGCCCATTCGACGCCGCTCGATCTTGTTGACTTTTCAAATAAAACAGGTTGCCGATTCTTTTCGCCATATATAAATGTCGACTATTATTTTATATTACTGCATTGTCTCAACGAATCCCTTGTCAGTAATTTTTTAAACCGAAAGCAAATTTTTTCTCAAATCTGATACATACATTACCTTGTCTAGGCTGATTCTGGATATACAGCTTTTTTCCCGTGCATCCATTTTTACACTGCCTACCCCTATTATCTTCGTCTCACTGTGAATCGCCAGGCTTAATTTCCCTTTTACTCGATGAATTTTCGTATAATTATTTCTATTTGCACCCATGTGAGTTGTGCTACTACTGTCCTAACACCAAAAACTTTTGGTTATTTTTTTACAAAATAATGCTGCCTCTACTATATTAAACATTCATTGGAACTCGCTGATTCCACCATTCTGTATTTTATTACCCTTTGGTTTGCAATTTCTTTTACCATACCTGTAATATTTCATTAATTGCTCTGCTAGCTTTGCAAGAATGGCTTCCTTGTAAAATTTTGACTCTCAGCGTTTCCGGAGACGAAAACTGGTTTTGAGGGCACAACGAGATGTCTTATATGAACCGGGGAGACTGTAGAGTAACAAACTCCCAAGTTAATCATCGGCTACTGTTACATTGATCTATTTCAATTTCTTTACATCGAATCGAAGAAATTATTTAGGTGATCCCTTACGTTTTGTCTTCAGACTTTCGTGCTAAGGTAATTTGTTTAAACAGTGTAGCCTTTCTTGCTGGTCTTTAGATTTTAACGTTTCTTTTAACTTCAACCAAATGACATTAGAAGTCTAGCATTCCGTTATTTAATTTAGTTCCGAAGGTGTTATAGACAACGTAATATCTGCACATATCTTTTGATCAAATTGTGTCCACTTTCCAGCTTTGGCTTTTGTTGCCAGAATCGTGATCGTTCCATCGACATATGGCCACAAATCATTTTTTATGATAACTTTCTTCATTTGCAGATTCCACGTGTCGTAGTTTTCTACATTTAGTGGTTCAATGCGTACCACTGCCCCTGCCATGATTCCAATAACACTTTTATATATGTATATTTGGTGGTTTTTGCTTCTGTAATAGTCTGCAGTTACTCGTAAAACAAATATAAAATCCCGTGATCTCGGTTTTGTAATCGCTTGATACGAGTAATTAGTACGTTGGTTCTTGTGAGCTTTACTAATTTGCCTTGTTTTTGCAGAATTAACTTCAGCTTGACCTAAATAAGCACGACTATTTAAAATGCCCCATAAAGGGAAAAACTTGCGATAAAATTAGTAGAGCTTTAGTATAGTAGGAAAACTTTTTGAGATCATCAATTTGAATAACTGAAGGTTGTAAACTACTGATGGAAACAGTAAGTAGGTTAGTTTCGTCGTTAATTTTATCAGTAATTTCATTCAAAATGGTTATTCTGTGACCAGTAAAATGATTTGTTAGCCAGGAGGGGAAAATCCAATTTTGACAGCGCGTAAGGTAATGCAGTTGCCTGAAAGTTACTGTTGTTTACATATTTTTTTGTAGTATTTAGAAATCGTTGCAAAACAGTAATGACATTTTAGCTTTTTTCGGCTTTATCTAGCGATTTTATCACTGTTTTGCATTTCATAATAAAGGGTTTTATTAAAAATGATAAATTAACATTACTGTTCACAACAAAACGTTGCGCTTTTATTTAGGTATGTCTTTCAGCGTAAAAGCCATGCGTTATTTTGCGTCGCGTCTTACGCGCTAATTTAGGTATGGCTGTAAGACTTTCAGATTTTTTTATACAAAATTTGGGTAAAATCTACTGTAATACATTTCAGTTTGTAGTTCTTTACAACAAAAAAAATATTTCATGAGAATATCATGAAGGAATTAAACATTTTCATTACCTATTAATTGGAAATAAAAACAATTGTTTTATTTAATTAAAAAATTTAGTTATATTTATACCTGCAATAATTTATTTATTTTATATTTTATATTGCGGTTCTGGTATATTAAGCATTTGCACTGATTTTACATACACATGTATGTATGAGGAAAAGGTAGAAACGGTCGAATTTTTTTGGCTTAATGTTAACAAGAAAATTTTTTTTACCAACAATAACACGAATTCTCTAGTTTTGTTTTTAGTACAAATAATCTGGTGTTTTACCATTAGTTAAGAAGTAATAAAACAATAACAAATGTACCATTAAACATCCCATACCTAAATTGAAAGCAAAACACATCTACTGTTTTGAAAACTACAATAACAAATAGCACATGCAAATTTAAAGCAGGAAATCAATTAGACAAACAAAAAACCCAAATGAAAATAATTATTTTATGACAACAGTAAACATCAAAAATTACTTTCTAAGGTATAATTGCAATAATTTTAAAGATATGCAAATTATTACCCTTAATCCTTACTTTTTATACCACATTACTTATTATACATTTTTATTAATGAGCCATTCATATGAGCCTCATTTGAATTTACAAGAAGTTCCACTAGTTACCAGTTATTAAAAGCAAACTGCAATGGTAGACTTTTATTTTAACTAAAAAAACTAATAATAATAACAAAAAATGTAACATGTACTATTTGATGATAATAATAATAATAATAATAATAATAATAATAATAATAATAATAATAAATCATAATACAATCTTAATCCATCAATATTTTGTTTTAGATGATAAATCTAAGCTTCTTAACATAAAGCAAAAAGAAGAAGAAACATTTTTCAGTTCGTCAAAACGTATTGCAGAGTCGTTTTGCAATGCTGACTCATCTTACACTCCAAAGCTTCTTACTTACACATTATCTAAAATTAGTTTGCAGTCTTCTTATGGAAAAAACTTTAAGTCGAAAACAGAAGTTTCGTCTGGCACAACTAACGTAAAAACATCAAACTTGAGCGATGCAGGTATCACTATTAACAGCATCACCAAATCTGAAAACAGTTTGAAGTCGAAAACAGCTAGTGACTTAAGCACGGCTTTTGATGATAGTTCGATTTGTGTATATGCACCAGAAATTTCGGCTAGCACAACTAACGTAAACACGTCGAAATTAAGCGATACATGTATCCCTCTTGACAGTACTATAATATCTGAAAATAGTTTCAAGTCGAAAACAACTACCAACTTAAGCACTTTTGAAGATAGCTCTGTTTCCGTATTTATACCAGATCTTTCGGCTAACACCACTAAAGACGACGGACAAGATGATTCCGTAAAAATTATAGAGGATCCTGTTAACGTAAATAAAATTACAGTTCCCTACTCCAAGTCTAAATTAAAAAAAAACATTTTTGTGAGTTTTGTAAAGAATTGCAAACTAACATTGGTATACATTTGCTTTTAAGGCATAAAAACGAAGCGGACATTAAAAGAGTTCTGTCGCTGCCTAAAAAAAATAATGAACGGTTAAAAATATTAGACAATCTAAGAAAGCAAGGAGACTTTGCGCACAATACATCGGCTGGTCACAATACCGGAATTCTTATCGCTAGCCGACGGCAACAAAGTAAATATAAAAATAGCGCTGACGATTACGTTTGCTGTAAAAAATGCAAGGGTTTTTTTCCAAAAAAAAACCCTGCGAATTCATGTGTCGGCTTGTGATAATTCTAAAAAAGCCAGAGCTAGAAATGTGGTGGCAGGTCGTTAATTAACACAATATATTCATCCAGTGGCAAACAAAACCTTAAAAACTAAAATTTTTCCTGTATTTCGGATACTATGAATTAATTATAAAATTTGGTAATAAATTAGATGAGAAATATGCTTTACAACACCAACACGACATGATTCGAGCCAATTTACGATTGCTTGGTCGTTTCATTATAGAAATAAAAAAATTGGACTCAAGTATAACGGAACTAAAAGATATTTTCGAACCAACCTTATATGATAAATGCGTTACGGCTCTCCAAACTGTTGCTAACTGGGATGAAATGAAAATGGGATTTAATACAGCTGCAGTTGCTCAAAACTTGACGTGCTTGATTAAAAAATGTGGCAAAAAGCAAAGGGCAGAACTAATTAAATGTGAACGTGATGACCTGAAAGCAGAACTAGAAAATTTCCTTTTGTTGTGGGAAGAAGAAATTCCTACTTTAATAACTAAAAAAGCAGCTAAAGACCAAACCAACCAAAAAAGAATAAAAAAGTCGTTTTACCCACTAAGGAGGACATTAAAAAATTATATACGTATTTAAAAGAAAAAATTGTTAGCTGCATGGAAAAACTTTCGCCTTCATTGTGTGTTAATTTGGAGAGAATTGACTAAAGCAACACTAATATTTATTCAAATATTCAATCGCAGAAGACCCGGTGAAATAGAAAGGTTTACCATTGAAAATTTTAACAATAAAGAAGTTATAACAGACGGTGTTGATAAGGTAACATTAAGCAAATTTTCAAATGAATCATTAAAGTTTGCGAAACAATTTGTAAAAATTTCTTTACGTGGCAAACTCGGCAAACCGTAAGTGTTTTATTGTGCCCCATGTGTGTACATGCAATTGAACTAATTTTAAATTTTGAACTGACGCGGGTATAACTCCTCAAAATAACTATATCTTTAGCAAGGAAATAACATTAAATTTATAAAAACCCTACTATAGAGCTTGTCAGCTTCTCAAAATCTTTTCCGAAGAATGTGGAGCGCGAATCCCCGAAAGCCTTAGATGCACAACATAAAGGAAACACACCGCAACCTATACTTCACTGCTTAATATCGAAGAATCACCCGTAGAAAAATTAGCTAATTTCATGGGCACCACAAGGATATTCATAAAAGCGTTTACAAAATGTCAGTTCCTGTCGCAGATTTCACCAGAAAATACTATTCGTAAGGTCATGTGGTCAACAACCTCTGACCTTATGTCTGCTGAAGAGTAATGGGTCGGAACATGGTGCAATTTACCGTCCAGAAGTAACTGATGTATTTGAACTATTCGTTTAGAAATATTAATCATCTTCTGTATTGCGAGAGGTAAGCTAGCCAGGCTTAAACAATATTCGCTAACATAACAGCACCAGAAAGCTTTAAACTCGGTTACGTTATAGACACAACGGTGGAAGAGGTTAATATTCTTATATAGATCGTGGCGTAATAAGTTAATTTTGAGGCATTACAAAATGGATGAATTTGCACCGTTTAGTCGGGAGTGAACTATGTCCGACGAGGGATTTGAAATTCTTCTACTTTTGGTAAATCGGTTATTATTATTATTTATTAATCCCGGAGAGGACATCATCAAAATGGGGTTTTCCAGTAAAATTGTACTCGTTTTTGCAATTCGTTTTCAAAGCTAGATGCTTACTTTAATGAAGTTCTAGTAGTGAGAAAAGCGACGCAGTTGATGCTTAACCCAAATCTTTTATAATACTTCACTTTCAGCATGCCAACCCTAATTATTAATCTTTGATGGTTTCGCAGAGACACCTTTGTAACCTGCCAAAATTTGGCGGTATAGTTTTGGATTCGCCATTAAAAAGAAAATTATAAACCGCAAATTTAAATTGATCGACATTAGATGATTTTGCAGAGTGGGACCAGTGTAAAGAACGTCGTTTATTGGGACGTTAAAAGCAACCCTGACCTTCATAGATTTAATTTCTGAGTTACATTGATTTTGTTCTATGAGAAGCATCGATCGAACATAATATATTTGGTAAGAACATCATTATAATGTATCTTTTGCCAACATTTGTACCATTCGCGCATGTTGACTAAGAGGAAGGTATTTCGAAGGACCTAAGAAGCAGGAATTAGGAAAATCTTGCCTAAAAGGAAATCTTAACTTGTCTCGACCACTTGATAAACGAATAATTTGTTCTTTGTAAAATTTCCGCAGTAGAAATCTTCTGATGAGACAATGCGAAGCTGGAAAAATTCTTTTTTCTCCCAAGTAAAATAACTAAACTATGAACCCAACCGAAGATTTTTCTGTATGGAAAGATCGAATTATAAATGCGTTTTTAATAACTTTAGTAGCGTTACAATTCGCCAACTTAAGTCGTAATTTGATCCTTTTTTGGTGGCCTGTAAACGTTTTTATGCCATTTTTATAAATCCAGCTAATTTATCGCCATTGTTTTATTTGTTGGAACTTTAATTTTAGACGTAATTTTTTATATTTAGTCCACAAATCGATAAATTATAAAATTCATTAATTGGAGAACCAAAAACAATTTTTTTTTGATATTATAATATTTAAACTAAAATAGCATAAAGGGATGTTTATGTGAATTTCAAATTTTATAATTCGCAAATAACTCACAAAATATATTCATATTTAAAATTGAAAATGGAATAATAACAAGTTTTGTTTGTTTTTCGTTTAATTTACAAATTTGTAACTCATAATCAATAATATAATATTGTTATTAATAAGTTATTTATTTTGACAGCACAATTTTGTTTAAACTACTGTAAATAACAAAACGGTTAAGTTTTTATCTTTATTCTTTTATTTTCATTTCCTGTAAAGATACAAAAATCATGTAGAAATGTTAATTGAAAATGTTTTAAAACTATTAACATTACTGTTAATTGTTGACTGGGAGAAAAATTGTTCCAAAGACACGCAGCACAACATTAAGTTTTTTAATATCGGTTTTAGTGTGTATATGGTATTACTCAGTTTCATAATGTCCGCACTTAAAACTAAAACGGCTTTGCATAGCCTGCCCTCGGCCGCCCGCAATGATTTTCTCATCTGTGCTATAACTAACATCAGTTTCGCTTACCAAGGATTTTATGCTTAGCCGGGCTACGGCCGGGCACAAGGATTTTATTCTCCATGGTATAACCAACACCAGCTTCACTTACCGAAGATCCTCTGAAAGTCAGTTATGACTGTACGTTTATGGACATAACGTCAATTTATGGTGTGACATGCTCAATGTGGTTAAATAAGCTTTAAAATAATAGATTTTTAAAGACTGAGAATACATGATCCTTGGAACAAGAAATTGTTTAATATATATAAAGAGACTAACCATCATTTAATTTTATATTGTAGCAAATAAATATAGAAATTAATGTAATTGAACGACAAAATCAGCGTAGACAACAACCCACCACCTTGTGGGTTTGCAGAAGTAAAAACGATCATTTTCATATACACACTGTTGCTTCGGAGAAGCACGAGTATTTTCTAGCTGTGTATGTAGAGATTATTTCGTAAGTAGATATCCCATAGTAAAATAAAATTAACTGTTAATAAGTATTTCTTCTCGTTATAATTTATTTTAGAATAGTGTAATATGTAACCATATTCCAAATAGTCTTAAATTCAATAAGTGGACACAGAACACGAATTGCGTCCGCTTCTTGTTAACTTCAAAACTTTAATGGCTGAATTTTACCAAGCGAACCGTAGCCGAAGGTCACAAGAAAAAAAAATAGGGGTAAAAATTTACCCTAATAGCTTAAGTACTATGTAATTCTATTACATTATAAGGTATAAAAGTCTTGAAATAGACTAAGAAAATTTGTTTTTTTCTTTAGTTATAAATCAAATTGAAAATCAAGAAAATAAAAATAATTTCAATTGCGTCAGAAAAAAAGCTTAAATTTTGCACTTTAAAATGGCGCCGCGGTCGCTATGTTGCAATTTAAAAACCATGTTGGAGTGACTCTAGCGCTCGCCTTTTAAATTGAGCGGATATTATTCTGTTTGGATCTTTTTCTCCGATTGAGATTTTTGCGAACCCACTGATTTTCAACTTGATTATTTGTTCGCGACGGCGTGTATCTCTCCTTCTGCATTCTAGCTGAATACGACGGTGTTTGTATACGTGCAACAAAGTGTGATGTTTTTCTTTGCAGTGTCGACACGAGTTTTTGAATTTGCACCAACCGGTTTTATGCGATAGAACTAAGCAATTAAAGCAATATCCGTATTCCTTGGTAGTAGCGATTCTTGTCTTTACCGACATGTTAGGGAATCGATCGCAGAACCGAATAGAATGGTATTTCCGGCATAAACGGCATTGATGTAGGTTCTTCGGCTTAAAATAAAACAGATTTAAATTAATTAGACAAACGATGAGTTTTCCTATTAACATTTTGGCTTTGAGACTGTTCTTAACTGGGACTTTGTAAATATAAAATATGAAAAGTTTTATTATTAATTGTCTTTGGGTAAATCCGGTTTTTGTCTTTAATTCTACTACTCACACATTGCTGTCTTTACTGCTGTACAGTCGAGTTACCCTACCAAGACGCTATTCTGAATGCGGTAAATTTTTGTCTAGGAGAACAACTAAATCATTCAGCCCAATATTTTGTTGTTGTTTATTTCTACTTTACCTTTTTTTAAGTTCCCTTAAATACTCCGCTTCCCAGGGCGACTAAAGTGGTGGTAAATTATTTGTACTTTTTCCTATCGGGTGTCCAAAGGTAGGATGGTTTTATCTGGTTGCGGACCTTCCATTAGCGGACTTCCTCTAAGGAAGTGACCCGGGCTAAGTGGCAGTAAGTGTAAGGGATCATCGCTAATTGGAGACAGTGGCCGAGAATTTAAAACGGCTTCAATTCGAGTTAGCAGGGAAGAGAATTTCTCGAATGCAAAAACATAGTTCTGCGCGACTTTTTTAGGTGGTGTTCAAAAATCTTAACTGCTGCTTTCCATAGCCCACCGAAATGGAGGAGCGCTTGGTGGGATAAAGTGCCATTCCATTCCGTGCATATGATATTTTACAATAATGTCATGAGACACCGTTTGTATAAAAGTTTTATATTCCTTTCGCAATTGTTTTTGAACGCCTACAAAATTTCTACCATTGTCGGAGTATATCTTCCTAGGAAAGCCTCTTCTGTATACAAATTCTGTCAGAGCCGCAGGAAAGCACTCCGATGAAAGATCGGAGCATATTTCTAAGTGAATGGCCTTTCTCATGAAACAAACAAAACGCAAACGTAAGCCTTGTAGGTGGGACATTTTCTAAGTCAGGAATTTAAAAGTGAAAGGCTCCGGCAAAATTAATACCCGTCCGTATAAAGGGTGGTGCAAATGAAACTCTTTCTTTAAGAAGATCACTCATTATTTGGGCTTAAGTATTTTTCTTATAGATTGTGCATATTTTGTAACATGATATACAGGATTATATTTTGTTTCTAACCAAGGTTATAAAAAATAGTCGTCAAATGTTAGAAAGCATAAGCTGATGTTCTGCATGCAGCAGGAGGGTATTTATGCATTGCACAATCAACCGACATAAATTAGTCTTCGGGTGAATGATTTTAGGATAACGTTCGTCGTAGGTAAGATCTTCACAAATCCGTAATCCTCCTTGGACCTTCATTATCCCAGATGTATTAAAAACTGGCGTTGAAAGAAGTGAGGAATTTTTTGGCCAATGCTTCTTAATCTGTAAAACTTCTTTGGTATTATTATCTCCTTGTGAAACTTTGATTCTGCAGCGATATTTCCTTACGCCACGATGTGCAAAGAGAAATTAATACGCTATTACTTGTAAAGATCGGGCATCGATGAGAAATTTTGTATATATCTTCTATATAGGTACATAAACACTTTATATCTTTAGGCCTGGGGTTAATACTTCCTATCATCAGTGTAAATAGGCATTGATCTTTTGGTTGCATTTAAGACATTTAGTATTTCTTGACTCGGGTTCCACAATTTTTCCCATTTTAATATGTGGCTAGTGAGACTTTTCCTGTATTAACCATACAGAACCCTGCATTCACAGGACGTTAGCTTGTAATTCCTTGGGTGTGCGCCCTTGTGTACCTTATTCAGCAGGGTTACTAGCTGATGGAACATGATGCCAAGTAGCGTTACCAGCGTATTCTCGTATTTCTGATACTCGGTTTGTTACGTAGGTCTTCCACACATGGGGTGGTTTATCTAGCCATGCGAGAATTATAGAGAAATTTGACCACAGTATGACTTTGATAGAATCAAAATGTATGCACTTAAGAACATACTTAATAAGTGTGGGTAGTGTGGGTAGTAAAACTGCTTTAGCGAGCTCAAGCCTTAGTAAGCTTGTTTTTTTTGAGGTGCGACTTTTGTTTTAGCTATTAAAAGCTTGCTCGAAACTTTATTATTTAAATCTGTGCATCTAATATATACTGCTGCACAGTATGCCTTCTCCGAAGAGTCGCAAAATTCATGAAGTTTTTTTGTCAGCGTTGAAGTTAACCCATCTGGGTACTTTAATATGTTCCATATCAGGAAGGTCTTTGAGAAACTGGCTCCATTCACGGTAGAATCCCAATCCTGGCCCTCGAGCCATAGTTGTTGAAATAGAATTTTAGCTTATATTAATATAGGCGATAACCAGCCAGCTAGGCTGGGCAGATTGGCTACTTTTGATAAAATTTGACGCTTTGTGGCACTGAAAGGGGGGTTCAGCAGGAATAATCGAGTAGCTAAATTCATTACTCAAAGCATTCCATGAGATCCCTGGGGTTTTAGTAGAACTATTGTCATAAAACTTAAAGAAACTTGAATCTACTTTATCTTCTTCCGTAATATCTCTTTTTTTTCAAATTTATACCTGCAGATTTTAAAACATTTAGTAGCTGAATTTGCGCTTCCCTTGCTTCCGATAAATTATGACTACCTGACAGTATATTATCTACGTACGTTTCCCTTTTTAGAATCTTTGCGGATTTAGGGTATAACGGAGACGTCTCATCTGCCAACGTATGAAGAGTTTTAATAGCGAGGAACGGGGCACAATTAACTCCGAAGGTAAATAGACTAGACTTTGGAAATATAATTTGGGTGTATATATTGCTAGTAAAAACGAAACACGATATAGACGCCAGCTGAGAATTACCATTGTCAAATATGCTTGTAAAGTTGGACCAATATGTAAAACATCATGAAGTGATAAGCCTGAACTAGTTCGCTTTAATGCAATAAACACAACTCTAACTTTTGTTGATTTAGAGTCAGGTTTCACGACAGCATAGTGGGGTAAATAAAAGAAAAAGTGGAACCGTTACGAGGAATTTCTAAACTGGAGATTTTTTCCATGTGATTTAATGTAAGGTATTCTAATAAAACTTGATTGTATTGGGCTTCTAGGTCTGAATTTTATTGCAAGGCTTTCACCATTCTTTTGTACTGAGCTAGAGCCACAAATCGAGAAGGGCCCAGACCAAGTTTTGATGGAAAGTCTTGTTTAAAGGGTAATCGGATCATAAATCTTCCCGTGGGGAACCAAATTGTACTCCTTTGAAATAGCTGGTTGCAATATTTATCGTCATCTAAAATAGGCTTTTCCCTTGAAACTCCTATATCCCAAAACCGTTTTACCAACTCGTTTATAGTATATTGATAGACTCGTAATTTTCTTGGGATACCCACTTCGAATAAACATTTACTGATTTGACAGGGCCGCTTAGTACCCAGCCAAATACGGTTTCCAATGCTGTCAGAGGATCAATCCTTTTCATTTGACTGCTGGAAACCAACAATTCGTTGTTTCTCCCCCTAATACTACATCGACTTGAGCTGGTTTGTCACAATTTGGGTCAGCAAATTTAAATCACAAATATTTACTTTATTTAAGTTATCGATTGGATATGAGAGAAATAAATTTGTTAGTCTTTTAAGAACTGCAGCTTCCACTATTAATTCGAGCTTATGAGACTTTGCTGTAATCTTAAAGTTACATACTTTTTCTGAACCATTAGTTACTTTTCCACCCATTCCTGAGATATTAGTTCGGAGGGTGTTGCATTGTAAGTTTAATCGTTTCTGTAATCTTTCCATTATAAATGAGCCTGATGAATAAAAGTCTAAAAGCGCCCTAGCCATGAACATTTCGCCGTTATTTTTAATTTGTATTAAAACAGTGGAAAATATTATGTTTGACCGATTATTCGTAAAATAAGTTTGCACTACCAATCAAGCACTACTACCATCAGTGTGAAGCAACGTTTTTAGGTATCGGATTTGTTGATAAACAATTTTCACAAAATCGATTCTTTTAAATACTGATAATTCTTTAAATTGTACACAAGTACGTAGAAAGTGTGACTTTTTGCACATTGTGCATTGCTTATGTTCAAATTGTCCTTTATTTTCAGTCTGCGTCTTTGGTGGATGATTTCAAGTAAACTTAAATTTATTTTGGTAATTATGATAGCTATTTGTGTTTTGATTTTGATTATAATTTTTGGGACTTTTAATACCGTCGACTCTTTCTAAGACTTTAGCGATAAGTAAGGAAAATGTTCTTTTCATCCCACTTGGGAAGTTCTTTTTTAATTGAAATGTATTGTTCCCACAGCGAAAATGTACCTGCAGGCAACTTTGTTGAAGAAATATATACTATAATTGGGTTCCAGTTATCTATATTAATTTTTTGGGAAGTGAGCAGAGAAAGACAATCTCTTATAGTGGTTTTTATCCGTTGAATTCAACCAACGGATTTTAACTAATTGATTATCTGCTAAACACGTTAATTTTCACAAATATTTTTTAATTAAAAATTATTTTTATGTATTTTGAAACAACATACAGCTCACTTTGATTAGACGTTTATGTGCAGAAATATAACAATAATACCTTAGTCTCAATAATTCCCGACCTAATAGCTTTTCGCAGGATTCTAAATTAAAACAAAAGTTACTTTTACGGCTAATCACGGACTATTCAAGAAAAAATGTGTTAAATAAAAAATTTGGTAGCAACGCATATCTTTCAAGTTATCCCCTAAAATTTTAAAAATTATCCACTGAAGGCAAGGATATTCTGTTATATAAAAACCTTTTTGTGGCCACACTAACAAGATGATAGTTTTGAAATTTTTGACCCAATTGTAGTAAATGCATTAACAATTGTTTCAATTAATTTAATTTCGCTCGAAAATAACATTAAAATAATAAAAATCCATTTTTTCAGACGCAGCCCTTTTCACCTGTCAGGGTATTTAACAAGCATTACGGCTTCTGAAATTCCTAAATCGGTTAGTGAGACATCTTTGTATGCTCAACGTGTCACTGTTCGGTGCACTATGTAGTCGGGAGGCGTTATTAGGCTGCTTTTTTTTTCGAAGTTGAGGGTTGGTTATGCGGTAACGGTTAACGAATCACGCTATTGCGAGATGTCAAAAACTCAATTTTGGCCTATTATATAAAGTGGATATCAATGACATGTGGTTTCAACTGGACGGTGTCAGATGTAATACAGCCGAGGAAACGTCCAATTTATTGCAAACCAAAGTTCCCGATCGCACAATTTCACAAAAAGTAGAATAAGTGGCTAGCCAGATCGTGTGATTTAACACCACTGGATGTTTTGTAGGACTATGTTAAGGACAGATTCTATACAGAGCTGATCACATTGTGATGTGACTAACGATACAGACACCCTCCATATTGCCAAAAATTGATCAAAAACTTTAATAACAGAATCGACATCTGTCAGCATGGTCGTGGTGGACATTAGCCAGATATCGTTTTGCATTCATAATAGCCAAACTTTTCTTTTCACCTACGTATAGTACAAATTGTATGTTCAATCTAGGGCTATTTAAACAAGTACGATTACATCGACAAAACCCTTGAACTTCGAAGAATCAAACCTATTAAGAAATCAAGAGCACACACAGAGCTATTAAACTGTCAACACATTTTATTAATTTAGTTTGAGAAATTTTTTACAAGACGCGAAAAATTGACGTTGTTAAATATTATTATACACAATGAACTCTGTGAGGGATTTTGTTATTGTGTCCAAATCCTTCGATGTAGGCCCAATGTAGTTACCGAATTTCCCTTTCCATTATATATCCGTGCAGACAAATACTTGTGAGAAGACTGTACTGAATGAACAAAATTTAGCTATTGCGGTTCTGTTAGTTACATTTTAGTTACGGAATTCTCCTTTTTATATTTTTTCCTAGCCGTTTAAGTGTTCATCTGTGGTGCACACAAGTATTTTATGAAGAAACTGCACTGAATGAAAAAATTGTTACACTTATTAGTTTTTGTTTTTTTAACTTATAAGGAAAAGTCGTGGGACTGTTTGGAACTTTTTTTATAGCTCTAGCTAAATTAAATTTTTGAATACCTATGTTTCATAATTAAAAGAGTATATTATATCTGTACTACATATAATTGTTATTTTAAAAACAACTGCAGATTAAACTGGATACTTGTAGTGCAATTCACTAGTCTTTCTTAGCGACTATCGCTTGGTTCAATTGACTTAACAACAAAATAGACGACTTTGCAATTCTGTAACACTTTTAACGATGTTCATTGTTGCTAAAAAGCACCTGATATAGTTAGCGAGTTGCTCATCGATAAGAAGCGACTTTAATTTTTGCTTTTTTAAATTTGTCGACAAAGTAAACAACGTGCAACATGTATTTATGTTCACTTAACATATATTCATATAAGCATAAACATAGATAATATGTATTTAAAGACAAAATAAATAATAAAATAATAAATAGAACATTCTTGTTTAAATAAGCTTAAATAAACACATTTAAAATTTATATTAAAAATATATTTCTTGTTAAAAAAAAATTTACCCAGAAGCCATTGTTTTGACTGTATTCAAGAAGAGGCAAGCGGAACTTTTCAACTAATACAATGATTATGCTTTTCTGAATGTCATACTTCATAGGCGCATATTAGAAAATCCGTTTTCATGTGTGTAAAATAATATTGAAGAGAAGGAAACGTGTGCATATGTGCCTTGCTTGTTTTTATTCTTCTCTTTCGTGGTTTTCGTATGTATATTTGCTAACGAATATGCCACTCAAATTTAATTTGCCCAATAATAAATGAAAGAAGTCTATAATCGTTAAACAAAAGTTAGTGAATAACCTAATCGTTACTGTAAACAACTGAAAATGTCGACTAATATAACAAGTGTCGTATTGCTTAAAGTTAGTGAATTGCACTACTGATGCCTACAAATATATTTAAAAAGACTTAATATTTAAATTTACCAAAAATTGTCGAGTGTAGCAACAAAGATGCTACGGACAGATATGAGTGCATGTAACAGATAACAAAATTTTGCACGCTTGTACAGACAATGTGATGCGTTAAAAAATGTTAATTGCGTTCTGGTATATAGAACATATTAAATTCATTAGTAGTTACATTCAACAAAATAAAAAATTCCATTTTTGTCACCGTAATTCGATTATTTGTCTCTCTGTGAGACGAGTGGTCGCACTATTAGAAGCATTTTTGTTTACTGACAATTATGTTTATCAGCCCAAAGTCAGCTGTAGTCTTGTTTGCTTCTAATAAATAATTTGTGGTCCGACTACGGCAATCCAATATTTACAGCTTTCAGGCAAATGTGATCGTACCCAAGGCGATTTAATTATATTCGCCGTTAGCCTGAATGTCAAACTACATATAAAAAAGTGTACATAATATATGTATGGAGTTAGACAGTTAGGCTATCGGCGAAAGTCAATGAATTTTTTTATACTGATTCGACTTGAACGTACCTTAAAGAAGTGTTTGATGTGGTATAGTACTTTACAGCGAAAAAAAGTGAAATTTTTTTGTTGAAATTTATTAAAATCTTTGTTATCTATAATTTGAAAATACTATAAAAAACAGTTCTTCATTTAACAGAAAGAAATTTGCTTTAAACTTTAATTCTACTTGTTTTTTTAATAAACGTACAGTAAAAAATTAAATTCAAGGTACAATATATTTATAATTGTAATAGAAATGAATTTATGTTATTTAATGTAATTCTTATTGACATAAATATATATTTTTGTTTTGAACTTTTTTTTATTTTGTCTTATTAACTTCAATTTGGTTTCTTATGTTAATTGCCAACGTCATTTTCATAAGAATCTTCTTTTGTTTTTTCCTCTTCGTTCTTTGCGGATTTAGGGTATAACGGAGACGTCTCATCTGCCAACGTATGAAGAGTTTTAATAGCGAGGAACGGGGCACAATTAACTCCGAAGGTAAATAGACTAGACTTTGGAAATATAATTTGGGTGTATATATTGCTAGTAAAAACGAAACACGATATAGACGCCAGCTGAGAATTACCATTGTCAAATATGCTTGTAAAGTTGGACCAATATGTAAAACATCATGAAGTGATAAGCCTGAACTAGTTCGCTTTAATGCAATAAACACAACTCTAACTTTTGTTGATTTAGAGTCAGGTTTCACGACAGCATAGTGGGGTAAATAAAAGAAAAAGTGGAACCGTTACGAGGAATTTCTAAACTGGAGATTTTTTCCATGTGATTTAATGTAAGGTATTCTAATAAAACTTGATTGTATTGGGCTTCTAGGTCTGAATTTTATTGCAAGGCTTTCACCATTCTTTTGTACTGAGCTAGAGCCACAAATCGAGAAGGGCCCAGACCAAGTTTTGATGGAAAGTCTTGTTTAAAGGGTAATCGGATCATAAATCTTCCCGTGGGGAACCAAATTGTACTCCTTTGAAATAGCTGGTTGCAATATTTATCGTCATCTAAAATAGGCTTTTCCCTTGAAACTCCTATATCCCAAAACCGTTTTACCAACTCGTTTATAGTATATTGATAGACTCGTAATTTTCTTGGGATACCCACTTCGAATAAACATTTACTGATTTGACAGGGCCGCTTAGTACCCAGCCAAATACGGTTTCCAATGCTGTCAGAGGATCAATCCTTTTCATTTGACTGCTGGAAACCAACAATTCGTTGTTTCTCCCCCTAATACTACATCGACTTGAGCTGGTTTGTCACAATTTGGGTCAGCAAATTTAAATCACAAATATTTACTTTATTTAAGTTATCGATTGGATATGAGGGAAATAAATTTGTTAGTCTTTTAAGAACTGCAGCTTCCACTATTAATTCGAGCTTATGAGACTTTGCTGTAATCTTAAAGTTACATACTTTTTCTGAACCATTAGTTACTTTTCCACCCATTCCTGAGATATTAGTTCGGAGGGTGTTGCATTGTAAGTTTAATCGTTTCTGTAATCTTTCCATTATAAATGAGCCTGATGAATAAAAGTCTAAAAGCGCCCTAGCCATGAACATTTCGCCGTTATTTTTAATTTGTATTAAAACAGTGGAAAATATTATGTTTGACCGATTATTCGTAAAATAAGTTTGCACTACCAATCAAGCACTACTACCATCAGTGTGAAGCAACGTTTTTAGGTATCGGATTTGTTGATAAACAATTTTCACAAAATCGATTCTTTTAAATACTGATAATTCTTTAAATTGTACACAAGTACGTAGAAAGTGTGACTTTTTGCACATTGTGCATTGCTTATGTTCAAATTGTCCTTTATTTTCAGTCTGCGTCTTTGGTGGATGATTTCAAGTAAACTTAAATTTATTTTGGTAATTATGATAGCTATTTGTGTTTTGATTTTGATTATAATTTTTGGGACTTTTAATACCGTCGACTCTTTCTAAGACTTTAGCGATAAGTAAGGAAAATGTTCTTTTCATCCCACTTGGGAAGTTCTTTTTTAATTGAAATGTATTGTTCCCACAGCGAAAATGTACCTGCAGGCAACTTTGTTGAAGAAATATATACTATAATTGGGTTCCAGTTATCTATATTAATTTTTTGGGAAGTGAGCAGAGAAAGACAATCTCTTATAGTGGTTTTTATCCGTTGAATTCAACCAACGGATTTTAACTAATTGATTATCTGCTAAACACGTTTATTTTCACAAATATTTTTTAATTAAAAATTATTTTTATGTATTTTGAAACAACATACAGCTCACTTTGATTAGACGTTTATGTGCAGAAATATAACAATAATACTTTAGTCTCAATAATTCCCGACCTAATAGCTTTTCGCAGGATTCTAAATTAAAACAAAAGTTACTTTTACGGCTAATCACGGACTATTCAAGAAAAAATGTGTTAAATAAAAAATTTAGTAGCAACGCATATCTTTCAAGTTATCCCCTAAAATTTTAAAAATTATCCACTGAAGGCAAGGATATTCTGTTATATAAAAACCTTTTTGTGGCCACACTAACAAGATGATAGTTTTGAAATTTTTGACCCAATTGTAGTAAATGCATTAACAATTGTTTCAATTAATTTAATTTCGCTCGAAAATAACATTAAAATAATAAAAATCCATTTTTTCAGACGCAGCCCTTTTCACCTGTCAGGGTATTTAACAAGCATTACGGCTTCTGAAATTCCTAAATCGGTTAGTGAGACATCTTTGTATGCTCAACGTGTCACTGTTCGGTGCACTATGTAGTCGGGAGGCGTTATTAGGCTGCTTTTTTTTCGAAGTTGAGGGTTGGTTATGCGGTAACGGTTAACGAATCACGCTATTGCGAGATGTCAAAAACTCAATTTTGGCCTATTATATAAAGTGGATATCAATGACATGTGGTTTCAACTGGACGGTGTCAGATGTAATACAGCCGAGGAAACGTCCAATTTATTGCAAACCAAAGTTCCCGATCGCACAATTTCACAAAAAGTAGAATAAGCGGCTAGCCAGATCGTGTGATTTAACACCACTGGATGTTTTGTAGGACTATGTTAAGGACAGATTCTATACAGAGCTGATCACATTGTGATGTGACTAACGATACAGACACCCTCCATATTGCCAAAAATTGATCAAAAACTTTAATAACAGAATCGACATCTGTCAGCATGGTCGTGGTGGACATTAGCCAGATATCGTTTTGCATTCATAATAGCCAAACTTTTCTTTTCACCTACGTATAGTACAAATTGTATGTTCAATCTAGGGCTATTTAAACAAGTACGATTACATCGACAAAACCCTTGAACTTCGAAGAATCAAACCTATTAAGAAATCAAGAGCACACACAGAGCTATTAAACTGTCAACACATTTTAATTAATTTAGTTTGAGAAATTTTTTACAAGACGCGAAAAATTGACGTTGTTAAATATTATTATACACAATGAACTCTGTGAGGGATTTTGTTATTGTGTCCAAATCCTTCGATGTAGGCCCAATGTAGTTACCGAATTTCCCTTTCCATTATATATCCGTGCAGACAAATACTTGTGAGAAGACTGTACTGAATGAACAAAATTTAGCTATTGCGGTTCTGTTAGTTACATTTTAGTTACGGAATTCTCCTTTTTATATTTTTTTAGCCGTTTAAGTGTTCATCTGTGGTGCACACAAGTATTTTATGAAGAAACTGCACTGAATGAAAAAATTGTTACACTTATTAGTTTTTGTTTTTTTAACTTATAAGGAAAAGTCGTGGGACTGTTTGGAACTTTTTTTATAGCTCTAGCTAAATTAAATTTTTTAATACCTATGTTTCATAATTAAAAGAGTATATTATATCTGTACTACATATAATTGTTATTTTAAAAACAACTGCAGATTAAACTGGATACTTGTAGTGCAATTCACTAGTCTTTCTTAGCGACTATCGCTTGGTTCAATTGACTTAACAACAAAATAGACGACTTTGCAATTCTGTAACACTTTTAACGATGTTCATTGTTGCTAAAAAGCACCTGATATAGTTAGCAAGTTGCTCATCGATAAGAAGCGACTTTAATTTTTGCTTTTTTAAATTTGTCGACAAAGTAAACAACGTGCAACATGTATTTATGTTCACTTAACATATATTCATATAAGCATAAACATAGATAATATGTATTTAAAGACAAAATAAATAATAAAATAATAAATAGAACATTCTTGTTTAAATAAGCTTAAATAAACACATTTAAAATTTATATTAAAAATATATTTCTTGTTAAAAAAAAAAAATTTACCCAGAAGCCATTGTTTTGACTGTATTCAAGAAGAGGCAAGCGGAACTTTTCAACTAATACAATGATTATGCTTTTCTGAATGTCATACTTCATAGGCGCATATTAGAAAATCCGTTTTCATGTGTGTAAAATAATATTGAAGAGAAGGAAACGTGTGCATATGTGCCTTGCTTGTTTTTATTCTTCTCTTTCGTGGTTTTCGTATGTATATTTGCTAACGAATATGCCACTCAAATTTAATTTGCCCAATAATAAATGAAAGAAGTCTATAATCGTTAAAAAAAAGTTAGTGAATAACCTAATCGTTACTGTAAACAACTGAAAATGTCGACTAATATAACAAGTGTCGTATTGCTTAAAGTTAGTGAATTGCACTACTGATGCCTACAAATATATTTAAAAAGACTTAATATTTAAATTTACCAAAAATTGTCGAGTGTAGCAACAAAGATGCTACGGACAGATATGAGTGCATGTAACAGATAACAAAATTTTGCACGCTTGTACAGACAATGTGATGCGTTAAAAAATGTTAATTGCGTTCTGGTATATAGAACATATTAAATTCATTAGTAGTTACATTCAACAAAATAAAAAATTCCATTTTTGTCGCCGTAATTCGATTATTTGTCTCTCTGTGAGACGAGTGGTCACACTATTAGAAGCATTTTTGTTTACTGACAATTATGTTTATCAGCCCAAAGTCAGCTGTAGTCTTGTTTGCTTCTAATAAATAATTTGTGGTCCGACTACGGCAATCCAATATTTACAGCTTTCAGGCAAATGTGATCGTACCCAAGGCGATTTAATTATATTCGCCGTTAGCCTGAATGTCAAACTACATATAAAAAAGTGTACAGAATATATGTATCATGGCGAAATCATGTACCAGGTGGTGGCAGTGGCGAATTTCATTCATTTTCGCCGTTGCAGAAAATATCAAACTTCATATAAAAAAAATTTTCGCTGATTTTTTATGTATGGAGTTTGACATTTTCTGCAACGGAGAAAATGAATAAATTCGCCACTGCCACCACCTGGTAAATTATTTCGCCATGATATGTATGGAGTTAGACAGTTAGGCTATCGGCGAAAGTCAATGAATTTTTTTATACTGATTCGACTTGAACGTACCTTAAAGAAGTGTTTGATGTGGTATAGCACTTTACAGCGAAAAAAAGTGAAATTTTTTTGTTGAAATTTATTAAAATCTTTGTTATCTATAATTTGAAAATACTATAAAAAACAGTTCTTCATTTAACAGAAAGAAATTTGCTTTAAACTTTAATTCTACTTGTTTTTTTAATAAACGTACAGTAAAAAATTAAATTCAAGGTACAATATATTTATAATTGTAATAGAAATGAATTTATGTTATTTAATGTAATTCTTATTGACATAAATATATATTTTTGTTTTGAACTTTTTTTTATTTTGTCTTATTAACTTCAATTTGGTTTCTTATGTTAATTGCCAACGTCATTTTCATAAGAATCTTCTTTTGTTTTTTCCTCTTCGTTCGGCTCGTCTATGGTTGCTGGTATATAGGATGGTCGGTTATTTTTGTTTAAAAAAGCACATATTGTGTAAGCAAAGTAAACATTTTCCATTTATGTCACCTTTCCTGAAGCATAATTTAGGCCTCCGGAATCAATTAAATAACTAAATAGATTTTTTAAGACTCCAAAAGAGTGCTCAATAACATTCCGAAGAAAAAATGTTTTCACTAAACATTCTTCCATAAAGAGGAATTTCAGAATTTCAGTGGGGCTTCTTTAGCTATGGCTGCCACCATCACTTGCTAAATTACATACATTTTAATTCATTAATAACACATCTCACAACACTGGGTATACCACCTTAGAAATTATCTTTACCTTTTATTCATTTAACTATAAATATCCATTTGAAGCATAAATTTTCTTTCAAAATATCTAAATATTTCTCGGTTATTTTTGAAATTTTGCGACTTGGACAGAATATTGATACCGACCAGTTCCAAGAAATCTAAGAAAGTTTCCAGTGCTCTCGTTGGTAGGATGTGGGTGTAGTTCACTTTAAATTAAGGGAAATTCTCTTTACTTTATACGCTTTAAGCTATAGATATCTATTTCAAGCAATATTTTTTTTTTTAATATGTAAATATTTCTCCAATAATTTGAATACTTGCGACTTAGACATTGAGTAGGCCTTTTCGTTGCCTAAAAAATATTTATACCTAATAGTTTCCAGAAACTTAAGGAAGTTGCCAGTGCATTTGTTGGCAGGATGTGGTTGTAGGTCACTTTAGATTTAAAGCTCAAAGTCCTCGCAGTTTCACGTAAACAGTTCTACACATACACATAAATTTACAAACTGCAGAAATACATAAATTCAATTCGAATGTGTCGTCATATATGTATATCTATGTTTGTCTTTCCGTTTGTAATTTCTACAATATCCATTTCCGACCCCATAAAGTAAATATATTCTGAGATCTTATGCATAGTGAATTTGATTCAGCGATGTCCGTTTGTCCGTATGTCCTTCCGTGTTCGGGTTGAAATCAACTTTGCCAAAGCAGTAGTTTTGAAAATTTGCTATTGAAAATCAGCAAGATCGGTCCATGTCCTTCGAGACATCAGGCAAAACACCAAGCCTGACTACAATTTTTCCATCATTTCGAACAAATCTAGTTTAGTGAAGTAAATTCAATAAAAAAGTAGGTATAAGAGGCGATAGAGAATTAAAAGAAAAGAAAGAAACACCAAGTAAGAAAATTGGCGCTCGCCTATATTTTCCGAATAATGGATCTCTGAACTTTTCATAGATAAATACGATTGTGCACCATAATATGTATAATTTAAAAGCTTTCGAAAAGATCTTTCAAAAAAAATACTAAAATTTTTTTATAATGCTTAATTAATTAATGCTTAAGTATTAAATTTTTTTTCTCAAATTTTAAATTTCTGTCACGCCAATATTTGTTTTTATGATTCGAGTTACTTCACTAAACTAGATTTACATATGAAGGGTATATAAGAATCGGCATAGCCGAAAATAGAAATCTTACTCGTTAAGCTTAACTTTGAACAACAACTTGCTTACCCATTAGCGAAGTAAAATACTGTTACTCTATAGTATACTATATATAAGTTTTAAATCCTTGTTCTTCCACGCTTCTTAAAAACAGAATAAAATTAATAATCCGTTCAATTTTGAAATTATTATTAGTTATTCATTCCATTAATTGTTTTTTTTTTCTAAGTGCTTAATTTTAATGTTGTCATATTATATTAATTTAAAATTAAAACTAAATTTTGTTATTTTTTTAGATCGAATCAACATACGCTGCTAATATATCTATTTTTATAGACGGTTGTTTAAACGTTAGTAATTTTATAAAACTATGTTCATTGCAATATAAAATAATCACTTCCAGATCGAAATTTTGTTTAACCTTCGTATTTACTTACAGCGACTGCAAATTTTGACAATAAGCAACTATCATTATTAGGCTGTTGCGTCTTAATATACAATTGCCATTTTTAAAATTGGACAACAATTACAACATTAAATAATAGCAGTAATAACTCGAATATGGGTCGTAAAGTGACCGTTGCTGTTTCGACGTTAAATCAGTGGGCCTTAGATTTTGAGGGTAACTTGGCTCGTATACTGCAATCGATTTTAGAAGCTAAGGATATGGGCGCTTCCTATCGTACAGGTCCAGAATTGGAAGTGTGGTAAGCTTAGATTAGTTTAAGATCAATAGGAAATTTTAAATTTGGAATTATTTTGCTTAATGCTTTCAAATATAAATATATCATGATATTTTACGGCATATTTATTATTAAACGCCAAAATGTGAAATGTACTTATTTATGTGGGCAAACTATAAACTCAAATTTTATATAGAATATGTCTTAAATTGATTAAATGAGAACTGTGTTCAACCAACAAAGTAAAAAAAATTTAATAAATACTTGTTTTTATTAAATCTTAATTTCAATGAACTAGAAATTTGCGTTAATCCTAAAACTACAAGTTAATTGTTAAAATTCCAGCTAACGCTACACAAAAATCTAGCCCTCCGTCCCCGCGATGTTGTAATATGCTATGAGCGATCCTCGTGTATGTTACTGTTTTTTATATACAATGGACCGGCCATTATCATTCGTAGAATTTTGTTTTGATGGCGCACAGTGGCGTAAAATACAAGGAAATCGAATAAAAATCTAGAACTTCTAAACTATCTTCCCGATTTTTCTGAAACAAGCCGCGATTTATGGAGGAGGACATAAGATTTTCGTAAACTGGGTTTGGATACACCCTGTTTCAGTACACGGTAGTACTACAACGCGTCAAAGTAGGACACCTCGAATTTGAAAAGTGTTTCAGACCTTAATCTAATCCACTTACATAGATAAATGTAGGAAACACAGGCCTGTAATTTGCACAATACCGCTTATGCTTTTAGAGAAATTTGACTTTAAAATTTAAAATACATAATTTCTATCTTGGCATTTTTTTGGGTTTGTACTTGTAGTTCTTTGTAATACAAGATACAACTATTTTAAAAACAATTGTATACATTTTTTTCTAAAATTTATTGAGTCCTTTGGGCAATAAAAATTTAAAATGGATTCATCTCCAATGGACGATGAAGGAGTAATCTGAGAAAGAAGAGGAAAATTCTTGCGGAGAAACTAACAACAACTGACAAGAAACTGAGATGGAGACGTTAGTAAAGCTAAAATCCAAGCTGATTGAAAAGTTAGATGATGGGTTTTTCGTGCACGAAAACGAAAAAAAAAAATAAGATTGAACGAATAGAGACTATAAATGAAAATGGTAATTACGATTTAAATATCATTTTTTCACTTGAAGATATGGAAGAGTTTTCTGAGAAGATTTCTGTTCCTGTCAGTAAAGATAAGGCTACAAAGGAAGCAAAAGCAACTAGCAAGATGGCAGTTGTACGGCCAAGACAAGAAAGTTGCGGTTAGCAAGCTGGAAAAAAAGTAAACAATTTTGTACCGGTTAAAACTACGTACGAGGTTAATGTTTAAAATATTGTAGACTTAATTGACAAATGCTTAGGTCACAAAAATTAGAGTATAAAAATGTTAGGAACGAATGTAGCGAACATAAGGTCTGCATTCTAGAAGGCTTTCAGAAAGTTAAGGTCTTTTTGGAGAGGGAAAAGGTGCACTTTTGTTTGCGTCCATATACGTTGGTGATTGAGGGTCTTTTCGACTTTTTTGAATCGGAGGATATACTAGAGTATTTGAACGGTCTCCAAATTTATATCAACATCGTTGGTTTGGTTCCACTTGGAGGTGACAAATGGGTTGTCAGATTGACGAGAGACTCGGACATTGAAAAGCTTTATGCTGTCCCATAAGTGCTCCGTTGTAAGATACACATCAGGAACTTTAAACGAACAGGTATTACGCAGTGCTTCAACTGCTATCGGTATGGACACGTTTCCTCAAACTGCTGGCCCTTGTAAATGTGAAGTGCCTTCTCGCGGTTTCAAAGCGGATAGGGCTCCCTGTTAAGTATTGCAATTGTGGAAGTGAGGACATGCGGCTACCTCCCGGGAGTTTCCACGTAGGCTAGAATTGCTTCGCAGGCAGAAGGAAATGAAGCTTGCCAGAGCCGGAACTCATGCACGTGTTCCGCATGCTACTGAGAGTCAGGTTAAGCCTGGGGTTTCTTATACCGCTGCAGCTGGGGTAGGTCGTAAAGTTCCAGAACCAGAATTACCGGACATTTTGGAAAATCGACTATTGCTCAATACGACTTGATTGACAAAGACTGTAAACGCTTCTTTTGTGAGAATAGATCGCGTGCATTGCTTGGTATGCTTCTGACACTAAGGCATAAGGCATGGATAACATAATCAAAATTATTTTCATTAACGTCAACTCAATTGTCTCAAGACAAAAGAGGCTCTACTTGAGCTTGTATTTAACGCGACACAGACCGAACGTACTACTTTCGGTTGAGCACCGTCTAAATGCTTGCCATAAGTTTGACATTACTGGATATAGAGGTCTTAGGCGTGACCGAGAGAATGGAAGAGGAGGAGGAATGATTTGCATTGTGAGGAAATCGTACTGCGCACAGGTTCGGTTGAGAATACGGCTATCCGTATTTGAAGGCTGAGCGGTGCGGATCGGATTGCCATAGCGGTGTGCCTTTAACCCAGTGACACTTTTACTGCGGAATGCTTTGATGAAATACAGCCACTGGCACGTAACTGTAGTGTGGTAATTGGTGATGACCTAAATGCAAAACATCCCTACTGGGGAGATCCGCTTATAAACGCAATTGGTCGCAACCTCCGAGATTTTTTACTCTCGAGTCCCGACATAGAAATACGACAAACTGACGGACCGACAAGAATTAATGACGTTTCCTCTTCCTTCATTGACTTTTTTCTGACATCTTTGGATATCACTACAGAAAGTACGCACTACCTTAAGTCTTTCTTCAGAAAATTCGACTTAATGACAGGAACATTTAGAAACATTAAGACAGCTGCAGGACTCCGCAATCGACCCGCTATTCGAAATCTGGTGGATTCTGATGGCACGATTGTTTCTAACAGTACTAGAATGGCTAATCTGTTAGTCACCCGGTTCTTACAGGTTGGTCTTTCTCGTCTAAGTGTACATTCGGATCCATTCGGTGCGAATGTGTGGGCGGTTGTCTCTTCCTTTGACAGTTTTCAGCAGGACTATTACAGCTGACGGAGAACTGATTGACTTAAGCACTAACGTAGATAGGCAACGCGTTGAGGTGTAGATCAAATAAAAAGTCATGTGGTATGGACGAGATACCTGATATTGTGCTAAAAAAAACCAATGTTGTGGCATGGAGATTTCTAGCTATAGTTCTTAGCCATTGCTATATTATTGCTTATTTTCTGAAAGCGTGGTGATCGGCCCTTGTCGTTCCTATACTTAAACCCAGATCAGACTCTGGAGCGTGTGAAAGCTATAGGCCCATTTTCCTGCTGTCTGCCTTTGGAAAGCTGTTTGAATTCTTTCTCCTGGCAAAGATAAATAACGTTATAATTGACAAGGACATTTTGAAAGATTTTCAATTTGCATTTAGAAGCGGACTTTTAACAACGCACGCTTTGACGGTACTGATAGACCAGGAGACTGAATAGAAGGTGTCCTACAATATCTGTTAGCCTGGATTTTACCAAGGCTTTTGATACGGTTTGGCATGATGGTCTTGTATTCAAGATGATAGGCATGGGATTTGGTGTCGGCATTTGCCGTTTAGTGGACAATTTCCTAAGCGATCTTTCAGGGTACGTGTTAGTAATGTAAGGTCTGTGGAGGGCTTGATTTCTGCTGGAGTGCCACAAGGCTCATTATTGGGCCCTGTGCTATACATTGTCCTTGTCTCCGACATACCGCAACCGCCGCGGGAGGATCTTTTACTTATGCTTGCCGATAATATTCTGAGTGCCTCATCAGGTGCTAGAGCAAGGAATATTAATGAACGACTGACCCGATACTTGACGGTATTGACGGACTATTTTACAAAATAGGGCTTACTATAAACATTTCGAAGACTGTGGCGTAATGTGTAAGGGAAGGCGGAAATATATATACCCAAATTGTAGACCTAACAACCTTGTTTGACTATCGAACGAGACAGGTTTAAATACCTAGGTGTCACCTTTCACGCGAATTTTGAGAGATATCGTCACATTGACGATATTCTCGAAAGAGCTAAGCGTATTTACTCTTTATGTCAGGGTGTTTTGAATCGTAGGGGAGGTCTCAATAGGAAAGTGCGTCTTTTGGTCTATCGCCAAGTCATTCTCCCTGTCATCACCTATGCCTTTCCAGCTTGGTTTGGAATTTCTTCTCACTAAACGGAGAAGCTTCGGTGATGGAAGAGAATGATTTTGGTTGCTTGGATTGGCTTGGGACCATACTAAGGACCAAATGGAGTGATCCGCAAGCCATTATGTAGGTTAAATAACAGCGCAATTTATTTTGTGCACATAGATGCCTACATGGTGGAAATGGCTGTGAAGTTCCTGGTAAGCGCGCGATCCTAAAAGAACTCTCTGGGTAAGGAGTGCTTTGCTTGGGTGAGGAGTTTGGAGACCGTTCGAGCGTCGAAGTATTTCTCGCCTGTGGACCTGTTGACTCTTAGGTGAGCTTACTCTCTCTATGAGGATGTGGGCCTCTTGTTCTATCACAGGAGGCTGCGTTCGCTAAATATAGGGAACACTGTATATAGCACTGCTCAATAATTTATTTTGTATTTATTTATTTTTTTTTTATATAGATGTAAATTCATATTTTTTATGTTAATATGTTTTGTTATATATATATATATATATATATATATATATATATATATATATATATATATATATATATATATGTTTATATATTTCTAGAAAAATAACATTAACACCAGATATACCAGACCAGTCAAAATGACTGTTTTCGGTATTTCAATTTAAAATTCAATTCAAGTACAATTAAAGTATATTAATATAATAAAGATTCCAAATAATAAATTTTCTTGTTAGAGTATTTGTATGTGTTTTGTATTTGTAAAAATTTTTTACAATTTTTATTTTTACTTTTCCATTAAATCTTTCAAATATATATGAATGGTTTCCAATGGCAACCCTTATGTAGAAAAATTAAAGAAAAAATAAAAATAGTTACTCAATGGTTACTGTGTTTTTGTAATAGAAATTTTTGAGTTTTTTTGTGGCCTTTTTGCCTTATTGATTCAATAGAGTTCTCATTTAATTAATTTGGCTTTTGGTATTAGACTCTGAGTTTTTCTTAACAAAATTTGGGTAAAATCCACTGATGAACTATATAAGCATTAGTGAAACGGCCATATGGATATGCTTTCCCCGCAGTAATACATTTAATTTCTTAGTTTAATATGATAAATATATCATGAGAATATCACGAAATATTTATATTTGAAGGAATCAAGCACAATTAAAGTAAATTAAGTTTATTTTTTCATATGTTATTTGTGAAACATTTATTTCTGTACAAAAGTCACTATCTATTAATAAAATTAAATATACAAGTTTAAGGCAACGTAACTAACAATATTAAAAACGAATAGAGTAAGAGGTAGATTCGAACACATCCATATGGATTTAGTAGGACCTTTACCACGGTCCAATGGGTACACATATCTTTTAACAATCATTTATTTCTGTACAAAAGTCACTATCTATTAATAAAATTAAATATACAAGTTTAAGGCAACGTAACTAACAATATTAAAAACGAATAGAGTAAGAGGTAGATTCGAACACATCCATATGGATTTAGTAGGACCTTTACCACGGTCCAATGGGTACACATATCTTTTAACAATCAAAGATCGATTTTCTTGTTGGTCAGAGGCCATACCTCTTAAAAGCATTACTGCATAAAACACTTCGTACAGCAATGGATTTCTTGATATGGAATACTACTCACAGTTACCGCCGATAAAGGTACACAATTTGAATCATGTTTGTTCAAAGAACTTTCGCACATCCTTGACAACCACCGTATACGAATTAAAACGTTCCACCCCCAATCGAACGGGTTAGTTGAAATATTCCACCGACAGCTAAAGACAGCAATAAGAGCTTCAGATAATCCTAAGAAATGGTATGAAAACTTAACCTGGATTTTGTTAGGATTAAGATCAGCCCTAATTGAAAATATTAACGTGTCACCAGCACAATTGCTGTACGGACCGACCTTACGACTCCCTGGGGAATTTATCGCCACAGATACCAAAAACAAAATCTATCTTAACAACCATAGCCAGAGACTTAAAGAATTCAATCGCAAAATTTAGACCAGCGAATAACAAAAGCCATAGACAAAAAATCATCTTTGTATCACAAGGTTTGAAAACGTATACTCACGTATTCATACGGCAGGATGTGTACAAAGGTAATTTAAATCCACCTTATTCGGATCCTCATGAAGTAATTTCTAAGCACGATAAATATTTTTAAGTTTAAAACGAAAATAAAACTGATAGATTAATACCAGAATATCTATCAAAATCAAATATATCTATAAATGAAAATGGAAAGAAAAATATATCAATTAGAAATAATAAAAAGAAAGTGGTGTTTTTAACATGAATAATATATGAGCATGCACCCTATAGTTTAAAAAAAAAATACATAACAACAGGATTTAAATTAAATGAACTTGAAATTAAATTGAATGATATAACATGAACTAATTTTTATATTTTTTACAGAAATCAATTTACTGATAATATAACATATAGAATAGAATTAAAAATAAGGTAATAAAAATAATCAAAATTAATTCACAAAGGTTAAATCTTGAAAAAATAATATAGTATATCAAATTGTTTTCTTAAGGGGGAGTAATGTGTCGGTATCATCAGCTAAAGCATTATTAAATATATATGTATGACAGTTAAAATTGACTACGAATATCTAATCTTATAAGAGATAAAATTAAGAGAAAATAAATACGTAAATGATTAATTAGCTTTAAGATTACAACTGGTTCTTAAGAGTTAATATAAGTTAAGATTCAGTTCTGTTATAGAAGTTGTACAATAAAGATCTTATGTAAAAATATAATTTTTCTTATTTTTCAATAAAAAAGTGAAACCACATGGGTATCACACTTCTAATTTTACAATAATTGCAGTAGAATAGGTACTTAATAGGATGTGTGTGAAGATAAATACGTCAACTTACTGCCATCCCTAAATTAGCGCGTAAGACGCGACGCAAAATAACGCATGGCTTATACGCTGAAATGACATACCTAAATAAAAGCGCAACGTTTTGTTGTGAACAGTAATGTTAACCTATCACTTTTAATAAAACCCTATAAAATGAAACGCAAAACAGTGATAAAAACGCTATACGAGCCCGAAAAAAGCAAAAATGTCATTACTGTTTTGTAACGTAATCTAAATAATACAAAAAAATATGTAAACAACAGTAGCTTGCAGGCAACTGCATTACCTCACGCGCTGTTAAAATTGGATTTTCCAATTGCTAAGCGTTGACGCCGTGCTATTTAAGGATGCTTCATACATTTTGTATGTACATGAGAAATTTTGACAGTTATCTTGCGCTTTACGCGCTAATTTAGGGATGGCAGTTAAATACGTTTTTTAAAAAATGTAGCATGCGATAAGATTTCCCCCCCCCCCCCCCCCCCTACATACAATGCAAATTGTAAGGTGAATTCAGTGTTTTTTTACCAAAAACCATTACAGCGACAAAACTTTTCGATCTCGGAAAATCAAACCTATTGGGAAATCAAGGGCACATATGGAGCTTTTAAGCTGTAATCACAGTCTATTCAAATTGAATTTGAGAATTTTTCTATAAGACGCGGAAAATAGACTTAGTGCAATTTTCTCATATACAATGAGTTCTATGAGGGATTTTGTTACTGTGGATAAACCCTTCGATCTCGGCGAATCAAATCTCTTGGTAATTCAAGGGCACATACAGAGCTATTAAACTTTAATCACAGTTTATTCAAATTGAATTTGAGAATTTTTTTATAAGACGCGGAAAATTTACTTAGTGCAATTTTCTTATATACAATGAGTTCTGTGAATGATTTTGTTACTGTAGCCAAACGTTATTTAAGATATAATTTTAACGGATGCTCAAGAATGAAAGAAATTACATACGATAAACACCTCAGCACTACTTCTTCCTCTTGATTTCTTGTTTTTACATCCGGAAATATTATTCGTTTTGCTTATGTAAACTAAACAAAACGATTTAAAATTATCATTTTTTAAATAATTTTTGTTTTCACTCAAGTTATCTTTTAACAAACTTGGTTAATTTGTTGCCAGTTTCATCAGTTCCTTGAGTTTTTTTTTAACTATAATATCCTTTATTTATTTTTTTTGTGTGTACTAAATTCTTTTTTATTTTTATTTACAATGTCAAAAGAGCTTTCGTTTTTAGAAGTAATTTAATCGATATTTTAATTTTTACTACCAATATTTAAGTATCCGTATTAATGTGCTGAAATAATTTTGTTGCTTCTTCCAATTTATAGAAATGATAACAATAAAGACATAAATCGGTCGAGTTAACTTTTCTAACGGTTCTTATGACCGACTATTAAGTACAAATATAATTCTTTGTTTCTTAATATAGAACTTGTTTTAAGATTATAGATTGTTAGGAATACAAATTTAATTATGATATTAGTGGTGAAATTTTTATAATTTCAAACGATTTTTTACCAATCTGTTTTCTGTGTGTAGTCAAAATAAGTAATTAGTTTTTCCAAAAATATATGTTAGCAGATGAATTAAAATTATTTTGGCTTAAGTTAAATTTTATTTTACTTTCTACATCTTTTTTTTTTTAATTTTTCAAAAATATATGCGCAAGTTTTCCAGAGCAAACTGCAAAAAATTAGACACCAGCTTAATGTAATGCTGCATTTTCTGAAAAATATTTATTTTATTTAAAACAAAAGCTGTCTGTCTTGTTGAATTGGGAAATAAAAGGTATTTAACCATAATTTGTTTATTGAACTTTTTGTATTAGTTGGTGTTCCTTTAAAATGATAAACAAAGAAATATTTTTTGTGTAAAAACACTTGAAATATGTTGACAGTCTAAACTTTCTGACCTTATGAGCATTTAATAAAAAAATCTTACATGCCACTAATCGCACAAAAAACGTGTTGAATGGTCGTTTATTTTTTGTTTATCTCTATTCTTATTTTGGTTTAACTATTGCTGTTACTGTTGGTTGCACCATGAGTAATTCTATCTCTGAGTAGGTTTAAAAAAAAGATGATCATGCAACTTTTAGACTTTATATTGTGTTTCATTTAGAAACAGAGTAAAACGCATTTAACATTTTGTTTTCATTTTTGTTTTGCTGTAACTGCTGTTGCTATTGTCCATGTTAATATCTTAGAATAAAATCAGAGAAACAGTGGAACGTGACAAATAAGCTAGATTTGCTAGATTTGTGTGTGACTGTTAGTTTTTTATTTATTTATTTATTTTTTGTTATTGCATTAAAACCCAGATGCAACAAGTACATCAAAAACGTTTTCTTACATACTAATTTTAAGTCATGATTGCTATTCGTAAAAATATTTGCCATAATTTCTCTTTTCGCCGTTAAACAACACGTTGTTTTCCTTGCCTTTTTTTCTTGAGGTTAAACTTAGTTTTTTTCGTATTTACTTTACTTACCACATTTCCTAAGCATATTCTTTTTTTATGTTGCAGCAGTAACACTTAAAAACAACAATTATAACCAACAATTTTTTGCATGGTCAAAAGCTACAAAAAAACATATTTATAATTTGGGCCATACTTGGACTGTCAACAAATGAATATCTTGAAATCGTAAACTTCAGGCATTTAAAAGACTCGTACGGGTTGAATATTTTATTCCAAAACTAAGTCACTTGATCCATTACATTTAGCTTTAGTTGAATAAAACGTGTAGTACAAACTTAAATTTTCACAACTTAACAATGTTTAGGATGTGTGTCATCATGTATTTCGTTGATGCAAATCACAAGGTTATGCTACGCAATGAAATAAATAACTAGCCGAATTCAAATTTAAACCGCCATCTGAGATCGCGATTTTCCTAATTGCTAATGTGTTTATAACGTAGTAATATCTGTTATAATACCAAAGTTTTTGTAAAGTAGTGGCAGCACAATCAACATTAAAATAACTGCTCTGAAAATAAACAATAAAAGAATTATGCTTTGCAAAAGAAAACAATAGTGGCTGCATATAAAGGTAATTCAATAATAAGTTAAAAAAATTGCCGCGGTTTTAAAATATCTTCTAGCTAGCTTTTTACAATACTCCCAAAAAACTCATTTTTTATAACTTCTGCATATGTTTCGGCGCACAGTGGCACATATTTTGAGAAGGCGGCCAAAAACCTTTTTTTGTGGTTACCGATCTTAGTGTTTTTTTTAATAATTTGAAAGTAAATACCACTAAACCTCGAGAGGCAAAAGTTTAAAACTCTGTTCCAACAATAACATACTGCACAGGGTGATCCAAAATAGACTTTCCGAGTATTTTGTTAAAATGAAATTTTTAGTTAGTAAATTATAATTTACAAATTACTATAACTTTTTTGTTTTAAAAGATATCAAATCAAAATAAATTTTATTTAATTATGCAGTTTGTTAGTTATCAGTGCTAGATAAATAAATTCGTTGCGTTTGTTAGAAGTTGTTAAATTTTTTGTTTTAAAAAAGGTCAAAATTCTTCAAAAATCTCGTGCTTAATAGAGCATAACTTCCTCCCACCAAACCACGTCAAAAATATTTTTCTCTGTTTTATAGCTTAAAACCTCCCCTACACATCTATACCCCATTATATGTGCGCCAGGCTGCGACCTTGTGCACCAGAGCAATTTTTCTGACCAAAGGTCAGGTATTTAGTACAAAAATATGAATACATACGAAATTTTTCAAAACTTTTTTTCTACAGAGTTATTTTAAATTATTTTAACTTTTAAACACAGAGGTAAAGCCTACAGATTCTTCTTCTATTGCGCAAATTATTTTGTATGTTATAATTTTCTTTTCTTTTTAAAGAATTTAAAAAGTTTATTATAATTTTAAATAATTCTTTCAAAAAAGAGCATTTTATCACTATGGACTTTAAATCAGTTGAATTGAAGTTCGACTTACGCTTTACTCCCATTATGCTTACGCTCTTCCTTGCTCTTTATAAAGAAGAAAAAAAGGTTTTTAAATTGTTTCATGTTTTTTATTTGGTCTAATATAAGCTAACAATTGATTAATTAACTATCTTAACATTTTAGGTAATCAATAAAATAAACATTAAAAACAGAACTCACCGTCAAGTCTTTGTTCAACTGATTTCTTTTAAGAGAATTCTTCTATAAAAGTTAAAAAAAATCTGTTTAGAAGCAGTAAAAAATAAAGTAAGAAATTGTCTAAATTTTTTACAGAAAAAATCCTTATTAAGCAAAGTTATTTTCTACCGTATTGTATTTACGAACAGACATAATATTTTTAAAATAATCCACAAGAACCTTCCCATATATGATTAAGAAAATACTGTAAAAATATCTTTATTAATGTTTATACACACACTCTTAAGAAACAGAGCCTTAATATTACTTTTTTGTGATTAGTTAATATTTTTTATTAAATGACTTTTTTTTAGCAAAATCTAAGAAATAAACACTTTGGCGACTTTTAACTTTGTTTATGAAAAAACTATCTGGCAACACCGATTATGAGAAGGTTTTTTTTAACATTTTAATATATACTCAAGAAATGAGTGAGGGAAACTTAAACATACACAATTATCTACTAAGACATTTTACACTGAAACAGCGTTGCCGTTGTACGTATTAAATTTAAATCTAGGTTTTTACTCAAACCTGGTTAACAAGGTTCAAAATATAGCTTATAAAATTTTTGTAATTAAATCTCTTTCAAAAAACAAGCACAATTTTCATATTTAAAAAAAAATTCACTGGTAACGCTGTTTGCTACCGACATACACGTATACAAATGTTTACATCAAGTTTTTCATTTTACTTTTAAGAATGTGATAGAAACTTTGTTCTACGTAGTGATGGATATTTCCATCATCAGTGATTGTCATTTGATGGGTAACTTAAAAACTACTATTTCACTTATACTAACCGTTGCTGGAATCCTTTATCGACGTCTTTTCCTATATAAGATTCTGGTCCAAACCTGTAAAAAAGAGATAAAAAATATTAAAATTTATATATATTTATGCGGAGTGGAGAAAGGGTTTTTTTTTAATTGAAAAAGTAATGCCAAGTTGATATTTGTACTAAAATTGTAGCCATACTTTAGTTTGTAATTTTTTCTACTTGCTGCTATATTGTTTGTTCCTCTGCGTATTCGTGTGAAATATTTTTTGGGAAATTTAGCGCTTTAAAAACAAGTAGAAAAAATAAGGCTTTGTATATGGCCTGGTTCTTAAAAAAGAGATAAAAATAAGAAAAACATATTAAGCTCACCCATATTACCTATTTATTTGCGATTTATCATTTATTGTGGGCTTTGTTCGTGACAAAGAATTTAACATATCACGCTAAAAAAGTTTGATAAAACAGGCAAATGCATTATAATGATTTATAAAAATATTTTATATTTTACCTTTGTAACAGGTGGCTCGAGATATAAGCCCATTTGTAGTATGAGTGAAATTTGAAAATTTATTTTTTTTTAATACTTTGTTCAAGAAAATATGCTCAACAAATATAAGCTATATGCCAGATTAGAGCCAATATTTGTGGCTTTCATCCACAATTGGTCCCATCCAGAAACAACTCCTAGATTTTTTTTGTTATCTTCTCGCCCGCGTATTTTGTTTAATAAATTTAAAACTAAAATAACCCAACAAAGCAACAAAAAAAATTAATTTTGCTACGGTTTTATGATTTCTCTCCATTGTTAATATCATTTTACTTGTCACCATTGATTCACTATTAGTGCGCTTAAATTTTAAATATAAACATGCAACTATGTCACATACTTGCAACATGGTTTTAACGCTGTTTTCTTTACTATACTTAAATACATAAATACAACTTTTTTGGACAACCCTCGTTAAAAGTATTAACACAACAGACAATTTCTTACGTACTTGTGGCTTTTGGGTTTTTTAAATTTACTTTTTTAGGTTTTCTTAAATTTACTTATGTGAAGTACGTAAGCAAATTTCCGTTGTGGGAATACTTTTCAATAGGACTGTATATTATCATCACAAAGCTTTTAACAAATTTGTTCCATTGTGAATTACAGTTAAGAACTCTCAAATTATTTTTAATTCCTGATTTTTTTATGCTTAAGTTTCTTAAAAAAATTTGTGATTAGCAGCAATACTTCTAAAATAATAAAAGTTTAAATGATGATTTTTAACATATCATCTTAATTGATAAAACAAAATTTTTACATTTTGGGCTCTATAATTGCGGACTTTGGGACTTACACATTATCAGACTTTAAGAAGGACTTTTAGAATTTTTTCAATCATTCGAATAATTTAAAAACATTCCAATTTTTCTTACAGACAACAACTTAAGTCAAATAACGGATTTGGATTATAGATTAAGTAAGGCGACTGCACTGGTACAAAGTTGGTGTTCATTGTAAAATGATCACTAACCCTTGCACATCAGTTTCCTAGATTAAAGAACTTCGATTCCAGACAACTGAGTTTTTTAATTCCAGTAAAGGAATTAACTTAGAGGAAAAATCGCTATTGGAAAACTGGTCACCTTGAGTGAAAAGGACCTGACACTATAACATGGCGTGTCATTGAAAGAAACCAATTGATCCCAGTTATTTACTCTGTAATAGGCCTTTGATATGGTCTACAAGTTTGTTCTATGCTAGGGATTGAGAATTTCATGAAGTACATCTGAAATAAAAATTTCAGATAAGACTTATTTTCGATAACATTTTCTATAAGTTGTCGTTACGTGTTACGTGGTATGTCCTCTTTTCGCTGGCCAAAATTTATAACTTCTTATACCACTTTCATTATCAGATGTGATAATTACTTACTGAATGTGTTTGCTATTTATTTTCCACCACGACATAGTGTAAAATGTCAGCAATATGAAGACTTTTTTAATAAAATTGGTTCAAAATTCATCGTTGGTGGAGACTTTAATGCTAAACATCCATTGTGGGGGTCACGTTTAGCAAACCCAAAAGGAAAAGAGCTATTTAAATGCGTCAGAAAGAAGCACTTATCATCTCTTTCAATCGGTAAGCCCACATATTGGCCAAGTGGCACAAACAAAATTACAGATCTTTTGGATTTTGTAATGTTTAATGGCATATCAAGATCTCTACTAAATATTTTGGATAGTGACGATCTAAGTTCAGAACATACCCCACTCATAGTCTGTTACGATACTCATATTGAGCTTCAGACTGCAAAGCATAAAATATTAACAGAAAAAACTGACACCCAGCAATTTGCATCTTACATAGAAAGTAATATTAATCTCAATATTTTAATAAAAACGGCATATGAATTGGAAGACGCCATAGAAACATTTTCTAAGCTAATCTGTGAGGCAACATTCGTATCTACACCATTGAATTTATCACCAAATGGGAATAATGAAAGGTTATCCAATGAAATCAGGCACCTTTTAAGAAATAAAAGATACTTGCGTAGAATATACCACACTACCAGAAATCCTTCGGATAAGACGAATTACAATAATGCATCGAATTATTTAAAAAGGCGTATGAAGAAATTAAAAATGAGTCCGTATGTGATTTCTTAAAAAAGTTAGATTCGACGCGAAGTGATGAGTATAATCTTTGGAAGGCAACAAAATATCTTAAGCACCCAACCAAAAGAAATGTACCTATGAAAGATTATAATGGAAGATGGCGTAGATCTGATCAATCTAAAGCTAGTACATTTAAGGATCATCTGGAGACCGTTGTCCATCCATTTAGCTTAAACCAACGAACAGATAAAGAGGAAATTGATAAATTTCAAGATATTGCTTATCAAATGAGTTTTCCGATTAAACATATTTCTCCCGCCGACGTTGAAAAAGTTACTATTAATCTTAATCACAAAAAAAGTCCAGGATATGATGGTATTTCCTCCAAAATGATAAAATCATTACCTAAGAAAGCTAAACTACTTTTAACCACATTATTTAACTCTGTTTTAAGATTAAGTTATTTTCCTTCTCAATGGAAGTACGCAGAAATCATTATGATTCCAAAACCAAACAAAGATGAACATTTAGTTACTTCATACAGACCTATAATTTTACTACCAATTTTTTCTAAAATTTTTGAAAAATTATTGTTAGAAAGGATGTTGCCTGTTTTAGAATCATATAACATAATTCCAGAACATCAGTTTGGATTCAGACATAAGCACGGTACTCCAAAACAATGTCACAGAATTGTAGACGTCATATCAAACACGTTAGAACCAAAAAAAATACTGCTCGGCAGTTTTTATTGACATACATCAAGCATTTGATAGAGGGTGGCATTTAGGTTTATTGTATAAACTTAAAAAGTTACTTCCAGCTCCTTTTTATATTCTTTTGAAGTCCTATTTAAGTGAAAGAAAATTCTATGTTAGAGTAAACAATGATCAATCTCCCTATGGATTAATTCAAATTCAATCAGGTGTTCCAAAAGGAAGCGTCTTAGGACCGGTATTTTACACAATTTATACCTCAGATATGCCAGCAGTGGATGGTTTGACTATAGCAACGTATGCTGATGACACAGCTATAATAGATTCTAGGAATACACCTTCGGAAGCCTCCCTTTTTATACAAAATGGATTGAATCTTATTCAAGAATGGTTGAACAAATGGAACATAAAGGTAAATGCAGAAAAATCTGCTCACATAACATTTACATTGAGAAGAGGCGATTGCCCTTCAGTAACACTTAATGGAATAACTCTTCCACAAACTACAAATGTAAAATATCTAGGACTTCTCCTAGATAGACAATTAACATGGAGTGAACATATTAAAGCAAAGAGGAAACAGTTAACTTATAAATCAAAAAAAATGTTTTGGCTTTTAGGGCCCAAATCAGTATTAACATTGGAAAATAAATTGTTGTTATACAAAACGATACTAAAACCAGTTTGGACGTACGGTATTCAGCTTTGGGGAACTGCTAGTAACTCAAATATAGAGATTCTTCAAAGGTATCAATCCAAAACGTTTAGAATTATTGTTAATGTACCATGGTTTGTCAAAAACGAAGTAATACATTGGGATCTTGGTATAACTACGATCAAAGAGGAAATTAATAATTATAGTGATAGATATCTTTATAGACTAAGACATCATCCAAATATTTTAGCCATAAATCTTTTAAATGATTCAGATGAAATTAGAAGGCTCAAGAGACATCACGTACTTGATCTCCCTTTCAGAAAATAGTATTAAGTTTATGTATATATGTATTTATATATTTTTATTGGGTTCACTGGAGCTCAATAAGTTAAGTCATTTTTAAATTTATAAAATTTGCTTAATGTTTCTGTGGAAAATAGATCGCAAATAAAGGAATATTACGAAAAAAAAAATATGTCATGGTCGATGTACGCACAGTTGCCCTATTATGGAACCATTATGTTAAATTAAGTTAAAATCGGTCCGGTCGTTGTTGATTTTTTTAAATATTTCGTTTTAGCCCCGTTGTAAATTGCACCACCAGCTTACCAAGTTTTATAAATCTTAAGCTGTCTAATTCTTATGTATAAACCTCGTTTACACAATTAAAAACTGGGACAGCATCGTAATTAATTTCTTACTTTCCCAAGAGCTGCTGTAATTGTTAAGCCATTAAAAACATAAATACTAGTTAGCGGCTGATGCTTTTTTCTCTGAACAAGCAATGACTTGTGGCGCAGTTTCGTTATACGCTTATTAGCAGCGTAGTTTGGGAGTTGTTTAAAACCACAGACACCACAGATAGTGAGAAAATCGATTTTTTCATCAAGAGAAAGAAAATTGCTCCTTGCAAATAACATATAATTTTATCTTTTTTATGTTTTTTTTGCCGTATAATTTGATGGAAGTTTATAGTTAAATAGTTATTTTAAGTTGGTAGATTAATTGCAATAGCTATTTATTGAAAAGTGAAAACATAATGATAACAGGGACGCTATTAATTTTGTGTCCCGCCTTATAAGTTAAATTAACGTGTTTGGCTCTTTCTAGTTATATATTTACTTTTATATTTAATTCCATCATTTAATTTCATGCCCTAGAGCATTTGTTTAATAAACCTATAAGAATTGTTGCTTAGTTAAAAAAACAAAAATATTGAAAATAAATTGAGTTTTATTTAAAATATATTTCTTAAACACTGCCAAAATTGTTAAATAAACTTAACCAATATAAATTTTATAAAATTGACAGTTTTTCAATTAGATTAGAAAATAATGCTTAAAAGCAATGATGTTAGGTACTAAAAGAAAGAAGGAGTAAGCAAAAAAAAAATAAGTTTTATAAAAATCCAAATTTCCATACCTTCTGATAAAATAATGAATTTTAAAAGTTGCTTCAACTACGTTTAAAAAATAAATCCGCTAAGTGCGAGTTGGACTCATACACGAAGAAGGGATTCCGTACCAAGTATTTAAACTTGTAAGAGTGAACATGTTATACGTGCTATATACCAATATATGCGTGCTATAGACCAATATATGCGAAAAATGCCAGTAAAAAAGAGCATTTTAATAGATAATTTATAAGAACAAAAAAATATTCACCATATAACACGCAACCTCCGATTGACAAGAACGACAATATCACTTCCACTATCGCTTTCATAATCACTAACGCAGTTTTCAAATTGTTCTATCATTTCAACGTCTGTATCGTGAAATTCAATTATGTCCGACATTTTGAAATTAAAATTAGAAATATTAAGAAAAAATTAATCACGATGTTTATGTAAAAAAATGCGAAAAGGCGCACCAAGAGTGAACTGTCAAAAGCAGCGCTGTCGCGACGCTGGCCACCTTTTAATAATAATTTTTAATTCATAAGTTTTATATTTTATTTTATATTTATTAGGCTTGTCCTTGTAGCATATACTTGGTACAAATTTCAGCGTCTGCTTATAACGGTCTCCATGAACCGCTCTTTAAATTTACTGATGATTTTTATTGAACATACAACGTCTAAATTCTAACTCATTCTTTACATTTTAGTTTTATTTTTAAATTATGTACTTGCTGTTATAGTGTGCATAAAAATACTTGAACTAAGAGTTTCTGCCAATTGCGGTTCGGAAAAAAATGTCGAGTACGTAAAAATATTCCCATAATTGGTACTACTACTACTCTACTAGTTGCTATGTATAGCACTTATAGTTTTACTGACAATGTGTAAATTTGACATGTCTGCCTATCACAGTTCAAAACATAACAAGGGCGAAATGGCTGTGGCAGACAGACAGACATTGTAGCAAAAACACAAGAAGTTAAAAATTGACTCTTGCCGATACGCTCCGAATTATGGGACTCTGAGCTTCTCATTGAATAATACAATTGTGCACCATATATTTTAAGACATCAGTTTGGGTATCATTTCAAAGATCTTTCAGGGATTCCAAAATTTTTATTTTAAGAGCATAACTTAGTTTTTTTCTTATTTCTTAATTCTGTGTCACTCAAATATATATATATATATATATATATATATAGAACTTAAAAATACGTAAATTGTATTTTTTTTTTTAAATATATATTTTTTTTATGTTGAGTGTCTTTTATTTGAAAGTGTAATTTGTTTCTTACAATCTACCCTAACTCATAGCTTTAGATTTTAATGATTACGCCACTTTATTCTGGCTCGTGTTACACCTTTGATGAGAACTAAATTTTGGAATGCAAAAAAAAAAAAATGCGACACTCAGACATAGTGTCAGCGCATTTGATGGGAACGAACAAATATTTAATAAATGTTTGTGTTTAAACTTATTTTGTGTTAACTCAGCACATTTGGTGGGAACGAACAAATATTTAAATTGTTTATGTTTAAACATATTTGGTGTTAACTCCTCGTCCCGATTGTTCAAACTATGTGAAGATTGTAAATGATTGATTGTTTTTTTATCAACTTTTGGTTCTGTATTGGATGTTTCCTGCCGCTTATTGCATTTGGTTGTAGGAAGGCTGGAAGGAGTTTACTGCTACTTATTTCGGGTGCAAAATATTCTTGTTCATCTATTTTTAAAGTTGTATTAAAGTGTTTTATCAAATAAGTTCCATTTAATTGTATTTCCTCATCATTTGCTGTGACCTCTCCGTTGTATTGATTAAGTAATATAAGATCGCTTCCAATTTCTTCTATAGCGGGTACGTGATAATTATTTACCTGGGTGCAGTTGCCTACTCTGTTCTTAAACAAGCTAGTTATACAATAATCATCTCTTAGTTGTACTATATCGTTTTTATTACATATGGTTATATCATTATAACTATTACATTTTCCTTTGATGTCAAACAAATCGTTGTTACAATTTAATATTTTATCAATTCCATTTCCAAACTTTATAGGTTTTGTTAAATATGTTTCACAAGTATCATTATTAGTGATTGGAATGCTTAATATATATAAAATTTCTTTATTGTTGGTTACAATTTTTACATTTCCGAAAGTAAGTAATTTATCTACGTTAAATATTAGAATTTTTTAATTTATTAACACGTTATTTAAGGCTTCAATTTCTGTTTTAGATAAAATAAACGAATTTACAATATTAACTTCTGACCATTGTATGACGTATTCAGTATTCTGCAATTCTTTTTCAATAATGTTTAGTTTGTGTTCTAAGCTAACTGTTAGTTCGGTATTCCAATCTTCCTTTCTAACCTTCAATATTTCTTTAGTAATGTTGGATATCTCTTTGATTCTATCGATAGTCAGATCATTTACTATCATTTGTCTATTATTGTTTTCCAGGAGGTTTGTCATTTTTTGTGTCAAAATTTCGAAATCATGACTGTCGGGTGTACCCGCAATCCACTTCCATGCGGTGCCAATGGCATCAATTGATCTTTTTATTTTTTTGGACTTAGGCGTTTTAGAAGGCCCATTATATTAAGGGTATGTTGTATTAAAAACGGACGGATCGGATGACTATATGTAATACCATTATTCAATGCGGACTCCAGATTTTCTAACAAATCTCGGTACTGATCGAGGTTGATTGTATGTACAACTTTCAATGTTCCATTTTGTCGTCTTGCTATTCTAGTATGAATTGTTACAAGTCTTGTGTTAGAGTAGTCGAGAGTACTGAGGTTAGCCATAGCAGTCACCAATAATAATCTAAAAATATATTTGAAAGAAATTATAACTGTTTACTTTCTTTTACTTCATTAATTTCTTTTATGGCATTTATGAATAACGCGACCATTTTCTGTAACGATAGTTGTACCGCGGTTTTCTTTTACTATTTCTTCTCTAAACCTGTTACTTAATTTAGTACCTAATCTTTTATTGGTCTTTACGTAAAGTAATTGTCCGGGTACGTATTCTTTAGTCGGCTTTTTGTTTTTATTGTGGTAAACGAGGTCAGTTTCTTGTTTGCGCTTAATTCGTTCAACATTTGAGAGCCAAAGAATAAGTCCACTGATTTCCTATTCGTCGTAGAATGAATGGAATGATTGTATTCATTCACAGATCTTTCCAATAACTCTTCAAAATTTCTAGATGTTCCCTCTTCCTTCAGGCATCTCACTACTTCTGCCAAAGTCGAGTGGAAACGTTCTATTTGTCCATTTGGTTCACTTTTATAGGAAGGGGTAGTAAAAATATTTATTTTTAGGTCGTCTTTCATCATAAATATAATAGAATGGGAGTTCAATGAAGGTTCGTTGTCCATTACTACATTGTTGGTACCCCGTAGAAAAACAAAAGTTCCTTAAGAGGTCTTCTAACGGCCTCAATTGATCTGCCACTAAGTTGTTTTACTTGAACGTATTTTGAAAACTTGCCGATCGATGTCAGTATCAGTTTTTTATCGGTTGGAAATATGTCTATGTGAATTGTATAACCAGGATATGTTGGTATCGGTGTTTCCCCAAGTTCCGGTCTATTTGGATGTCTTTCGTATTTATTTTTTTTGCAAATTGAGCACAATTTTATTATTCTTTTTATTTTTCGAGCCATAGATGGGAAATAGTATTTTTCATAATTTGGGTTCTGTTTTCTTTTTCATTAAGATGAGCCCTAGAATGTTCTTCCACAATGATATTCTCTTGGTCGTACTCGGACGTTATGTCTTCGACTACTACCTGTGTAAACCTACATTTATAATTTGAAAAATGATCCGCATAAATGCTTTGAATTTTACCCATTATCGGTTCTGGAGTTTTAATGCCATTTATTACCGATGGATTAAGGTATCTCTTAAGAGTTGTTATTAGTTTCTGTTCGTCATAACTTGCTTCCGTTATAAGATGTCGATGAAAACCTGGGAAGATTATTTTGAATTGATATGATGGTACTTCTCCTGTGCTTATAAATAATTGGTTTTTGAATACATTAACTGGAGTTTCAGCGCTTGGTATTAGATTTTCACGGCAGTTGATATCAGAAAGAGAAGGTTGTCAAACTAAACTAAAATAATATTAAGCATTCATTTTCAATTAGAATTTTAAGTGACTTATTAAAACTATAACTGTTAATTTTGCTCAAACATATAAAATCTAAGACTTGAACAAAATAAAAACATTAAAACAGTAACTTTGATAAAACTAACTTGATTAAAAAAAATCCATAAATAATGATATCAAAATGTTAACAAATTGGTATTTCCAATAATAATAATGTTATTTATGTTCGAATCTCCTTTTTTTGTGTAAGACTTTCCATTTTATTAGATTCCTGACAGGTTCCTTACTCTTTGTTTCTCCTCTTTGATAGTGATAAATTAAATTGTTTAACATGATCGACTAACACTTCGATTTCATTGAACACAGTTACTTGACTGGTAAGTTGGTTTCTTAGGTAGTTCGAAAGAAGCTGTTGCTTCTTTATACCATTTTTTATAGTTTTTGATTTTTTATTAATCTGTAGTAATACTTTATTTACGTCGTGTTGCAAAGTGCTAGGGGTCATGATCTTTCTCGCTCTTCTCCAATATCATTTATTATGATCATTTAATCAACAACAACATTCCATTCCAATAAGGTGAAAAATAAGACATATATGTTAAGGTGAGAGAAGTCAATTCTTTTGTTGTTTCAAGAAATATTATTCGCCTTTTGTCAAATTTAAAAGTATTTCTCAGTACTTCATAAGTTTATAGTCAAATTTTGATTAAAATGCAGCATAAAAAACATATTCTTTTTTACAATTGCAAAATAGACTTATCTGAGTTTCAAAATGATAAATTATTGTATTTGTTAATTTAAAGCTTTAATATTTGTAATATGTATTTCAGTTGTATCAAAATTTTTGAAAATAAAAACTAACCACAAAATAGATGCATAAATATTTATGGTGTGTTTCCAGAGGACATGCGTAAGTTTAGACGAATGTGTGGCAAATGAACGAGTACGTAATGACATGAGTTTTTGCAACACGTTCGTCAAGCTTTTGTGAGTTTGCGTTAATCGTTTACGTTATCTAACATGACAATATTGCCAACAGGTCTTTTTAAGTTTTTTGTTTACTTTTTTTCATACAAAATCATATTTTTTTGTCTTAAAACTGGTAACCCTGTTTTTGTTTACATAAAAAATAATAATTTGTCGTAAAAAATAGTTTTGTGTATTTATTCATTTAAAAAAGAAATATAAAAAAGATGTTTGGTTCAATTGCCGTGGCCTTCAACAATGACTCCAGTGATAGTGAAAACGATGACACTCGTTTAAGTCGGAGAAACTTACGAGATGCCACAAATGTACTTGATCTTCCTGAAGAGCGGTAAGTTTTTAGTTAATTTTATGTTGTTATTGTAATAATTTTTTGTTTCTAAGTTTTATTGCTACATTACGCGTTAGCAAAGAAATTTTTAAGATGCTACTTGATGAAACAGTTCCAAGAATGAAGCCGGCGTACCGAAACACACACATTCCGGCACCAATTAAACTATCAACGTTTTTATCATTTCTGGCAACAGGAGGCTATCAAGTATCCATCGGAAATGAGTGTACAAACTCAATGTCCAAATCTCAAGTGTCAAAAGTTATCAGCGAATTGCTAGATATCTTTGAAGAACACTTGTGCTCAACATGGATAAAGCTTGAAAAAACCGAAGAGGAGGAAAATGAAGTGAAAGAGAGCTTTTATAGCAGTGGTGGAATACCCGGTGTTGTAGGTTGTGTCGATGGGACACACGTAAAAATTAAATCACCAGGAGACAATATAAATCACCTTTACTATAATCGTAAAGGCTTTTACAGCATAAACGTATTTTTGGTAAGCAATTGTTTGTTTAAAATTTTAATTAAAAAAGAAATGTCGAATCACCGAGGAATTAAAATTTGTTGCTTTAAATGTTTAGATTTGTGATCACAAGATGGTAATTACATATGTAGACGCTAGGCATCCAGGGGCTAACCATGATGCCTTCGTTTGGGACCAGAGTGCAGCGGATCACTTTTTTAAAACCAATTTCCTTAAAGGAAAGAGGAACACCTGGCTTCTTGGTATGTATTAAAAATATTTAACAAACAAGAAACATTTATAAAAACTATGCGCAAAAATTTTTTTATAGGAGATTCTGGTTATACATTAAAACCATATTTAATGACTCCATACAGAACCCCAACGGAAGCTTATGAAAAAAAAATTTAACGAAAAGCACTGTAAAATAAGGAATATTATAGAAAGATGCAATGGTGTTTTAAAAAACCGTTTTAGATGTATAATTGGATCTAGAGGTTTGCACTACAGTCCGGAAAAGGCAACAAAAATTATAAACGTTTGTTGCACCTTACACAATATGTGTATATTTTACAAAAATAATTGGCTTCCTTCTTCTGAAAGTGATGTTAATGAAGGGGGTAATGATGACAATGATTACGATGCTAATGAATCAAGCTGTGAAGAATTAGTAACAGCAAGCAATATAAGAAATCAAATTGCAAGAAATTTGTCCTAAAAATAAGAACAATAATTTGTACGCATAAGATTTTATTTAAGAGTTATTTTAATTTCATTTCATTTGTTAACTATTAAACTAATTTATAATGCAATGAAGCTTAAAATACAAATTCATTTATTAGTTTATTAGCTAAGTAACATATTTACTTATGTATATAAAAATATTTTAAATAAAAACTGAATTCAATTACTTAAAATTTAATGCCGAATTTAAACCTTTTTTTAACAAGAAGTTTTCAATTTAGGTTTTGTATTTATTAAAAGTTATTGCATGTTTTTAAAGGCTTATTTGATTTATTTTATAGAATAATTGTCAAATAAGCCTTTAATTAACATAAAATTATTAATTATCATCTTTTAAGTACTTTACAATATCGACTAAGGACTGCGCTATTATACTAGTCGATTGAGCAATGTTTCTAACTGCAGTAGCAGTAGCTTGGGTGGCCTCTGCTTGTACATTAATTGCATGCAATGTTTTCTCCTGCACCTCCAATTGTTTTCTTAAAAGTTTAATTTGCTCAACTTTCTCATTTTCCACAATTTTTCTTTTCCGATTTGGTTGGTTTATTGCTTTACTATTTTTTTGGTCTGGATAAGACTGTTTTGGTGTTGATGTAATTGGCTGTGGTTGTTCTAATAGTTGTATTCGAGATTCTGTTTGTAATAATATATTTGGTTGTAAATTAACTGGGACATTCTGTGTTTGGACTTTCAGTGTTACGGATGTTGTTGATGAAACTACTGCGGTAATGGGGTTTCTACGAGGGGGTGTAACAGAAACAATTTTGTTACTGCTACTGGGAAACTGCATTGTTTCGATAGATGCAGAGACACCAAAAGTTTTTCCACTTGGTGCAGCTGCTGAAGAAAGGTGGCAAATTCTATCAATATCCCTTTCCAAGGCAGTCAGATTGTTAATAATGCATGGCCCACCACCAGTTCCATGTAGACTTTTATTATTTTCTGCAATTTTCTTTTTCAGTCTACTTTTTTGGTCCTGCCATACCTATAATTTAATGTTTTTTCATCAGTCAAACAAGATTTCAAAGACAACAATACCTTTTTCCACTCACTACCATTTCTTTCCGGAGGGCCGTAGGAGTTTAATTTTTGGGCCACTGTATCCCACGTGTGCTCCATAGCTGGTCTGCTACTTCCAAATATAGGGCTACCGGTAGCAAGATGTGGAAACTCCTCCATATAAGATGGTAATTTATCGAATTGCACCGCTGTTGTCTTTTTTACACTAACATGGTTTTGTATTGCTAAAATTATAGTTATTAACATATCAAATATTGAAACATACCTTTTTTTATTTTCTGAACTCATAATTGCCTTTTTTATTTATTATTTTCTTTATTTATTGAAATTTGCTTTATTTATTGAAATTTAAAATTCTCGCCGGCGAATGCTTTTTTCTAACCGTTTGTTTTTGACATTTCTGACATTTTAATTCGTAATATAGATACCAAAACAGACAGTAAATATGGCATTTATTACGTACTCACTCAATTCAAAGCGATATTTGTAATACAGAACCCCAAAACAAATTTCTTCACTCATTTATACGAAGTTTTTTAGTGACACGTGATATAGAAACATGCCATTAGTTTCTTTGTTGCTTAAAAAATAATGTGAAACAAAATTTATTCCTTATTTAATATTTCAAAATTTTTATAAAGCAATAAAATAAGTCCAATGTATCATTATTTTCTTCTGGTTATAAATAGATTCATTTAAAATTTTTCATCTAGCTCTATCAAAGTTTATTTTTAAATCATGCTGGAAGGTGCGTTTGATACGGTACATATCCATCCTTTGCTGCAAGAGGGTTGAATTTCAAAATATTAACCCTTTGAATACTTAATTATTTGGAGACTTTTATACATTTGTTTATATATGTATGTTTATGCGTATGTAATATGTAAGAGTAATACATTTTATTTTGGTAAATGTGAAGGCACCTGGCACTGTTTGCATTGTTAAATGGTTTCTTTTCTTATTTTATGTTTATAACATACGTGGCGATCAACGCCAACTAGCGGAGGTGTCGCAAAAATCTACGCCTACTTATCAAATTCAGATGACGAGTCAGACTTGTCCACCGTAACTTCGCCCAAGTAAACACATGACGAGTCTCGCTCGTCAAATATACTCAAAGAGTTTTAATTTAATTCTGTAGATATAAAACCTTAAACTCATTTATCTTAGTAAAGCTACACGACATGTTTTTTTACATCTGAATTTTTAACCATGTGAGTCATATGTAATTCTGCATGTGCGTCAAAGTCAGTATTTTACAGAAGACTTTTAATATTTGGTCACAAACGTAAATGAACATTTACGTCTGACATAACTATTATTTGTTTAATACAGCTAATCTCCTCGCAAATTAAATAAAATGGTTTTTTGTTAAAAGTGATTATTTGAAAAATGGATTCAAAAACTAATACAATGGAATGTAGTGTTATTTCAATTGTTTAAAAAAAAAAACAACAAATAATCCAAAACAAAAACAAAAAATTAAATTTTCTTTTTTACTCGTTTTTTTCATTGCAAAGATATCCAAGCCGTTCTGTTTCAAAACGGGTTTAAACATATGAAATCAACCGAAAATATTAACATTTCTGACCTCATCACCTCCAAATTTGATAAGATTTTGTACAGATGATCTATGGATCGGCACAATAATATTTGCCAGCTTTCAGACATATAGCCTTCCAACTTTCAGAATTATGGTCATTCCAAGTTGGCAAAAATCAAAAAAATGCACTCAGATGCCTTAACACAATTTTTAATATCTCGAAAAGTATTCATTGTACGTTAATAATGAAGGGCTCATTTTACAGACAAAAACATGCGCCATTCAAAAAAATTTTTTTTTTTGGAATTTTCGATCAAGAAATTTCCAAAGGATATATCTCGAAAATCAATATTTTTAAAAATCTCAAAAAAATACATGTTAGTTCTTATTATGTTTTGTACAAGTCTACTAAATTTTGGAATGCAATAAAAAAAATGCGACACTCAGACATAGTGTCAGCGCATTTGATGGGAACGAACAAATATTTAATAAATGTTTGTGTTTAAACTTATTTTGTGTTAACTCAGCACATTTGGTGGGAACGAACAAATATTTAAATTGTTTATGTTTAAACATATTTGGTGTTAACTCCTCGTCCCGATTGTTCAAACTATGTGAAGATTGTAAATGATTGATTGTTTTTTTATCAACTTTTGGTTCTGTATTGGATGTTTCCTGCCGCTTATTGCATTTGGTTGTAGGAAGGCTGGAAGGAGTTTACTGCTACTTATTTCGGGTGCAAAATATTCTTGTTCATCTATTTTTAAAGTTGTATTAAAGTGTTTTATCAAATAAGTTCCATTTAATTGTATTTCCTCATCATTTGCTGTGACCTCTCCGTTGTATTGATTAAGTAATATAAGATCGCTTCCAATTTCTTCTATAGCGGGTACGTGATAATTATTTACCTGGGTGCAGTTGCCTACTCTGTTCTTAAACAAGCTAGTTATACAATAATCATCTCTTAGTTGTACTATATCGTTTTTATTACATATGGTTATATCATTATAACTATTACATTTTCCTTTGATGTCAAACAAATCGTTGTTACAATTTAATATTTTATCAATTCCATTTCCAAACTTTATAGGTTTTGTTAAATATGTTTCACAAGTATCATTATTAGTGATTGGAATGCTTAATATATATAAAATTTCTTTATTGTTGGTTACAATTTTTACATTTCCGAAAGTAAGTAATTTATCTACGTTAAATATTAGAATTTTTTAATTTATTAACACGTTATTTAAGGCTTCAATTTCTGTTTTAGATAAAATAAACGAATTTACAATATTAACTTCTGACCATTGTATGACGTATTCAGTATTCTGCAATTCTTTTTCAATAATGTTTAGTTTGTGTTCTAAGCTAACTGTTAGTTCGGTATTCCAATCTTCCTTTCTAACCTTCAATATTTCTTTAGTAATGTTGGATATCTCTTTGATTCTATCGATAGTCAGATCATTTACTATCATTTGTCTATTATTGTTTTCCAGGAGGTTTGTCATTTTTTGTGTCAAAATTTCGAAATCATGACTGTCGGGTGTACCCGCAATCCACTTCCATGCGGTGCCAATGGCATCAATTGATCTTTTTATTTTTTTGGACTTAGGCGTTTTAGAAGGCCCATTATATTAAGGGTATGTTGTATTAAAAACGGACGGATCGGATGACTATATGTAATACCATTATTCAATGCGGACTCCAGATTTTCTAACAAATCTCGGTACTGATCGAGGTTGATTGTATGTACAACTTTCAATGTTCCATTTTGTCGTCTTGCTATTCTAGTATGAATTGTTACAAGTCTTGTGTTAGAGTAGTCGAGAGTACTGAGGTTAGCCATAGCAGTCACCAATAATAATCTAAAAATATATTTGAAAGAAATTATAACTGTTTACTTTCTTTTACTTCATTAATTTCTTTTATGGCATTTATGAATAACGCGACCATTTTCTGTAACGATAGTTGTACCGCGGTTTTCTTTTACTATTTCTTCTCTAAACCTGTTACTTAATTTAGTACCTAATCTTTTATTGGTCTTTACGTAAAGTAATTGTCCGGGTACGTATTCTTTAGTCGGCTTTTTGTTTTTATTGTGGTAAACGAGGTCAGTTTCTTGTTTGCGCTTAATTCGTTCAACATTTGAGAGCCAAAGAATAAGTCCACTGGTTTCCTATTCGTCGTAGAATGAATGGAATGATTGTATTCATTCACAGATCTTTCCAATAACTCTTCAAAATTTCTAGATGTTCCCTCTTCCTTCAGGCATCTCACTACTTCTGCCAAAGTCGAGTGGAAACGTTCTATTTGTCCATTTGGTTCACTTTTATAGGAAGGGGTAGTAAAAATATTTATTTTTAGGTCGTCTTTCATCATAAATATAATAGAATGGGAGTTCAATGAAGGTTCGTTGTCCATTACTACATTGTTGGTACCCCGTAGAAAAACAAAAGTTCCTTAAGAGGTCTTCTAACGGCCTCAATTGATCTGCCACTAAGTTGTTTTACTTGAACGTATTTTGAAAACTTGCCGATCGATGTCAGTATCAGTTTTTTATCGGTTGGAAATATGTCTATGTGAATTGTATAACCAGGATATGTTGGTATCGGTGTTTCCCCAAGTTCCGGTCTATTTGGATGTCTTTCGTATTTATTTTTTTTGCAAATTGAGCACAATTTTATTATTCTTTTTATTTTTCGAGCCATAGATGGGAAATAGTATTTTTCATAATTTGGGTTCTGTTTTCTTTTTCATTAAGATGAGCCCTAGAATGTTCTTCCACAATGATATTCTCTTGGTCGTACTCGGACGTTATGTCTTCGACTACTACCTGTGTAAACCTACATTTATAATTTGAAAAATGATCCGCATAAATGCTTTGAATTTTACCCATTATCGGTTCTGGAGTTTTAATGCCATTTATTACCGATGGATTAAGGTATCTCTTAAGAGTTGTTATTAGTTTCTGTTCGTCATAACTTGCTTCCGTTATAAGATGTCGATGAAAACCTGGGAAGATTATTTTGAATTGATATGATGGTACTTCTCCTGTGCTTATAAATAATTGGTTTTTGAATACATTAACTGGAGTTTCAGCGCTTGGTATTGGATTTTCACGGCAGTTGATATCAGAAAGAGAAGGTTGTCAAACTAAACTAAAATAATATTAAGCATTCATTTTCAATTAGAATTTTAAGTGACTTATTAAAACTATAACTGTTAATTTTGCTCAAACATATAAAATCTAAGACTTGAACAAAATAAAAACATTAAACCAGTAACTTTGATAAAACTAACTTGATTAAAAAAAATCCATAAATAATGATATCAAAATGTTAACAAATTGGTATTTCCAATAATAATAATGTTATTTATGTTCGAATCTCCTTTTTTTGTGTAAGACTTTCCATTTTATTAGATTCCTGACAGGTTCCTTACTCTTTGTTTCTCCTCTTTGATAGTGATAAATTAAATTGTTTAACATGATCGACTAACACTTCGATTTCATTGGACACAGTTACTTGACTGGTAAGTTGGTTTCTTAGGTAGTTCGAAAGAAGCTGTTGCTTCTTTATACCATTTTTTATAGTTTTTGATTTTTTATTAATCTGTAGTAATACTTTATTTACGTCGTGTTGCAAAGTGCTAGGGGTCATGATCTTTCTCGCTCTTCTCCAATATCATTTATTATGATCATTTAATCAACAACAACATTCCATTCCAATAAGGTGAAAAATAAGACATATATGTTAAGGTGAGAGAAGTCAATTCTTTTGTTGTTTCAAGAAATATTATTCGCCTTTTGTCAAATTTAAAAGTATTTCTCAGTACTTCATAAGTTTATAGTCAAATTTTGATTAAAATGCAGCATAAAAAACATATTCTTTTTTACAATTGCAAAATAGACTTATCTGAGTTTCAAAATGATAAATTATTGTATTTGTTAATTTAAAGCTTTAATATTTGTAATATGTATTTCAGTTGTATCAAAATTTTTGAAAATAAAAACTAACCACAAAATAGATGCATAAATATTTATGGTGTGTTTCCAGAGGACATGCGTAAGTTTAGACGAATGTGTGGCAAATGAACGAGTACGTAATGACATGAGTTTTTGCAACACGTTCGTCAAGCTTTTGTGAGTTTGCGTTAATCGTTTACGTTATCTAACATGACAATATTGCCAACAGGTCTTTTTAAGTTTTTTGTTTACTTTTTTTCATACAAAATCATATTTTTTTGTCTTAAAACTGGTAACCCTGTTTTTGTTTACATAAAAAATAATAATTTGTCGTAAAAAATAGTTTTGTGTATTTATTCATTTAAAAAAGAAATATAAAAAAGATGTTTGGTTCAATTGCCGTGGCCTTCAACAATGACTCCAGTGATAGTGAAAACGATGACACTCGTTTAAGTCGGAGAAACTTACGAGATGCCACAAATGTACTTGATCTTCCTGAAGAGCGGTAAGTTTTTAGTTAATTTTATGTTGTTATTGTAATAATTTTTTGTTTCTAAGTTTTATTGCTACATTACGCGTTAGCAAAGAAATTTTTAAGATGCTACTTGATGAAACAGTTCCAAGAATGAAGCCGGCGTACCGAAACACACACATTCCGGCACCAATTAAACTATCAACGTTTTTATCATTTCTGGCAACAGGAGGCTATCAAGTATCCATCGGAAATGAGTGTACAAACTCAATGTCCAAATCTCAAGTGTCAAAAGTTATCAGCGAATTGCTAGATATCTTTGAAGAACACTTGTGCTCAACATGGATAAAGCTTGAAAAAACCGAAGAGGAGGAAAATGAAGTGAAAGAGAGCTTTTATAGCAGTGGTGGAATACCCGGTGTTGTAGGTTGTGTCGATGGGACACACGTAAAAATTAAATCACCAGGAGACAATATAAATCACCTTTACTATAATCGTAAAGGCTTTTACAGCATAAACGTATTTTTGGTAAGCAATTGTTTGTTTAAAATTTTAATTAAAAAAGAAATGTCGAATCACCGAGGAATTAAAATTTGTTGCTTTAAATGTTTAGATTTGTGATCACAAGATGGTAATTACATATGTAGACGCTAGGCATCCAGGGGCTAACCATGATGCCTTCGTTTGGGACCAGAGTGCAGCGGATCACTTTTTTAAAACCAATTTCCTTAAAGGAAAGAGGAACACCTGGCTTCTTGGTATGTATTAAAAATATTTAACAAACAAGAAACATTTATAAAAACTATGCGCAAAAATTTTTTTATAGGAGATTCTGGTTATACATTAAAACCATATTTAATGACTCCATACAGAACCCCAACGGAAGCTTATGAAAAAAAAATTTAACGAAAAGCACTGTAAAATAAGGAATATTATAGAAAGATTCAATGGTGTTTTAAAAAACCGTTTTAGATGTATAATTGGATCTAGAGGTTTGCGCTACAGTCCGGAAAAGGCAACAAAAATTATAAACGTTTGTTGCACCTTACACAATATGTGTATATTTTACAAAAATAATTGGCTTCCTTCTTCTGAAAGTGATGTTAATGAAGGGGGTAATGATGACAATGATTACGATGCTAATGAATCAAGCTGTGAAGAATTAGTAACAGCAAGCAATATAAGAAATCAAATTGCAAGAAATTTGTCCTAAAAATAAGAACAATAATTTGTACGCATAAGATTTTATTTAAGAGTTATTTTAATTTCATTTCATTTGTTAACTATTAAACTAATTTATAATGTAATGAAGCTTAAAATACAAATTCATTTATTAGTTTATTAGCTAAGTAACATATTTACTTATGTATATAAAAATATTTTAAATAAAAACTGAATTCAATTACTTAAAATTTAATGCCGAATTTAAACCTTTTTTTAACAAGAAGTTTTCAATTTAGGTTTTGTATTTATTAAAAGTTATTGCATGTTTTTAAAGGCTTATTTGATTTATTTTATAGAATAATTGTCAAATAAGCCTTTAATTAACATAAAATTATTAATTATCATCTTTTAAGTACTTTACAATATCGACTAAGGACTGCGCTATTATACTAGTCGATTGAGCAATGTTTCTAACTGCAGTAGCAGTAGCTTGGGTGGCCTCTGCTTGTACATTAATTGCATGCAATGTTTTCTCCTGCACCTCCAATTGTTTTCTTAAAAGTTTAATTTGCTCAACTTTCTCATTTTCCACAATTTTTCTTTTCCGATTTGGTTGGTTTATTGCTTTACTATTTTTTTGGTCTGGATAAGACTGTTTTGGTGTTGATGTAATTGGCTGTGGTTGTTCTAATAGTTGTATTCGAGATTCTGTTTGTAATAATATATTTGGTTGTAAATTAACTGGGACATTCTGTGTTTGGACTTTCAGTGTTACGGATGTTGTTGATGAAACTACTGCGGTAATGGGGTTTCTACGAGGGGGTGTAACAGAAACAATTTTGTTACTGCTACTGGGAAACTGCATTGTTTCGATAGATGCAGAGACACCAAAAGTTTTTCCACTTGGTGCAGCTGCTGAAGAAAGGTGGCAAATTCTATCAATATCCCTTTCCAAGGCAGTCAGATTGTTAATAATGCATGGCCCACCACCAGTTCCATGTAGACTTTTATTATTTTCTGCAATTTTCTTTTTCAGTCTACTTTTTTGGTCCTGCCATACCTATAATTTAATGTTTTTTCATCAGTCAAACAAGATTTCAAAGACAACAATACCTTTTTCCACTCACTACCATTTCTTTCCGGAGGGCCGTAGGAGTTTAATTTTTGGGCCACTGTATCCCACGTGTGCTCCATAGCTGGTCTGCTACTTCCAAATATAGGGCTACCGGTAGCAAGATGTGGAAACTCCTCCATATAAGATGGTAATTTATCGAATTGCACCGCTGTTGTCTTTTTTACACTAACATGGTTTTGTATTGCTAAAATTATAGTTATTGACATATCAAATATTGAAACATACCTTTTTTTATTTTCTGAACTCATAATTGCCTTTTTTATTTATTATTTTCTTTATTTATTGAAATTTGCTTTATTTATTGAAATTTAAAATTCTCGCCGGCGAATGCTTTTTTCTAACCGTTTGTTTTTGACATTTCTGACATTTTAATTCGTAATATAGATACCAAAACAGACAGTAAATATGGCATTTATTACGTACTCACTCAATTCAAAGCGATATTTGTAATACAGAACCCCAAAAAAATTTCTTCACTCATTTATACGAAGTTTTTTAGTGACACGTGATATAGAAACATGCCATTAGTTTCTTTGTTGCTTAAAAAATAATGTGAAACAAAATTTATTCCTTATTTAATATTTCAAAATTTTTATAAAGCAATAAAATAAGTCCAATGTATCATTATTTTCAATAAAATTATATCTCTCTTCTGGTTATAAATAGATTCATTTAAAATTTTTCATCTAGCTCTATCAAAGTTTATTTTTAAATCATGCTGGAAGGTGCGTTTGATACGGTACATATCCATCCTTTGCTGCAAGAGGGTTGAATTTCAAAATATTAACCCTTTGAGTACTTAATTATTTGGAGACTTTTATACATTTGTTTATATATGTATGTTTATGCGTATGTAATATGTAAGAGTAATACATTTTATTTTGGTAAATGTGAAGGCACCTGGCACTGTTTGCATTGTCAAATGGTTTCTTTTCTTATTTTATGTTTATAACATACGTGGCGATCAACGCCAACTAGCGGAGGTGTCGCAAAAATCTACGCCTACTTATCAAATTCAGATGACGAGTCAGACTTGTCCACCGTAACTTCGCCCAAGTAAACACATGACGAGTCTCGCTCGTCAAATATACTCAAAGAGTTTTAATTTAATTCTGTAGATATAAAACCTTAAACTCATTTATCTTAGTAAAGCTACACATTTTTAACCATGTGAGTCATATGTAATTCTGCATGTGCGTCAAAGTCAGTATTTTACAGAAGACTTTTAATATTTGGTCACAAACGTAAATGAACATTTACGTCTGACATAACTATTATTTGTTTAATACAGCTAATCTCCTCGCAAATTAAATAAAATGGTTTTTTGTTAAAAGTGATTATTTGAAAAATGGATTCAAAAACTAATACAATGGAATGTAGTGTTATTTCAATTATTTAAAAAAAAAAGCAACAAATAATCCAAAACAAAAACAAAAAATTAAATTTTCTTTTTTACTCGTTTTTTTCATTGCAAAGATATCCAAGCCGTTCTGTTTCAAAACGGGTTTAAACATATGAAATCAACCGAAAATATTAACATTTCTGACCTCATCACCTCCAAATTTGATAAGATTTTGTACAGATGATCTATGGATCGGCACAATAATATTTGCCAGCTTTCAGACATATAGCCTTCCAACTTTCAGAATTATGGTCATTCCAAGTTGGCAAAAATCAAAAAAATGCACTCAGATGCCTTAACACAATTTTTAATATCTCGAAAAGTATTCATTGTACGTTAATAATGAAGGGCTCATTTTACAGACAAAAACATGCGCCATTCAAAAAAATTTTTTTTTTTGGAATTTTCGATCAAGAAATTTCCAAAGGATATATCTCGAAAATCAATATTTTTAAAAATCTCAAAAAAATACATGTTAGTTCTTATTATGTTTTGTACAAGTCTACCAAATTTCAATATGGAGTCTTTATTACAACACGAGTTATTAAGAAAAAAGCAGGCGAAGGTTTATGTTTTGAAAGTCGTGCACAATTCATTCGGTATTTAAATAAAAAATATGCCATTTAATTCAACATTTTGCTGTAATCTTTTTAAAAAATCCGGTCACACTGGGTGCAATAAGACAAGTCCAATAATGGATGCTACAGTATACTAAGGATAAAAACATTACGATCGCAAATAAAATTTGTGGGACATGTAGAATAAAATTTTCGCATCTGAAAAAATCTAATAAATCTAATTTGGAAGAAGGTTCAGACAAAAATGTAGATACTTTCGATGACATTGCGTCAGGCACGGAAGAAGTTGCTATTTCAAAATTAAACCAATCTTTACCGTATCTGGAACAATCTCCGATAAAAAAGAAGAAGTTACATCAAAAACGGTACAGAGATGCAAAATGCAGGAAAATAACTGATTCGATTAAAGACAAAATTTTCTACCGAAATTTTTTTCCGAAATAATAGAACAATTAAAAGAAAAGTTTTAAACATTAACAAAAAATAGTGAGATAATCCAACTGCTAACAATTTTACCAAAAAGCTGAACAATACATAAAATTGAGGAAGAATTCCTGGTTACAAACTATACGGCGCGAAAAGTTAAGCATTTGGTAGAAACAAAGTACGTCTAACCCAAAACTGGGAAGTCCAATTTCGCCAGTGACAAGCAGTTTAGTAACATCCTTTTATGAATCCGATGACGTCAGCAGGTGTGTGCCCGGACAGAAAGATTTCGTGTCTGTTTTTGAAAATGGTACTAAAGTGAGGAAAAATAAAAGACTTTTGCTTGGAAACTTAAGAGAAATGTACGCCTTATTCAAGGAAGGACATGATGGAATAAAAATAGGTATTTCCAAGTTTTGCCAACTTCGTCCGAGGAATATAATTCTAGCAAATGCGAGTGGATCTAATAACGTGTGTGTTTGTACAAAGCATCAAAATGTGAAGCTGATGGTTGCTGCTATAAATTTAAAAATATTAACTGCTGATGTTCCGAATTATCAGCTTGAATGTTACAAAGATTGTTTGAAACAAATGACATGCATTCCATCTTCTTCAAAGTGTCACCTACGTAAATGTAACAAGTGTCCAGGAATTGAAAATTTAAAAGCAAAACTAAATCAATTACAAGAGCAAAATGATATTGATGAAATAACATATAAACAATGGGTAGGTGTAGATAGGGATAATTTGGAGACCATGATTAGCCAAGCTGACGTTTTTGTGGATTCCCTATGTGAAAAGCTTGAATTTCTTCTACCTCATACATTTAATGCAAAACAGCAGGGAGCATATCTGAGCAAAATTTAGACTAGCGAATAACAAAAGCCATAAACGTATTCATACGGCAAAATGTGTACAAAGGTAATTTAAATTCACCTTATTCGGATCCTCATGAAGTAATTTCTAAGCACGATAAATATTTTTAAGTTTAAAACGAAAATAAAACTGATAGATTAATACCAGAATATCTATCAAATTCAAATATATCTATAAATGAAAATGGAAAGAAAAATATATCAATTAGAAATAATAAAAATAAAGTGGTGTTTTTAACATGAATAATATATGAGCATGCACCCTATAGTTTAAAAAAAATACATAACAACAGGATTTAAATTAAATGAACTTGAAATTAAATTGAATGATATAACATGAACTAATTTTTATATTTTTTACAGAAATCAATTTATTGATAATATAACATATAGAATAGAATTAAAAATAAGGTAATAAAAATAATCAAAATTAATTCACAAAGGTTAAATCTTGAAAAAATAATATAGTATATCAAATTGTTTTCTTAAGGGGGAGTAATGTGTCGGTATCATCAGCTAAGCATTATTAAATATATATGTATGTCAGTTAAAATATACTACGAATATCTAATCTTATAAGAGATAAAATTAAGAGAAAATAAATACGTAAATGATTAATTAGCTTTAAGATTACAACTGGTTCTTAAGAGTTAATATAAGTTAAGATTCAGTTCTGTTATAGAAGTTGTACAATAAAGATCTTATGTAAAAATATAATTTTTCTTATTTTTCAATAAAAAAGTGAAACCACATGGGTATCACACTTCTAATTTTACAATAATTGAAGTAGAATAGGTACTTAATAGGATGTGTATGAAGATAAATACGTCAAGTTACTGCCGTCCCTAAATTAGCGCGTAAGACGCGACGCAAAATAACGCATGGCTTTTACGCTGAAATGACATACCTAAATAAAAGCGCAACGTTTTGTTGTGAACAGTAATGTTAACCTATCACTTTTAATAAAACCGTATAAAATGAAACGTAAAACAGTGATAAAAATGCTATATAAGCCCGAAAAAAACAAAAATGTCATTACTGTTTTGTAACGTTCTCTAAATAATACAAAAAAATATGTAAACAACAGTAGCTTGCAGGCAACTGCATTACCTTACGCGCTGTCAAAATTGGATTTTCCAATTGCTAAGCGTTGACGCCGTGCTATTTAGGGATGCTTCATACATTTTGACAGATATCTTGCGCTTTACGCGCTAATTTAGGGATGGCAGTTAAATACGTTTTTTAAAAAATGTAGCATGCGATAAGATTTCCCCCCCCCCTACATACAATGCAAATTGTAAGGAGAATTCAGTGTTTTTTTTACCAAAAACGATTACAGCGACAAAACTATTCGATCTCGGAAAATCAAACCTATTGGGAAATCAAGGGCACATATAGAACTTTTAAGCTGTAATCACAGTTTATTCAAATTGAATTTGAGAATTTTTCTATAAGACGCGGAAAATTGACAGTGCAATTTTCTCATATATAATGAGTTCTGTGAGGGATTTTTTTACTGTGGCCAAACCCTTCGATCTCGGCGAATCAAATCTCTTGGTAAATCAAGGGCACATACAGAGCTATTAAACTTTAATCACAGTTTATTCAAATTGAATTTGAGAATTTTTTTATAAGACGCGGAAAATTTACTTAGTGCAATTTTCTTATATACAATGAGTTCTGTGAATGATTTTGTTACTGTAGCCAAACGTTATTTAAGATATAATTTTAACGGATGCTCAAGAATGAAAGAAATTACATACGATAAACACCTCAGCACTACTTCTTCCTCTTGATTTCTTGTTTTTACATCCGGAAATATTATTCGTTTTGCTTATGTAAACTAAACAAAACGATTTAAAATTATCATTTTTTAAATAATTTTTGTTTTCACTCAAGTTATCTTTTAACAAACTTGGTTAATTTGTTGCCAGTTTCATCAGTTCCTTGAGTTTTTTTTTAACTATAATATCCTTTATTTATTTTTTTTGTGTGTACTAAATTCTTTTTTATTTTTATTTACAATGTCAAAAGAGCTTTCGTTTTTAGAAGTAATTTAATCGATATTTTAATTTTTACTACCAATATTTAAGTATCCGTATTAATGTGCTGAAATAATTTTGTTGCTTCTTCCAATTTATAGAAATGATAACAATAAAGACATAAATCGGTCGAGTTAACTTTTCTAACGGTTCTTATGACCGACTATTAAGTACAAATATAATTCTTTTTTTCTTAATATAGAACTTGTTTTAAGATTATAGATTGCTAGGCATACAAATTTAATTATGATATTAGTGGTGAAATTTTTATAATTTCAAACGATTTTTTACCAATCTGTTTTCTGTGTGTAGTCAAAATAAGTCATTAGTTTTTCCAAAAATATATGTTAGCAGATGAATTAAAATTATTTTGGCTTAAGTTAAATTTTATTTTATTTTCTACATCTTTTTTTTAATTTTTTAAAAATATATGCGCAAGTTTTCCAGAGCAAACTGCAAAAAATTAGACACCAGCTGAATGTAATGCTGCATATTCTGAAAAATATTTATTTTATTAAAAACGAAAGCTGTCTGTCTTGTTGAATTGGGAAATAAAAGGTATTTAACCATAATTTGTTTATTGAACTTTTTGTATTAATTGTTGTTTCTTTAAAATGATAAACAAAGAAATATTTTTTTGTGTAAAAACATTTGAAATATGTTGACAGTTTAAACTTTCCGACCTTATGAGCATTTAATAAAAAAAATCATACATGTCACTAATCGCACAAAAAACGTCTTGAATGGTCGTTTATTTTTTGTTTATCTCTATTCTTATTTTGGTTTAACTGTTGCTGTTACTGTTGGTTGCACCATGAGTAATTCTATCTCTGAGTAGGTTTAAAAAAAAGATGATCTTGCAACTTTTAGACTTTATATTGTGTTTCATTTAGAAACAGAGTAAAACGCATTTAACATTTTGTTTTCATTTTTGTTTTGCTGTAACTGCTGTTGCTATTGTCCATGTTAATATCTTAGAATAAAATCAGAGAAACAGTGGAACGTGACAAATAAGCTAGATTTGCTAGATTTGTGTGTGACTGTTAGTTTTTTATTTATTTATTTATTTTTTGTTATTGCATTAAGACCCAGATGCAACAAGTACATCAAAAACGTTTTCTTACATACTAATTTTAAGTCATGATTGCTATTCGTAAAAATATTTGCCATAATTTCTCTTTTCGCCGTTAAACAACACGTTGTTTTCCTTGCCTTTTTTTCTTGAGGTTAAACTTAGTTTTTTTCGTATTTACTTTACTTACCACATTTCCTAAGCATATTCTTTTTTTATGTTGCAGCAGTAACACTTAAAAACAACAATTATAACCAACAATTTTTTGCATGGTCAAAAGCTACAAAAAAACATATTTATAATTTGGGCCATACTTGGACTGTCAACAAATGAATATCTTGAAATCGTAAACTTCAGGCATTTAAAAGACTCGTACGGGTTGAATATTTTATTCCAAAACTAAGTCACTTGATCCATTACATTTAGCTTCAGTTGAATAAAACGTGTAGTACAAACTTAAATTTTCACAACTTAACAATGTTTAGGATGTGTGTCATCATGTATTTCGTTGATGCAAATCACAAGGTTATGCTACGCAATGAAATAAATAACTAGCCGAATTCAAATTTAAACCGCCATCTGAGATCGCGATTTTCCTAATTGCTAATGTGTTTATAACGTAGTAATATCTGTTATAATACTAAAGTTTTTGTAAAGTAGTGGCAGCACAATCAACATTAAAATAACTGCTCTGAAAATGAACAATAAAAGAATTATGCTTTGCAAAAGAAAACAATAGTGGCTGCATATGAAGGTAATTCAATAATAAGTTAAATAAATTGCCGCGGTTTTAAAATATCTTCTAGCTAGCTTTTTACAATACTTCCAAAAACCTCATTTTTTATAATTTCTGCATACGTTTCGGCGCACAGTGGCACATATTTTGAGAAGGCGGCCTTTTTTTTGTGGTTACCGATCTTAGTGTTTTTTAATCATTTGAAAGTAAATACCACTAAACATCGAGAGGCAAAAGTTTAAAACTCTGTTCCAACAATAACATACTGCACAGGGTGATCCAAAATAGACTTTCCGAGTATTTTGTTAAAATGAAATTTTTTTTAGTAAATTATAATTTACAAATTACTATAACTTTTTTGTTTTAAAAGATATCAAATCAAAATAAATTTTATTTAATTATGCAGTTTGTTAGTTATCAGTGCTGCGACCTTGTGCACCAGAGCAATTTTTCTGACCAAAGGTCAGGTATTTAGTACAAAAATATGAATACACACGAAATTTTTCAAAAACTTTTTTTCTACAGAGTTATTTTTAAATTATTTTAACTTTTATACACAGAGGTAAAGCCTACAGATTCTTCTTCTATTGCGCAAATTATTTTGTATATTATAATTTTCTTTTCTTTTTAAAGAATTTAAAAAGTTTATTATAATTTTAAATAATTCTTTCAAAAAAGAGCATTTTATCAGTATGGACTTTAAATCAGTTGAATTGAAATTCGACTTACGCTTTACTCCCATTATGCTTACGCTCTTCCTTGCTCTGTATAAAGAAGAAAAAAAGGTTTTTAAATTGTTTCATTTTTTTTATTTGGTCTAATATAAGCTAACAATTGATTAATTTACTATCTTAACATTTTAGGTAATCAATAAAATAAACATTAAAAACAGAACTCACCGTCAAGTCTTGGTTCTTTTAAGAGAATTCTAAATTTTTTACAGAAAAAATCTTTATTAAGCAAAGTTATTTTCTACCGTATTGTATTTAAAATAATCCACAAGAACCTTCCCATATATGATTAAGAAAATACTGTAAAAATATCTTTATTAATGTTTATACACACACTCTTAAGAAACAGAGCCTTAAAATTACTTTTTTGTGATTATTAAATGACTTTTTTTTAGCAAAATCTAAGAAATAAACACTTTGGCGACTTTTAACTTTGTTTATGGAAAAACTATCTGGCAACACCGATTATGAGAAGGTTTTTTTAACATTTTAATATATACTCAAGAAATGAGTGAGATAAACTTAAACATACACAATTATCTACTAAGACATTTTACACTGAAACAGCGTTGCCGTTGTACGAATTAAATTTAAATGATTTTTTTTTTTTTTGTTAATTAAATCTAGGTTTTTACTCAAACTTGGTTAACAAGGTTCAAAATATAGCTTATAAAATGTTTTGTAATTAAATCTCTTTCAAAAATCAAGCAAAATTTTCATATTTTTTGTAAAAAAAAAATCACTGGTAACGCTGTTTGCTACCGACATACACGTATACAAATGTTTACATCAAGTTTTTCATTTTACTTTTAAGAATGTGATAGAAACTTTGTTCTACGTAGTGATGGATATTTCCATCATCAGTGATTGTCATTGGATGGGTAACTTAAAAACTACTATTTCACTTATACTAACCGTTGCTGGAATCCTTTATCGACGTCTTTTCCTATATAAGATTCTGGTCCAAACCTGCAAAAAAGAGATAAAAAAATATTAAAATTTATATATATTTATGCGGAGTGGAGAAAGGGTTTTTTTTTTAATTGAAAAAGTAATGCCAAGTTGATATTTGTACTAAAATAATAGCCATACTTTAGTTTGCAATTTTTTTGGCAACTATAGTTATAAGAATAAAAAAGCGTTTTAGTTCTTCTACTTGCTGCTTTATTGTTTGTTCCTCTGCATATTCGTGTGAAATATTTTTTGGGAAATTTAGCGCTTTAGAAACAAGTAGAAAAAATAAGGCTTTGTATATGGCCTGGTTTTTAAAAAAGAGCTAAAAATAAGAAAAACATATTAAGCTCACCCATATTTTCCTATTTATTTGCGATTTATCATTTATTGTAGGCTTTGTTCTTGACAAAGACTTTAACATATCACGCTGAAAAAGTTTGATAAAACAGGCAAATGCATTATAATGATTTATAAAAATATTTTATATTTTACCTTTGTAACAGGTGGCTCGAGATATAAGCCCATTTGTAGTATGAGTGAAATTTGAAAATTTATTTTTTTTAGTACTTTGTTCAAGAAAATATGCTCAACAAATATAAGCTATATGCCAGATTAGAGCCAATATTTGTGGCTTTCATCCACAATTGGTCCCATCCAGAAACAACTCCTAGATTTTTTTTGTTATCTTCTCGCCCGCGTATTTTGTTTAATAAATTTAAAACTAAAATTACCCAACAAAGCAACAAAAAAAATTAATTTTGCTACGGTTTTATGATTTCTCTCCATTGGTCGTATCATTTTACTTGTCACCAGTGATTCACTATTCAATATTAGCTTAAATTTTAAATATAAACATGCAACTATGTCACATACTTGCAACATGGTTTTAACGCTGTTTTCTTTACTGTACTTAAATACATAAATACAACTTTTTTGGACAACCCTCGTTAAAAGTATTAACACAACAGACAATTTCTTACGTACTTGTGGCTTTTGGGTTTTTTTAAATTTACTTTTTTAGGTTTTCTTAAATTTACTTATGTGAAGTACGTAAACAAATTTCCGTTGTGGGAATACTTTTTAATAGGACTGTATATTATCATCACAAAGCTTTTAACAAATTTTTTTCATTGTGAATTACAGTTAAGAACTCTCAGATTATTTTTAATTCCTGATTTTTTTATGCTTAAGTTTCTTAAAAAAAATTTGTGATTAGCAGCAATACTTCTAAAATAATAAAAGTTTAAATGATGATTTTTAACATATCATCTTAATTGATAAAACAAAATTTTGGGCTCTATAATTGCGGACTTTGGGATTTACACATTATCAGACTTTAAGAAGGACTTTTAGAATTTTTTCAATCATTCGAATAATTTAAAAACATTGCAATTTTTCTTACAGACAACAACTTAAGTCAAATAACGGATTTAGATTATAGATTTAGTAAGGCGACTGCACTGGTACAAAGTTGGTGTTCATTGTAAAATGATCACTAACCCTTGCACATCACTGTTTCCTAGATTAAAGAACTTCGATTCCAGACAACTGAGTTGTTCAATTCCAGTAAAGGAATTAACTTAGAGGAAAATTCGCTATTGGAAAACTGGTCACCTTGAGTGAAAAGGACCTGACACTATAACATGGCGTGTCATTGAAGGAAACCAATTGATCCCAGTTATTTACTCTGTAATAGGCCTTTGATATGGTCTACAGGTTTGTTCTATGCTAGGGATTGAGAATTTCATGAAGTACATGTGAAATAAAAATTTCAGATAAGACTTATTTTCGATAACATTTTCTATAAGTGGTCGTTACGTGTTACGTGGTATGTCCTCTTTTCGCTGGCCAAAATTTATAACTTCTTATACCACTTTCATTATCAGATGTGATAATTACTTTCTGAATGTGTTTGCTATTTATTTTCCACCACGACATAGTGTAAAATGTCAGCAATATGAAGACTTTTTTAATAAAATTGGTTCAAAATTTATCGTTGGTGGAGACTTTAATGCTAAACATCCATGGTGGGGGTCACGTTTAGCAAATCCAAATGCGTCAGAAAGAACCACTACTCATCTCTTTCAACCGGTAAGCCCACATATTGGCCAAGTGACACAAACAAAATTCCAGATCTTTTGGATTTTGTAATGTTTAATGGCATATCAAGATCTCTACTAAATATTTTGGATAGTGACGATCTAAGTTCAGAACATACCCCACTCATAGTCTGTTACGATACTCATATTGAGCTTCAGACCGCAAAGCATAAAATATTAACAGAAAAAACTGACACCCAGCAATTTGCATCTTACATAGAAAGTAATATTAATCTCAATGTTTTAATAAAAACGGCATATGAATTGGAAGACGCCATAGAAACATTTTCTAAGCTAATCTGTGAGGAAACATTCGTATCTACACCATTGAATTTATCACCAAATGGGAATAATGAAAGGTTATCCAATGAAATCAGGCACCTTTTAAGAAATAAAAGATACTTGCGTAGAATATACCACACTACCAGAAATCCTTCGGATAAGACGAATTACAATAATGCATCGAATTATTTAAAAAGGCGTATGAAGAAATTAAAAATGAGTCCGTATGTGATTTCTTAAAAAAGTTAGATTCGACGCGAAGTGATGAGTATACTCTTTGGAAAGCAACAAAATATCTTAAGCACCCAACCAAAAGAAATGTACCTGTGAAAGATTATAATGGAAGATGGCGTAGATCTGATCAATCTAAAGCTAGTACATTTAAGGATTATCTGGATACCGTTTTCCAACCATTTAGCTTAAACCAACGAACAGATAAAGAGGAAATTGATAAATTTCAAGATATTGCTTATCAAATGAGTTTTCCGATTAAACATATTTCTCCCGCCGACGTTGAAAAAGTTACTATTAATCTTAATCACAAAAAAAGTCCAGGATATGATGGTATTTCCTCCAAAATGATAAAATCATTACCTAAGAAAGCTAAACTACTTTTAACTACATTATTTACCTCTGTTTTAAGATTAAGTTATTTTCCTTCTCACTGGAAGTACGCAGAAATCATTATGATTCCAAAACCAAGCAAAGATAAACATTTAGTTACTTCATACAGACCTATAATTTTACTACCAATTTTTTCTAAAATTTTTGAAAAATTATTGTTAGAAAGGATGTTGCCTGTTTTAGAATCAAACAACATAATTCCAGAACATCAGTTTGGATTCAGACATAAGCACGGTACTCCAGAACAATGTCACAGGATTGTAGACGTCATATCAAACACGTTAGAAACAAAAAATACTGCTCGGCAGTTTTTATGGACATACAACAAGCATTTGATAGAGGGTGGCATTCAGATTTATTGTATAAACTTAAAAAGTTACTTCCAGCTCCTTTTTATATTCTTTTGAAGTCCCATTTAAGTGAAAGAAAATTCTATGTTAGAGTAAACAATGATCAATCCTCCTTTGGATTAATTCAAATTCAATCAGGTGTTCCAGAAGGAAGCGTCTTAGGACCGGTATATTACACAATTTATACCTCAGATATGCCAGCAGTGGATGGTTTGACTATAGCAACGTATGCTGATGACACAGCTATAATAGCTTCTAGGGATACACCTTCGGAAGCCTCCCTTTTTATACAAAATGGATTGAATCTTATTCAAGAATGGTTGAACAAATGGAACATAAAGGTAAATGCAGAAAAATCTGCTCACATAACATTTACATTGAGAAGAGGCGATTGCCCTCCAGTAACACCTAATGGAATAACTCTTCCACAAACTACAAATGTAAAATATCTAGGACTTCTCCTAGATAGACGATTAACATGGAGTGAACATATTAAAGCAAAGCGAAAACAGTTAACTTATAAATCAAAAAAAATGTTTTGGCTTTTAGGGCCCAAATCAATATTAACATTGGAAAATAAATTGTTGTTATACAAAACGATACTAAAACCAGTTTGGACGTACGGTTTGGGGGAACTGCTAGTAACTCAAATATAGAGATTCTTCAAAGGTATCAATCCAACACGTTTAGAATTATTGTTAATGCACCATGGTTTGTCAAAAACGAAGTAATACATTGGGATCTTGGTATAACTACGATCAAAGAGGAAATTAATAATTATAGTGATAGATATCTTTATAGACTAAGTCATCATCCAAATATTTTAGCCATAAATCTTTTAAATGATTCAGATGAAATTAGAAGGCTCAAGAGACATCACGTACTTGATCTCCCTTTCAGAAAATAGTATTAAGTTTATGTATATATGTATTTATATATTTTTATTGGGTTCACTGGAGCTCAATAAGTTAAGTCATTTTTAAATTTATAAAATTTGCTTAATGTTTCTGTGGAAAATAGATCGCAAATAAAGGAATATTACGAAAAAAAAATATGTCATGGTCCATGTACGCACAGTTGCCCTATTATGGAACCATTATGTTAAATTAAGTTAAAATCGGTCCGGTCGTTGTTGATTTTTTTAAATATTTCGTTTTAGCCCCGTTGTAAATTGCACCACCAGCTTACCAAGTTTTATAAATCTTAAGCTGTCTAATTCTTATGTATAAACCTCGTTTACACAATTAAAAACTGGGACAGCATCGTAATTAATTTCTTACTTTCCCAAGAGCTGCTGTAATTGTTAAGCCATTAAAAACATAAATACTAGTTAGCGGCTGATGCTTTTTTCTCTGAACAAGCAATGACTTGTGGCGCAGTTTCGTTATACGCTTATTAGCAGCGTAGTTTGGGAGTTGTTTAAAACCACAGACACCACAGATAGTGAGAAAATCGATTTTTTCATCAAGAGAAAGAAAATTGCTCCTTGAAAATAACATATAATTTATCTTTTTTATGTTTTTTTTGCCGTATAATTTGATGGAAGTTTATAGTTAAATAGTTATTTTAAGTTGGTAGATTAATTGCAATAGCTATTTATTGAAAAGTGAAAACATAATGATAACAGGGACGCTATTAATTTTGTGTCCCGCCTTATAAGTTAAATTAACGTGTTTGGCTCTTTCTAGTTATATATTTACTTTTATATTTAATTCCATCATTTAATTTCATGCCCTAGAGCATTTGTTTAATAAACCTATAAGAATTGTTGCTTAGTTAAAAAAACAAAAATATTGAAAATAAATTGAGTTTTATTTAAAATATATTTCTTAAACACTGCCAAAATTGTTAAATAAACTTAACCAATATAAATTTTATAAAATTGAAAGTTCTTCAATTAGATTAGAAAATAATGCTTAAAAGCAATGATGTTAGGTACTAAAAGAAAGAAGGAGTAAGCAAAAGAAAAAATAAGTTTTATAAAAATCCAAATTTCCATACCTTCTGATAAAATAATGAATTTTAAAAGTTGCTTCAACTACGTTTAAAAAATAAATCCGCTAAGTGCGAGTTGGACTCATACACGAAGGAAGGATTACGTACCAAGTATTTAAACTTGTAAGAGTGAACATGTTATACATTCTTTATGTAAAGTTAACCCTTTTAGTGCTATATACCAATATATGCGAAAAATGCCAGTAAAAAAGAGCATTTTAATAGATAATTTATAAGAACAAAAAAAATATTCACCATATGACACGCAACCTCCGATAGACAAGAACAACAATATCACTTCCACTATCGCTTTCATAATCACTATCGCAGTTTTCAAATTGTTCTATCATTTCAACGTCTATATCGTGAAATTCAATTATGTCCGACATTTTGAAATTAAAATTAGAAATATTAAGAAAAAATTAATCACGATGTTTATGTAAAAAAATGCGAAAATGCGCACCAAGAGTGTACTGTCAAAAGCAGCACTGTCGCGACGCTGGCCACCTTTTAATAATAATTTTTAATTCATAAATTTTATATTTTATTTTATATTTATTAGGCTTGTCCTTGTAGCATATACTTGGTACAAATTTCAGCGTCTGCTTATAACGGTCTCCATGAACCGCCCTTTAAATTTACTGATGATTTTTATTGAACATACAACGTCTTAATTCTAACTCATTCTTTACATTTTAGTTTTATTTTTAAATTATATACTTGCTGTTATAGTGTGCATAAAAATACTTGAACTAAGAGTTTCTGCCAAAATGCGGTTCGGAAAAAAATGTCGAGTACGTAAAAATATTCCCGTAATTGGTACTACTACTACTCTACTAGTTGCTATGTATAGCACTTATAGTTTTACTGACAATGTGTAAATTTGACGTGTCTGCCTATCACAGTTCAAAACATAACAAGGGCGAAATGGCTGTGACAGACAGACAGACATTGTAGCAAAAACACATCAAGTTAAAAACTGGCTCTTGCCGATATGCTCCGAATTATGGGACTCTGAGCTTTTCATTGAAAAATACAATTGTGCACCATATATTTTAAGACATCAATATGGGTATCATTTCAAAGATCTTTCAGGGATTCCAAAATTTTTTATATATGTTTAAGAGCATAACTTAGTTTTTTTCTTATTTCTTAATTCTGTAAATTTTAGTTTTTTAAAAAATATATTTTTTTATGTTGAGTGTCTTTTATTTGAAAGTGAAATCAACAGTAATTTGTTTCTTACAATCTACCCTAACTCATAGCTTTAGATTTTAATGATTACGCCACTTTATTCTGGCTCGTGTTACACCTTTGATGAGAACTAAATTTTGGAATGCAATACAAAAAATGCGACACTCAGACATAGTGTCAGCGCATTTGATGGTAACGAACAAATATTTAATAAATGTTTGTGTTTAAACTTATTTTGTGTTAACTCAGCACATTTGGTGGGAACGAACAAATATTTAAATTGTTTATGTTTAAACATATTTGGTGTTAACTCCTCCTTCCTTAAGTACAATCGTCCCGATTGCTCAAACTATGTGAAGATTGTAAATGATTGTTTTTTTTATCAACTTTTGGTTCTGTATTGGATGTTTCCTGCCGCTTATTGCATTTGGTTGTAGGAAGGCTGGAAGAGGTTTACTGCTACTTATTTCGGGTGCAAAATATTCTTGTTCATATATTTTTAAAGTTGTATTAAAGTGTTTTATCTCCGTTGTATTGATTAAGTAATATAAGATCGCTTCCAATTTCTTCTAAAGCGGGTACGTTATAATTATTTACCTGGGTGCAGTTGCCTACTCTGTTCTTAAACAAGCTAGTTATACAATAATCATCTCTTAGTTCTACTATATCGTTTTTATTACATATGGTTATATCATTATAACTATTACATTTTCCTTTGATGTCAAACAAATCGTTGTTACAATTTAATATTTTATCAAATTCAATTTTATCTATTCAATTTCCAAACTTTATAGGTCTTGTTAAATATGTTTCACAAGTATCATTATTAGTGATTGGAATGCTTAATATATATAAAATTTCTTTATTGTTGGTTACAATTTTTACATTTCCGAAAGTAAGTAATTTATCTACGTTAAATATTAGAATTTTTTAATTTATTAACACGTTATTTAAGGCTTCAATTTCTGTTTTAGATAAAATAAACGAATTTACAATATTAACTTCTGACCATTGTATGACGTATTCAGTATTCTGCAATTCTTTTTCAATAATGTTTAGTTTGTGTTCTAAGCTAACTGTTAGTTCGGTATTCCAATCTTCCTTTCTAACCTTCAATATTTCTTTAGTAATGTTGGATATCTCTTTGATTCTATCGATAGTCAGATCATTTACTATCATTTGTCTATTATTGTTTTCCAGAAGGTTTGTCATTTTTTGTGTCAAAATTTCGAAATCATGACTGTCTTTTTATTTTTTTCGGACTTAGGCGTTTCAGAAGGCCCTTTATATTAAGGGTATGTTGTATTAAAAACGGACGGATCGGATGACTATATTTAATACCATTATTCAATGCGGACTCCAGATTTTCTAACAAATCTCGGTACTGATCGAAGTTGATTGTATGTACAACTTTCAATGTCCCATTTTGTCGTCTTGATATTCTAGTATGAATTGTTACAAGTCTTGTGTTAGAGTAGTCGAGAATACTGAGGTCAGCCATAGCAGTCACCAATAATAATCTAAAAATATATTTGAAAGAAATTATAACTGTTTACTTTCTTTTACTTCATTAATTTCTTTTATGGCATTTATGAATAACGCGACCATTTTCTGTAACGATAGTTGTACCGCGGTTTTCTTTTACTATTTCTTCTCTAAACCTGTTACTTAATTTAGTACCTAATCTTTTATTGGTCTTTACGTAAAGTAATTGTCCGGGTACGTATTCTTTAGTCAGCTTTTTGTTTTTATTGTCATTTTCTTGTTTGCGCTTAAGTCGTTCAACATTTGAGAGCCTTGTTGTCTCATAGTCTTGTGGCGAAAAGTCAACTGTTCGTCCAAAGAATAAGTCCACTGGTTTCCTATTCGTAGTAGAATGAATGGAATGATTGTATTCATTCACAGATCTTTCCAATAACTCTTCAAAATTTCTAGATGTTCCCTCTTCCTTCAGGCATCTCACTACTTCTGCCAAAGTCGAGTGGAAACGTTCTATTTGTCCATTTGGTTCACTTTTATAGGAAGGGGTAGTAAAAATATTTATTTTTAGGTCGTCTTTCATCATAAATATAATAGAATGGGAGTTCAATGAAGGTTCGTTGTACATTACTACATTTTTTGGTACCCCGTAGAAAAACAAAAGTTCCCTAAGAGGTCTTCTAACGGCCTCAATTGATCTGCCACTAAGTTGTTTTACTTGAACGTATTTTGAAAACTTGCCGATCGATGTCAGTATCAGTTTTTTATCGGTTGAAAATATGTCTATGTGAATTGTATGACCAGGATATGTTGGTATCGGTGTTTCCCCAAGTTCTGGTCTATTTGGATGTCTTTCGTATTTATTTTTTTTTTTTTTTGCAAATTGAGCACAATTTTATACTTTTTTTAATTTTCGTGCCATAGATGGGAAAAAGTATTTTTTATAATTTGGGTTCTGTTTTCTTTTTCATTACGATGAGCCCTAGAATGTTCTTCCACAATGATATTCTCTTGGTCGTTCTCGGACGTTATGTCTTCGACTACTACCTGTGTAAACCTACATTTATAATTCGAAAAATGATCCGCATAAATGCTTTGAATTTTACCCATTATCGGTTCTGGAGTTTTAATGCCATTTATTACCGATGGATTAAGGTATCTCTTAAGAGTTGTTATTAGTTTCTGTTCGTCATAACTTGCTTCCGTTATAAGATGGCGATGATAACCTGGGAAGATTATTTTGAATTGATATGATGGTACTTCTCCTGTGCTTATAAATAATTGGTTTTTGAATACGTTAACTGGAGTTTCAGCGCTTGGTATAAGATTTTCACGGCAGTTGATATCAGAAAGAGAAGGTTGTCAAACTAGACTAAAATAATATTAAGCATTCATTTTCAATTAGAATTTTAATTGACTTATTAAAACTATAACTGTTAATTTTGCTCAAACATATAAAATGTTAGACTTGAACAAAATAAAAACATTTAACCAGTAACTTTGATAAAACTAACTTGTTTAAAAAAAATCCATAAATAATGATATCAAAATGTTAACAAATTGGTATTTCCAATAATAATAATAATGTTATTTATGTTCGAATCTCTTTTTTTGTGTAAGACTTTCCATTTTATTAGATTCCTGACAGGTTCCTTACTCTTTGTTTTTCCTCTTTGATAGTGATAAATTAAATTGTTTAACATGATCGACTGTTGCTTCTTTATACCATTTTTTATAGTTTTTGATTTTTTATTAATCTGTAGTAATACTTTATTTACGTCGTGTTGCAAAGTGCTAGGGGTCATGATCTTTCTCGCTCTTCTCCAATATCATTTATTATGATCATTTAATCAACAACAACAACATTCCATTCCAATAAGGTGAAAAATAAGACATATATGTTAAGGTGAGACAAGTCAATTCTTTTGTTGTTTCAAGAAATATTATTCGCGTTTTGTCAAATTTAAAAGTATTTCTCAGTACTTCATAAGTTTATAATCAAATTTTGATTAAAATGCAGCATAAAAACCATATTCTTTTTTACAATTGCTAAATGGACTTATCTGAGTTTCAAAATGATAAATTATTGTATATGTTAATTTACAGCTTTAATATTTGTAATATGTATTTCAGTTGTATCAAAATTTTTGAAAATAAAAACTAACCACAAAATAGATGCATAAATATTTAGTTTCTTTGTTGCTTAAAAAATAATGTGAAACAAAATTTATTCCTTATTTAATATTTCAAAATTTTTATAAAGCAAAAAAATAAGTCCAATGTATCATTATTTTCAATAAAATTATATCTCTCTTCTGGTTATAAATAGATTCATTTAAAATTTTTCATCTAGCTCTATAAAAGTTTTTTTTTAAATCATGCTGGAAGGTGCGTTTGATACGGTACATATCTATCCTTTGCTGCAAGAGGGTTGAATTTCAAAATATTAACCCTTTGAGTACTGAATTATTTGGAGACTTTTATACATATGTTTATATATGTATGTTTATGCGTATGTAATATGTAAGAGTAATACATTTTATTTTGGTAAATGTGAAGGCACCTGGCACTGTTTGCATCGCAAAATGGTTTCTTTTCTTATTTTATGTTTATAACATACGTGGCGATCAACGCCAACTAGCGGAGGTGTCGCAAAAATCTACGCCTACTTATCAAATTCAGATGACGAGTCAGACTTGTCCACCGTAACTTCGCCCAAGTAAACACATGACGAGTCTCACTCGTCAAATATACTCAAAGAGTTTTAATTTAATTCTGCAGATATAAAACCTTAAACTCATTTATCGTAGTAAAGATACACGACATGTTTTTTTACATCTGAGTTTTTAACCATGTGAGTCATATGTAATTCTGCATGTGCGTCAAAGTCAGTATTTTACAGAAGACTTTTAATATTTGGTCACAAACGTAAATGAACATTTACGTCTGACATAACTATTATTGTTTAATACAGCTAATCTCCTCGCAAATTAAATAAAATGGTTTTTTGTTAAAAGTGATTATTTGAAAAATGGATTCAAAAACTAAAACAATGGAATGTAGTTTTATTTCAATTATTTCAAAAAAAAAAAAAAAAAAAGACAACAAATAATCAAAAACAAAAAATTAAATTTTCTTTTTTACTCGTTTTTTTCATTGCAAAGATATCCAAGCCGTTCTGTTTCAAAATGGGTTTAAACATATGAAATCAACCGAAAATATTAACATTTCTGACCTCATCACCTCCAAATTCGATAAGATTTTGTACAGATGATCTATGGATCGGCACAATAATATTTGCCAACTTTCAGACATATAGCCTTCCAACTTTCAGAATTATGGCCATTCCAAGTTGGCAAAAATCAAAAAAATGCACTCAGATGCCTTAACACAATTTTTAATATCTCGAAAAGTATTCATTGTACGTTAATAATGAAGGGCTCATTTTACAGACAAAAACATGCGCCATTCAAAAAGGAATTTCCAAAGGATATATCTCGAAAATCAATATTTTTAAAAATCTCAAAAAAATAGATGTTAATTCTTATTATGTTTTGTACAAGTCTACCAAATTTCAATATGGAGTCCTTATTACAACACGAGTTATTAAGAAAAAAGCAGGCGAAGGTTTATGTTTTGAAAGTCGTGCACAATTCATTCGGTATTTAAATAAAAAATATGCCATTTAATTCAACATTTTGCTGTAATCTTTTTAAAAAATCCGGTCACACTGGGTGCAATAAAACAAGTCCAATAATGGATGCTACAGTATACTAAGGATAAAAACATTACGATCGCATATAAAATTTGTGGGACATGTAGAATAAAATTTTCGCATCTGAAAAAATCGAATAAATCTAATTTGGAAGAAGGTTCAGGCAAAAATGTAGATACTTTCGATGACATTGCGTCAGGCACGGAAGAAGTTGCTATTTCAAAATTAAACCAATCTTTACCGTATCTGGAACAATCTCCGATAAAAAAGAAGAAGTTACATCAAAAACGGTACAGAGATGCAAAATGCAGGAAAATAACTGATTCGATTAAAGACAAAATTTTCCACCGTTCAGCACAATCAACTTCGCATATGTGCCCACAATCCGAAATAATAGAACAATTAAAAGAAAAGTTTAAAACATTAACAAAAAATAGTGAGAAAATCCAACTGCTAACAATTTTACCAAAAAGCTGGACAATACATAAAATTGAGGAAGAATTCCTGGTTACAAACTATACCGCGCGAAAAGTTAAGCATTTGGTAGAAACAAAGTACGTCTAACCCAAAACTGGGAAGTCCAATTTCGCCAGTGACAAGCAGTTTAGTAACATCCTTTTATGAATCCGATGACGTCAGCAGGTGTGTGCCCGGACAGAAAGATTTCGTGTCTGTTTTTGAAAATGGTACTAAAGTGAGGAAAAATAAAAGACTTTTGCTTGGAAACTTAAGAGAAATGTACGCCTTATTCAAGGAAGGACATGATGGAATAAAAATAGGTATTTCCAAGTTTTGCCAACTTCGTCCGAGGAATATAATTCTAGCAAATGCGAGTGGATCTAATAACGTGTGTGTTTGTACAAAGCATCAAAATGTGAAGCTGATGGTTGCTGCTATAAATTTAAAAAAATTAACTGCTGATGTTCCGAATTATCAGCTTGAATGTTACAAAGATTGTTTGAAACAAATGACATGCATTCCATCTTCTTCAAAGTGTCACCTACGTAAATGTAACAAGTGTCCAGGAATTGAAAATTTAAAAGCAAAACTAAATCAATTACAAGAGCAAAATGATATTGATGAAATAACATATAAACAATGGGTAGGTGTAGATAGGGATAATTTGGAGACCATGATTAGCCAAGCTGACGTTTTTGTGGATTCCCTATGTGAAAAGCTTGAATTCCTTCTACCTCATACATTTAATGCAAAACAGCAGGGAGCATATCTGAGCAAAATTTAGACTAGCGAATAACAAAAGCCATAAACGTATTCATACGGCAAAATGTGTACAAAGGTAATTTAAATTCACCTTATTCGGATCCTCATGAAGTAATTTCTAAGCACGATAAATATTTTTAAGTTTAAAACGAAAATAAAACTGATAGATTAATACCAGAATATCTATCAAATTCAATTATATCTATAAATGAAACTGGAAAGAAAAATATATCAATTAGAAATAATAAAAAGAAAGTGGTGTTTTTAACATGAATAATTTATGAGCATGCACCCTATAGTTTAAAAAAAAATACGTAACAACAGGATTTAAATTAAATGAACTTGAAATTAAATTGAATGATATAACATGAACTAATTTTTATATTTTTTACAGAAATCAATTTATTGATAATATAACATATAGAATAGAATTAAAAATAAGGTAATAAAAATATTCAAAATTAATTCACAAAGGTTAAATCTTGAAAAAATAATATAGTATATCAAATTGTTTTCTTAAGGGGGAGTAATGTGTCGGTATCATCAGCTAAAGCATTATTAAATATATATGTATGTCAGTTAAAATATACTACGAATATCTAATCTTATAAGAGATAAAATTAAGAGAAAATAAATACGTAAATGATTAATTAGCTTTAAGATTACAACTGGTTCTTAAGAGTTAATATAAGTTAAGATTCAGTTCTGTTATAGAAGTTGTACAATAAAGATCTTATGTAAAAATATAATTTTTCTTATTTTTCAATAAAAAAGTGAAACCACATGGGTATCACACTTGTAATTTTACAATAATTGAAGTAGAATAGGTACTTAATAGGATGTGTGTGAAGATAAATACGTCAAGTTACTGCCGTCCCTAAATTAGCGCGTAAGACGCGACGCAAAATAACGCATGGCTTTTACGCTGAAATGACATACCTAAATAAAAGAGCAACGTTTTGTTGTGAACAGTAATGTTAACCTATCACTTTTAATAAAACCCTATAAAATGAAACGCAAAACAGTGATAAAAACGCTATATAAGCCCGAAAAAAGCAAAAATGTCATTACTGTTTTGTAACGTTCTCTAAATAATACAAAAAAATATGTAAACAACAGTAGCTTGCAGGCAACTGCATTACCTTACGCGCTGTCAAAATTGGATTTTCCAATTGCTAAGCGTTGACGACGTGCTATTTAGGGATGCTTCATACATTTTGTATGTACATGAGAAATTTTGACAGATATCTTGCGCTTTACGCGCTAATTTAGGGATGGCAGTTAAATACGTTTTTTAAAAAATGTAGCATGCGATAAGATTTCCCCCCCCCCTACATACAATGCAAATTGTATGGTGAATTCAGTGTTTTTTTACCAAAAACGATTACAGCGACAAAACTATTCGATCTCGGAAAATCAAACCTATTGGGAAATCAAGGGCACATATAGAACTTTTAAGCTGTAATCACAGTTTATTCAAATTGAATTTGAGAATTTTTCTATAAGACGCGGAAAATTGACAGTGCAATTTTCTCATATACAATGAGTTCTATGAGGGATTTTGTTACTGTGGACAAACTCTTCGATCTCGGCGAATCAAATCTTTTAGGTAATTAAGGGCGCATATAGAGCTGTTAAGCTGTAGTCACAGTTTATTCAATTTGAATTTGAATTTGGAATTTGAGAATTTTTTTATAAGACGCGGAAAATTGACTTAGTGCAATTTTCTCATATATAATGAGTTCTGTGAGGGATTTTTTTACTGTGGCCAAACCCTTCGATCTCGGCGAATCAAATCTCTTGGTAAATCAAGGGCACATACAGAGCTATTAATCTTTAATCACAGTTTATTCAAATTGAATTTGAGAATTTTTTTATAAGACGCGGAAAATTTACTTAGTGCAATTTTCTTATATACAATGAGTTCTGTGAGTGATTTTGTTACTGTAGCCAAACTTTATTTAAGATATAATTTTAACGGATACTCAAGAATGTAAGAAATTACATACGATAAACACCTCAGCACTACTTCTTCCTCTTGATTTCTTGTTTTTACATCCGGAAATATTATTCGTTTTGCTTATGTAAACTAAACAAAACGATTTAAAATTATCATTTTTTAAATAATTTTTGTTTTCACTCAAGTTATCCTTTAACAAACTTGGTTAATTTGTTGCCAGTTTCATCAGTTCCTTGAGTTTTTTTTTTTTAACTATAATATCCATCAGTCTTTGTTCAGCCGTGGTCGTGATCAGACATCATAATTGTGCATTAGTTTTGAAATTGAAAATAAATAAAAACAAAAATAAAAAATTACAAAAAAAAAAACAAATCAGTTGTTAAGAGTTAAAACCAAAGGGATTAACATTCCATTAAGGGATTATTACTAATCCATAAAAAAACAAACAAACAAAATCATTTTTTTTTTTTAATATTAAAACAAACCAAAATTGAATAAAAGTGCAACAACAGAAGTATTGAACAATACTAAAGTGTATCTGAACAAATTTTTTGTGACAACAACAGCACACAAAACATTGCTATTATTTTTGCATTTAACAATTATAACACTTACTAAGTGCTTTAAACCAATGTGTAAAAACTAAAAACACTACCAGTATGGAAACTGGTGAACCAGACCTCAGTGAAAGCGGTAGCGACGATAATGTTTTAGTTTGGCAAGGCGTACCAACAACAAAACGCAAGCAACTTGAATCACCTAAAGTACATCAACATACAAGAATTTATTTATCTTGCGAGCCTAGCACATCAACCAGCAATATATATGCAGTATAGATGATGAAAAATGTGAAGCCCCTGAAGCAACACCAAAACCGCCACCAATTTATATACCAAATGTACAAAATATTAGTATTATATGTGTGTGAAGATAAATTCGAATTTAACTAGTAGAGACCTAAACCAAATTTTTTAACATAACTGATTTTGCAGTTAACAGACCGCTGTTAATCACTTAACAGTCGTTAGAATTTTTACCTTTAATAATTAAAATGCATATCGCGGAAATTTGGGGCTTGGTTCATGTTTTGTTCGATATGGCAAAAATTTGCTAGAGTGCACTTAATGAGATCATAAAAGTTAAATGTGCAAAATAATTTTCAAAGAATAATAAATACAGAGTTTTTTAACATAGTCATTTTTTAACATTTCTTGAGAAGATTTGTGGCCATTATGTAAAAATGGAGAATGGCTGGTATATCACACCCCATACAAATGAAGGTCCAAGGATTACTCTATCGAACCATATTAGTGGGATATCTCAAATAATCTTAGAAACTATAACAAATTTGAGTTTTTTAACATAGTCATTTTTTAACATTTCTTGAGAAGATTTGTGGCCATTATGGAAAAATGGAGAATGGCTGGTATATCACAACCCATAAAAATGAAGGTCCAAGGACCACTCTATCGAACCATATTAGTGGGATATCTCAAATAATCTAAGAAACTATAACAAATTTGAGTTTTTTAACATAGTCATTTTTTAACATTTCTTGAGAAGATTTGTGGCCATTATGGAAAAATGGAGAATGGCTGGTATATCACAACCCATAAAAATGAAGGTCCAAGGACTACTCTATCGAACCATATTAGTGGGATATCTCAAATAATCTAAGAAACTATAACAAATTTGAGTTTTTTAACATAGTCATTTTTTAACATTTCTTGAGAAGATTTGTGCCCACTAATATGGTTCGATAGAGTAATCCTTGGACCTTCATTTGTATGGGGTGTGATATACCAGCCATTCTCCATTTTTCCACAATGGCCACAAATCTTCTCAAGAAATGTTAAAAAATGACTATGTTAAAAAACTCAAATTTGTTATAGTTTCTAAGATTATTTCAGATATCCCACTAATATGGTTCGATAGAGTAGTCCTTGGACCTTCATTTGTATGGGTTGTGATATACCAGCCATTCTCCATTTTTCCATAATGGTCACAAATCTTCTCAAGAAATGTTAAAAAATGACTATGTTAAAAAACTCAAATTTGTTATAGTTTCTAAGATTATTTGAGATATCCCACTAATATGGTTCGATAGAGTAATCCTTGGACCTTCATTTGTATGGGGTGTGATATACCAGCCATTCTCCATTTTTACATAATGGCCACAAATCTTCTCAAGAAATGTTAAAAAATGACTATGTTAAAAAACTCTTTATTTATTATTCTTTGAAAATTATTTTGCACATTTAACTTTTATGATCTCATTAAGTGCACTCTAGCAAAATTTTTCCATATCGAACAAAACATGAACCAAGCCCCAAATTTCCGGGATATGCATTTTAATTATTAAAGGTCAAAATTCTAACGACTGTTAAGTGATTAACAGTGGTCTGTTAACTGCAAAATCAGTTATGTTAAAAAATTTGGTTTAGGTCTCTACTAGTTAAATTCGAATTTATCTTCACACACATTAGTATTATGCTTAAAAAGATTTGTAATTTAATAGCTGCCGATGAATTCAATTATAAGTCTTTAAGGGAGGGTCAGGTACGCTTAATGATTAAAACAGTGGACTCTTATCGCAAAGTTATTAAATATTTAGATGATTCAAAAATTAGTTTTCATACCTATCAGCTTAAGCAAAAAAAAGCTTATAGAGTTGTAATTAAGGGTCTTCACAATTCAACACCAATAGCAGATATAGAAGCAGAATTATTATTACTAGGTCATCAAGTTAGAGATGTAGTTAATGCTTAAAGTCGTGTGACAAGGGAACCTTTATCATTGTTTTTCGTGGATTTAGATCCAAATACAAATAATAAAAAAATTTATGATATTAAACATATAAACAATGCTCTGGTCAAAATCGAGCCACCATTAAGGACAAACGATTTAGTTCAATGTCACCGCTGCCAACAATTTGGGCACACTAAATCGTACTGCAAAAAGCCCTTCAGATGTGTTAAATGTGGCATGGATCATCCAACTTCCGAGTGCAAAAAACCTTGAAACACCTCCGCGCTGTGTTCGTTGTTTAAATAATCATACCGCAAATTACAAAGGATGCAAAGTATATCAAGATCTTATCTCAAATAGACCGTCAAGACAAAACCGTTTTTCAACATCGCAGAATCCGAACAATTTCACCATAATTTCAAATGATTTTCCAAATTTAAATGGTAATTATACAAGCCAACGCAACAAACATTTCAATGTGTCATATTCCGAAGCAGTTAAAAGTCCTGATTCTAATTATATAACTCGACTGGAGAAATTAGAAAAGTTGATTGAAAATCTTATGAATATGATGACAGTTATAATGACTAAATTATGCAAATAAATTTTAGGATAGCAATATGGAATGCTAATGGGCTTTCTAATCATAAAAACGAAACTGAATTATTTATTAAAAGTAACAACATTGATATATTTTTAATATCAGAAACACATTTTACAACAAAAACTTATTTTAAATTAAATGGATTTTATACCATTGTAGCTTACCATCCCGATAATAAAGCTCATGGGGGTGCAGCAATTTTAGTAAAATCTACTATAAAATATGAAGTATTGGAAGAACCATATTTACAAGCAGCTGGTATCAAAGTCAGATGTGATAATTACTTTCTGAATGTGTTTGCTATTTACTTTCCACCACGACATAGTATAAAATGTCAGCAATATGAAGACTTTTTTAGTAAAATTGGTTCAAAATTCATTGTTGGTGGAGACTTTAATGCTAAACATCCATGGTGGGGGTCACGTTTAGCAAACCCAAAAGGAAAAGAGCTATTTAAATGCATCAGAAAGAACCATTACTCATCTCTTTCAACAGGTAAGCCCACATATTGGCCAAGTGACACAAACAAAATTCCTGATCTTTTGGATTTTGTAATATTTAATGGCATATCAAGATCTCTACTAGATATTTTGGATAGTGACGATCTAAGTTCAGATCATACCCCACTCATAGTCTGTTACGATACTCATATTGAGCTTCAGACTGCAAAGCATAAAATATTTACAAAAAAAACTGACACCCAGCAATTTGCATCTTACATAGAAAGTAATATTAATCTTAATGTTTCAATAAAAACGGCATGTAAATTGGAAGACGCCATAGAAACATTTTCTAAGCTAATCTGTGAGGCAACATTCGTATCTACACCATTGAATTTATCACCAAATGGGAATAATGTAAGGTTATCCAATGAAATCAGGCACCTTTTAAGAAATAAAAGATACTTGCGTAGAATATACCACACTACCAGAAATCCTTCGGATAAGACGAATTACAATAATGCATCGAATTATTTAAAAAGGCGTATGAAAGAAATTAAAAATGAGTCCGTATGTGATTTCTTAAAAAAGTTAGATTCGACGCGAAGTGATGAGTATAATCTTTGGAAGGCAACAAAATATCTTAAGCACCCAACCAAAAGAAATGTACCTATGAAAGATTATAATGGAAGATGGCGTAGATCTGATCAATCTAAAGCTAGTACATTTAAGGATCATTTGGAGACCGTTTTCAACCATTTAGCTTAAACCAACAAACAGATAAAGAGGAAATTAATAAATTTCAAGATATTGCTTGTCAAATGAGTTTTCCGATTAAACATATTTCCCCCGCCGACGTTGAAAAAGTTATTATTAATCTTAATCACAAAAAAAGTCCAGGATATGATGGTATTTCCTCCAAAATGATAAAATTATTACCTAAGAAAGCTAAACTATTTTTAACCATATTATTTAACTCTGTTTTAAAATTAAGTTATTAAGTTATTTTCCTTCTCAATGGAAGTACGCAGAAATCATTATGATTCCAAAACCAAATAAAGATGAACATTTAGTTAGTTCATACAGACCTATAAGTTTACTACCAATTTTTTCTAAAATTTTTGAAAAATTATTGTTGGAAAGGATGTTGCCTGTTTAAGAATCAAATAACATAATTCCAGAACATCAGTTTGGGTTCAGACATAAGCACGGTACTCCAGAACAATGTCACAGGATTGTAGACGTCATATCAAACACGTTAGAAACAAAAAATACTGCTCGGCAGTTTTTATGGACATACAACAAGCATTTGATAGAGTGTGGCATTCAGGTCTATTGTATAAACTTAAAAAGTTACTTCCAGCTCCTTCTTATATTCTTTTGAAGTCCTATTTAAGTGAAAGAAAATTCTATGTTAGAGTAAACAGTGATCAATCTTCCTTTGGTTTAATTCAATCGGGTGTTCCACAAGGAAGCGTCTTAAGACCGGTATTTTACACAATTTATACCTCAGATATGCCAGCAGTGGATGGTTTGACTATAGAAACGTATGCTGATGACACAGTTATAATAGCTTCTAGGGATACACCTTCGGAAGCCTCCCTTTTTATACAAAATGGATTGAATCTTATTCAAGAATGGTTAAACAAATGGAACATAAAGGTAAATGCAGAAAAATCTGCTCACATAACATTTACATTGCGAAGAGGCGATTGCCCTCCAGTAACACTTAATGGAATAACTCTTCCACAAACTACAAATGTAAAATATCTAGGACTTCTCCTAGATAGACGATTAACATGGAGTGAACATATTAAAGCAAAGCGGAAACAGTTAACTTATAAATAAAAAAAAATGTTTTGGCTTTTAGGGCACAAATCAACATTAACATTGGAAAATAAATTGTTGTTATACAAAACGATACTAAAACCAGTTTGGACGTACGGTATTCAGCTTTGGGGAACTGCTAGTAACTCAAATATAGAGATTCTTCAAAGGTATCAATCCAAAACATTAAGAATTATTGTTAATGCTCCATGGTTTGTCAAAAACGAAGTAATACATCGGGATCTTGGTATAACTACGATCAAAGAGGAAATTAATAATTATAGTGATAGATATATTTATAGACTAAGTCATCATCCAAATATTTTAGTCTAAATCTTTTAAATGATTCAGATGAAATTAGAAGGCTCAAGAGACATCACGTACTTGATCTCCCTTTCAGAAAATAATATTAAGTTTATGTATATATGTATTTATATATTTTTTATTGAGTTCTCTGGAGCTCAATAAGTTAAGTCATTTTTAAATTTATAAAATTTGCTTAATGTTTCTGTGGAACATACATCGCAAATAAATGAATATTACGAAAAAAAAAAACTATAATATCCTTTTTTTTTTTTTTGTGTATTAAATTCTTTTTTATTTTTATTTACAATGTCAAAAAATCTTTCGTTTTTAGAAGTAATTTAATCGATATTTTAAGTATCCGTATTAATGTGCTGAAATAATTTTGTTGCTTCTTCCAATTTATAGAAATGATAACAATAAAGACATAAATCGGTCGAGTTAACTTTTCTAACGGTTCTTATGACCGACTATTAAGTACAAATATAATTCTTTGTTTCTTAATATAGAACTTGTTTTAAGATTATAGATTGTTAGGAATACAAATTTAATTATGATATTAGTGGTGAAATTTTTATAATTTCAAACGATTTTTTACCAATCTGTTTTCTGTGTGTAGTCAAAATAAGTAATTAGTTTTTCCAAAAATATATGTTAGCAGATGAATTAAAATTATTTTGGCTTAAGTTAAATTTTATTTTACTTTCTACATCTTTTTTTTTTTAATTTTTCAAAAATATATGCGCAAGTTTTCCAGAGCAAACTGCAAAAAATTAGACACCAGCTTAATGTAATGCTGCATTTTCTGAAAAATATTTATTTTATTTAAAACAAAAGCTGTCTGTCTTGTTGAATTGGGAAATAAAAGGTATTTAACCATAATTTGTTTATTGAACTTTTTGTATTAGTTGGTGTTCCTTTAAAATGATAAACAAAGAAATATTTTTTGTGTAAAAACACTTGAAATATGTTGACAGTCTAAACTTTCTGACCTTATGAGCATTTAATAAAAAAATCTTACATGCCACTAATCGCACAAAAAACGTGTTGAATGGTCGTTTATTTTTTGTTTATCTCTATTCTTATTTTGGTTTAACTATTGCTGTTACTGTTGGTTGCACCATGAGTAATTCTATCTCTGAGTAGGTTTAAAAAAAAGATGATCATGCAACTTTTAGACTTTATATTGTGTTTCATTTAGAAACAGAGTAAAACGCATTTAACATTTTGTTTTCATTTTTGTTTTGCTGTAACTGCTGTTGCTATTGTCCATGTTAATATCTTAGAATAAAATCAGAGAAACAGTGGAACGTGACAAATAAGCTAGATTTGTGTTTGACTGTTAGTTTTTTATTTGTTTTTTGTTATTGCATTAAAATCCAAATGCAACAAGTACAACAAAAACGTTTTCTTACATACTAATTTTAAGTCATGATTGCCATTCGTAAAAATATCTGCCATAATTTCTCTTTTCGCCGTTAAACAACACGTTGTTTTCCTTGCCTTTTTTTCTTGAGGTTAAACTTAGTTTTTTTCGTATTTACTTTACTTACCACATTTCCTAAGCATATTCTTTTTTTATGTTGCAGCAGTAACACTTAAAAACAACAATTATAACCAACAATTTTTTGCTTGGTCAAAAGCTACAAAAAAACATATTTATAATTTGGGCCATACTTGGACTGTCAACAAACAAATATCTTGAAATCGTAAACCTCAGGCGTTTAAAAGACTCGTACGGGTTGAATATTTTATTCCAAAACTCAGTCACTTGATCCATTAGATTTAGCTTCAGTTGAATAAAACGTGTAGTACAAACTTAAATTTTCGCAACTTAACAATGTTTAGGATGTGTGTCATCATGTATTTCGTTGATGCAAGTCACAATGTTATGCTACGCAATGAAATAAATAACTAGCTGAATTCAAATTTAAACCGCCATCTGAGATCGCGATTTTCCTAATTGCTAATGTAATTATAACGTAGTAATATCTGTTATAATACTAAAGTTTTTGTAAAGTAGTGGCAGCACAATCAACATTAAAATAACTGCTCTGAAAATAAACAATAAAAGAATTATGCTTTGCAAAAGAAAACAATAGTGGCTGCATATAAAGGTAATTCAATAATAAGTTAAATAAATTGCCGCGGTTTTAAAATATCTTCTAGCTAGCTTTTTACAATACTCCCAAAAAACTCATTTTTTATAATTTCTGCATACGTTTCGGCGCACAGTGGCACATATTTTGAGAAGGCGGCCAAAAACCTTTTTTTGTGGTTACCGATCTTAGTGTTTTTTTAATAATTTGAAAGTAAATACCACTAAACCTCGAGAGGCAAAAGTTTAAAACTCTGTTCCAACAATAACATACTGCACAGGGTGATCCAAAATAGACTTTCCGAGTATTTTGTTAAAATGAAATTTTTAGTTAGTAAATTATAATTTACAAATTACTATAACTTTTTTGTTTTAAAAGATATCAAATCAAAATAAATTTTATTTAATTATGCAGTTTGTTAGTTATCAGTGCTAGATAAATAAATTCGTTACGTTTGTTAGAAGTTGTTAAATTTTTTGTTTTAAAAAAGGTCAAAATTCTTCAAAAATCTCGTGCTTAATAGAGCATAACTTCCTCCCACCAAACCACGTCAAAAATATATTTCTCTGTTTTATAGCTCAAAACCTCCCCTACACATCTATACCCCATTATATGTGCGACCTTGTGCACCATAGCAATTTTTCTGACCAAAGGTCAGGTATTTAGTACAAAAATATGAATACATACGAAATTTTTCAAAAACTTTTTTGCTACAGAGTTATTTTTAAATTATTTTAACTTTTAAACACAGAGGTGAAGCCTACAGATTCTTCTTCTATTGCGTAAATTATTTTGTATATTATAATTTTCTTTTCTTTTTAAAGAATTTAAAAAGTTTATTATAATTTTAAATAATTCTTTCAAAAAAGAGCATTTTATCAGTATGGACTTTAAATCAGTTGAATTGAAATTCGACTTACGCTTTACTCCTATTATGCTTACGCTCTTCCTTGCTCTGTATAAAGAAGAAAAAAAGGTTTTTAAATTGTTTCATGTTTTTTATTTGGTCTAATATAAGCTAACAATTGATTAACTATCTTAACATTTTAGGTAATCAATAAAATAAACATTAAAAACAGAACTCACCGTCAAGTCTTCGTTCTTTTAAGAGAATTCTTCTATAAAAGTTAAAAAAATCTGTTTAGAAGCAGTAAAAAATAAAGTAAGAAATCGTCTAAATTTTTTACAGAAAAAATCCTTATTAAGCAAAGTTATTTTCTACCGTATTGTATTTACGAACAGACATAATATTTTTAAAATAATCCACATGAACCTTCCCATATATGATTAAGAAAATACTGTAAAAATATCTTTATTAATGTTTATACACACACTATTAAGAAACAGAGCCTTAATATTACTTTTTTGTGATTAGTTAATATTTTTTATTAAATGACTTTTTTTTAGCAAAATCTAAGAAATAAACACCCTGGCGACTTTTAACTTTGTTTATGGAAAAACTATCTGGCAACACCGATTATGAGAAGGTTTTTTTAACATTTTAATATATACTCAAGAAATGAGTGAGGGAAACTTAAACATACACAATTATCTACTAAGACATTTTACACTGAAACAGCGTTGCCGTTGTACGTATTAAATTTAAATGAATTTTTTTTTGTTAATAAAATCTAGGTTTTTACTCAAACCTGGTTAACAAGGTTCAAAATATAGCTTATAAAATGTTTTGTAATTAAATCTCTTTCAAAAATCAAGCAAAATTTTCATATTTTTTGTAAAAAAATTCACTGGTAACGCTGTTTGCTACCGACATACACGTATACAAATGTTTACATCAAGTTTTTCATTTTACTTTTAAGAATGTGATAGAAACTTTGTTGTACGTAGTGATGGATATTTCCATCATCAGTGATTGTCATTTGATGGGTAACTTAAAAACTACTATTTCACTTATACTAACCGTTGCTGGAATCCTTTATCGACGTCTTTTCCTATATAAGATTCTGGTCCAAACCTGCAAAAAAGAGATAAAAAATATTAAAATTTATATATGTTTATGCGGAGTGGAGAAAGGGTTTTTTTTAATTGAAAAAGTAATGCCAAGTTGATATTTGTACTAAAATTGTAGCCATACTTTAGTTTGTAATTTTTTCTACTTGCTGCTATATTGTTTGTTCCTCTGCGTATTCGTGTGAAATATTTTTTGGGAAATTTAGCGCTTTAAAAACAAGTAGAAAAAATAAGGCTTTGTATATGGCCTGGTTCTTAAAAAAGAGATAAAAATAAGAAAAACATATTAAGCTCACCCATATTACCTATTTATTTGCGATTTATCATTTATTGTGGGCTTTGTTCGTGACAAAGACTTTAACATATCACGCTAAAAAAGTTTGATAAAACAGGCAAATGCATTATAATGATTTATAAAAATATTTTATATTTTACCTTTGTAACAGGTGGCTCGAGATATAAGCCCATTTGTAGTATGAGTGAAATTTGAAAATTTATTTTTTTTAATACTTTGTTCAAGAAAATATGCTCAACAAATATAAGCTATATGCCAGATTAGAGCCAATATTTGTGGCTTTCATCCACAATTGGTCCCATCCAGAAACAACTCCTAGATTTTTTTTGTTATTTTGTTTAATAAATTTAAAACTAAAATAACCCAACAAAGCAACAAAAAAAATTAATTTTGCTACGGTTTTATGATTTCTCTCCATTGGTCATATCATTTTACTTGTCACCATTGATTCACTATTAGTGCGCTTAAATTTTAAATATAAACATGCAACTATGTCACATACTTGCAACATGGTTTTAACGCTGTTTTCTTTACTGTACTTAAATACATAAATACAACTTTTTTGGACAACCCTCGTTAAAAGTATTAACACAACAGACAATTTCTTACGTACTTGTGGCTTTTGGGTTTTTTTAAATTTACTTTTTTAGGTTTTTTTAAATTTACTTATGTGAAGTACGTAAACAAATTTCCGTTGTGGGAATACTTTTCAATAGGACTGTATATTATCATCACAAAGCTTTTAACAAATTTTTTCCATTGTGAATTACAGTTAAGAACTCTCAGATTATTTTTAATTCCAGATTTTTTTATGCTTAAGTTTCTTAAAAAAATTTGTGATTAGCAGCAATACTTCTAAAATGATAAAAGTTTAAATGATGATTTTTAACATATCATCTTAATTGATAAAACAAAATTTTTACATTTTGTGCTCTATAATTGCGGACTTTGGGATTTACACATTATCAGACTTTAAGAAGGACTTTTAGAATTTTTTCAATCATTCGAATAATTCAAAAACATTCCAAATTTTCTTACAGACAACAACTTAAGTCAAATAACGTATTTAGATTATAGATTTAGTAAGGCGACTGCACTGGTACAAAGTTGGTGTTCATTGTAAAATGATCACTAACCCTTGCACATCACTGCTTCCTAGATTAAAGAACTTCGATTCCAGACAACTGAGTTGTTCGATTCCAGTAAAGGAATTAACTTAGAGGAAAAATCGCTATTGGAAAACTGGTCACCTTGAGTGAAAAGGACCTGACACTATAACATGGCGTGTCATTGAAGGAAACCAATTGATCCCAGTTATTTACTCTGTAATAGGCCTTTGATATGGTCTACAAGTTTGTTCTATGCTAGGGATTGAGAATTTCATGAAGTACATCTGAAATAAAAATTTCAGATAAGACTTATTTTTGATAACATTTTCTATAAGTTGTCGTTACGTGTTACGTGGTATGTCCTCTTTTCGCAGGCCAAAATTTATAACTTCTTATGCCACTTTCATTATCAGATGTGATAATTACTTTCTGAATGTGTTTGCTATTTATTTTCCACCACGACATAGTGTAAAATGTCAGCAATATGAAGACTTTTTTAGTAAAATTGGTTCAAAATTCATCGTTGGAGGAGACTTTAATGCTAAACATCCATTGTGGGGGTCACGTTTAGCAAGCCCAAAAGGAAAAGAGCTATTTAAATGCGTCAGAAAGAACCACTACTCATCTCTTTCAACCGGTAAGCCCACATATTGGCCAAGTGACACAAACAAAATTCCAGATCTTTTGGATTTTGTAATATTTAATGGCATATCAAGATCTCTACTAAATATTTTGGATAGTGACCATCTAAGTTCAGATCATACCCCACTCATAGTCTGTTACGATACTCATATTGAGCTTCAGACTGCAAAGCATAAAATATTTACAGAAAAAACTGACACTCAGTAATTTGCATCTTACATAGAAAGTAATGTTAATCTAAATGTTTCAATAAAAACGGCATATGAACTTGAAGACGCCATAGAAACATTTTCTAAGCTAATCTGTGAGGCAACATTCGTATCTACACCATTGAATTTATCACCAAATGGGAATAATGAAAGGTTATCCAATGAAATCAGGCACCTTTTAAGAAATAAAAGATACTTGCGTAGAATATACCACACTATCAGAAATCCTTCGGATAAGACGAATTACAATAATGCATCGAATTATTTAAAAAGGCGTATGAAGAAATTAAAAATGAGTCCGTATGTGATTTCTTAAAAAAGTTAGATTCGACGCAAAGTGATGAGTATAATCTTTGGAAAGCAACAAAATATCTTAAGCACCCAACCAAAAGAAATGTACCTGTGAAAGATTATAATGGAAGATGGCGTAGATCTGATCAATTTAAAGCTAGTACATTTAAGGATCATCTGAAGACCGTTTTCCAACCATTTAGCTTAAACCAACAAACAGATAAAGAGGAAATTGATAAATTTCAAGATATTGCTTGTCAAATGAGTTTTCCGATTAAACCTATTTCTCCCGCCGACGTTGAAAAAGTTATTATTAATCTTAATCACAAAAAAAGTCCAGGATATGATGGTTTTTCCTCCAAAATGATAAAATCATTACCTAAGAAAGCTAAACTACTTTTAACCACATTATTTAACTCTGTTTTAAGATTAAGTTATTCTCCTTCTCAATGGAAGTACGCAAAAATCATTATGATTCCAAAACCAAACAAGGATGAACATTTAGTTACTTCATACAGACCTATAAGTTTACTACCACTTTTTTCTAAAATTTTTGAAAAATTATTGTTAGAAAGGATGTTGCCTGTTTTAGAATCAAATAACATAATCCCAGAACATCAATTTGGATTCAGACATAAGCACGGTACTCCAGAACAATGTCACAGGATTGTAGACGTCATATCAAACACGTTAGAAACAAAAAAATACTGCTCGGCAGTTTTTATCGACATACATCAAGCATTTGATAGAGTGGAGTGTGGCATTCAGGTTTATTGTATAAACTTAAAAAGTTACTTCCAGCTCCTTTTTATATTCTTTTGAAGTCCTATTTAAGTGCAAGAAAATTCTATGTTAGAGTAAACAATGATCAATCTTCCTTCGGATTAATTCAATCAGGTGTTCCAGAAGGAAGCGTCTTAGAACCGGTATTTTACACAATTTATACCTCAGATATGCCAGCAGAAAAATCTGCTCACATAACATTTACATTGAGAAGAGGCGATTGCCCTCCAGTAACACTTAATGGAATAACTCTTCCACAAACTACAAATGTAAAATATCTAGGACTTCTCCTAGATAGACGGTTAACATGGAGTGAACATATTAAAGCAAAGCGGAAACAGTTAACTTATAAAGCAAAAAAATGTTTTGGCTTTTAGGGCCCAAATCAACATTAACATTGGAAAATAAATTGTTGTTATACAAAACGATACTAAAACCAGTTTGGACGTACGGTATTCAGCTTTGGGGAACTGCTAGTAACCCAAATATAGAGATTCTTCAAAGGTATCAATCCAAAACGTTAAGAATTATTGTTAAGGCACCATGGTTTTTCAAGAACGAAGTAATACATCGGGATCTTGGTATAACTACGATCAAAGAGGAAATTAATAATTATAGTGATAGATATCTTTATAGACTAAGTCATCATCCAAATATTTTAGCCATAAATCTTTTAAATGATTCAGATGAAATTAGAAGAGGCTCAAGAGACATCACGTACTTGATCTCCCTTTCAGAAAATAGTATTAAGTTTATGTAAATATGTATTTATATATTTTTTTTTTGGTTTCATTGGAGCTCAATAAGTTAAGTCATTTTTAAATTTATAAAATTTGCTTAATGTTTCTGTGGAAAATAGATCGCAAATAAATGAATATTACGAAAAAAAATATGTCATGGTCCATGTACGCACAGTTGCCCTATTATGGAACCATTATGTTAAATTAAGTTAAAATCGGTCCGGTCGTTGTTGATTTTTTTAAATATTTCGTTTTAGCCCCGTTGTAAACTGCACCACCAGCTTACCAAGTTTTATAAATCTTAAGCTGTCTAATTCTTATGTATAAACTTCGTTTACACAATTAAAAACTGGGACAGCATCGTAATTAATTTCTTACTTTCCCAAGAGCTGCTGTAATTTTAAGCCATTAAAAACATAAATACTATTTAGCGGCTGATGCTTTTTTCTCTGAACAAGCAATGACTTTTGGCGCAGTTTCGTTATACGCTTATTAGCAGCGTAGTTTGGGAGTTGTTTAAAACCACAGACACCACAGATAGTGAGAAAACCGATTTTTCCATCAAGAAAAAGAAAATTGTTCCTTGAAAATAACATATAATTTTCTCTTTTTTATGTTTTTTTTTGCCGTATAATTTGATGGAAGTTTATAGTTAAATAGTTATTTTAAGTTGGTAGATTAATTGCAATAGCTATTTATTGAAAAGTGAAAACATAATGATGACAGGGACGCTATTAATTTTGTGTCCCGCCTTATAAGTTAAATTAACGTGTTTGGCTCTTTCTAGTTATATATTTACTTTTATATTTAATTCCATCATTTAATTTCATGCCCTAGAGCATTTGTTTAATAAACCTGTAAGAATTGTTGCTTAGTTAAAAAAACAAAAATATTGAAAATAAATTGAGTTTTATTTAAAATATATTTCTTAAACACTGCCAAAATTGTTAAATAAACTTAACCAATATAAATTTTATAAAATTGACAGTTTTTCAATTAGATTAGAAAATAATGCTTAAAAGCAATGATGTTAGGTACTAAAAGAAAGTACGAGTAAGCAAAAGAAAAATAAGTTTTATAAAAATCCAAATTTCCATACCTTCTGATAAAATAATGAATTTTAAAAGTTACTTCAACTACGTTTAAAAAATAAATCCGCTATGTGCGAGTTGGACTCATACACGAAGGAAGGATTCCGTACCAAGTATTTAATCTTGTAAGAGTGAACATGTTATACATTCTTTATGTAAAGTTAACCCTTTTAGTGCTATATACCAATATATACGAAAAATGCCAGTAAAAAAGAGCATTTTAATAGATAATTTATAAGAACAAAAAAATATTCACCATATAACACGCAACCTCCGATTGACAGGAACGACAATATCTCTTCCACTATCGCTTTCATAATCACTAACGCAGTTTTCAAATTGTTCTATCATTTCAACGTCTGTATCGTGAAATTTAATTATGTCCGACATTTTGAAATTAAAATTAGAAATATTAAGAAAAAATTAATCACGATGTTTATGTAAAAAAATGCGAAAATGCGCACCAAGAGTGTACTGTCAAAAGCAGCACTGTCGCGACGCTGGCCACCTTTTAATAATAATTTTTAATTCATAAATTTTATATTTTATTTTATATTTATTAGGCTTGTCCTTGTAGCATATACTTGGTACAAATTTCAGCGTCTGCCTATAACGGTCTCCATGAACCGCCCTTTAAATTTACTGATGATTTTTATTGAACATACAACGTCTAAATTCTAACTCATTCTTTACATTTTAGTTTTATTTTTAAATTATGTACTTGCTGTTATAGTGTGCATAAAAATACTTGAACTAAGAGTTTCTGCCAATTGCGGTTCGGAAAAAAATGTCGAGTACGTAAAAATATTCCCATAATTGGTACTACTACTACTCTACTAGTTGCTATGTATATATAGTTTTACTTACAATGTGTAAATTTGACGTGCCTGCCTATCACAGTTTAAAACAAAACAAGGGCGAAATGGCTGTGACAGACAGACAGACATTGTAGCAAAAACACATCAAGTTAAAAATTGGCTCTTGCCGATATGCTCCGAATTATGGGACTCTGAGCTTTTCATTGAAAAATACAATTTTGCACCATATATTTTAAGACATCAATATGGGTATCATTTTAAAGATCTTTCAGGGATTCCAAAATTTTTTATATATGTTTAAGAGCATAACTTAGTTTTTTTCTTATTTCTTAATTCTGTGTCACTCAAATATATATATATATATATATATATATATATATATATATATATATAAATTAAAAATACGTAAATTTTAGTTTTTTAAAAAATATATTTTTTTTATGTTGAGTGTCTTTTATTTGAAAGTGAAATTAACAGTAATTTGTTTCTTACAATCTACCCTAACTCGAAGCTTTAGATTTTAATGATTACGCCACTTTATTCTGGCTCGTGTTACACCTTTGATGAGAACTAAATTTTGGAATGCAATAAAAAAAATGCGACACTCAGACATAGTGTCAGCGCATTTGATGGGAACGAACAAATATTTAATAAATGTTTGTGTTTAAACTTATTTTGTGTTAACTCAGCACATTTGGTGGGAACGAACAAATATTTAAATTGTTTATGTTTAAACATATTTGGTGTTAACTCCTCCCTCCTTAAGTACAATCGTCCCGATTGCTCAAACTATGTGAAGATTGTAAATGATTGATTGTTTTTTTTATCAACTTTTGGTTCTGTATTGGATGTTTCCTGCCGCTTATTGCATTTGGTTGTAGGAAGGCTGGAAGGGGTTTACTGCTACTTATTTCGGGTGCAAAATATTCTTGTTCATATATTTTTAAAGTTGTATTAAAGTGTTTTATCAAATAAGTTCCATTTAATTGTATTTCCTCATCAGTTGCTGTGACCTCTCCCTTGTATTGATTAAGTAATATAAGATCGCTTCCAATTTCTTCTATAGCGGTTACGTTATAATTATTTACCTGGGTGCAGTTGCCTACTCTGTTCTTAAACAAGCTAGTTATACAATAATCATCTCTTAGTTCTACTATATCGTTTTTATTACATATGGTTATATCATTATAACTATTACATTTTTCTTTGATGTCAAACAAATCGTTGTTACAATTTAATATTTTATCAAATTCAATTTTATCTATTCAATTTCCAAACTTTATAGGTCTTGTTAAATATGTTTCACAAGTATCATTATAAGTGATTGGAATGCTTAATATATATAAAATTTCTTTATTGTTGGTTACAATTTTTACATTTCCGAAAGTAAGTAATTTATCTACGTTAAATATTAGAATTTTTTAACTTATTAACACGTTAATTAAGGCTTCAATTTCTGTTTTAGATAAAATAAACGAATTTACAATATTAACTTTTGACCATTGTATGACGTATTCAGTATTCTGCAATTCTTTTTCAATAATGTTTAGTTTGTGTTCTAGGCTAATTGTTACTTCGGTATTCCAATCTTCCTTTCTAACCTTCAATATTTCTTTAGTAATGTTGGATATCTCTTTGATTCTATCGATAGTCAGATCATTTACTATCATTTGTCTATTATTGTTTTCCAGGAGGTTTGTCATTTTTTGTGTCAAAATTTCGAAATCATGACTATCGGTGTACCCGCAATCCACTTCCTTGCGGTGCCAATGGCATCAATTGATCTTTTTATTTTTTTCGGACTTAGGAGTTTCAGAAGGCCCTTTATATTAAGGGTTTGTTGAATTAAAAACGGACGGATCGGATGACTATATGTAATACCATTATTCAATGCGGACTCCAGATTTTCTAACAAATCTCGGTACTGATCGAGGTTGATTGTATGTACAACTTTCAATGTTCCATTTTGTCATCTTGCTATTCTAGTATGAATTGTTACAAGTCTTGTGTTAGAGTAGTCGAGGATACTGAGGTCAGCCATAGCAGTCACCAATAATAATCTAAAAATATATTTGAACGAAATTATAACTGTTTACTTTCTTTTACTTCATTAATTTCTTTTATGGATTTTATGAATAATGCGACCATTTTCTGTAACGATAGTTGTACCGCGGTTTTCTTTTACTATTTCTACTCTAAACCTGTTACTTAATTTAGTACCTAATCTTTTATTGGTCTTTACGTAAAGTAATTGTCCGGGTACGTATTCTTTAGTCGGCTTTTTGTTTTTATTGTGGTAAACGAGGTCATTTTCTTGTTTGCGCTTAAGTCGTACAACATTTGAGAGCCTTGTTGTCTCATAGTCTTGTGGCGAAAAGTCAACTGTTCGTCCAAAGAATAAGTCCACTGGTTTCCTATTCGTAGTAGAATGAATGGAATGATTGTATTCATTCACAGATCTTTCCAATAACTCTTAAAAATTTCTAGATGTTCCCTCTTCCTTCAGGCATCTCACTACTTCTGCCAAAGTCGAGTGGAAACGTTCTATTTGTCCATTTGGTTCACTTTTATAGGAAGGGGTTGTAAAAATATTTATTTTTAGGTCGTCTTTCATCATAAATATAATAGAATGGGAGTTCAATGAAGGTTCGTTGTCCATTACTACATTTTTTGGTACACCGTAGAAAAACAAAAGTTCCTTAAGAGGTCTTCTAACGGCCTCAATTGATCTGCCACTAAGTTGTTTTACTTGAACGTATTTTGAAAACTTGCCGATCGATGTCAGTATCAGTTTTTTATCGGTTGAAAATATGTCTATGTGAATTGTATGGCCAGGATATGTTGGTATCGGTGTTTCCCCAAGTTCCGGTCTATTTGGATGTCTTTCGTATTTATTTTTTTTTTTGTTGCAAATTGAGCATAATTTTATTATTCTTTTTATTTTTCGTGCCATAGATGGGAAATAGTATTTTTTATAATTTGGGTTCTGTTTTCTTTTTCATTACGATGAGCCCTAGAATGTTCTTCCACAATGATATTCTCTTGGTCGTTCTCGGACGCTATGTCTTCGACTACTACCTGTGTAAACCTACATTTATAATTTGAAAAATGATCCGCATAAATGCTTTGAATTTTACCCATTATCGGTTCTGGAGTTTTAATGCCATTTATTACCGATGGATTAAGGTATCTCTTAAGAGTTGTTATTAGTTTCTGTTCGTCATAACTTGCTTCCGTTATAAGATGTCGATGATAACCTGGGAAGATTATTTTGAATTGATATGATGGTACTTCTCCTGTGCTTATAAATAATTGGTTTTTGAATACGTTAACTGGAGTTTCAGCGCTTGGTATTAGATTTTCACGGCAGTTGATATCAGAAAGAGAAGGTTGTCAAACTAAACTAAAATAATATTAAGCATTCATTTTCAATTAGAATTTTAAGTGACTTATTAAAACTATAACTGTTAATTTTGCTCAAACATATAAAATGTAAGACTTGAACAAAATAAAAACATTAAACCAGTAACTTTGATAAAACTAACTTGATTAAAAAAAATCCATAAATAATGATATCAAAATGTTAACAAATTGGTATTTCCAATAATAATAATGTTATTTATGTTCGAATCTCCTTTTTTTGTGTAAGTCTTTCCATTTTATTAGATTCCTGACAGGTTCCTTACTCTTTGTTTCTCCTCTTTGATAGTGATAAATTAAATTGTTTAACATGATCGACTAACACTTCGATTTCATTGGACACAGTTACTTGACTGGTAAGTTGGTTTCTTGGGTAGTTCGAAAGAAGCTGTTGCTTCTTTATACCATTTTTTATAGTTTTTGATTTTTTATTAATCTGTAGTAAAACTTTATTTACGTCGTATTGCAAAGTGCTAGAGGTCATGATCTTTCTCGCTCTTCCCAATATCATTTATTATGATCATTTAATCAACAACAACAACATTCCATTCCAAAAACGTGAAAAATAAGACATATATGTTAAGGTGAAACAAGTCAATTCTTTTGTTGTTTCAAGAAATATTTTTCGCCTTTTGTCAAATTTAAAAGTATTTCTCAGTACTTCATAAGTTTATAATCAAATTTTGATTAAAATGCAGCATAAAAACCATATTCTCTTTTACAATTGCTAAATGGACTTATCTGAGTTTCAAAATGATAAATTATTGTATTTGTTAATTTACAGCTTTAGTATTTGTAATATGTATTTCAGTTGTATCAAAATTTTTGAAAATAAAAACTAACCACAAAATAGATGCATAAATATTTAGTTTCTTTGTTGCTTAAAAAATAATGTGAAACAAAATTTATTCCTTATTTAATACTTCAAATTTTTATAAAGCAATAAAATAAGTCCAATGTATCATTATTTTCAATAAAATTATATCTCTCTTCTGGTTATAAATAGATTCATTTAAAATTTTTCATCTAGCTCTATCAAAGTTTTTTTTTAAATCATGCTGGAAGGTGCGTTTGATACGGTACATATCGATCCTTTGCTGCAAGAGGGTTGAATTTTAAAATATTAACCCTTTGAGTACTGAATTATTTGGAGACTTTTATACATATGTTTATATATGTATGTTTATGCGTATGTAATATGTAAGAGTAATACATTTTATTTTGGTAAATGTGAAGGCACCTGGCACTGTTTGCATTGCCAAATGGTTTCTTTTCTTATTTTATGTTTATAACATACGTGGCGATCAACGCCAACTAGCGGAGGTGTCGCAAAAATCTACGCCTACTTATCAAATTCAGATGACGAGTCAGACTTGTCCACCGTAACTTCGCCCAAGTAAACACATGACGAGTCTCACTCGTCAAATATACTCAAAGAGTTTTAATTTAATTCTGTAGATATAAAACCTTAAACTCATTTATCTTAGTAAAGCTACACGACATGTTTTTTTACATCTGAATTTTTAACCATGTGAGTCATATGTAATTCTGCATGTGCGTCAAAGTCAGTATTTTACAGAAGACTTTTAATATTTGATCACAAACGTAAATGAACATTTACGTCTGACATAACTATTATTTGTTTAATACAGCTAATCTCCTCGCAAATTAAATAAAATGGTTTTTTGTTAAAAGTGGTTATTTGAAAATGGATTCAAAAACTAAAACAATGGAATGTAGTGTTATTTCAATTATTTAAAAAAAAAAAAAAAAAACAACAAATAATCAAAAACAAAAAATTAAATTTTCTTTTTTACTCGTTTTTTTCATTGCAAAGATATCCAAGCCGTTCTGTTTCAAAATGGGTTTAAACATATGAAATCAACCGAAAATATTAACATTTCTGACCTCATCACCTCCAAATTTGATAAGATTTTGTACAGATGATCTATGGATCGGCACAATAATATTTGCCAGCTTTCAAACATATAGCCTTCCAACTTTCAGAATTATGGTCATTCCAAGTTGGCAAAAATCAAAAAAATGCACTCAGATGCCTTAACACAATTTTTAATATCTCGAAAAGTATTCATTGTACGTTAATAATGAAGGGCTCATTTTACAGACAAAAACATGCGCCATTCAAAAAAATTTTTTTTTGGAATTTTCGATCAAGGAATTTCCAAAGGATATATCTCGAAAATCAATATTTTTAAAAATCTCAAAAAAATACATGTTAATTCTTATTATGTTTTGTACAAGTCTGCCAAATTTCAATATGGAGTCTTTATAACAACACGAGTTATTAAGAAAAAAGCAGCGAAGGTTTATGTTTTGAAAGTCGTGCACAATTCATTCGGTATTTAAATAAAAAATATGCCATTTAATTCAACATTTTGCTGTAATCTTTTTAAAAAATCCGGTCACACTGGGTGCAATAAAAGTTTAAGACAAGTACAATAATGGATGCTACAGTATACTAAGGATAAAAACATTACGATCTCAAATAAAATTTGTGGGACATGTAGAATAAAATTTTCGCATCTGAAAAAATCTAATAAATCTAATTTGGAAGAAGGTTCGGACAAAAATGTAGATACTTTCTATGACATTGCGTCAGGCACGGAAGAAGTTGCTATTTCAAAATTAAACCAATCTTTACCGTATCTGGAACAATCTCCGACAAAAAAGAAGAAGTTACATCAAAAACGGTGAAGAGATGCAAAATGCAGAAAAATAACTGATTCGATTAAAGACAAAATTTTCCACCGTTCAGCACAATCAACTTCGCATATGTGCCCACAATCCGAAATAATAGAACAATTAAAAGAAAAGTTTAAAACATTAACAAAAAATAGTGAGAAAATCGAACTGCTAACAATTTTACCAAAAAGCTGGACAATACATAAAACTGAGGAAGAATTCCTGGTTACAAACTATATCGCGCGAAAAGTTGAGCATTTGGTAGAAACAAAGTACGTCTAACCCAAAACTGGGAAGTCCAATTTCGCCAGTGACAAGCAGTTTAGTAACATCCTTTTATGAATCCGATGACGTCAGCAGGTGTGTAGCCGGACAGAAAGATTTCGTGTCTGTTTTTGAAAATGGTACTAAAGTGAGGAAAAATAAAAGACTTTTGCTTGGAAACTTAAGAGAAATGTACGCCTTATTCAAGGAACGACATGATGGAATAAAAATAGGTATTTCCAAGTTTTGCTAACTTCGTCCGAGGAATATAATTCTAGCAAATGCGAGTGGATCTAATAACGTGTGTGTTTGTACAATGCATCAAAATTTGAAGCTGATGGTTGATGCTATAAATTTAAAAAAATTAACTGCTGATGTTCCGAATTATCAGCTTGAATGTTACAAAGATTGTTTGAAACGAATGACATGCATTCCATCTTCTTCAAAGTTTCACCTACGTAACAAGTGTCCAGGAATTGAAAATTTAAAAGCAAAACTAAATCAATTACTAGAGCAAAATGATGTTGATGAAATAACATATAAACAATGGGTAGGTGTAAATAGGGATAATTTGGAGACCATGATTAGCCAAGCTGACGTTTTTGTGGATTCCCTATGTGAAAAGCCTGAAATTCTTCTACCTCATTCATTTAATGCAAAACAGCAGGCAGCATATCTGAGCGAAAGAAAATCAAATTTGGAAGAAAATGAGTATATAGCAGTTTGCGATTTTTCAGAAAATGCTTCTTTTACTATTCAGGATGCAGTCCAGGGATTTCACTGGAACAATTCCCAGGCCACTTTATACCCAATTGCTTTTTATTTCAAATCAGATGGAAAAACACAACATAAAAACTTCATAATAATATCTGATTGTCTTGTACACGATTCTGTAGCTGTTCACCTGTTTCATCGCTACCTGAATGAATTTTTGAGAAAAAAAGTTTAAAACAACCCCGAAGAAAATCACGTATTTTTCAGACGGTAGCGCTGCCCAGTTTAAAAATAAAAAGAACTTTACCACTTTATGTTATCATATGGAAGATTTTGGATGTAATGCTGAGTGGCATTTTTTTGCAACAAGCCATGGAAAGGGCCCAAGTGACGGTCTTGGAGGTACCGTAAAGAGAGAGGCACGTCGAGCTAGTTTACAGCGTCCATTACAAGGTCATATAACTACTCCAAAACAATTAAATGAATGGTGCCTGCAAAATCTTTTGAACAGTAATTTCGAGTTTTTAACTCTAAAAGACCACGAAGAAGAAGCACAATTCTTTCAAATTCGTTTTAAAGATTTGCGTACTATTCCTGGAACTCAAAAGCTGCATTCTATTGAACCTGTAGATAAAAAAATTAAAGTCAAGCTTTACTCGGCAGATGCAGATTTTTTAATTTAAATCCTTCAGAAATAATAAATATGCTGCAATAAAGTATTTAATAATGATAATACATTATGTTGTACTTTTTATTAAAGGTTTAGCAATGGAGGAAAAGAATTTAAGCAAAGAAAACTTGAAAAAGTTCCGTTACATTTGATTTGTTCTTTTTTTTGTAGTTTGTCACCTTTTTGTATTTTGGTACATTTCATGAAATACATAAACCTTCGCTTGCTTTTTTCTTAATAACTCATGTTGCAATAAAGACTTCACATTGAAATTTGGCAGACTTGTACAAAACATAATAAGAATTAACATGTATTTTTTTGAGATTTTTAAAGATATGGATTTTCGAGATATATCCTTTGGAAGTTTTAGTCCTTTTTTTTATTTACATTATCCTTGATTGAAAATTCAAAAAAAAAAAAAAAAGTTTGAATGGCGCATGTTTTTGTCCGTAAAATGAGCCTTTATTATTAACGTACAATGAATACTTTTCGAGATATTAAAAATTGTGTTAAGGCATCTGAGTGCATTTTTATTGATTTTTGCCAACTTGGAATGGCCATAATTCTGAAAGTACGAGAGCTAGGACACTGAAAGTTGGCAAACGCTATTATTATGGTTAACCTTCCCCTCGTACCAAATTTCATCCAATTCGAAATCGGTGCGGTCAACTCATTGGTTGATTTCATATGTTTTTACCCAAATGGCTTGTCGCCGTCTTAAAATATTTTTGTATGGGTTACGAAAATTCTAAAGACTTGTCAATTTTAATTATCTTTTTTAACTCTAAATATGAAGAAGATTAGAAAGCATTAAATAATGATACACAATTTACAATTTTGTTATCAAATAGTTAAAAGTAATTTCAGATTTTGGTCATATAAAATATTACCCACAGTCAGCTAATGCTACCGTCAATAGTCAACTGCCGTTGATTATTTTCGTACGTCATAGGTTTTTAGAATTATAAAACAGCTGATGTCAGATGGTTTGTCAGATCAAAATAGAACACGTTCTAAAAAAAATTGTCTAACGACTTTTTACATGTATTTTACAGAAGCAGTATTTTATCAGCCCTACACGATATGTATGTGTTTTACAGTTGGAGTTTTGACATGTCAGATGTAAAAAACATGTCGTGTATGGGTAGCTTTAAAAAAAGTGGGCAAAAATAAATATGTCGATATAAATATGGTACGCCGTAACAACTGTTACAACCGTTGTAACGTAACAACGTTATATGTTTATAAATATGATTATAATAATTTATGTTACATTTTCAAAAATGTTTTCGTATTAGGAAAAAATCTTTTCGTATTTGGGACATATTTGTTCATTTTAAAAATTAATGTTCTGAGGCATATTTCGTTATTGTCAAATTTAGGTAAACTTTTTGAAAAAATTATACGTGAGAAAATGGATTTTGGTTTAGATAAAAATTATATATCAAATTTACAGTTCGGTTTCAGGAAAGATCACTCTGGTGTGGACGCTCTCTCAAAGTTTCAAAACGATGTCGTTTATAATTTAAGACGGAGGTGTTGTACAGTTGCAGTTTCGCTTGATGTAGAAAAAGCCTTTGATAGAGCGTATCACAATGGAATAATTTTCAAAATGAATAACTTAGGGTTTAATTTACATATAGTTAAACTATTTAAGAGTTTTTTTTTTAATAATAGACGTTTTTGTATACAAATGAATAATTCTCTTTCTGATTTTGGTCAAATTTATTGTGGAGTTCCTCAAGGTTCTATTATTGCGCCTCATTTATATAATATTTTCGTTCACGACTTCCCCCACAATTATTCAAATTCAACTGGCATTCTTTATGCAGATGGTTCATTACTTTACACTCATCATGAATCTCCATTGGAGGCACTACAGGTTGTGTCTAGACATTTATATAAAGTTAAAGAATTTTATGATTTTTGGGGAATAAAAATAAATGTCTCTAAGAGCGAAGCAGTTTGTTTAAGAAATGCATCTGGGAAATGTGCTTACTTTGTTGTTCCGAAAAGTAAAGTTTTAAAATTATGTTTAAATGGTATTGAGATACCTTTTAAAAATACATTTAAATATCTTGGAATATATTTCAATAAACTATTTAAATTTAATGAACACGGAAGGTTTGTACTGAATAAAGTTTATAAAGTTAAAGGCTGTTTTGGTAGAATACTATTACATAAATCATTACCAATTAGAACAAAATTATTAATTTATAAAACTTGTTTAAGGCCAATGATGTTGTACGCATTCCCAGTTTGGTTCTTTATTTCTCCTAGCCTAGTGAAAAAATTCGAAATTTTTGAAAGAAAGGTTTTACGGTCATGTATTGGTAAAAATTTTGCTACAAGATTGAAAAGATTTTCAAATACTGTAATTTATAAGGAATCTAAGGTAACTCCCTTAAGCTATTACACTATTATTAGAGAAATAATTGACTCTGAAAGGAGCTACAAGTGGACTAACACTCCTTATGTATCCCCACTTGGTTTGCAAAATGAAAATATTGTTTTTAATATGACTAATTCTTTACCGGATTTTTTTGAAAAAACTATTCGTGGCTCAAATAATTATTTTTTTTAGTTTGTAAGTATTAGTAATAAGTTTAATTTAGTTTAGGAGATATTCTCTAAAGACACTGTTAGCCCCGGGAGCAAGGGCATTTGCATTCTAATTTATCATTAAAAATGATTTACATATGTATGTATATATACATATATTCTATAAGAGTTAAGTTTGGTACTATGTACTCACTCATAATTTTAAGACATTACATTATAATCTTAAATTATCTTTTGTTTAATACTGTTTGTAAAATTTACTGTTGATAGGAAAAAAAGGAAGGCTCAAGAAATTAAAATTAAAATTAAATTGTACATTTTAAATATCTAGTAAAACAAAATATGTTGTTTTAAAAATTGAAGGTTATTTCAGTTTATATAAATCCAAAAATCTGTAAGCTCATTAGACGTTTTACTTAAAACAATTTTCAACCATCATAACAATTTGGTCTACAAAAAAATCTTCAAAAACAAATAATGTTTACAGATTTGTAATTTATTTAAAATAACTTTCATTTAAAATTCCTTTAAAGTATTAATTTTTTATTCGACAATATTATTATTGCAAAACATTTGAAAATACTTGCTATCGGGCATCATTAGTGTCTTTTTGTCCATATTGTCCATGCTGCTGATTTAAGTGGTATTTTGTATAAAAAGCAGAAAAAATCTAAAAGTTGCTCTCATAACGTCTGACTGTCAGTCGTTAAATATTGTTAACAGTAGTGGCTTTTCTAAGATGTGATTATGGCTCTAAGCCAGTAGTCATCACCATCAGTATCATTAGGCGTTTGTGGTACACGACCATTTTAATGTTTTAGTTACTGCTGTTATTGCCTGCAGTTTTCCAGTTGATAATGAAATTTATCCAGATTAGAGAAGGTTTATGTTTGTGTTAAAGCCTTTGTATAAACGTTTATTTAGTTGTTATTATTGTTTGTTTTATACGAAAGTAGTTTGGTAAAATTATGAACTATTTCCAGCAAACGAGATCTTTTGCAAATGATGATGATGTTAAATTTAATGTTGATATTTTGTTACTTTGTTAGCGAAATTATCATTTTAGTTAATAATATTTACTTCGCCTTCAATTTAGTCTGGGAGTTTGAAAAATGTTTGTATTTGAATGATAGTTGGATGAAAGGTGGTTCAAATAAATTGAATAGTCAAATATACATACATCTAAAAGTTTTGCGCTTAAATACAACGAATTTTGTGTCCCCTTCTATCAGGTAGAAGATTTATTATAAAAATTTCCAACAAAATTAATACTTCTATTGCCAATTTCAACTTCATTAAGTTGGTAATCTGAGAGTCAAACCCAACATCTACTCAACTGAACTTTTCATTGGCATCACTGTACACAACCGATTTTAGTTGAAATTTTTGTAGCATTACTTACTTAAAAAACTAATTTTGACAGAAAACTAAGGGGTTAAAAAAAATTAAGCACAATAAAGATAAACTGTAGTATAGAATTAAGTTATAAAAAAAAAACTTACTCCAACTTGATTGTTTTTAAAATGGATATAAATATAGATGGAAAAGAAAATGGGAATATAGATTTGCTACGCATAAAAAGAAAAAAAAATTCGTGAAAAATTTAGCCCTCGTAAACTACCCAGCTCAAAGTAAGAAATGTTCAAAATTTGTAAGTAAGAGTTACAAAATAATTTAAATTTTTTAAAGCAAAGTTTAGTTCTCTGGGAGCTTTTTCTGGATTCATAGCTATTGTTAAGATTTGCTTTGGTATTCATTTTTAAGGGGCCCGGAAGAGAATTAAGTGCTGAGAAACTCTACCCTCTTGTGCATTTCGATTACTTTTCCGCAGTATATTACGCAAAAAACAGCTTTTTTGCTTTGGTACGTGTAAAACATTTGAATACAACAGTAATTATATAATTAAAACAAATAAGAAAAAATACTGTGGGAACTTTAATTAAATAACTTTAATTAAGTACGAAAAATCTAAAAAGGAGTCAGAACTGAAGTATGATGTGTTTTTGGTAATAATTATGTGGAAATATATTTAATGAAAATTTTATTTAAAAAAAAACAAAACAAAATTAAAAAAATATTTACGATATTTAATGAGAGTTCCACGCTTTTGCATGCTTAACATTTAAAAACCCTTCTGAAATTGGAATAAAGAGTGTCCCTGTAGTTGATGTAATTTAATGTATATGGTCACACTTTGGAAAGAAATATACAAAAAACCTTTATTGATAACTCCACTAAATAAGTAGCAAATATTTTCAAATTTAATAGAGCTCCATATTTAATATTTGCCTATTTTGAAGTCGTTTTTTTTTTTGCAGAAAATGTCCTAAACAAAATTTAAACATAATGCAAAAATAATTTTTCTTAATAAAAATTTAAAGTAAAAATTGTATGAACTAGCGTAAATACTAATAATTTGTTTATAAGAAATAGCTTTGATTTAGTTTATTTCAGTTTAAACTTAAATCTCATAATTTTTGATAATGTTCATAAATCTTAACGGGGTCATTTCTATACTTAAAATATTTTTTGAAAACTTTAATGTCGATAAAGAATATAAACCACCTATTTTCAGATTTGTTTGTCTGAATGCCTGTGTTTGCATAATCTAAAAACTACTGGATTAATTTGAATAAAAGTTTGAGAGGATGTCTCTTAGAACCTTCGTTCAAACATTGAATACTTTTTGGTAAAAATAAGTAATTTCATAGAGAACTTAGAGGTTCAAATGTTATAGCACTACCGGTAGAATTGTATTAGAATAGCTGTCAGCACATAATAATTTATAATGGTTATGTATATTATAAACATTTTCGGATAGTTATAAAAATTCAATTGCTTTTTGCCTCATTTTCGGGAAAGTATAAATAAATATGTGGCTAAGAAAAACGTTTTCGAAAATTGTTTCAAAAAAGCATGTTGCAAAGCCAAATTTGTTATCACCACTAAAACTTTCTTTATAAAAAATTTACCATCCAGCAGATCTTATTAAGGTAGTACTTCGCTTGCTTTGGTCACGCCATTTATGTCACATCAATTATTACAGCTGCTAGTAGTTTAAAAATTTTACTAGTTTTTTACAACAACAAAAAATGCTTTTGCTATTTATCTGACAAACACTCAACATCACCTTTTCCACCAAATAATTATTTTTGTTTAAAATTCTTGTTCGTTTTTAAATTTACCAAATGAGCAACATCAGTATTTATGGTGATAGTTATTCGGTGAAATGAGTAACCGACGATCATGACAAAAAAAAACTCCATGCATTACCCAATGGATAGTGATAAAAGAAGGGGTGCGAAGAGTGACGGGTGTTATCGGTTGAACTAAAGCAGTCGTTAAGAGAAGGGAGGAAGGAAGATGTATGACATTGTTAATGGTAACTGGTAAATTTAATGTTTACATTTGTGTTGCAAATTTTTTCGCAAATTATGTTTGTTGAACAGCTAACTCCCTGTTTACCTGTCTGGCAGTTTAACAACTATTAGCCAACAGTTACTGTTATTGAAAACTTGTAGCGTTTTTATTTTTTTGTAAATTAAATTTCTTTAAACCAGACATGTTGGCTGTGAATGTAACTGCTAGAAATTTTCTATATTGAGATCATCATCAATATCTTGAACAATGGCATCATCATTATCGCCATAAACGTAATTATCGTTTGCATGTTTATCATTAAAAATGTATTTTGTTTAATTTTATTTTTTCTATTCAACTTATCGTCATCATTGTTATCGTTGAAGTTGCTTTTGATGAATTTTTTGGTGTTAAAAAAGACATTGAATGTTTTTTCATCGTCAATTTGTTTTTTCAAATGTATGAACATAAACTTTTTTAATGTATTTTAACCATTATTGGCTTAAAAATTGCCCTTGTATATGCAAAACGTGGACACGTTCGATCATCAAAAAAAAAATCGGTTGTATCTACCGTTGAAACGTGCTTGTGTTATGATATCTATCATTCAATGTAGGGGAGTATGTTTATTTAGTTGTGTCATTTGTAAAACAGAGATTATCTAAACACAATATTAATGAATTATTACGCTTTTTTTAAATTATCCATCCTGCGTTTTATTTGTTATATTAACAAAATATTTTGGGAGTATTTAGTATCAACCAAATCAAAATACTTTTTAGAGACCCCAATGTTTGGAATAATAAATATCTTACCGTTTTCTACAATTTTTCCTTGCTAAACATAATGTAGATATATAAAATGAATTAGAATGATTTACATAATAGTATTTTTTTTAACGAAATCTGAATACATTTGTAAACTACACATCATTCAAATACTTATACGACGTCGTAAATCTATATAAGCGTTTTTGTGGTTAATGATGCAGATTTATCCGCTTTTATTATGCTTATATTGTGTATAAATTGTGACTTCAGACAATGGCAACCTTATTTAGTTATAAGAACGATATATCTTATTTATTTAGCTCACGTTTTTCATAATATTGTGAAAAGGTAATGATATTTTAAACGCATTAAAATGTCAAGATAACTGTCATAATAACATTCGGCTGCGGATAACTAGGAAGGTGGGTTGCATTTAGAATACTAAAGATAATTTTAACTAATTTCAGATTATAACCGACAATTTGCTGCAGGGTGTAGAAGTCTTTGGTATAAAATAGAAATGTAAATTTTATTAGGATAACAATTCAAAGCATAAAATGGTCACTGTGTAAATTTTGCCTAATCTTACAAAAACGTGTTGTTTACACACATCAAATTATACCAACCCCGACAGAGACACTGAGAGCAGAGGGTAAAAAAAAATTTTCATGTTGCCTTGTAACCGTAGTCAGGAATTCATAATGTCGAACTTTTGAAAACCACCGGCACCTGAGATTAAACAAAAAAAATTTTTTGCAAGATTGCTAAATTCGCTTATGCCGAATCTTTAATACCATTCGCCTTATATGTATAACCACATGTACCGTACTGCAGATTTCCCATGAAATAGTTGAAATAAAATCAGCATTAGAAATCCTTTCATATCATAAAGTTTTTCTGTTTCAAAAAAAGCTTGTTTTATAAAAATTGTAAGGGTTCTTGTTATAATTTGGTAAACGAAAAGGTTACTGTATCGGGTGAAGCTCACCAAGTTTTCACCTTTTCTTATATTAATTTTTAACAACATTTAGAGGGCATAGATCGAGCTTCCTAATTTTTAATAGCAACATTTTCGAAACTATTTCTAATAGATTAGCGTATTTTCTCTAGATCATCTAGTGCCTTAATAAAGTTAATTTAAACACGAATACTGACGAACAGACGGACCGCGCTCAATCGATGTTGTGTGATAAAAATGTCTGTGAAATGCATTATATTTTACACATGCGTATTGCATGTATTTGCGCATTTGCTCAAACTGACTTAAGCCGACGCTGCTCGTTTTAAATGAGCTTCAGGAATCTTTTTCTACAAGCTCTTTTCAATTTTTAAGTTGATTTTAAGACATCTGATAATCTTTGAAATTGATGCGGCATGCAATGTGATAAAAACCTGCCTAAAGAAAGTATTCAAATGTTTTAGTGAGAAATGTTAAGCATGGAACTTACCAAATTATGATTAAGTTTTAGTGCAAATTAGCGTTCATAAATTTGAATAGATTTCAAAACTTTGAATGCGTTCAGTGGCTTAAGTTACTATATGGCCAGAAATCAGAAAACATAATTTTTGCAACTTAAAGTCGATTAATAACATGTCTTAAAAAACCACATATTTTAAGTAAATTGAATTTTTAAAATAAAGTAACATTGATTGTTTTCAAATAATCCCTTAAAAGAAAGTCTTGACAATATTTTTGACTTTTAAAATGGCGAATTGTATTTAAGGTAGGAGTTAAGCAACTTCTTACCAATTAGTCCTTAACTACATCACACAATTTGAAATTCTGGAAAAATGGTATTTGAAAAAATTTTAGAAATTAGCGAGTAAGAAGGTGGTTAAAATATTCGACTCAATTCAGTGTTGCTTTCTGAAGTGTGTGCAAAATGTGTGTGCAAGAAAAATTATTTTTCAAATGTACGCGGACAACAAAAAAATGCTTTGAGTTGTGTGTGAATTTCGTCCAACCAAATTAATATTGATTAGTTGGTTAAATGGATGATATTTACAGTATACGCAAATCAAGGTGTTGGATGCAAAGAATGCTGAAGATGGATTTGGCGGTCCTGAAAATGCAGCATTACATTCTGCCAGCGTCTAATTTTTCTTGTTTTCTTTGGAAAACGTCCGCGTACATTTGAAAAATAATTTTTCTTAATAAAAGTTAAATTAAAAATGAACCAAAGCCGAAAAAGTTAAATTTTAATTGATTTATGATAATCACCGGTTCAACCCCTGGCTGGGACTAAAATTAAAAATAATTTTAAAAACACGCAAGGCACAGCGCATTACCATTTATACCTAACTCATCAAGAGTTGATATGATACTGGAACAGCATCTATAATGTTGTGAGAAAAACAAGTATGAATGATTAAAAATAAAATTTGCATTTCGTGACTATACCGACGGTGTAGTACAAAATTGCAACAAATGTACAAGACGTGTTGTAGAGAAGACAACAAAAAAATGCTTTGAGTTGTGTGTGAATTTCGTCCAACCAAATTAATATTGATTAGTTGGTTAAATGGATGATATTTACAGTATACGCAAATCAAGGTGTTAGATGCAAAGAATGCTGAAGATGGATTTGGCGGTCCTGAAAATGCAGCATTACATTCTGCCAGCGTCTAGTTTTTCTTGTTTTCTTTGGAAAACGTCCGCGTACATTTGAAAAATAATTTTTCTTAATAAAAGTTAAATTAAAAATGAACCAAAGCCGAAAAAGTAAAATTTTAATTGATTTATGATAATCACCGGCTCAACCCCTGGTTGGGACTAAAATTAAAAATAAGTTTTTTATTTTTTTAAATTTAAAATTTTTTTTTGTAAATTGATTTCATTTATTCCTTATCTATTTTCTCAAGTCTTGTAGGTAATTGTAGTCATTTCTTTTACTTTAATGTTTTCTTCTTCTTTTTTATTTTGCAAAGAAGCAGTATTTATTACAGACCCACCTACATTTTGTAATGAATGTTATTTCAACACTCCTCATGACAATGCTTGTGTAAAAATAAGATTCTATTCCAACTTATTACGAACGTTTTAAATTTTAATAGTCTGAATGGAAGGAGCTTTTAAACAAGATTTGAAAAACTCAAAACACATTTCAAATTATGTGCTGTTTCTGTATTACAGGCGATCAACTCGTCTAAAAAATTTGTATGAAAAGCACTCATTTTTTTGAGTTATTTTCATATAAAGTTTCGAGACGAATTGATCGCCTGTAATACAGAAACAGCACCTTAATGTTTTTTCCAATAGGTAAATAGAATAGTTCTCACGCATTAAACTTTCTTTAAAATTAACTTACAAGGAAGATGTTTTGTGGTACCTATATAAACCTAGATTTTGTTTATATTTTAAAAATTTAGACACTCGTTCATTAGTACTCTAAAGAAATACACTAATTTTTTTTTAATATTTTTATTGTGACATTAAAAAAGTTTTTAATATCCCGTTCCGTGTGAATTCTACTACATCTAAACATGAAATATTTGGAAAATTTTAATATTGGTGTAGATAGTAACCGATATGGAATAAAAAAGCACCTATTTTTAGAATTTTTGTTTGTCTGAGTTCGCATTACGTAAAAACTTTTAGATGGATTGTAATAAAATTTATGAGAAGGGCCCTTAAAACCTCTGTATATAGAAAACTTTTTATTTCTTAAAACTATGTCGTTTCGTATAGAAACTAGAGATACAAATGTGAAAGCACCCAATTTTATCGGTATTATAGTACTATGACAATTCTTAGTACATTTTGAAAACACAATTTTCTAAAATTCAATTTTGAGAAAATTAAAAATAATGATACGTAGACGAAGTCGTTGCCACTGCTAGTAAGATATAAAACAGAACAATAGGTTACTAATTTGTTTAAAAATTTGAATTTGCGTCATTCGAAGCCACTAACATTTAAACACGTACATGGATAATCTTTATAACGCATTGTTGACAACAAAACCTACTTCAGCAGAGAGAAGCAACAGTATGTCTAGTGAATTGTTAAATGCAGTTTCACTGCAATATGTTTCTTTCTATATTGAGATTTAACGAAAAGTTGGTTCGTATAATTGGGTTAATATAAGCGGAAATCATGGCACAAAAATCAGTCAGTTTTTAAATTTCATTAACTGTTAAAACTATTATTTATCACATATTTTAATTGTTTTTATAAAACTATGAATTTTTTAATATTATTTCATTTAATAAACTTGTTTTCTTCAAGAAATGTTTTCTGTTTACCGTTTCCAGGGAAATAAAAAGTTCCGGAAAGACCCAAACCCTATTCAAAAGCTTCTGCTTTTGTCCAACGAGCTTCATTTTAACAGAAATAATAATCAATTTTGCATTCGTCTGTAAATTGCAGTCATTTGTACGTTACGCAAATTGTTTAAGAAAAGTATCTGCTTCATTGTTTAGGATGATCAGCATACAACCTTTGAATCACAAATAGCTGCAAGTTCGAACTTTTTTGAATAATTACTCGAACCAACTAAGTAATAATATTTACATGTTTTTCCTTTTTATATAAGCGTTTAAAATAATACTAGATAATAATATAAGATAGTGTAAAATAAATGTATTAATGCTTATTTTGGTAGAAATAAAAAAATTAAATCTGCCTTACGCCGATGTAAAAACGATGACATGAGGTAAATAATTGTATTAACTAAATGACCACCTTTCGAATTGATGTACATTTTTTGCCTTTTTACGGCATTTTGAATTGTTGCTTGCAAATCTTCTGACTTTTTCAGTGTTTACTTTACAGACTTATAAAGTTCGTGATATGTTTTGGTAGCTGTAAAAGTTTCAAAGAAAAAATTATGTTGCCTTTGATATGAGCTGTTGATCTGTAGACAGCCAGCTTAAATCATGTGTGTGAAGATAAATACGTCAAGTTAAATACGTTTTTTTAAAAATTTCCCCCCTACATACAGTACAAATTGTATAATAAATTCAGTGTTTTTTAACAAATACGATTGCAGCGGCAAAACCCTTCAATCTCGGATAATCAAACCTATTGGGAAATCAAGGGCACATATAGAGCTATTAAACTGCAATCACAGTTTATTCAAACAGAATTTGAGAATTTTTTATAAGACGCGGAAAATTGAGTTAGTGCAATTTTCTCATTTACAATGAGTTCTGTGAGGGATTTTGTTACTGTGGCCAAACCCTTCGATCTCGGCGAATCAAATCTACTGGGAAATCAAGGGCACATATAGAGCTATTAAACTATAATCACAGTTTATTCAAATTGAATTTGAGATTTTTTTTTATAAGACGCGAAAAATTGACTTAGTGTAATTTTCTCATGTACGATAACTTCTGTGAGGGATTTTGTTACTGTGGCAAAACCCTTCGATCTCGGCGAATCAATTTTATTGGAAATCAAGGGCACATACAGAGCTATTAAACTATAATCACAGTTTATTCAAATTGAATTTGAGAGTTTTTTAAAAGACGCGGAAAATTCAGTTAGTGCAATTTTTTCAATTACAATGAGTTCTGTGAGGGATTTTGTTACTGTGGCCAAACCCTTCGATCTCGGCAAATCAAATCCATTGGGAAGTCAAGGGCACATATAGAGCTATTAAACTATAATCACAGTTTATTCAAATTGAATTTGAGATGTTTTTTTATAAGACGCGAAAAATTGACTTAGTGCAATTTTCTAATATACAATGAGTTCTGTGAGGGATTATGCTACTGTGGCCAAACCCTTTGATCTCGGCGAATCAAATCTATTGGGAAATCAAGGGCACATATAGAGCTATTAAACCGTAATCACACTTAAATAAAATTATATATATATATATATATATATATATATATATATATATATATATATATATATATATATAAACATAACGAGCATATAACCATAAAATATATATATACATATGTTTATATATTTGTAGAAAAATATCATTAACACTAGATATACCAGACTAGTCAAAATGACCGTTTTCGGTATTTCAATTTAAAATTCTTACTACGTATATTATTTTTTTCTTACTACGTGTAATACACATCCATATGGATTTAGTAGGACCTTTAACACAGTCCAATGGGTACACATATCTTTTAACAATCAAAGATCGATTTTCTTGGCCAGAGTCCATACCTCTTGAAAGCATAACTGCACAAAACACTGCAAAGTACTTCATACAGCAATGAATTTCTTGATATGGAATACTTCTCACAGTTACCACCGATCGAGGTACACAATTTGAATCATGTTTGTTTAAAGAACTTTCGAACATCCTTGGTAACCACCGTATACGAATTACAAAGTTCCACCCCCAATCGAACGGGTTAGTTGAAAGATTCCACAGGCAGCTAAACAGCAATAAGAGCCTCAGATAATCCTAAGAAATGGTATGAACACTTAGGATTATTATTTGTTAGGATTAAGATCAGCCCTAATTAAAACATTAACGTGTCACCAGCACAATTGCTGTACGGACCGACCTTACGACTCCCTGGTGAATTTATCGCTACAGATACCAAAAACAAACCCATATTAACAGCAACCATAGCCAGAGACTTAAAGAATTCAATCGCAAAAATTAAACCAGCGGATACCAAAAACCATAGACAAAAAAGAATCTTTGTGTCACAAGGTATGAAAACGTATACTTACGTATTCATACGGCAGGAAGTGTACAAAGGTAATTTAATTCCACCTTATTCGAGTCCTCATGAAGTAATTTCTAAGCACGATAAATATTTTAAAGTTTATAACGAATATAAAACTGATAGATTAAAACCAGCATATCTTCCAAATTCAAATATATCTATAAATGATAATGAAAAAAAAAATATATCAATTAGAAATAACAATAAAAAGAAAGTGGTGTTTTTAACATGAATAATATATGAGCATGTACCCTACAGTTTAAAAAAATACATAACAAGAGGATTTAAATTAAATGAACTTGAAATTAAATTGAATGATATAACATGAACTAATTTTTATATTTTTTACAGAAATCAATTTATTGATAATATAACATATAGAATAGAATTAAAAATAGGGTAATAAAAATAATCAAAATTAATTCACAAAGGTTAAATCTTGAAAAAATAATATAGTATATCAAATTGTTTTCTTAAGGGGGAGTAATGTGTCGGTATCATCAGCTAAAGCATTATTAAATATATATGTATGACAGTTAAAATATACTACGAATATCTAATCTTATAAGAGATAAAATTAAGAGAAAATAAATACGTAAATGATGATGATTTTACAATAATTGAAGTGGAATAGGTTCTTAACAAAATTAAAAAACGAAAAAATATGTAATTGAATGTAAAAAAACAGACAGAACAGGAGGAACCTTTGCCTAAATTTAGTTTCATTGTACAAATAAGTGATTTGGTCGTGTTCTCATTGATTTTGTTCTTATAATTGTTTAATTAAAGTTTTCGTATATTTCTGAATCATTTATCTTTTCATCTTCAGTAGAATAATCCATTTTTACGTTTTCTAAAAAATAATTTTCTTTTTTGTTTTGTACAGGGAATTTTAACTTATTTATGTTTTTGCAGCCGCTATATATATATATATACAGTAGTTTTCGCTTATAGTCCACAACTACAGTTGCACGATTTTTGTGGACTATAAGCGAATTAGGACTACAACCAAATTTCTTTTTAAGCCACTTTATGGACTATAACTGAATCCAGATAAAATACACATTTTGGACTATATACAAAGTATGCGATTTCTTCAATAAAACCACTTTTTTTAACAAAATAAAAGTTTGTTTAAAATATAAGCAAATATTGATTAATATAAAATCAATAGTTTAAACAAAAACCTTTACATATTATTATTTATTGTAATTCAAATGCTTTAAAAGCTTATTGTAATAAAAAGTTGCCAGAAGTCTAAATAAAAAAGGTTGCCAGTTTGAAAGTTTTTTTCTATACAATATTAGCTATGCATGCAAAGAAAAGTTGGCCTTTAAACGAAAATGGACTATAGGCGAAGTGGAGTTAAGAACAAATAATTTGTATGAAATTCGAAAAAACCTGCAAGTGAATAGGACTGTTTTGGCTTACATCCGTTTTTGGTCTTTAAGCGGAATGGACTATAAACGAAAAGTACTGTATATATATATATATATATATATATATATATATATATATATATATATATATATATATATATATATATATATATATATATATATAATATCAGACAAAGATTCATTTCCAACAAGGACGAATTGAAAAAAACTTCAACTGAAGAATGGAACAAAATATCTCCAGACATTACGAGAAACCTTGTGGAACCAATGCCAAGAAGATTAAAAGCGGCGCTAGATACAAATGGAAAACAAACCAAATACTAAAAGTTCAGCCATTTCTAGTTTCTGTACCTAACTTGCCTATTTAATGTACGTCCTCTAAATCGGGAGTATTGTCTATCTCTACATTTGCATTACTGCCCAAGATGCCTTCCTTGTACCTCAAAATATATGACCGAAGTCGATACAGTACACTCGCGATAATATAAATACTCTATTAAATGAACACCCCAAAATATGAACACTTTTTTTCTTCCATTGATTACTCTAAAATATGAACTTAGTGTGAAAGCTTTAAAATATGAACAACTTATTTTTGAATATCTTAAGGGACTTTTATCTAAACAGTGATGAAATCTTTGCAAACAGGGTTGCAAATCAATTTTGGTTTATTTGCATAATAATTTTGGGATTTCCCTAACTATTTGCTTTGAATTGTCTTTTAAGCTATAAGTCAAAATTTCTTACATACGCTTTTAGTTCGCCCTCACATTCAGCTGTACATATTAATTTTTGTATATTCATCAACTTAAAAGCTTTTAAATTTGCATATAAAAAAGCGTAAGTTTTTAACTTTAAAAAAAAGGTCCGAAGTTTTGGAGCATTTATAAAAAGGAGCAAGTGTTATTAGTTTAGTGAATAAATTTGGGGTGAACAAATCCACAGTATGTGGAATAAAAAAAATAGAAATTCTATTATTAAATGTGTCAATAATACCTCTGTGGTCCTGGAAAAAGAAAAACTGTGCGACCTTCCGAGTACCCAAAAATGAATCATGATTTATACTGATGGTTTCTGGATATGAGAGATAAAAAGGTTGCTATTAATGGACTTATGTTAAAAGGAAAGGCGAAAGATCTTCATATTAAAATTAAAGAAAATGCTCTGAAGTTCGATGTCAGCGATGGTTACCTTCAAAACTACAAAAAGCGATACGGCGTTTGCTTTCTTCAAATATCTGTAGAAAAACTTTCTTCACAGCCCCACTTGATGGATTCTTTCAAAGCTAAAAAGTAAAATTGAAAAGTTGGGATTGGTCAAAGACCAGATTCATAACGCTGATAATTCCGGATTGTTTTGGAAATTGCAGCACAAAAAAACTACGTGTCATCATTGAAAAAAAAAAACAGCTTCTGGTGCAAAAACTGAAAAGCAGCGGGTAATTTTCTTATGCTGCGCAAACGCCGCAGGAACTCACCAACTTAAAATTTAAATTGTCCTGTTTATTATAGACATTCATCATTTTTAAGGATTGTTTTTATCTTCTATTTGTTTCGAAAGTAAAGTTTATAAACTCCAGCTATTTACCATCTTACAGCTTATTTTTAATTTTTTTTTTTTGTTTTTTTTTCATAAGTACATACATATGTTTTAAATAAATATAAAAAACAACAAATAAAAATTTTTACTCACATATAAATTTTTACTTTTTGGTGAAAAGGGAAAATTAAATGCCATTCGTAAATATGAACAATCTTGCAAAAGTGAACTAACTTGGTTTTAATTAGTTCACATTATCGCGAGTGCACTGTATTTAAATTCTTGAAAATCGGCATGGTCATGAAGACCTCCCTTAGATCTTATTATCCCAAAACAAATGTCAAGAAAATCCTGATTTAGGCGATATGTTAAGTTGTATTCTATATTATAACGATTCTTTAGTTCGTCGTGGAGTATCTTCAATGCGTCATTTGATTGAATAATGCCTGTATAATAAAGTTTTTATAATAGATGCATTTTTTAAAGTTTAAATTAAATGTATGTGTACCTTTTTGAAATGGTAAGAGCAAATTTTTGCCAATCGCATGAATATCTAATATCATTTGCGACATATAATTTAACGTCTCATTTTGTATTCCAAGTGACAAGTCGTATGCGTTTAGTCGCTCTCTTGCAACCTGTCTTGGTACTCTTGAATTCATTAGGTCAAACCAGTCATTCGTCTAGTAAAAAATGTATAATGATTTTATTAGATTTTAAAATAAAACATCTCATTACCAATTTGAAGAACTGACTACATTCAGTCCAGTTTTTATCACTCAAAAATCCTAAGTTGGCCGCTCGTGTAATTGATTGAGCAAGTGTATGTGAGAACAGCTTCGTAGCCAGTTTAACTTTTTGTCTCTTAGCTCCAGCAACGCTTAGATAATTTGTGCGTGATTTTTAAGTCACTAGATTGAAGCGATAAAAGATTTAAAATAATATCCTTCTTAACTTCTTTGCCATTAATGATGAACCCGTCGTCAATAAAATGGTTTCATCATATGTGGAGCATTCCCACCGCCCAAATCACAATTGCAGCAATTACAAAGCCACACTGCCGCATTGTCTTCACAATATCAAATAATATCATTTTTGTCATTTGGCAATCATAGTTATAAAATATTGGTTGCTTTCATTTTACTGTCAAATCTGGTAATAAAATAGAAAAATGTTAATAAAAACTCTTGAAATTAATTTATATAAATTACCTCTCAACATAGCCACCTAAATAAAATTAGCCGGTTCTAACAAGGAGTCTTTTAGCTTACCGTAACAATACTGTTTTTGACTTCATTTCATCAAAGCCTAATACACACAGCTTTTGAATTTTCGACATTTGATAAGCCGAACACAATATTTTTAAACAGGATCCAAAATACCTGTCGACACATCTAATTTCTGTGACCACCTCTGCAATTTTCTTACGGAGAGAAGCGGAAAATTTTTTCTCTTCAACAACCTGTAAGCCTTGGCACTTGTGAAATATAGCGTAATTGACTGTGCAATATCTTCTTCAGTTAAGTTTTGTTTTTTGTCACCGTTTTTAAGTTTTTTTATTTAGCCTTAAGTGAAAAGACGTCTCAGTGCCTTCTGCAGATTTGCGTTTGTAAACGTTAACTTCTGAACTTCTTGAGAAAAGTTTTTAATAGTGATCTCAGCTTGGTTTTTTTGCATTTTTAGCATTTCATTATTCCTTCGCATCGCATCCTTAGAAACGATCATATATGTAAAAGTTTTTGTGAACCATTTAAAAATAGACATAAAAGTGTATATACACATTTTGTCTTTCAAATTTTTTATGTACATCTGTAAACTGTCTTGGATAGTGCTAGTCGTCACCATTGTTCGTTCCTCAGTGAATTTTGTTGTTTCCTCCACTAATGTTTTTGTTTCCTCTACAAATGTTTTTGATTCCTCGACGGATGTTGTTGCTTCCTCTACGAATGTTGTTGACTTCTCTTCCGTTTTACCCGCTCCTATAGTCGGTATTGCTCCCTCTTTCAACTTCAGAGTTGCTCGATTGCTGAATCCTATGCGTCATTATTAATTAAAAAACTGAACAAATTAAAAACATAATTGTTACTTACCTATTTCAAATTTTAAATTTCTTTCAAAATCGTCCTGTTTAAAATGTAGAGAACAAATTCTATTCCTGTGGGTTTTTATTGTATCCCGCCGATTGCAAAACTTTAGCTTTTAAGCCCATGATCGTTCTTTGGAACACTATAAAAAGATACAGCTAATTTTAAATTAATTAAAAATATGCACAAAATTAATTTTTCACACATTTGCTCACAGGCTTTTTGACTATCATTTTGCTGCATTTGCCCACTGCACACCTCGTGTATTTTTTTTGCTTTTGCTTTGATTTTTTTGGCAAAGATTTCGTGCACTTTTTCTTATTGTAAACACATTATACACGGTTTTTATGAATTCTGCGGTTGCCAAGTCTCACGTTAGACTTAAAAAAGTTTCGGGCAAAATGATTTATTTGTGAATACTATATATATAAACATTTAGATTTTTTCACTTTTTGATATTAACGGTTTGTTTTATTTATTATTATTTTTCAAAATTCACTTAAAAAATTATTTTCATAATAAACCATGAAAACTGACTATTTACCTTTAAAAAACGCAATATATCACAATTACTTAAAAAATTTCTGAGGATGCTTAAATTTATTTTTTAAACAAATAATTGGGAAAAACCAAAAATGTTTTATTGTGGGTATATTCAAAAATAGATTTCCTACATTGGATTTTATTGTAGGTAGTTTTTTAAAGGTCAAAAAATCCTTTAAAAATCTGTGTACATGCAATAAAAAAAACTGGAAAACATTCCAATAGTACAATTATTTTCTATATTTTTAAGGTTTACAGGCAAAAAAAAGTTGCTTAAATTTATCTTTCTAGGAATGAAGAAAATGAGAAATCGTTTTATTGAGGGTGCCCTTGTAACTTCCACAATAAGATTACAATGACGAAAACGATATACATTGCAGTTTAATTCAGGTAGTTTTTTAAAGGGTTTTTTTCTGACAAAAAAAAGACATTGAAATTTTATATTATTTTTATATTTTTAAGGCTTACAGGTCAACTTGAGAAGTAATTGATACACTTTATAAGGCCACACAAACCAACTTGTGAAATATTAAAATCAAATAAAGTTAATTAAGTCATCTTATAATTCATTATGGAAGTTCATATATAAATTTACGAGCAAAAACTGCTTAATATATTTTAAATACCTTTTACAAACAATTTTTTAAGACATTTCGTTTACAAAGATAAGAAAACCCTTTAAAAACTTTTGCTTTAAACTGTTTAACACTCGCATAATGTAAAACTATTGGCAAAATTTAAAAGCAGCGTTGTCGCGCAAGAAATTCTTTTCCCACCAAAATTATTTAAAAAATCTACAAAAACATTTTTTTGTTTACGAAAATCGAAATTATAAAATTTATTCTGTTATTAACAAGAACACTGATCCAATAACACTAGTAAGTAAATATAAAAATAGTACTCATATAAGATAAAAACACAACCCTAAAAATAATTGTGGGATAATTGGATTGGCAATCTTTTCTTAGGGAAATATACGTCATCTAGCAGGAAATCATGCGCATGTCGTAATCTGTTTTTCTATCATTCTTGGTTATCTTTTATTATGTTCACTGTTTTCATCAGCATTTATTACAACTTACGCATTCCTGCTGCCTGCGCTCGCACTTTTTTCACTAATATTTAAATTCGAGAGACTTATAAGTGAGCCCTCGAATGAAGTTTTTTTTAGTATAGGGAGTTATGCCGCATACAATACAACAACAAAATTTATTTTGTTGTTAAAAGTTATTTTCTGATTTTTTCTTTTACACTTTTTTCTTATTTTAACTGAATAATTTGTTTTGTTCTTGTGTTAAACGTTAAATAGTTTTATTTGTTTGATAGCGCTTTATTGCTTATGAAGAGATAGCGTTTTTGAAATATATTAAGATTACAAAGTTCAAGTTGAAAACAAAACAGAAATAATAATCTGTATACTAAATTTGTTATTACTGATTTTTACACCGAATGTTATGTGCTGCTATACACCGGCGTAATGACCAATTCTATTACGTATTTTTAAGGATTCAGAACGATTTAAAACTAATTATTTTGTAACTTTTAAGGAGCGACTTGAAAATACGTCTTGCTTGTACACAGTTGTAGATTGTGGTTAATAATTAACTAATTTTACTGGCTGGTTTAAGCGCACAACGTAGGTAGTTAAGGAATTATGTTTCATTGTACAAATAAGTGATTTGGACGTGTTCTTATTGTTTTTGTTCTTATAATTGTTTTATTAAAGTTTTCGTATATTTCTGAATTACTTATCTCTTCTTCTATAATTTATTTTTCGTTTTCTAAAAAATAATTTTCCTTTTTGGATAGGTATTTTAACTTATTTATGTTTTTACAGCTGCTTTTTTCATACATGGTTTATATATGCATATACATATATATATATATATATATATATATATATATATATATATATATATATATAAATCTTTATCTAAACATGAATTGAATAAGCTAATAATTAAGAAAGAACTCTTAGCAATTCACTACAATACAACATTTCAGACCCTATCTTTACGGAAAAAAATTTAAATTTTTACAGACCATAGACCACTAGTTTCACAATTTAAACATAAAAACCCTTGTTCAAAATTAACTGCAGTCCGCATGGACTTAGCAGAGTATGACTTTGAGATAATATATAAACAAGGAAAATTAAACACCAATGCTGACGCGCTATCTATAAAATTCAGATGAATTGAAAAGCCTTTTACCAAATATTGCATCGATAACCAAAGTAAAAATGTGACCCGTCCAAATAGACCACCTGCCCCGCAAATGCGACTAGCCATCCATATATGTGGGAATGCATATCTATATCGGACGTCAGAAATTTGTCAGTACTTAAATTTGTACAAAGGCAATGGGAAAGCAAACACAAAAAGCATAACAACATGCAATCTTTTGCCATAGTAAAAACAATGTTCTAGTTGAATCAAGCGATAAACCATATTGTACAGGCCAAGTTTGGAAAACACTGATATCACTACTACAAAGTAATGGCATAAATAAGATATCTCTTTCAAAGAAAGACTTATTATTTAAAAATATGAAACTACTTGACGTAAAAAGGTAAATAAAGGAACGAGTACTTCTATTCAAATTACATTATCTGATCCCCCTCAATCAATAACAGACGAACCTGATCAGTTACGTCTTATCAAAGAAAATCACCTGTCTTTACTCGGAGGTCACACCGGAGTAAATAGAACGATAGCGAAATTAAAACAACGTTATGTCTGGAAAGACATAAACAAAATGGTTAAAAAGTTTATACAAAAATGCGAAATATGAAAAAAAAAAATAAAATAGTTATACATAATAAAGAAAAAATGGTTATCACTGACGCGCCTTCTCGTACATTTCAAATTGTGTCAATAGACATAGTAGGCCCACTACATCCATCAAATGGTTTCAGATATATCTTAATCCTGCAATGTGATTTGACTAAATATATTGAAGCTTTTCCCATGACTTCCAAAGAATCGTCAGAGGTTGCAAGGACCATAGTAGAAAAATTCGTTCTAAAATATGGCCACTTTAAAACAATGAAAACAGATATGGGTGCAGAGTTTGTAAACCAAACGATTTCAGAAATCTGTACGCTATTAAATATCGAACAAATTACATCAACCCCGTACCATCACAAATCTTTAGGTGGAATAGAAAGAAATCACACATTCTCATACAACACAACCCCACACACTCAAGCACAAAATATACGCCATTTGAATTAATATTTGGTAAACTACCGAATTTACCGAATGATATATATGTTAATAAACCAATTTATAATTTTTATGCTTTCAAAAATGAGCTCCAAATAAGATTAAAAAACGCGCATGAAAATGAAAAAAAATTTTAGTTGAGTTAAAAATAAGAAATAAAGGATATTACGATAAATCATCTAAGATATCAGATTTTAACGTAGGAGACTTAGTTCATTTCAGAAACCATACAGGAACTAAACTAAATAACCCGTACAAAGGTCGTTATAAAATACTAGAACGCCAAGGTGTTAATTCAATAATAGAATATAAAAACAGAAGAAAACATGTACATAATAAAAACCTAAAATTAATAAAATAATCCATAAATAAAATAAGAAATTTTAAAAGCCAGTAGTAACTTAAAAACCCCAAAAAAAAAATTATAAATTTAGCATATATATATAAACGTATAATATATAAACGTAGCATATACATTACATATTTAAATATACTATAAGTTTAGAAAGTAGCAAACATCATACTTTTAAATGTTCTTTTTTATTTAATTTATTCATGCATTGCAATAATACACAATCATACTTTTAAATGTTGTTTTTAATTTAATTTATGCATGTATTGCAATAATACACAGGTACGTTCTTTCCCTATCGATCATTGCATTCTATGTCAACAAAAGTGTTAAATTACACAGCAGTTGAATGCAATTTTTGACCATGAAAAGAAATGCTTAATTAGCAATATTTACTTTTAATTTTAAGCTGAACATTTTTTGTATAAATAAAGAAAGAAGTTTGACAAGATCTCTAGTTTTTGGAAAACCTTGCTCGCTATCACTGCGTCTATTTTCTGAGAGCTCAAACTTAATTGGCAGACCTTGGCCGTATAAACATAAAGGTAAATAAGCGCTAGACGCTAACCAATTGGCGTATCTCCGCCGGATAAATATAGAGATATTAGGCGCTCACCACCAAGCAGATTTGCGTGCCTTGGTCGCTCAGTAATAACAAGACAAAGAAAAACAAAAGATCCTCTTTTCTCCAACATCCTGTCACACACCACATATTACAGTTATATTATCAGTAAATTGATTTCTGTAAAAACATAAAAACTAATTCAGGTTATATCATTCAATTTAATCTCAAGTTCGTTTAATTTAAATCCTCTTGTTATGTATTTTTTTAAACTTTCTTTTTATTATTATTTCTAATTGATATATTTTTCTTTTCATTTTCATTTATAGATATATTTGAATTTTATAGATATGCTGGTTTTAATCTATCAGTCTTATTTTCGTTATAAACTTTAAAATATTGATCGTGCTTAGAAATTACTTCATGAGGACCCGAATAAGTTGGATTTAAATTACCTTTGCACACATCCTGCCGTATGAATACGTGAGTATAAGTTTCATACCTCGTGCCACAAAGATGCTCTTTTGTCTATGGTTTTTGTTATCCGCTGGTCTAATTTTTGCGATTGAATAATTTAAGTCTCTGGCTATAGTTGTTGTTAAGATGGGTTTCTTTTTGGTATCGGTAGCGATAAATTCACCAGAGAGTCGTAAGGTCTGTCCGTACAGCAATTGTGCTGGTGAACCGTTAATTTTCAATTAGGGCTGATCTTAGTCCTAACAAAATCCAAGGTAAGTTTTCATACCATTTCTTAGGGTTATCTGAAGCTCTTATTGCTGTCTTTAGCTGTCTGTAAACCTTTCAACTAACCCGTTCGATTGGGGGTGGAATGTTGTAATTCGTATACGGTGGTTTCCAAGGATGTGCGAAAGTTCTTTGAACAAACGTGATTCAAATTGTGTACCTCGGTGGTAAGTGTGAGTAGTATTCCATATCAAGAAATCCATTGCTGTACACAGTGTTTTGCAGTGTTTTATGCAGTTATGCTTTTGAGAGGTATGGCCTCTGGTCAATAAAAAATTGATCTTTGATTGTTAAAAGATATGTGTGCCCATTGGACTGTGGTAAGGGTCCTACTTAATCCATATGGATGTGTTCGAATCTACCTCTTGGGGTGTTAAATATTCCATACTTTGAGCATGACGGGTAATTTTTGCTTTTTGGCAATTGATGCATGTTTTTGCCTAGAGAGTAACTTCTTTGGTCATTTAGGCAAAAAATATTTCGAAGTTAGTAATTTTCACGTGGTTCTAATACTGGGATGAGAGAGGTTGTGAATTTTGTTAAAAATAGTTCTTCTTAGGATTATTGGTACATATGCTCGGTAAAAGTTTCACAAATTATTTCTTTCTCTTCAACCGGCAGGTAAATTTTTTCTAAAATGTTGATTGTTCTTTTATTGTGGTTATTTTTCTAATATATCTCTAAGTTCTTCATCTTTTTTCTGTTCTTGTATTAATGTTTCGGTATTAAGTATGTACTGCTTCGTCAATGATGTCAATTGATGCACGTGAGAGTGTATCTGCTACGTCGTTTTTGCTCCCTTTTATATATCTGGTATCATTAGTAAATTGAGATATATAATCTAAGTGTCGAGTCTGTCTTGAAGATTTTTCTGTCTTAGAATTTATTGCAGTTGTGAGTAGTTTGTGGTCTGTTAATATTATGAGCTCTTTTGCTTCCACGAAATGTCTGAAGTGTTTAATGGATAGGTATATGGCTAGAAGCTATCTATCGAAGGTAGAGTATTTCTTTTCGGCATGTTTTAGTTTTTAAAAAAAAAAAGGCTAAAGTTTCCCATTTCCCGTTTGGTTGTAATTGTTGTAGCACAGCGCCTACTGCAACACTTGTGCAAGGACTCGGATGTGCTAGCAAAACGTTTTTTGCGAAAGTAGATTTGATATCTTGGAAAGCTATTTCATGTCCTTCGGACCATACAAAAGGTTGTTTTTTTATTTATGTTTTCTTTGTTGGTTATTTTTAATAGATCGTTTAGAGGTATTGCAATTTTTGCTATGTTTGGTATGAAACAGTGATAAAAATTGACCATCCCGAGAAAGCGTTGAAATTTCTTAAAAGAAAAAGGTGAAGGAAAATCTTCAATATGCCTTCTGGGCTAATTTCATGGCCCAGGAAATCTAATTTTTCCACACCGAAAATTGACTTGTGTGGGTTGATTGTTATAGCGTAAGTTTTTAGACAAGTGAAAAGTGAACGAAGATGTTTCTTATGTTCATCTTGTGATCTGCTTGCTACTTAAATGTCATCGACATAGCAGAAAATGAAGTTAAGATCTGAAAGGACTTCATTTATAAACCTTTGAAAAGTTTGCACTCCGTTTTTGACGCCAAAAGGCATGCGTAAAAATTCAAATAATCCAAAAGGTGTAGTAACCGCCATTTTATAAATATCCTCTTCATCCACGGTGCCCTGATGAGATCAATTTTTGAAAATATTTTTGCTCCATGGAAGTTTAAATTAAAATCTTGTAAATTTGCAATGGGTATTTGTCGAAAATTGTTGCAGCATTTAATTGTCTATAATCACCGCAGGGTCGCCAATCATTTGCATCCTTCTTGTGGACCATATGAAGTGGGGAGGCTACTGAAGATGATGATGGACGACAGATACCTAGTTTTAAAATTAAGTCAAATTCTTTCTTCGCTATTTTGTACCTGTTCGCATCAAGACGTCTGGGCTTGGCGAAAGGGAGTTAAAATGCGGTGTACGGTGTTATGTGAAGTCTTGATATTGAAATCCAGTGGTGATATAAGTGAAGAGAATTCCTGGACAATAGATCCATATTCGCCTTTTATAGGAAATAGCTTGGGTGAGCAGGATGACGCAAATCGTGTAAAATATTCTACTGAAAGAAAAGTGGTTTCGTCAAGCAGTTTCCTTTCATGAATGTTAACTAATATATTGCATTTATAAAGAAAATCTGCTCCTATGATAGAATAGTCTACTGAGGCTATAATACTCGTAAATGTATGATTGAAAACTTTTTTTAAGTTGAAATTTAACGAAAGTACTTTAATTCTGTACGTAGCTATTGGTGCACCATTAGCTGCAATTAATTTAAAATTTTAGTCCTGAACGCTGTTTGGAAAAGGTTTTTTCGGCAATGAATGAAAATTGTGAGTTTTTGTCAAAAATGAATAACCGGCAAAAGTTTGTACATAACTTTATTGCCGCGGCTGAAGCTATGTATCTTGGTTTTTTTGCTCGCTTTTCTGCTTATAAGAAATGGCATTTACAAGATGGAATGCAGTTTTTTGCTCTTATTCCGAATTTGCTATGATACCAACATATGTCTCTTTTGTTAGGTGTAGATGCTCTGCGCATATTAAATCCATTTCTTGATTTGCTTCTGTACTTTTTTTAGAGTTTTCTGTTTCTAATCTTTCAAGACGTCTTGATAATTTACATAATTCGTTTGAAACAAAACTCTCGGTTTTTCGTGGCTTTGTATTTTGCTTAATGGCAGAAATTTTAATCGTAGAGGAAATGGTCGAGTCAAAAATTCGGTCAGCTATAGAGGTCAATTCTTCTTCGTTGTGCGAGTCTTTTATGGCTACTAAACATGCTTGAATGTGTGGAGGTAATTTTTTAATCCATAGGTTTTTTAGTAGGAAACTTGTCACCAGGCCATTGTCAGCGGCTAATGAGATCATTTGTCTAAATAAGTCTGAAGGTTTTTAATCTCCTATCTCTATTTTATGTAAAAGTGAATCCAACCTACGCGCTTATGAGTGTCTGCTTCTAGAAAGCAACTAATTTTTCAGCGCTTCGTACTTGTTTTGTGTAGGTGGATTAAGTAAAATATCTGCTACTATTTCTATGGATTCATTGCTTAGCGATGATACTAAATAATCGTACTTCGTATTTGAAAAAGTTATACCTTTTAAACGGAATTGGGCTTCAACTTGAATAAACCAAATTTTGTCTGTCGTGCATCAGGTGATGCATTGGAATCTAAGGGCAAGGATTTTGTTTCTGAATTATTTGGATCAGCCTGCATGGCTTGTTTTTTTTTTTAACCTTTTACGAATTTACCGAAATAATTTAATTTGAAACGTTAACGATGTCTGGTTAGAGTATTCAGTATGCTGAAACTGAATCCATATCAAGTACTTTCAGCAAAAAAATGTTTTCTTTTGTTTTTGTTGGAATTTCTTATCTTAAGTGTGAATTCTTGTTAATGGACAGTATATGTGCATGCGTCACCTAAAAATGTTATTACATGTGATTTTACAAAAATTTTAGAGATAAAAATAATGATAATAATTTAAAGAGATTGTCTGTGCACACTGCAGGACGATGATTGTAGAAAATTTGTTATGATGATTATGATCCTTTGCCAGGATTTATTCTGAGGATGTATAAAAAAAAATTGTGTTTTTTTCTTAAAAGTTTGCAATGTGTCTGGTTATTTTGAGTTTTTATTTATTTTTTATTTAATATATTCTTAATTAACTTTAAAAAAATCATTTTTGTGCTATTTTACATTATCCCGTGTTTTAATTAAATCACTGACATTGGTTATTGAGGATGAAAGCACGTCTCGATGGCCATTTCGCTACCGCTTACTTAGCTCTTCAGGAAACTTCTCACAAACATTTCAAATAAATTAAAGATTTTTGTCCAAACAATAAAGTAAAGACAAATATCAAAATTTAAGCAAAAACAACAATAACTAGCAATGATTCTATTTTTCTTTCTCCACTGTATACGGCTGACTTTTTTTGGCTCTTTAATACTGTTAAAAGATATACATTTCGTTAGCTATTTTTTTTTTCTGAAATATGCTCTGCCATGTCACACTTAATTGCCATGCCACTTATTTTGTTATTTTCATCATTATGTTATCTTAATATATAAATGTAGTATGGCTTTGATTTTTTAGATTATTTGTGTGATGAATTTTGTTTAGTTTATTAGACGTCGGGGTCACCATTGTGATACCCATGTGGTTTCACTTTTTTATTAAAAAATAGAAACGTTATATTTTTACATAAGATCTTTATTGTACAACTTCTATAACAGAACTGAAACTTAACTTATATTAACCCTTAAGAACTGGTTGTAATCTTAGAAGATCTTTTAATTTCGCTTGCACAAGACGTATTTTTTTATTAATTTAAACTACCACTCAAAAACATCAACGGCAATTAATATAAGATTAGATTAAGTATAAGATTAGCTAATCAAAAAAGAAACTTGAGTTTTAACTCAAATCTAAAAACCCGCCCTTAATAGATAAATTGGCAATTTCAATTATAAAAGCTCATAATGCCTATAGTCAGCTAGAGAAATTTACCCACCTGATGAAGTGTTTCTGAACTCTTAAAAAAGCTCAGGGGTCCAATGTATGGAAAAATAACATAAATTAAGGAAAAGCTGGCAGAAAGAGATCGAACGATTTTCTTAGAAATTGCTAGAATTATGGAAAAGTAACGGGTTGTAACTAAAATTGAAAGTGGTATAAAAGCGAAAGATGAGTAGAAAAAAGGCCTTTTATTGTGTTTCGATGAAAAAGGTTAATCGGTGTGAACAAATCTGTTGTAAATGTTCTAATGTGGTAAAAAAAAGGTGTTTTAAAGGAAAATTATTGTTTGTTGTGGACATGGCCAGAAAAAAATTAATAAAAGACAAAGAAATTGTAAATTTTTTAATTTAAAAGTATTTCTTTTGTGAAAAGCAAAACTGCATTTGAAGGGCCAATAGAAATAGAATTATCAAATTTTGAAAATATCACCCACAAATTTGAAGAGTATAAAAAAGTGCACAAAATCAGCTTACTTTTAGAAAATTAAAAGTTATGCATGATATAAAAAATGTTGACGTGTGTAAAACTTAACTCATCTTAAAAAAACCCATCAAGTCCTAAATCACCAGTAGTGCGATTCACTAACTTTTAACATTTTAAAAGGTGTTAACTTTAACCACACATTTTATTGTTTGCACTAACCACTACGTGATTCACTAGTTTATTTATAACCATGGTAAACAGTTTTACATTTCTCTCTATTGAAATTGATATTACATAGCAACTCTGCCAAGCGAAATGTCAAAATAGGAGAAAACAACAAAGAAGAATACAAAACACCAAACAAAAACCTTGTGATTAATAAATTTTTAATAGTTTTGTGCAAAGTTGGTAAGAAAATTATAAATTATTACTATTTTATACATTTAGTAAATGCTTTTAAATTTTCAAGTAGAATGGCTGGTACTTCTGCTAAAAGAAGCCGTGCGTCTGCCGAGCAGCAGTAAACAAACACTTTTTTAAACGGATTAAGCCACACAAAAAATGCTGCTGTTAACAAACCACAATTTGTTTTGCTAAGAATAACAGCTGACTGAAGCAGCTTTCTTTAAACACCAGTAGATATTGTTTAAAGTGTTAGTGAATAGCAAAATGGTTAATTTTGTGGTTAACATTTTTAAACGAAGAAGAAAAAAAATTCAGCAGAAACCAGAGATTTTTCTAAGCATTATATGTGTGGTCAACAAACACCGAGTTGCAGAATTGTCCGAAGAGTATCTCGAGGTAAATCCATCTTAAAACCGAGAGTGAAGAAGTATGGTGTTCAACGGAGCTCTTGGGGAGCATATTGGAAAGAAGAGCTAAGCTATAAATTAATTGTATTTATTATTATTGTTTTTATTGGTGTTATTATTAATATTAGTTAGAATAGAATATTTATTCGTGCTTATTGTAATAAAAATATAAGTTTTGGAAAGTTAAAGTATTATTCTTGTTTTGTTTTTTTTTTTTGGTTTTTGTTGGAAGAGAATATTTTTTCCTGAAAAGATCACATAATTAATAAAATTTAAGGGTATTCATATTAAAAAAAATTAAAAAAATTGTAAAATTTCCCAAGAGACTTGAAGTTTTAGGGTATTTTTTTTAAGCTAAGCTGATGAATAGCAGTGAATTCGACCTTAGGGAGCTCCTTTGGGGAGGGAAAATAGTACTAAAAAAATTTTCAGGGAAATATAATAACATTCTTACCCTAAAACCTTGCGTCCAGAAGAAATAAAAATAAATAACATTGCTTGGAAAATTTTTAAGTATTCGGTTTGAAAATAAGTGAAAGCATAGTTTGTTCCTTTTTCATTTTGTTTTATCTGCTAATTTAAAATTTTGTTAAATATTGTATTTGAAAAAAAATTTTTTGTGTTAGTTAATAAAACGAAATATTTGTATACTTTAAGAAATGTTAAAAATTAATTATAAGGGGAGTATGTTAATAAGGTAAGTGTGTGTACATCCGGTTTTGTGAGGCCATTTAAATTTTACCGGAAATGAAGGTGATTTCGGCGGCTGGAAGAAAGATCTTATTTCCCTAGGTGAAGTGTTCACTTGTAGTAGTTTTGTCATTTTTTATTATTTAGTATTAAAAAAATTTGGTGATTGTCCTAGGCTTGAACGAGGGCTGAGATCACACGTCCCGTGAGTTTTTGAGTTGTCTGAGCTGACCGAAATAAATCGTTTAGGTGCGCTAGGACATGTAACACGTCGTGCCTCATGGGCTTTTCTACTGCTCATCTTCCACGGCTATTAAAATTTTTACATGCAGTTAATTTTTTAAACTTACACAATTTTTAATGAAATATGTCTTAGTTTGTTCTTAAAATATAGGTAAAACTATAATTTTTGGGCTATTAAGGTACGTGTTAGGTAACCGTATTTGCAACGATACACCAACAAAAGAAATTAACTTGAAAAAAGTACATAATTTTCTAGGGTTATTTGTTTCGGTTTTACAACTACATACTTATGTTTATAAGTTAAACTATCTGCATTAAAAAAATCCAAAATAATATATGTTTTACGATACGCAGATATATATTAGTTCACAATTTCATCAAAGTCGTAACGATATTTAGGTGAGGATAATTTACCTTAGGAGTATTAAAAATACGAGTAGATGTTGAACTATTCTCAAACGTTTATTTCTGCATTGGTTGGCCTATAAATTGTGTGCAATTAAAAGAAAAATACTATAAACTAAATCGATGCAAGTAAATAATCAAAAAAAGTGGGCGTTTAATTATAAGTAATCATACCAGAAACTTAGTTCTATTATGTAAAAATGTTAAAAAGATCGGTACAGCAGTCCGGCCTACCTGAGGGTCATAAAAAGGCTAAATTTTATTTAGCCATTTTTCCATCTTCCGCAAATTGTTATTACTTAATGAAGTTAAAGACAATTTATCAAGTTTCGATTTAATGAAGATTTGGATATATATATTTTAATAACTACTTTTTTATTTCGAGTGTTCAAAATTTTAAAGATCTAACGATTTAACAATGTTAGCCAGCTCTAAACCTTAGTCTATCCATTTCTTCATCTAAATCTCTAATTGTTGCCATGTTGTTTTTTATATATTAAGAAATAAGGCGACAGCTATTGTAAATAATCGGTACCGTGAAATAATTCCCAAATGAAATAAGTCACAAAAAAAACTAAATAACTCCCAACAAAAAATTCAAAAATCCCATACAAATTGGGAGTTATTTCATTTAATTCAAATTTCATTTCAGTTCATTTAGATATTATAACGGTTTCTATAGCTTTTTTTTAATTTCTCCTCCATGGTATATTGAGCATCGTTTCGTTTACAAGCTTTGCTGTATAGCCGGACGTCGGCCGGACTAAAAGATTTTCTGGCTAGAGATAACACTTTTAGTCAGCGAAGCCGGTGTTTGTTATACCATAGAGAACAAAATACTCCCGCCCGGCCAAAAGCTGGCTATGCCGAAAATTTTTAGTGAGCGGAGCCGGGGTTTGTTATATTTTAGAGGATTAACCCTTCCATCTGGCCGAAGGCCGTCTCTCTATGGTATAAGGAACTGCGGCTTCCCAAACAAAATATTTTTTGTATAGCCGGCCGTTTGACATATATCTATGATATATGGTATGATATCAAAGTTAAGGACCTTTTTTATCGGGAGGTACCTGTTACGCCATAGAGGTTAATACAGTTAAACAGTGCCCGGGTGCAAATAAAATTTGCATTGGGAGTAATTTCATTTTATTTAATTTAGGAGTTATTTCATTTATGTTGGAACTTATTTCATTGGGAGTTATTCCATTTGGAAGTTATTTCACGGTACCCAACTAATTTACTTGGGTTGCACTGCTATGTAAACAAAAATACTTTTTATTATTAATTCGTGAAACGAACGTGTCATAAAGTACAAAAAAAAACTGCATTTATTGCTTGATTTGATGATATCTGTTTTAAAATACAACATTTATTTTTCCCTTTGTAAGCAGTGTGCCCTGTTTTTGTTTATTTAGCAGCAACATTTACAGATTAGCACCTTGAAATTTGTTTTGCACTTTCCAATTGTTCATGTAGCATTTTCTAGCATTTTAAATTAATATAATTTACAAAATGTTTCACAAAATAAAAAAATAAAATTATACTTTTCGCGTTCAACAATTGCAATAATGGCAACGTAAAGTTCATAATGGCAAAAGTTAAGTTCATATGAATGGACAAACTAAAATTCCACAATAGGATTTAGATAAACGTATTCAAATACAAGAACGCATTAAACAAAAAACCTTTTTTTAATTAGCTTCAGAAGTTAAACGGCTTTTTAATAAAATGAATTTGATAAAACAAAAATAAAAAATAGAATGAATTTAAACAGTGCAAATTCCCTTCTTTATATAAAATGCGGATTAAAAAAGGCTAAACCTATGTTATCATAGTTTAAAAATTACGGATGATCTCATCAAAAAATGTAATAAAAACATATATTATAATAACAATTTAATTACCAATGCTAAATCTGATAAAGAATACTCATTTGATGATGTATTAAATATTTAACAAATGAATTTATGTATATAAGAATTTGAATATATTTAATTTTTATACCCTTCAACAAAAAAAGTGGAAAAATGGTATAACTAAGTTTGTCATTCCGTTTGTAATTTCTACAACATCTATTTCCGCGATGTCCATCTGTCCGTCCATGTTAGTGTTGATATAAAGTTTGCCGCGGCTATACATTATCTAGAAAAAACGCCAATCGATCAGCTGTTGGAAATCAGCATGATCGGTCCACGTCATTTAAGGAAGCGGGCAAAACACCATGCCTACCTCTAATTTTTTACATCATTTCGAACAATAAAGTAACTCGAATCAAAAAAGCAAATATATGGGGCGATAGAAATTTAAAAACATCAAGTTAAAAATTGGCGTTCGCCCATATTTTCCGAGTTATGGGCCTTTGAAATTTTCAACTTTTTTTAAATATCAGCATGTGTATTTTAAAGCTTTTGAAGAGATCTTAAGGAAAAAATTAAAAGTTTTTGAAAATGCGTAACCCATTAAGAGCTGATGGCATTTTTATGTAAAATTATATATATGTAAAACAAAAAATTTTTTTCTTATTTTTTAATTCTCATTAAACACAGTTAAGTGACTTCACTAAATTAGATTTTCATAACCGAATATGGCACTCTTATTTTTTTTATTAATTTTGTAACAATGTACAAAGTACATAGCAAGACCAGTTTAAAACATATAATAGCACCTGCAAATTAGTGATTTTTGTAAAGCTTACTACAATTTTCAAAACTTATTCCATACATATGTATGTAAGTTTTTGTAGAGTACAAGAACGAATAATTTAGTTTTCAACCTCTTTAAAACGTTTTGATATTTCTGGATTAAATAGTTGTAAAATAAGTTTGCTAAGTACAGAATATACGTGAATATATGTGATATTTGATTTAAAGACTGAATTATTATTTTTGTTATGTTTTTAAAACTTTTTATGTTCAATAAATATTTACTTAAATTTTAGCACCACGTTTTAGCACATAAAATTTTGTGTAGTGCTTTTTAGCACATTTTTGATGCCTATTTAGCTTCGAAAATTTTTTGGATCTGGTCACACTGTTTGTATGGATGGCAATCATCAACTGCAAACAGAATATACATACTATTTAAACAATCCATTACGGAAAAGGAATACGATGTGGACAATCCAAGTGAAACGTTTGATAACTAAATTTCTGTTTGTAGTCATTTTAAAGACAAAAAGCCTTTTGATGTGTTGATTGAGTGTTCTTGTCATCTTTTAAATAAAGATGATTCTATAAGAAATCGTGCGTTTTATTTTAATCGTTGCTATTTACTACAATGTAAGCTCCAAGAGTATTTTAAAATAGAAGTTCGTAAAATGTCATTACCTGTAATAACTAGATTGTTGTCCATAAGATCTTGCATTGATGGCGTAACCGAATTTTATTTAAATTTTTTAGTTCCAAAAGAGATAAAATTTTTTTTATATCGGTTGCACAGAGAAGTTTTTGTTTCGAACAAAAAAGAAGTATATTGAAACTGTTAAGAATATTGGAAAAATAAAGAGATTTAATTGTGATGATGATGGCGACAGCTTTACTGATGCAGGGTTCAAAACTACTACAATCAATAAAAACACACTAGCTATAAAAATTAAACAAAAAAAGTTTTTATTCATAACGATTATGTTTCAAGTTTTTATTTAGCTATTAAGGCCTACAATTGTGAAGTTATTAAAAACTCAATTAACCAATAATTATAGTTTCGCCGATTATTTTTTTATTTAAATATATATTATAAAAATAAAATACAATTACATTATGAAAATGAAACTTCAGCACATTAAATCATATAAATATAACATAAACACAAAACATTTAAACAATTGTACAACATTTCATAACAATAAACGCATCTTATTTAACTGCAGATTAGCTAATAGCGACTCTAATGCTTGCATTAATTCTGTTAGTGTCCTCTTTCAAGTTCATTGTGATCTATAATATCTTTTGTAACTCTTTTTCACTGTTTTTTTCCTTTCCAATATTAATACATTCTAAACAAATCTCATTAACCTTACTGTTTAGAATTTAAGTGTTTTTTGGTATGAGTATTTTGCATGAAGTTTTGTGAAAATGCTGCATATAACGATCAAACTCGTTTATTAGTTTACTAGATTGCCAGAATAATTAAAATAAATGGAGTTGCACAAAAAAGCTTTAAAATAATTTTTTATAAAATATTTTCTTTTATAAACAGGCTCATAACTGGATTATAATTTATATAGAAAAACTATATGTATAACCGCTATAATTAAAAGTAAACACATACAATACAAATCTAAAATGCGCAATATATGGTTATGTTTATTTAAATTTATAAACGTTTATTTTATTGAGTTCCTTTATTGCAAATTTAATACACACAATTTATTTACTACTTTAATTAAATTACAATTTATTCAGACGATTATTGCGAAAAAGTAATTCGCAATTAGTACAAATAAATACGCAATGGCAACTTCACCATTGTTTTATCTGTTTTACCACAAGATCTTCACTGGTTGGCGTTTTCACTAAGAATCTCATCAGCCTGTATGGCCGTTGCTTTTATATACCCAATGTTAAGGCTCTTGAATATACCAGAACTTCCTCCATCTGTTGGCAGAGTATTTCTTTACTACGCATTTATCATTTGAGGCACATGATGATTGCTATTTGATACCAGAACCTTCCATTATTATTTTGAATTTGTTTATACATGCTGTCTATTTTGATTAGTCGTTATGTAGGTGTTTGTGTAGCTGTTAGTTTATGTTAGTTGTTTTTGTTTTGTGATTAAGAAGTTTTTGTAGAAACTTCTGGCATTGTAAACATATACAATAGGTCATTTCGTTTTACTTTGTTGGTGACAATTATTTTTATTTATTTTTATGACCTAAATAAATCATCTTCGCAACACTGCTGCCCACTTAAGCCTTTTCGTCCCGAGTAGATTCAACATTACCTTTGCCATATTTGGCCAGCCGTTCCAGGTGAACAACTTTCATTTGTGACCTCGGATTATGGTATATTTGTATCCAGTAAGCCACATCATTCAATTTCTTGATCACCTTGTATGGTCCCTCCCTGTGAGTTTGCAGTTTAGGAGACAGTCCTTTCTTGCGTTTTGGGTTATATAGTAGAACCATTTGTCCTTCAGTAAATCCCTCCGTGTTTGCTGCTCGATCATATCTGGCTTTCATTTTATCGCTGGACATTTTAATGCGGTTATGGAAAATCTCATGAAGATCAAGCAGGTCTTCTTGCGCTTGAGGAACATTTCCATTGTCTTCGTCTACAGGTCCCGGCTTAATACCAAATTCTAAATCTAATCTAATTTTTGCTGGACTACGTGAGATTGAATCATGTACAGCTGACCGATAAGCTAGTAAGAACTTTGGTATATGTTCATCCCAATCCTTCTGGTGTGCACTGACCACTTTTCTGAAATATTCCTCTAGGGTACGATTAAATCTTTCTAACATTCCATCAGATTGTGGATGCAGCGGTGTCGTTCTCGTCTTTTTGACACCATATACGTCACACATCTCTTTAAATATGGCCGATTCAAAATTTAGTCCCTGGTCTGAATGCAGTTCTAGTGGAACACCGTATCGACATACCTAATTGTTAACAAGAGCGTCCACTACTGTTTCGGACTCTTGGTTTGGAGTGGCATGCACTTCAGGCCACTTGCTAAAATAATCTATAACCACCAGTACATATCGGTTTCTAGCATTGCTAACAGGGAATGGACCTGCTATATCAATAGCTATCCGCCCAAGGGGTGCACCTGCATTGTATTGCTAAAGCTTGCCACGACTCATTCTTGTAGGACCCTTGGCCGCAATGCACTGTTCGCAAATTGCTATCCAATCGGCTACAAATTGGCGGCAGCATACCCAGTAAAATCGTTGCTTTATCTTTTCCAGCGTTTTTGTTATACCCATATGACCACCGCTGGGACCATTATAGAACTGCTTTATTATCTCGTTTCTTTTAGAAGTTGGCACGACATTAAGTCTGCTGTGGTTTTGCCATCTGTACTCTCCCAAGATCGATATAAACAACCATCTCCACTTTCAGGCTATTCCACTCAGCGCAGTACGATTTAGCTAGGCAGCTTTCTGCATATATTTTATTATGGTTCCGTCTTCTGTTATTTTGCTTAGCTAATATAATTTTTTCCAAAATTGGGTCCTCATTCTGGGCCCTCGACCAGTCTTAACTTCACCCAATTTGGGTATGCCACACGTCAATGATGCACTCGTTTTTCTTGACATTTGTGCAGTGCTTGCACCCTACATTGCATGACCGGCTTGAAAGGGCATCAGCGTTGTTGCGTTTTCTGTGTTTTTTATGCACAATACTAAAGTCATAGCTTTTGGTCTTTTTCGCCCGTTTGTTGTCCCTCTGTGGCGGAGCAGATCTTGAACTTTTCTTTCTAGATCTGCAATTGCGCTGGAAATGGCCGACTTTTCCGCAGTTGAAACATTTGGCGCGATACATACTCTTTTTCTCCTCCATTAATTTTTTGACAATATCCTTAAGCTCGCTCCTTTTGTTACCGTGGTTATAACCATCAGTATCAGGACATCGCACCTTGTACACCTGTGGCTTCGAGATGACCTTTGCGATCTCCTGTGCTAGCGCGTATAAGACGGTTTTTGCAAAAGTTGATTTTTGCATAGCACAAACAGCATATCTCACATCTAAGTCGAGTGTGCCCTTCACAAATGCTTCAGTGTTGAACTAATCCAGGAACGGATGATGCTCACTTGGGTAAGCCAGCTGCACCAAACGTTCAATTTCCATAGCGAAGTCTTGCAGTGTCTGGTTTGCTTTCTGCACCCTACCTCGTAACTCCATTCTGAAAAGTTCTCTTTTGTGCTCAGTTCCGTACTTGCATTGTAAAGCTGCCATTATGTCCTGATAATTATTTCTGCAACCGGCTGGTAAGCTTCCGAGTATCTCTGTTGCTGCTTCCTTAAAGACCAAAATAAGCTCTATAGCTTTCTCATCATTGTCCCATCTATTCTTGTTGGCCACTGTTACGAACTGGAACTTAAAAACATTAAAGCGTGCGCTGACATCAAAGCTCGGACTATTTATCTTGCTGCCATGCTCAGAGATAACTCTCACTGGTCCTTCTCGAAGTTGAAGTTCGCCCATTTGCACTTTTAATTCATTCAATTCTTAATTCACTTTTTTTTTCTAGGCCGTTGACTCTCAGCTCCACGACCTCCACTCGTTTACTGAAGACTTCTGAAACTTCTTGAAATTTCTCATTTACCTCCGCTAAAAATCTTTCTCCATTGGCAATATAGGTTTCTTGTATTGCTCTGAGGCTGTCTTTAAACGATTCTTGAAGCTTTTGGTTGTTTTCTTCTATCTTCTTCATCATAGCTGCAAACATAGAATTCAAGTCCATAACGCTGTTTCTTGCTGGGATACATACTTCAATTTTTTCTTGTTCTTCTTTTTCGCCGAATTCGTATGACCCAATATCGATGCCTCGCTGCTTGAATTCGTCTATCAACCGCTTTTGTAATTCCGCTTTGTGACCCACTGTTGGCAGATCCAATTTACTCAGCTCCATTTTTAGCTGCTAAGCTTTAAGCTCGTCAAATTTTATTGTGACTTAAGGCCCAACTATAATGTGCATAAGCTAGCTTGAGCTTATGTCAAAAACCCAACGAAAAACCTGTCAAATGCTTAGGTAATTCCTTAAAGATTTTTATGTGGCTACAATGTACTTACATAAATTTAAAAAATAATTTGCCACAGTTGCACATTCATGTTTAAATCGTACTTTCCCAAAAATATATATATTATTAAATAAATAAAACTTGTAAAAAAAAGGACATCGAAAAAATATATTATATATATTTAATAACATTGATTTAAATAAATATACTTTCTTTTACTAGTTTTCAATTAAATTCGATAAAAAATGGCATGTTTTTTATGTATTTTTGGTCAAAACTACCAAAAGATGCAACGGTGTCACTGATTTAGTTTGAAAGCAATTACAAAAAATTATAGCGAATTGTTATAATAAAAACGCATCATTTTCTACCATATAAACCCTTGTTTTTTTACATTTTCTATTAAATTAAAAAAAAAATCTTGTTTAATGTCGCTCTCCACTACAATTTTTTCTTTATTGATTTATGCATGTATACACCAAGCGCAATTAGCTGTTTCTGTACGGAATTTACGATCAGCTTCGTATATTGCTTAAGCAAATGACATTTGACGAAACTTGACGAAAAGTTCTCTCAAGTACATTATAGTTTACCACATTTGATTTATATGTATTTGCACAGTTGTATAAGTTGGCATAAGCTTGTATATGCACATTATAGTTGGGCCTTTATATATTTTTTGCAATTTTACTTCTAAAACCAATTGTTACGTTAGTTTAAATTTATAAACATTTATTTTATTGAGTTCTTTAATTGCAAATTTAATACACACTATTTATTTACTACTTTAATTAAATTACACTTTATTTAGACGATTATTTACTTATTCGCGATTAGTACAAAAAAATACGCGATGGTAACTTCACCACTGTTTTATCAGTTTTAACACAAGATCTTCACTGGTTGGCGTTTTCACTAAGCCTATATGGCCGTTGCTTTTATATACCCAATGTTAAGGCTCTTGAATATACCAGAACTTCCTTCATCTGTTGGTAGAATATTTCTTTACTACGAATTTATTATTTTAGACACATGATGATAGTTATTTGATACCAGAATCTTCCATTATTATTTTGAAGTTATTTATACATGCTGTCTATTTTTATTAGTCGTTATGTAGGTGTTTGTGTAGTTGTGTGTTGCGTTTATTTTTATTGCTTTATGTTATTTGTTTTTGTTTTGTGATTAAGAAGTTTTTGTAGAAACTTCAGGCATTGTAAACATACACAATAGTTCATTTCGTTTTACTTTGTTGGTGACAATTATTTTTATTTACGTTTATGACCTAAATAAAGCATCTTCGCAACAATATAATGTTATTTTTACCTATGTTACGAGTATATTAATTTATCCGCTTTTTAAGTAATTACAGTAAACAAGATTAAAAATAATTATTACTATCATCTTTTACATTCTAAATTTTTGTTTGATGCCTCTATGTTTTAAAGTTTTTTTTTTTATTTTTAAGAATATTTAGAGCCATTTTACATTAAGGGCATTGTGGCTGAATTTTTATTTTTTTATCTTTTGGAGTATCTTCGTAAGTTATTATGAATCTTTTGTAGCAAGTGAGAAAATTTTCTTTCTTCTTATTTATACGTAACAAAAGTTGCCATAAAATAAATGTATTTTTGAGCTTAGCAGAAAAATGCTTTGGCCAAAAATTTATTTTAAAAAAATTTTGAATAATATAAATCAACAGAGATTTTAGAAACACTGCTCAAGCATTAAACTGCAAATATACGAAAGAGAGAAACATAATTTAGAGAAAAAACTGAAAAGAGTAATGAATATTCATTGCGTCCTAAGCTTCTCTACACCACTTGCCTAGAATCTTCTTCATCATGACTTTTGTAGCTGATAAAATGCCCTTAATGTAAATTGGTTCTTATTATCTATTTATGTTTCATCTCATTTATTGAGTAGTATATTGTGACCGATTTTGGTGCTTAGGCTAGGTTTTCATAATACAACGAATATATAAAATTATTATAAAGGGTCATCCAAATGTGACGCCTAGATGTCAGCACTATATGAAAAATACCCATTGCAAAAATTTGTTTAGTGACGAAGCTCATTTCAGAATGGATGGATTCGTCAATAAGCAAAATTATCGTATCTGGGGTGATGAAAATCCTCGTGTTATTCATGAAAAATCTCTACACCCACAAAAAGTTACTGTTTGGTGTGCATTTTGGGCAAATGGAATCATTGGACCATTTTTCTTCGAAGATTATGCTGGAAATGCTGTTACTGTGAATGCTGAACGATACTAATCAATTTTGAGAGACTTTTTATGGACACAGTTGAATCATATTGATGTGTCTGACGTCTATTTCCAGCAAGACGGTGCTACATGTCACACAACTCGAGAAAACATTACGCTTTTGCGATCAAAATTTCCTCAACGTGTTATTTCACGAAATGCAGATTTCAATTGGCCTCCAAGGTCATGTGATCTAACACCATTAGATTTTTTTTTTGTGGGGTTTTTTGAAAAGTCGAGTGTATGCTAACAAGCCACAAACAATTAATGATCTAAAAAACAACATTCAAGTTGCAATTCATGAAATAACACGATATTCGGATTGATGTCTGCAGACGCAGTCATGGTGTACACTTATAATTGTAATGGATCATACTTTTAATAAAAAAACAGCTTGAAAAAATTGCAAATAGCTTGTGTTTTATTTCAAAGAAACATGTAGGCGCGTTTTTTGGATGACCCTTTAGCTAAAACTTAATATCTAAATCATACCTGAGAGGTATATATTGATAAACGAGATTTCTTAATATTTTACTTAGTGTCCACACGAAGCAGATTTTAATTCTAAATTTATAATAAACATTTATCTCGTAGTCTCGACAAAAATGCAATCTTTATCAATAAAAGTTTATTTTTTATCGAAGTTAAAGTTAATTTGCTTCAATTTGTATGAATATTGCTCCCAACATATTAAGTATATTGTCTACAAGTGCAGCTGCTGAAGAAGCTTCTTCTAGTGCAAAAAGGTTCAACTTAAACTCTCTAACTGGTAACAGAGTTCTTTTTTTCATGATAACTATGATTTAGTTAATGAACGATTAACACTCTGTGATCGATAACATTTGCCTTACTGTTTAATTATTTAAATAAAATTTTTTTATATGAAGCATATGAAATCTGAACCGACACATGAGTTTAGTAATTATGCAAAAAGTAACTTTGAGACATTAATAATTTTTGGGCAAATAAATACGCTAGAGCTTATTAAAAGCACTAATTCTGCATTTCTCAGTACTATTCAATTTAACGCTTGAGTCTAACTTTTTATTTCTCTCGTGTTCTTGCAGTGGTTATAGTTGCGAAGACCATTTTAGGGAACCTGATACATATTTGCATTCCTGGGAAGTTCTCTTGGAAATTATGATGTCGCCCATATGGTAACTACAAAACAAGGCGAATCACTCACCAGGTGGCAGCGCTGGCGAATTCACTATTTCTTGCTCCTAATAATTACTTCAAACTCCATATATAAAAAATCTTTTTAACTTTATTTATGTTTAAAATCTGCTTATATTTTTTATATATTATGTGTGATAGTAATAATATTACCTAGTTTACACACGTCAAGTTTTCTTGCTGCAATTCTAAATTTTGCAGGAGAAAACGAGATATGAAACGAGAGAATTGCTGCAAGAAAACTTGACGTGTGTGAACTAGGCAAGGCGAATCAATTACCAGGTGGCAGCGCAGGTGAATTCAGTATTTGTTGCTGGTATACACGATTGTCAAACTTCACATATAAAAAGAATGTGTATATTTTATATATATGGAGTTTGACAGGAGTGTATACCAGCAAAAAATACTGAAAACGCCTACGCTGCCACCTGGTAATTAATCCGCCTTGGAACTAAGTGTAATCAGCAAAAAATAGTGACCTAAACTGCGCTGCCACCTAATAATTGATATGTCTTGCTGCAAAAATCGACTAAATTAAACTTAATATTTTGAAGTGAAAATATGCTTGTTGACGTCGGTATGCCTGTCATGCATCGTAATGTTGCCTATAATTGTCGCGTGGTCTTTTTTAATAATAAAATCTTGCTTATTAGACCGAAAATGGCTATGTGTGACGATGGTAACTACAGGGAGTCAAGATGGTTTACCGCTTGGACAAAGGTTAGTTTGATTTTAAAATTTCTGTGTATATACAAATGTATGTACATTTATAAATCAAATAAGAAACATTTCTCTTTAGAATTTTAAAACCGAAGATTACTATTTGCCGCGCATGATTTCTCATCACACTGGTCAAGATGTAGTGCCGTTTGGTGATGCTGTTATAACTACCAAGGATACTTGTATTGGATTTGAGATTTGTGAGGAATTGTGGAATGTAAGAAGGTAAAAGCTGTCAAATATATTACAATAAAATTTTTCAAAATTATTGCTTTCTATTTTTCATGTAATTTTAGCAAGCATATTGACATGTCTTTGTCGGGCGTTGAGATTATATCGAATGGATCTGGTAGTTACATGGAATTACGCAAAGCCTATATAACCACCGAATTGATACGCAGTGCTAGTTTTAAGTCTGGTGGTGCATATCTGTTCAGCAATCTTAGAGGTTGCGATGGCCAACGCGTCTATTTTAATGGCTGCTCTGCAGTTGCTCTTAATGGCGAAATAGTGGCCAAAAGTAAACAGTTTGCTTTGCAGGATGTTGAAGTAACTTTGGCCACCATAGATTTGGAGGATATACGTTCCTTCCGCGTATCGCGCCGTTCTAGATGTATTGAAGCTGCTCAGTCTCCTAATTACCCGCGCATCGATTGTGATTTTGAAATGTCAACACATAGTGATATCTTCAAAACTGCCAATATACCCTTACAGTGGATTTATCACACACCAGAAGAAGAAATTGCTATGGGTCCGGCATGTTGGCTGTGGGACTATCTACGTAGATCCGGCCAAGGTGGTTTCTTTTTACCTCTTTCGGGTGGTCTTGATTCCAGCTGTTCTGCGACTATTGTACACTCCATGTGCAGTATGATTGTAAGTGCTGTGCAGTCAGGTGACTCACAAGTTCTGTATGATATACGTAAAATACTAGCCGACCAGGACTATACCCCTGATAATTCAGCTGCCTTATGTAATCGCTTGTTAGTCACCTGTTTTATGGGTAGTGTAAATTCTAGCAAAGAAACCCGTCGACGTGCTTCTTTATTGGCTAATATGTTGGGTAGTTACCACATCGAAATTAATATCGATACTGCCGTCAATGCCTTGTTGGGAATCTTTAATGCTGTGACCGGTCTTACGCCACGTTTTCGTACTCAAGGAGGCTGTGCTAGACAAAATTTGGCCTTACAAAATATACAGTCTCGTATACGAATGGTTCTAGCATACATGTTTGCCCAACTTATGTTGTGGGTTCGCAACCGTCCCGGTGGCTTATTGGTTTTGGGTTCGGCTAATGTTGATGAGTCGTTGAGAGGATATTTGACGAAATACGATTGCTCTTCCGCTGATATTAATCCAATCGGTGGTATTTCAAAAAGTGATCTAAGAAGATTTTTGATATATTCCAAGGACAGGTGGGTCATCTATACTAGTTCCATAAACTACCATACCTTAAACAGGTACAGTTTTAGTTATAAATCAAAAAAAAGTTTTTTTCTGAACATCTCTGTTGCTGAAAATCTTACTACCACGTAGTTTATAGTTTATAGCCTAAAAAATGAAAGGAACAGGTCAATTTCCGTTTTACTATTATATTTTTCTATTTAATATTTGTCGCCTGCTTCGATATGAATTATTCTAGTGAAAGGCAAATACCATCAGATTTACTACAAGGATCCGTTCTTTCTCTTACACTATATTCATTATATACCTCAGATATAAGAATTCGCAGAAATCAAGAAGTAGCTTTCTATGCTGACGAAGTGCTTTTATATGTTGCGGCAAGGTATCCAACGCAAGAGAATGCAGCAGGCTCTAAACTTAAGCCAAAAATATTTCAGGAGGTCAAGGCTTAGCCTTTAAACAAAATAATGTTATACAAAATATGTATCCGCCTGTTACCAAGTCTGATAATAAGTGTTTTATTTTTTTTATTAAAGATATGTATTTTTTGTTACTTTGTTCCAAATATATTTTGAATTCTGCTTCTGGTTGCTGCAGTTTTATTTCATCTAAGCACTGATTAAGGTGTTCAGTCAGAATATTGAGAAATCAGGTTTACTTGGAATTTTTAACTCAAAATTAGTTCTGATTTATTTTCAATTTTTTTTCTAATATTTATTTATTTATTCAAAAAGTAATACAAAAGCCCTACTGGGCCAATTTATTTATATTACACAGTAAAACTAAGGCCTTAAAACTACTTATGTATGAATACACAATTATTTTAAATTTTCAAATAAACTTGATTCAGAATAAACATTGTTTTGAACTGTATTTATATACATATGTACATAACATAGGATTTAAATTATACAAATATCGTGAATATCATTCGTTCCCCCTAAAAACAAGATTCTGAAGAAGCACATGTCAATAAAAGATCCCAAAAACACATCGCAACTGACTAAGGCAACCGCATGAATACAGAACATATAAAAGTGCTTAAAACTTTTAGAATTCAGAAAAAGTAATTCATAAATAAGACGGTCTTTAAAACTATAAGTTGTATAGATAGAATAGTAGCTTGCGTCGAAACGCATTATTGGAGTGCGAAAAAAGTCGATGTATAGAAGTAAAGAATTCCAATGACGAGCTATTCTTACTATAAAAGACTTCTCAAACTGGGAGTTATAGATTCTTGGAATGAAAAGCTGAGGGTTTCTAGTAGAATGCGAAAGGAGAAATTTAGAACAAAGTTGAGCAGGAATACCACTTTTTATGACCCTGTAGAAAAATAGTAAATTGCGCAATAAAAGAAAATTATGAAATAAGCAGCCCAGAAAACGTTTTACATAATCCGATATATGATCCCTTCTAGCGGCGCCATATATGTACATACCTAACTATCATATTCACAATGCGATTTAACCTTGTTATAACAAGTATGCCAGCTCCGGAAAAAACTTGGATATCATATAGAATCTGCAGCATCAGAATAGCATGAGCCAAGGTTAACTTGACACGAAAGGAAACATATATATTAGTAGAATAAAGTCGTCGAATTGTCTTTTCATACTTTCTGTTTAATTTTGCGCCATAAATTCTGTCAATTGACTTCAAGTTTTTTGTTACATTTGCGTGGTCTACTTTCTTTTATTTTGTGACATAACTTACAACGAACGTTAAGTATTTCAATTGTTCTGTTTTTTGCTACATTTCAGATATGTGTCAAAGGTTGTAAGTTTCACACTACACTGTTATTACAAAACTGCTAAAACTCAAACAAAGAAGCTTCAAATTATTCAGAATAAAAACTTGAAACTAAAGCTGGATTCACCCACTGTTTCGGAGCAAAATTTTGTTTTTCTAAAGTTTGTTCTGAAACGATTCACCCACTTGGCACAATTTTTCTGGGAAAACAAATCTACCATATGAAACATATGTGTAAGCGAGATGTCTTACTTTACAAGCAGGCAGCACTGTGACAGAAGATTGAAATCAAAAAATGCCGTTTTTTGTGTCACAGACATAGTTTTGGTTTTGTTATAAATATATTCTCAATTATTAAATTCTAAATTAAAAAACAAAGAACGAAAAAGGATGTAAAATATATTTTTTTTTGCTTGAAAGATTTTTATCACAATAATTAGGCAGCGATGATTTTTCTTGCTTTTTCACTTTTTTCAGTTGACACCAGTATCTTTTTTTCACTTCTTAAGAAATTGTTTACTACAAATTTATCAAAATTTTTAGTGAAAAAATTATTCAGAAAAGAAGTCAGTCAGGTTGCTTGGCAGGTTTACTTTTTAAATTTGCAAGCAGTCTTACCTTTTAAATTTATATGCACATATACATATACATATTTAATATGTACATATAGTATGCTGTGGCAGCTCAGTTAAATTTTCTTTGAAAAAATAAAGTAGTTGACACCACAGTTTCATTGTTTCGGAACAAAAATTAAAATTAAACCAATTCAAGGTGAAATTGTTCCGAAGTGAGCTTAACTCTTTTTCTCTTTCTCTCTCAAAAAGAAACACGTTAAACTACATATAAAAAATGTTTCGGAACAAAATTTTTTCCAGCTTAATACACAACCTGCCCCGCTGATTTCTTACGGATTTATAACATGAAAATTTTGAACATAAAATGATTAGTTTATTTGTAAAGGACCTGCCGCTGTCATTAAAAGAAAAATGAAGATCGTCTAATTTTGAAAGTATAGGAATATTACTAAGCAATCACTAAGATTCTTTAAAAAAAAAAAAAAGAATCTAATCTGGTGATTGGTTAAACAAATTTCATTATAACTTTTAAGTTTGTATAAGGTTTTTGAAATAAACTTTTCCTTAACAATGTCTTCTTAAAAGTTTCTTATATATATTTATATATTTAGTTCCCAATTGTTGTAGCACTTTTAAGTAAATTCTCATACTATTGTACATTATATATTTTAAGATGATTTTCAATAAATTTTTAATTTTAATATTTAATTTTATTCAGTAAGCAATTCCTTTTATACACTTAAACATAAAAAGTGGGTAAGAAAAGAGTATAACCCAGTTCACACACGTCAAGTTTTCTTGCAGCAATTCTGAATTTTTTAGGTGAGAAAACGAGAAATAAAATGATTCTGCAGTCCTTTCTCTTGCACAAAATTCAGAATTGCTGCAAGAAAACTGTGCGTGAACTGGGTGTAGGTATATCCAAGTTTGTCATTCCGTTTGTAAATAATACAAAATTCATTTCCGACCCAATAAAGTTTAAATATTCCGAGTCTTTATGCATAGCGAAGTCGATTGAGCATTGTCCGTTCGTGTTAGTGCTGAAATCAACTTTGCCAGGGCACTAGATGGGCTAGAAAAAAATTTTAATACGCCAATCGATCATAAATAGTGTCGAAGGAGGCACTATTTAAAATCAGATAGATTTCTCCATGACCCTCGAGGTAATGGGTTAACACCACGCCATATTATTTGGAACAATGAAGTAACTCATAAAAAAACAAAAATAGCAAGCGATAGAAACTTAAACAGTAAAAAAAACATCAAAAGATAAAATTTTCGCTCGCCCATATATACCGAATTATAGGCCTCTCATTTTCATAAAAACGTTCGATTGTCAGTATGGTCAATATTGGTATCATTTAAAAGCTTTTAAAGAAAACTTTCAGAAAATACTAAAATTTTAAAAAATGTTTTTAATTTTTTCCCAATCGTCCAACCAAATTAACATTGATTAATGGGTGCTATTTGCAATGTACAGAACTGAAGGTAGACAGATGCGAAGAATGCTGATGAGGGACTTGGCGGTCCTGAAAATGCGGCATCACATTCTAATTTTTCTTGTTTTCTTTGGAAAATATCAGCATACATTTGAAAAATATTGGCTGACTTCCAAAATGTATGAATACAAAGTTTGTATACAGTTTTACTGCGGCATTTAAACTTTTTTCAAATGCAAAGTTACGATACAACGCAACTATATGCTTTGTTTACATTTTCATTATGAAACAGAAATGTTGCAATGCACCATTTTTATTATTGACAAACATGAAAATGGAAAGGTCGGTTGTAAAATTTTATTTGGTAATTTTTTTTAATTATCAGAAAATTCGAGTGGAAACTGCACAAAATTTTCTCGCTGTAATAAAATCTATTAAAAAAAAGGAATGTTTTACTGAAGCCAAAACACAGCGCAGAAAAATACAAAAAATTGTTATTTTTGGAAAGTTATTGCAAAAATGCCGGATGCCAAGATGTGGCTGCTTCTCCAGAAGTGTTGTTGCGCTTTTTAATTCTTTTATAAATCCCACAGAAGTTTAAAAACTTTCTGGTGGCATCATCCCTCGAGAAGGGAAAGGTCTCATCCACCTCCTTAATTTCTCTCAAGACTTTTCCACAAAACGGTGCGCTTCTTGCGCTTTGCGCAAAAATGAGGTTCATTTCGCAACCTTGTTACTAGAAGCAATTTTTTTTTTTTTTGCTCATGATTCCATTTTTTTTCGCTGCAATATGTTAAAAATAAATTTTTGCTATTTATATATTAATTATTAAAAACAAATTAACTTACTTATGTAAGTCGGTCATTATTTATAGTTTATGTTTTATTCTTTGCGAACAAAAACGTTTTGTGGTTGATTTTTATTTTTTATGAGTAAACAAACGAATACCAAACAAAACATCAACTAAAAAACTGATGCCTGGTTGCTTTTTTACTGCCTTAAAAATACTCATTGTTGACGTTTTGAAATCGTATACATTGTAAATATTTTGTACAGCGGCTTTATGAAACAGTATACTTTGTTCAAATGCAAAGCAGTTAACATTTTGGAAGTCAGCCAATACTATTTTTGTGTAAAATTATATATCATACTGTTCTTTGTTTTTTTAATTCTCTGCTACCGCAATATTTGTTTTTTTGATTGGAGTTATTTCACTAAACTAGTTCTACATACATATACGAGTATGAATATATCACTATTACTTACTTTAAACTAACATCTGTATTTCAAAAAGCAAAAAATTATTTTTTCTATTATTTACTATTATTTCTTTTTTATTGCTTTAAAGTAAATATTTTAATTTATTGTTAAATTTAGAATTAAGCGCTTTTGTCATAAACTATACATTATTATTTTGTTTATAGTTTTGAATGAATAAATTATATTAGATTTTCTTCCACACATCACGTCTTCTTTAAGATAAGACTTGCCAACTAAACAGCCAGCTGTGACAAGTAATAACATCACAGCTGTCATGAACCAAACAACTCTCGGCGGTATTTGCCGATTAAAGACAACAAATAAGTATACGTGTATGGATAAATGTGTGTGCCCTCGCAAAAGTATAAAAGGCTAAGTATCACCTGAAAGTGATCAGTTTGCAAGCAGCTGCCCTTTAGGCAGTGTTAGTTCTTATTGGAGCTTTCTCGCCAAATGGCTTAACGAATACCGCCAAATATCGCCAATATATAAAAATATGCAACATATGTAAGTCATAAAAAGTGTGCCTTATTAGGGTCTCCAAAACTTTAAAAAAATTCTTGAACTGCTGAAAATTGAAAATAAACTTAAAATATAGACGTGTTTTCCGAAAGCCGATCAAACATTCCTTTTTGTAACTTTTTTTAATATAAAGAACAAAATTCTTGTAAAAGCCATCGAATTAGTTACATCTAACGCAGTCTTGTTCAACTCAGTTTGAAACTCTTTGCCAAAATAAATGTTATCTATATTCAAAAACGAATTTTGTAGATGAACTTCCTATTTAAATTTTTTATTAATTCATCGCTGTTTCCTTTGTTATTACTTTTCATGTTGTCGATACGATTTCTCACTTAATTTCAATCATTTTGATTTTTGCCTTTTAATATACTTATATTTGGCGGATGAGAAGGTACAAACAAATATAGAAGTCAAAACGAATTTCTTTAATTCGCTGACATACATACATTTTTAGTCAACCTTAAATATATAAAACAAAGATGTTATGTTTTCTATATATTCTAATGCAATGATATCGTAGAGAAAGTCATAAATAACAGCCAAAAATTTCAAAAACCGCCAGGTATCTTGCCCTCGCCATTTTAAAATATTTATTGCCAAACAGGTTTTTATAGTTTAAGTGAGGAATTATGCAATTCCTTAGGTTTAGTCTTGCGCTGCCTGGCTCTTCCACGTTTGTTGGTAAAACAACGCCACAGAAGTTACGCTTGTAAGACGATTACATCGGCCTTTTAGCTTACCTTGCCGAGGAGTTATACAATTCCCCAGGGTTGGGCTGCACTGCCGAGCACTATCAGTCGGTGCTACTAAGAGCACGTCCGGCATAAAAACCTAGGCGCTGCTAAACGTCGCTACAACTAAAGACCAAATTAGTAGGGGCTTTCAGTAATCGAGCATGCTGTGTCGACGTAGATTGCTATCTTAGCAGCCATCGCTCAGGCTAAAGCTACTTGCGTACTTATCGACTCTGTTACAGCAACCGTTGGCCAACTTCAACATTGGCTAGTGCTCAGTTTGCTCAAGGACTCTGTAAAGATTCCATCCTCCGTCAACAGTACCTCTGACCGCCTTAAGCTGTGTCTGACGTACTTTTCAGCGCTGTCGCCGACTGTTGAGACCAATACAATAGCCACTGCCGTTGGCCGCCTTACGTCTCGAAGCCGCCGCTGATTGCTGTCACCGCAGCTCGACTACAACAAGCGCTGCTGCTGTTTACCACCAGGCTCATAGCCTGCCTTGTTGGACCGGTCTACGTTTTGATGTTGCCGCCGGCTGTAGTCACTATAGCCTCGACGTTATTATTCCGTCGTTGTAACATCTACATCTAAGAAAAATAGAGCGTGATTTTAAGTTTTAGTTGTTTTAAAACAATTATTGTTTTATTTCCTTTCCTTGCTAAGACGAAACACAAAACATCCACTCCCATCTTTACAACCTATTGCCTAAGAAATTAAATTTAATATAATAAATGTTAAGGTCAAATAAAACTATTTTTTATAATATATTTTTCTTTATAAGATCTAAATAGTTGCGTTTATTATGTTTCAGATTTAGTCTACCTATTCTCGAGTTAATTGCCGATGCTGCACCGACAGCTGAATTGGAACCCCTAAATGATGGTCAACTTGTACAGACAGATGAACAAGATATGGGCATGACCTATGCTGAGCTAAGTGAGTATGGTCGTCTTCGCAAGCAAGCATGCTGTGGGCCGTATAGCATGTTTTGTAAATTAGTTTCAACTTGGAAAGGTGATCTCAGTCCCAAAGAAGTAGCTGATAAAGTTAAGCATTTCTTTAGATGTTATGCCATCAATCGGCATAAAATGACTGTAATAACGCCGTCAGTGCATGCTGAAAGTTATAGCCCCGATGATAATCGTTTTGATCATCGTCCTTTCTTATATCGGGCCAACTGGAGCTGGCAATTCAAGGCCATCGATGATGAAGTAGAAAAGATGCAACCAATTTGTACACCATCTACTACACATATGCGCCCAAGTAGTAACGATTTATTATTGTCACATGAATCGACCCATACATCTGATTCAAAACATTCTTCTCCCTTGTCCACCTCCTCAGCTGATGTACCAGGTGAATCTTCTTCTTCGCCGCTGTCTCACATTCCCACAGGTAGTATGGGTGCTCTGATCAAGAAGTCAAGCGGTTATGCCAAGGTGCATAGTAATGTGTTAGGCAAAATAAAAGATCGCACCGGAATACCGGTTTAATACATGTTTTCTTGAGCTGAATTATTAAATATTTAAGAAATTGTTGCTAACACAACATAAAAAACGTTTACAACTAAGAAATAAAAGAACTTATATAACGACCAATTGTTACAAAAGATATAATAAAAAATTTTTAAAAGAAAAATACGGAGAAAATCTATTTATAAGCAAAGTAACATATTTTTAAATATAAAAATGCGTTTAATATAAGTTTAAACTTACAGTAAAATTAAAGCACAACTTCCTAACAGAGCTTGTTTTAAATAATTTGTAAATTGTATTGTAGTTTCTATGTGGTTGTTCATTCAAACAAATAATCACCCTTATCGCGGTTGGCGTATTTGTGGCGAAAGTCATGCGTTTTTTAAAAACGGCATCGCACGGTGGTTCAGAATTAATTTTCATTGGCCAAAACCTATATTTTTTGTTGACACAGATTCTTAAAATTTTTATGTCACCAGAAAGAAAACAGATCAAAACTAAGGTAGCCGAAAAGTTGGGTCAAAATATTCGCAGTAGTGGGCGTGGCATGCTGATAAATGCAAAGAATTTATGTTAATTTAAAAATAAAATAAAAATTGTAATATTTGATCTCATATTAATTGCGATTTCTTAAAAACTGTTATCGATATTGAGCTGCGGTTTTTTTTGTTATGTTGGGTGAACTATTGTTTTTAAGAAATGGTATATGCGCACCCTGTATAATTTGTAAATAGGGTGTTATGTTTAAAATTGGAAACCTCCATATATTCGTAAAGTTTGAAGTTTAGTAGTATATAACTTCTAAAGGACAAAAAACCAAAACCACCCAAAGAAAGCAAAAGTGTTCTCTTTAAGCCTATATATACTTTTGCACCCGCCCGGATCCGCCCGTAGAACACTTTTTCTATTTTAATGAAAATACTCAGCATTTTTACAAACAAATTTCTATCAAAACTGCTAGTAAATTTACTTTAGAAGTCATTCACTGCCAAAAGTACAAATTGCAGATAGCAAGACGTAAGGGGAAAGAGAGGAATCTAACTAAAAAGTTAATTTTATTCGAAAATTGAGAGTTTTAGTACACAAAACAATTTTTGGTAAAATTTCCTTAAAAGCCAGTATAAGTTGTATATGAAAAATTTTCCCATAGAAAACTTGTATAAACCGAATCAACTTAGGTAGTTAAACTTAGTTTTTTGTGTTTAGGTAATCTACTTTAGGTTTAACACTTTTATATGTAGTATAAATCACAATAATTTGGAAATAAATTTTATTTCGGTATCAGCTTAGGTAGTTGAACTTGGTTTTTGTCTTAAAAATTTCATACAAAAGAAAAATACCTGAGCTAGCCTAGGTAATAATAGCTCTAATATTTTTTTGTGTGTACGTAGTCTACTTGAAGTTTGACATTTCTTTATTGAGTATATAAGGACAAAAATTTGGAAATAAATTTTACTGTCAGACAAGAATTCGATTTGAAGAGGTTGATAAATTTTTGGAAGTTATTTTTATAGAACTTAGAACTCAGCTTAATTAAAATATAGAAACTTTCAGCTATAATGAATTGACCGAGGAATATTTTAAAAACAAAGAAGATGTTCTAAACCATATTGAAAGAAAATTGAACATAAATGCTATCAGCAGTGAAACGCAATTGGAAATAAAAAACAAAGTACATATCTGATTTCGTAAAAATATTGCAAAAACGCTACAAGGAAGTTCACTATAGTAAAAGTAAATTTTACAAGCGCTTTGAAAATTGGTTACAAGGTGAACTTAGTATCCAGGTGATTTCAGAAACCATAAATAAGAAGAGTGGTGGAAGACCAGAAAAATCGCTAGATAACTGTAGCCATAGATCTAAGAGACGAAAACTTAAGAATATAAATGAAGAAATCGGATGTGAAAACATTAAAGATAGTTTTCTTTACAAGCTGCGATCACAAAAGCAATTAACGAAAGTGGATATCATTGAAAAAGTCATTTTTGCTAGTCCGGCGAGAACAAAACGGATCCTTAAAAGCATTCCGACACCAAACCACGAAAAACAGTTCACAAATGAGGAAGCGCTTGCATTATTTCTGGACTTAAAGTTAACAAAACAGCAGTATACTCAACTCAGATTACGTGCGATCGAAAAAGGCTCAAATTTATACCCGTCATATCATCACATAATTGCGGCTAAAAAGGAGTGTTATCCTCTAAAGGAATCTATCAAAATCACACCAATTTCGGCACAGGTACAACTGCAGCCGAAAGGTTGCTAAAATCACTAAGTAGGTTGAAAAAATATGGAAACTGCAATTTAACTGTTTTTTGTAAATGGGGATGCGATGGGTCTTCTGGACAAAGACAATATAAACAATTTTTATGTGAGGATATTTCTGACACAGATATGTTCATGGTGTCATTTGTACCATTGCGATTGATAAAAAACTTAGAGGACTCGGAACCTTCGTCCAGCACAGTGAAAACAAGTTATATTTGGAAAAACCAAACTCCATCGTCTACAAAATACTGCAGACCAATAAAATTTGAATTTAAAAAGGAAACTCATGATACTATTAAGAATGAAGTAAGTGACATTAGAGCTCAAATTTCAACACTAAGGCCATTAGAGTTAGAGATAGAGGAACAGGCTATTAAATTTAATTACCAATTAATACTATCTATGATAGACGGAAAAACTGCCAGGTTTTGACTGATACAAAAGCTTCATCCAGCTGTATTATATGTAAAGCAACATCAAGTCAGTTAAACCAAGAACCGACAAAGTCGGAGGATAGTATTGATGCATTTGAATTTGGATTATCACCGCTACATACGAGGATAAGATTTATGGAACACATACTGAAAATAAGCTATGATTTGGACTTCGGAGCTTCAGGATCAGTAAGAAATAATGATACCAACAAAGAGATAAGAAAATTGAAAAAGAAACAAGTTCAAGATGCATTTCTCAAGCACGGGTTGATTATAGATCAACCAAAAAAAGGATCAGGTAACACAAACGATGGCAACACCGCAAGAAGATTTTCTTTGGATCCCGAAACTACATCTGATATAACAGGTGTTGATATAGATGTTATTTCAAGATTTAAAACAATTACTGAAGTACTTGCGTGCAATTACTAATTAATGCTAAAAAATTTGGTGATTACGCCAAGGAAACCGCTGCTATATATACATCCAAATACAAATATTGAAATATGTCAGCAACACTGCATAAAGTTCTTTATCATGGAGAAGAGGTCATTAAGCACCATTTATTACCAATTGGAGATTTGTCAGAGGAAGCCCAGGAAAAAAGAAACAAGGATTACAGGTTTTACAGAGAACATAATACCAGAAAAATATCACGAATTTCTACAAATGAAGATTTATTTCATATATTATTGGCAACTTCAGATCCCTTCATCTCTAGCATTCGAACTCAATGGAAATTGAATCATTCGGAACTAAATGCCGAAGCTAAGGCACTGCTACAAGACACAGGTAATACAGAGCAGAATATAGAATATTTACAGGAAATATTCTAGCCAAATGAATAATAATTATAATTTGAATTTAGTATTTGAATAAAATAAAGTATACAGACATTAATATTAAATGTTATTTTATTTACCTAGAATCTATTTATAACTTTAAATAAATATGTATATAATTAAAGAAAAATTAAATTACACTGTTTTGTTTTAAAATTGACCAAAAACTAGGAAATATGTAAGTATTGTTAGGCATAAAGTTGAAATTTGGACAATCCTAATGAAAATACGGAAAATACCTCAGTGAAAATAGGGGCCGCCCTAAGGATAGCAAAATATTGTATTGTCATCCAAGATTGACCCGTGGACCAAATTTGAGCCACATTGTTTAAGGAAAAGTGGGTAAAAAATGAGTTGGCACATTTGAAACGGAATTTCAAACAAGAATTAGGAAAAGCAAATCGAAAGTTCAACTTTAGGCTTGAATTTCTTAGCAACCGCTGAACCGATTTTAATAAGGCCCAAACTCGGTAAAAGCTTAAGATGTTGTCTCTTGACTAAAAAAAAACTACTGAAAAATCTTTATTAGTTAAAAAGTTACAGAGTTTTGGCCAATGAAAAACGTTTCTGAACCACTGTGCATCGTGGTTACCAAAAACGCTGACAAAACGACACTGTTTGAAAATCTATTACAAAAAACCTAATCGTAGTTGGCGTATTTACCTGTCAAAAACTAAAAAAGATGCCGTTAAATTTTATGTTAACGACAGTATACATATTTAATTCATGTGTGTTTTGTAAATTCTAAAAAAATATTTAAAATACAGGAAAGCAAACCGTAAGTTAAAAAATTTTGAATATACTAACTAATACTAAATTTTGAATATACTAACTTATTTTTTTTTTTTATTTCATTTTCTAGAGTAAACATAACTACGCCAGCACAATTTTCAAAGTTGGTAGAAATCATGGAAAAAAAGCCGTATATAGCAAGAGGCTATAATAATGGGCTAAATAAAATAAACATAAAAGATGAGTGGAATGTTATAGCAGATGACCTTAATAGTATTGGCCCTCCATGTCGTACAGGTGAAGGTTGGTTGAAGGTATGGGCCGATTTCAAATTTAAATTAAAAAAGAAACTGGCGCACAACAAGACCGAAAGCCGTGCAACCGGTGGAGGAAGTTTTAAACAGTATTCGTTGTCACCAGTAGAAGAGATTGCTGTGAGTTTATTGGGAACGCACACTATAGTGCAGCATAAAGAACCTTTCGGGCTTAAGCGACCGTTATGTGATGTGTGTAGTGTAAATGTGTTGGACACAAGTTTGCTTGACGAAAACGATGAAACTTGTAAGTCCGCTAAAAGGTCTAATAAAGATACCGATGTCACTGGTGATAAAAATACTGATATAATCTTTAATGAAATAAATGACCAACCTAGCACTTCTAAAATATGTTCAAATAACAAAACTCATTATGAAGAAATGGGCAATTTAAAAAAAAGTAAAAAAAATATAGAAAGTGATAAGGTGAAATTATTAGAAGAACAAGTGGAACTTCAAAAAACCTTGTGTCTAAACTTAACAACTAAATTAACCGAAATTAAGCGATATACCAGAAAAATTTTTAAAGTGAAAGAAGAGAAGTTAAAACTTTTTAAAGATGAGTTAAAGAGAAAAGACAGCCATCGAAAGGAACTTTTAAAAATCAAAAGAAGCGAACTTGAAACTAAACAAAAACACCTGGAAATTGATTTACTGGAAAAAGATTTATAAACCTTTTATTCTTCTTTGTGATTAACAAAATTAAATAAAGATTCAAATACAAATTAATTGCTAAGTTCTTGCATTATTTTAAGTCGGATATTTGATGCATTTAAATCGATTTCGTCATTAAGATCAGGTACATCTATATCATCTTCAATGTTTACATTAGGCCAATCAATATGAAAATAAATGAATATATTGTGCAAGGCACCGCAAACGGATGCGATTTTTCCTGCAAACTCGGGAGAATAGTGGAGTTGCCTTGCTCCTAGTAAACAGCGGGATCTATTTTTAAGGACACTTATTGTCCTTTCAACAACATTTCGGGTTTTCGAATTAATGTTGTTGAAGTTACTTTTCGGAGTACCTTCGATCGTTGACCGAAAAGGTTTTATTAGGTAGGTATCCAAAGGATAACCGGCATTGCCTGTAAATGGAAAATTAAAATTTAACTTGGCTTAAGAATCCAAAACAATATTCATACATGCATATATACATTGTACTTACCCAACAACCATGTATTTGTTTCTCCGTTCTCATATTTTTCTTTTAAATGGTGTTTTAGGTCGCTTAAATTTCAAATAAGTGAATCATGGCAAGATCCTGGAGAATGACATTGCATATACCTTGAATGAAATTATAATCATAATAATTACTAAAAAAGAATATGTTAAAAATTGGAGTAAGAGTTTTTAATATTACCACCATTACGTTTAAGCTATAAAAACCCTTTCTGTTTAAATATTTAAAGCGTTCATCAACTGATGGGGGTATAATTGTCACATGAGTCCCGTCAATACAGGAAATCCTGTTTTTTTTAAAAAGTGTTTTTTTATTTCATGTTTTTCTTCTTCATTCAAAGGTTAACATTAAGATCATTCCCGACTCCTTTTTGATAACTTCCTTCCGCAAGTATTCTTATTGTTGCAGTTAGCCTCGCCAGCTTGGATACAGCAAACTTCTTTTTAGGGTCCTTAAGTTTTGGTAAAATTGTTTCCAGGACAAGTTTGAATGCCTCTTTATTTAGTCTGAAATAACTAACAAATCTGAAAGAAATTCAGTTGCACATACACATAACTTAAATTTTTATGAGTACTTACTTCTTGTTTGGCAGAGAAAATATATCACACTGAAGTCTTAAATGTTTTTTTAAATGTATGTCTGAGACATTTAAATCTTCTTCATCTTCTGAAGATGAATAAAACCCCACACTCAACATTTAAAAAAATTTTATGTTAACAAATTTAATTTTATACCGCGTTAATATTTTTAACAGCTGTTATATTTGCCACTTTTCACAACAGGCTGCTTCAGAAAAAAATTAAATTATATAATCTGTTACAAACGTCTCTTTTACAAAAGCTGTCGTAATCGAAAAACTTTCACGATACCATAAAATTTTAAATACGCCTACAAATACGACAATCGCCTAAACACACATACGCCAACCGCGATAAGGGTGAATATAAACATCTTATTTTTTACTTTACAAAGTTTAAAATGGCATAAACGGTAACAAAATTTGTTTTAACAAGTGGGACTACTGTAGCATACCGACGATGGGAATAACATAAAACTTAAATAAACCTGTCAGATATGCAAAAACGGAATATTGTGCCAAATGATTTAGTTTTGCAATTAACAACTTAGAAATGTATTCGATTTAAATATGCTTAAGAAAACGTTAACTTACATCCCTGTGACTCAAGCAAATTCCATTTTTAATTACTTCGCAAGCACTGCGTTACTCAACAAGAGTTTTTTTACATATATTTTCCATATAAAAAGATCACCGGACCATTCCTGAGAGTTGTATTCTACTTTCGGTCTGATAAAAGTGACACAATCACCCTTATCGTGGTTGGCGTTTTTGTGGCGAAAGTTAGTCGGTTTTATAAAGTTTTGTAATATATTAAAGATAAGTCTAAGCAGTTATTACTAATCTATTACAAAATTGTCATAGTCAAAATACGCCTACGCCAAATACGATAGGGGTGACTGGGTTGCGATTTCATACAACGGGTGGCCAAAAATGGAAGCAGATAGGGTAGGGAAGTGAAGTTCTTCATAAATGTTTTTTTATTTAAATGTTTTTTTATTTATTTATGCGAAATTTTGAGAAAATCTAACAAGTACCACCTCTCATACAACCTAAATTTAAAAATTGCCATATTTTAGAAATGAGCGAGCCGATAAGATTGAAATTTTGCATGTCAATATATTGTAACAAACTGCTAATTTTCAAAACCAAAATTTTAAAAATTGTCACAACTGTGAAACTAGTAATCAGATAAGAACGTTAGTGAATATATTTTGCTATATTGTAACATATTTCAAATATGAAAAAAATCGGACAAACACCACGCCTACCTCCCACATAACCTAAAATTTAACTTTAGTGATCAGATAAAAGCAAAACTAATTATACAAAAATAATTTAGTACGTAAATTTCTGCCGTTCAGTAAAAAAGAAATTTAGAAACATAAATTTTATTTATTTAACATACAAATATAAAATATATAAGTGTTACATTCAATCAAAGTATATCAACAATTGTCACTGTGAGCACTTTCAGATTCTACCAATGATGCATGCCCTTTTTTCTACCGTTAAATCACTTTTTTAACTGAATACCCTTTCAGATGATTTAAATCGCTCTTTTTAAGTATTTTCTGACTATGCATTGAAATTTATGGCTCTATATGAATAACATAATTTGCGAAGTCTCTCATAGAGGCGATCCTACTTATTTTTCTCATGTGTCTTAATCTTGCACTTCTTATAATTTTATGGTTTGATTCTATTGCTATCTAGACTTTCACTTAAGTCAGCTTTAAATCCAGGGATGCCAGGATGAAGTTTTTATCTTAATTTTAAAGATTTTTAAATTAAAATAAGATTTGAAGATCTTTTTCCCAAAAATAAGATTTTTTGGTTTAGTTGTTTGACAACTTATGTTGCAACTTTTTGTTAAAATTTATTAAACATATTTACCTACAAACAAAAATAGTGTCGTTGGTGCTAATGGATAAATAATGAATACGATTACCAGGTACATATATTTGTAAAAACTAAAATTTCCAATACAAAGTTTAATGCTACTGAATTAAATGAAACTATTGGTAATTGTATTGCCTTTTACATTGAGGTGTATAAACAAACAACTTAACAATTATACTTTAACTAAGCAACCTTAAAAAAGCTTTCTTATATTGAACCTTAAAACGCTATTAATAAAAAAAAAGTATCTTCACTAGTACGTCTTAAAACAGCTGTTCAAACTGTTTCCGCCACATACATGTATTAAATAAATATTTTAAGAATTTAGAAAATGTTACAGTGAAAGAGTTTTGGCACACATTGTCAAATATTCCTAGAGCGGATAGTGAGTTAATGTTTCCAACTTTGTCGAAGTTTGCAATAAATTTGATGTTTTCCTTGTTCATCTGCAAACGTCGAACAGATATTTCAAAAGTAAAAATAATAAAAAATTTTTAAGATTAGTTTTTCTAAATTAAGATTTCTATTTGTTAAAAAAAATATTTCTTTTTCTATGAAAATTTTTGGTACCACTGTTCAAATCTATCTTTCATTCGAAAAATTTATGCTCTATTTTCTGTTGCTTCCCTTCTAATACAACTCGTTTGAAATAATTGTCTACAAAATCTTTAAAATTATGCATAACATTGCAGGGTCTGTTTGCTTTATGTCCAGCCGAAGTTGAAAAATAGTAGGAATCCGCAACAAGGTTGACACTAAAAAACAATCACAAAGAGTATTTGGGCAATATCGGTCTGCTAAATATTAATATATTTAAATACACATACTTGAAGCTACAAAGTACAAAAAAACAGGAAAAATGTTCTGTTTACTATCTTTTAAACTCTCTACGAAAGTTCACGGTTGCTGAAAAATCATGACCATGCCTAAATACTTTCTTTTTTTTCTAACGGTTTCTGACATATGATCTATATTTGTTAACAAAAACAATGTTTTAATTATAACTAGAAGCATCACTTACAATCCTGTTACAAACTTTTGTAGCCGTTATATTCAAATACTTAAATTCTTAGTATTGTAAATGAACATAAAATTTGGGATTTTCATATAAAATTTTACAATTTAAAAAATATAATTTAGATATCATCTAACCAAAGAGTTTTAAAAAAGAAAATAAAAAAAAAACATTTAATTGCTTACGTTGACCTCAACGATTTTTGGCCGCCCTCGTTCCACAGTGTGACATAGATAGCAAGAAGATCAGATGTAGTAAAGTATTTCTTACACCGTTTAAAAAAACCTAGGAAGTAGAATGCTTTTTTTGCGACATTAAGAACATTCTTGTTCCACCAAACATCGCTTTAATTTTTATGCCAGTAACATTACATATATAACATATATTTTAGATGTCACCGTAAAAAATACCAATGTTCATTTTGAGGGCGGTACACCTTTGCCTTAATACAACTTGAGTTGCTCTAATATATATATATATATATGTAAATATATAAATGTATTTATATATTATTTATGTAGATATATATTTATTGGAGCAACTCAAGTTGTATTAAGGCAAAGAAGTGCCGCCCTCAAAATAAACATTGGTATTTTTTACGGTGACATCTAAAATATTTCTCCGCTGGGTTTGACCTCTCGTGAAATAGATTATTTTGAAAAGGGGTCTATTTTTTCATATTTTGTCCATTTGAGAATCTGTTTCCATACCAACATATACAATACGGGTATCATAAGAAAGGTTAAGGCGCGTCAAACTGTAAATACAATTTGTCCATGTCTTTTTTTGCAGGATATTCTCTAAAAAATAAAGGATTTTGAAATTTTTGTTCGGGGTTGTGTGTAATAAAAACGCCAAATTAACATATTTTTAGCTTTTATTCGATTTAATTTAATAAGGGTCTCAGCTTTTTTTTTAAATTTGTGATAGTTCGCTTTTTGACAAAAATACAATGGTGTGGTAACCCCTCCTTTTAAATAAGGTACCAAATTTTTTCTTTTGCCAAATACTTCATCTTTGTATGTATATAATTTAGATTTTTGCAAAAGATTAAAATCAAAGCATACAAACAAAATTGTAAATTTTATTTAATCAGTTCCCAATATCATTGGTTTTAAGCTAAAACAAAATTTGTAATTGTCGTGATTAAAATGCCTTTCGCGTTAGTTGAATGAAACCGCTCTAAATTACCGACAAACCGCGATGTAACACAACATTTATTATTTTTGCGCGCTCGAAGCAAAAATACTCTCGCATTGTGTATTTATTTGGAATAAAACTAAAACCATATTGTTTTACAATTCCAAAATACAGATAACAAGAGCATCTTAAATTTTTAAGATGACTTTAAATCTATGATAAATTCCCCAGCAAGAAATGCTTGACAGAAACTACCCTACAAGAACAGTGACCATCATTTGATCCATCAAATGACAATCACTGATGATAGAAATATCCATCACTGCGTAGAACAAAGTTTCTATCATATTCTTAAAGGGAAAATGAAAAACTTGATGTAATCTTTTGTATACGTGTGATGTCTGTAATAAACAGCGTTACCAGTGATTTTTTTACAAGAAATATAATGAAAATTTTAATTGATTTTTGAAACATATTTTATTACAAATCTTTTTATAAGCTATATTTTGAACTTTGCTAATCAGTTTTGAGTAAAAACTTAGATTGATTTAATAAACAAAAAATTCATTTAAATTTAATACGAAAAACCGTACAACGGCAACGCTGTTTCAGTATAAAATTATTGCAAATGTGTAAGTAGATAATTGTGTATGTATAAGTTTCCCTCACTCGTTTCTTGCTGGGCAAACTAAAGGCCTCATTAGTCTTTACTTTCTGTTGCTGTTCTGTGCCGTGCCGTTCTGCTTTTTAAATTATTGTAATTAATTTTTCTGTAACAACAAACCAGCCGTTTATAATACACAAAGAATACACAACACAACAAAAACAACTACAATTACAATGACAAAAATGGTTTGTTTACAATTTTGCACTCACACTACCAAACAACTTTCAAGTAACTTAACGTTGAATTCTATTTTCTACTGATTCGAACGGAACAGAACAGAACGTCAAAGTAATAACAAACCACAAATACATATTTTCCATTTAACAGAAATTGATCAGCTGATTCGTCACGGAACGGAAAGTAAAGACTAATTCTGCCTTAACACAATTTTTACACTAACACATTTGCAACAATTTTGTATTGAACAGCATTGCCGTTGTAGCGTTTTTGGTACCGAATTGGGATGAATTTTTTGTTAATAGACTAAATCTTATTTTTCGCTTGTATTTACAGATAATAGTGCAGCAAACTTCAAAATACAGCTTACAAAATGTTTTGTAATTAAAATTGAGCCAAGATCAAACAAAATTTTTATTAATTTTGTTGTAAAAAGTTTGTCGGTATTAAGGAATTTTGGTAGTTTTTGATAGAAAAAAAGGGAAGAGAAATTTCTTGTCAGTTGCAACGTTGTTTGCACCAAACAAACAAATCATACGCAAAAGTGAAATAACTAGTATATGTTTTATTTCGTGACGTTAAAAAAATTGCGCATATATCAAATAGTTTTAAAAGTGATATGTTGATTTAATAAAAGCAAAAATTAAAGACAAAATAAATAAAAAAAGAATTTAAAATAAATATACAAGTTCAATGTGAAACTAAAGGTATGTTGCATTTGGGTTTAAGAGCATGTTGCGGGTATTTAAAACCGCCAAAGCCTTTAAAAAGTTAGATTCAAGTTGAAAGAATCTATGAAGCCTTTAAATCCAAAATTGTAAGCTGTTTTTTAATGTGTAAAACTTTTCCTTATTTGCTTAATTTTATGTATTCCTCTGATTTTCACTCAACATCAGTATTTGGTAGAAATACTCAAGATGTGTGCCCCAACATCACTGTCGTCCAAAAGTGATGGGAAATATAAAGGTTATTTAAAACGTTTTAAAAATTATATTTGTTTAAAGATTAGGTCCTGGGTCAAAAGGAAATCTAAACCCGGCTTAGAAAATTTAAGGAAAGTATATGTAAGTTTAAAGTTATAATTTATTTAAAATTTTAAGAAGTTTTGCAATTCGTATTGCCTAAAAATGTTGATGGAGTGCAAGGTGGTCATCAAAAAGGTTGAGAAATCTGTCTGTCGGCTGGCTGGGGAGACTTACGACTCAAACCATGATGAAGTCGTCAGCATGCTCCTTTTGCAAGAACCTTCTTTCGGTGGAAGAGTTGGAAAGAAAGTTGGAGGAGCCGAAAGGTTTTATTAAAGCAATGGTAAAGAACTTAAGTTCATGCTTAAAGTATTTTAATAATCTTACATTTATATTTTTTTAGACATCGCATTTTTTTATGATTAAGGGGATTAGGATTAAGATTTAGGATAAAGGGGACTACAAAAATATAATTGGGATGGAAGGTGGGATAAGCAAGCCCTCTGAAAGTTCTCTTTGGTTAATAACTTTCTGTGAGGTATGTTAAAAAAAACTTCTGTCATCACTACATTGTAAACTGCAGTAGTGTGAGCAGCACAGATATATATGTTTCATAATGGAAAGAATACGTTGGTTAGAGGGAGATGCAAAATCACATGTACACAAAAGTTTCCATCAAGTTTTTTATTTTTCCTTTAAGAATGTGATAGAAACTTTGCTCTACACGATGATGAATATTTCTATCATCAGTGATTGTCATTTGATGGATCAATGATGATGATGGTCACCGTTCTTGTAGGATCGCAAGTCGTTTTTGTTTTTGAGGCCATTATGTAAGAATAAACAATAAAATTTAATAACGTTTTTTCACTTGCGAAATTAATATGCCGCCAAAAATTACTGTATCACTTCTTTTTTTTTTCTTTCTTTAGTCCTATTTTCATCCATACATGAACTATCATATTAGAGTTGGCACAAAATTGCATTAATAAACACATGTATTCCAGAGTACCGTGTAAAATTAATCTAATTTACAAAAATCTAAATTATATATTATACAAAGGTGATGTACTTGACAAAAGAAAAAATTTGGAACCCATATTGCCCTATTTAAAACGAAGGGTTACCACCCCATTGCATTTTTGTCAAAACGCAAACTATACGAATTTCAAAAAATGCTGAGACCCGTATTTAATTTAATCGACTAAAGATTGAAATATGTTAATTTGGCATGTTTATTACAAACAACCCCGAACAAAAATTTCAAAAACCATTATTTTTTACAAAATATTCTGAAAAATAGGACTGTGTATACAGTTGGATCTTTCTTGTGATATCCATATTGTACATGTTGGTAAGGAAACCGATTCTCAAAGTAACAAAACATGCAAAAATAGCCTCTTTTTAAAATGGAGTCGAAACATTTCAAAAGTCATCTTAAAAAAGTCTAAGGTTCATTGTTAGAAGGGTACATCGAGCACTTTTTTTGGTGAGTCGCTCTAATATATATATAATTTACATATAGTTACAGATGAGGTAGCACAATTTACATATACTCGAAATTTTCAGTTCTTATTTTACTGTTGATTCTCTAATATGTTACTCACTATTTAATACCTTGAACTAGAAACGTGCAAAAATTTTCTCTTACCTAAATCAAATGAAAAATATAGAAGGTATTAAACAAAAGTTATTTTAAGGAGTATTTAATATGTAGATAATTTTAAATTGTTTTCTAGTATAAAATATGTTTTTCGCCAAGATCATAGCTGCATAACAGGACTTGTGAAAGTTAGTGAAAACATCGGTAAGCATTACCAAATGGAATCAGTGATATATAAGTTATATGGAAGACAAATTATTACTTAACACCTCTTGATACACTTTTTTGCTAATAGCTTTGATCCTTTTTAGCGCACATCCCACTACTCGGATTCGATAGAAGACAAAAGTAGGAATCAAACGTGATATATTTTATTTTCTGAAAAACTTTCTGAAATGCGGTATACAGTAGTACATTTTTGAAAATTGAAAAAATCGTCAAAATAGCTTAAATTAGTTTTTCACTCATTAGTCCAAAACTGTTTCGCGCAAATTACGTTAGGTAGACAAAACGTGTTTAAAAAAATACAACTTTATTGTAAGAACTAACTTAAAGTTAACAATGTTCTCTTATATATTAAAATTAATAATAAGAATTTTAAATATTGCGAAATAATTAAAAATGCTTAACTAAGAAGAATTGCACAGAAATCGTGTTGAATTTAGAATGCATAATTGACAAAATAAAATTATTGCAAAATAATTTAATGAACTCGAAATTAGGCCATTTTAGTAAAAAATGCAAAATAATATAAACTAATTAACAAAAATAAAATTATTGCAAAATAGTTTAATGAACTCAGAATTAGGTCTTTTTAGTAAAAAATGCAAACTAAGATGATTTACTGAAATTAATTAACAAAACAAATTATTACAAAATAGTTTAATGAACTCGACATTGAATTAAGTTCAGATGTTTATGAGTTGTTGTTGTTGCTCCGGTCGTTACTTCTAGTCATTTAAGTTTATTTACCTGCTTCTTTTGTTTATGCTTCTTTCTGGTTTAGCTGGTGGAATTTGTTGTTGTAACTGTTGGGTGCAATACGTAACTCTTCCCCCTTGGTGTAGAGCCACAGCGAATTCGTTTGGGCTGAAGCGATATCTGCTGAAGGTTGAGGACGTAGTACACCTAAATTCTTTTTGCGGCATAAATGAACACTGCTATGATGGCCAAGCAAAGTATACTAATAGATGCATATATGCGGAAGTTTGCTGATTGAGTTGAGCTTTTGATGTGGACGACACTTTGCCTGTTTTGTATTTGGAATTGTTGTAGTTTTTGGAGATTAAGCGTTTCCGTGACCGTCTCTGCATATACTTGCTTATGTTAAATTACAGTGAAATCGATCTGGTCCCAATAAGTAGCTGGTTTGTCTTCATATATCACACCGTTTATGTTAAGGGTGCAATTATCGTACTGGATCAGAACTGTTCCTTGAACTTCTTGCAGAGGTATTCTACAATTAGACTTTATTAGTATTTTAGGCATATAAGTGCGAAGAATAAAATTATTTTCAGGTTTTGTGTATGACAAACATCATTAAGATTGCATTGTGCGGTTTCTTTTTGTAGTAGGCGACCCATGCAGTTAAATTCATCGCTGATCTCTTTGTTGTTGGTTTCTCGGCAGTAAAATGTTTTTTCGATTTCGTCGCAAGCCATATCGTAGTATCGTATTTCTTTTTTGTTATAAATTATATAGGATTTTTTTATAATTTCTTTTGTGTTATTAATGTGAAGTGGTACTAAGTGAATGAATCTATTCTGGTTCTTACTCATTGTAGGTATTTAAATATTAAATATAAAATTAGAATTGTTGAAATATTCTTGTAGGCTTAGAAATTCATAAATTTTATTTGAATTTTATTTCTTAGATTTTATTTGAACGAATTGTTTTTCAAAATGTTTTAAGATGCTCTCGAATTCTTTATGATTAAGTATAAATTTTGATATATTTTTTAGTTTCGCAAATAAAATTGACTCTTCAATATTCGAAATATGATTGTTTAGTATATCTAAGTTAAAGTTTATAAGATTTATACATATATTGGATATCTGTAAGTATTTCTTCTTCTTTATTAATGCTATTATTTTTAATGCTTCCTGATTATTCAGAAACCATTCTATGTTTTCGTGTTGTTGGTTTATGTGGTTTTTTATGTTTTTAAGTCTTTTAGTGAGCTCAATATTTATAGAATATTGATCTTTCAAGTTGTCTTGAAGTTGTTTCTCATTTGATTGTCATTCTGCTATTTGAGAATTTATTTGAATTGCATCGTTAGCATCCATGTTACCCTTTATAGCTTTAATAGCTGTATCTAAACCGTCAATCAATCCACGTCGTGATCTTTTAATTGGAAGAAGCATGTTTTATTTTCTGTCAAGTTCGTTAAGTTTAAGTCTTGTCATGGCAATTAGGTATAGTGTTTTTGTTGTCAATATTTTCGATAGCTCTTGAAAACTCTTCGATAGATGTTTGGTAATCACTCAAATTTATGACGTGGATAAAGTTGTATCGTTGTATTATTCGTGCAGGTCCGAGGTCAAATTTTATCAGTTTATTATTGTGGGTCAATTTTTGATGGCGATGTCGTTGGCGGTTATTAGAGGGAGTCTGAAAAAAAGGTTAAGCGAATTTGCGTTTTTTCATTATTCTTCCTTTATGGATTTTTTTATTGTCTAATTTAACTACTGGTATCCTATTATTTCTTTTAATTTTATGTCTACTGAATCTAGGGGTAATCTTGTTTCTTCTGCACTCTTTCCTAAAAATGGTTCTATTCTTTTCTAATTCTTTTGGTTCTTCTCTAGTCTCATTTAACATGTCTATTGTGCGGTTCGTTAGGTTTTCGAATTTAGTTTTTATTTGAGGGTAGAATTATTCTTTATACTCGTTAAGTTTGGTCAAATATTCATGTTCATTATTGAAATTGACTGTGTTATTGAATTCCTGAGTCTTGCCTGTGAAGAGTTAATAAGGGGTGTGTTTTGTTGCTGAGTGTATAGAATTATTCTATGTAATCAATGTTTCTGGAAAAATGCCGTCATGGTCAGTTCCTAAATTTGTTGCACTTCTAGTGGCAAGGATTATTCTATAAATTTCGGTAAGCGTTGAATGAAGTCTCTTTACAGGCGAGTTGCTGCTTGTCTGTTGGAAAGACGTTATATGCAGATCAATCTGGTATTGTCTGCAAAAGTCCTTAAAAATATTGGCGGTGAACTCCTTGATCACAGACTACCTTTCTAGGTACACTATGTTGTATAAGGAAGTCCCTGAAAGCTCTTAAAACAACTACACTCGTTCTCGAGGGTAACGTAAATCCTGCTGCAAATTTAGAAAATTTGTCTAAGATGGTTAAAATTTGGTGGTGGTTTATACTGTAAATATCGATGTGTATTATATCTAGGGGTTTGGTGGGAGTTTCAGTTTTCTGAAAAAACCAGTTTCGGTGGAATTCTATCGTACTTTAAAATTTGGCACTTTTCAGAGTTGTTTATAGTTTGTGCGATTTTATTCTTCATAAATGGAAAAAAAATAGTTTCTCTTAAGATGAAAATAAGATTCGTTGATGCCTCTATGGCGTGACTTTTCATGGTACTCTCATATCAGTTTTTCCTGTTCATCATTCTCGGTGACGTCAGTGAACATTATTGTGCATTTAACTAGTTGAAAGGTTCTACTGTTCGAAAAGTATTTGGAGTACGATGATTGCCCTAGCCGAAAAATTTCTTCCTCTGTGAAAATGGCTGTTATTTTGTTTGGGGGAAGATATGTTTTAAGAATGTTAGTTATTTTCTCTTCAGTGAAGTTTAATTGCTTCACTATTTTTCGCTGTTTCTTACGAACGGGTAGTACTACGGATATATTTCGAGAATCGGTTGATTTTTCTATAATCATTTAAAGATTAAAATCATTCAATGGTTTTTTGGAAATAGCGATTCCGTCGTTTAGGTTTTCTTCTGCAGAATGGATTGTGGACGCTAATGCAGCATTTTCTAATGCTTCTTCGTTCAAGTTGGTTTCAGTTGTATAATTTGCGGAATCATTTATTTTTACTCTACTTAGGGCCTCAACATTTGAGTTAAATTTTCCTTTCTTATAGACGATCTCGTAGTCGATCGTTGGGCTTTTTTAAACTCATAAGCCAAGTTAGGGGTCTGTGGTCTGTTACTATCAGAAATTTGTGACCATAGAGGTAAGATCGAAAGTATTTGGTTGCCCATACTATTGCAAGGAGTTCCTTTTCTATTGTGGAATAGTTTGTTTCTGATTCAGATAGGGTTCGGCTATCATAGCAGATTGGATTATCGCTTCCGATTTTTCCTTGCGATAAAGTTGCGCCCAGAGCGAAAGTATTAGCGTCAGTGGTTAAGATAAAAGGTTTTGAAAAGTCAAGGTATTGTATAATTGGATCGTTAGTTAGGATATTTTTGCATGTCTCAAAAGTTTTAATGTAGTTGTAATTTAATTCTACTTTTCTACCTTTTTTTTAACATTCTGTTAAGGGTTTTAGTTAATTTAGCAAAATCCTTTATGAATTTCCTATAGTATCGCAAAAGACCTAAAAATCCTTTAATCTGCTTTTGAGTTTTCGGAATTGGGTAATTTTGTTTTCTTCGATTTTTGCTGGGTTTGGTTTAAAGCCTTCAGTTGATACAATGTGTCCGAAAAATGCTATTTCCTTTTTCAGGAATTCTGATTTATCGAGTTGTATTTTGAAATTGGATGAGTCTAATTTATCAAAAACTATTCCGAGATTTAAGATATGTTCATCTAAGGCAGGGGTTCTCATCAAATTCCTGCTCACGGACCCCTAGTAAACTAATTTTTTTTAACGGACCCCTCTGAAGTCCAAGTTCAAAATAAAACCTTTATTATTTTTGAAAACACTGTTCTTTCGGTTCTTCATGCGGACCCCTTGGATGGTTGCTACGGACCCTTAGGGGTCCATGGACCCCCATTTGAGAACCGTTGATCTAAGGAGGTAGAGAAGACGATGATGTCATTTAAGTAAACCAGGCAAGCTTTCCCAATTAGCTCCTTTAGGACATTATCCATAACTCTTTAATCCCATTGGCATTCTAATGTATTCGTAATGCCCCCTCTCAACTGTGAATGCAGAGATGCATCTATTTGATAGAATCCACTTGCGAGATCTAAAATTGAAAAATACATGCATTTGCCTTATTTATCGAGAATATCATTTATGTTAGGTAGAGGGTAACGGTCTGAGATAGTTTTTTCATTAAGTTTTCTAAAATCTATCACAAGCCGCCATTTTTGTTTTCCACTTGCGTCTAGTTTTTTCGGAACTACCCAAACTGGATAGGTCAATGGAGAAAAGATATGCTGAATTATTCCCTGCTCTAACATACTTGTTATGTAGTTTCTAACTTCCTCCTTATGAATGTGTGGATATCTATAGGATTTTGTGTAGATTGGAATATCGTCAAATGTGGTTATTTTGTGCTTGACGTCATTTGTGAAGGTAAGGTTTTCACCTTCTCTAAAAAAATGTGCTTGTATTTCCTACATATTTTAGGCACTTTTGTTTTTTCCTCGGTGTTTATGTGTTGTATTCTTCAGTGTTTATATTACTTAATTCTGTATGTTGTTGTGGAGTATTGATATCAAGACAGTTTAATTCAATGAAATTACATGATTCGTATACTTGGGCTCTAAGAGGTTGTTCAAGAAAGAGTGTTTTTTCTTCTATATGTGTGTTCGTAACTTCTATGGGACTGTACCAGTCTTTCGCGACGTACAGACCTCCTGTTATTATTAGATTGTTGTTAATATTTATTGCATCAATATAAATTTCGCTATTTTCGACGTATACTGGAAGGCGTATTATTTTCTTTGATTTACTTGGTATAATATGTTTGCCTGAAGATAAATTGGTTTTATATTTAGGATCCATCGTACAGCTTTTTGGTTTTAGCACTTTGTCCTCTAAATCGATGTTAGAACCTGTGTAATTTAAAAAGCAAAAATTCCAAGTATCCTTTCTTATTGAATTCATGAAACATAGGTAAAATCACCTTTTGATTCAAATTGTATGTGCTGAGTACCGCTTTGATGGTTACGGGTGCACAATTTATTCTGTCCTTAGTTTTCCGAAATATGTTAGTTTGAAAAAATTTTTTACTACATTTTTTGTTATTGTTTTATATTGTTTCAATAAATATTTGTGTTCCTGAAGATGCTACACAATGGAGTAGCGAAATATTGAAAATATATATAATAAACAAAAGACCTATTGCTTATAAATTAAATAAAATATAATAATTAAAAAAAGGTCAAATAAAAACATTATAATTATATTTTTTTGTTTTTTATGCAATTTTAGTTTATGTTACTTTTACGTATTCAATATAAATAAGTTGGCTTCCCTTTTCTAAATATTCTAAGATGTTCGTGTTAACTTTTGAAATATAATATTTTTATTTATTGCGGAACCTTGTTATCATTTTAAGATATTTGCGACAACCTGACTGGACGCTCCGCACGATTGCGCCAATTACGTTAGGTATACAAATTCTGTTTAAATACAACTTTATTGTAAGCCTGAAGATTAAGAACTAACTTAAAGTTAACAATGTACTCTTATATATTAAAATTAATAATAAGAATTTAAAATATGGCAAAATAATTAAAAATGCTTAACTAAAAAGAATTGCACAGAAATCGTGTTGATAATTGACAAAATAAAATTATTGAAAAATAATTTAATGAACTCGAAATTAGGCCATTTTAGTAAAAAATGCAAAATAATATAAATTAATAAACAAAAAAAAATTATTGCAAATAGTTTAATGAACTAAAAATTAGGTATTTTTAGTAAAAAAAATGCAAACTAAGATGATTTACTGAAATTAATTAACAAAACAAATTATTGCAAAATAGTTTAATAAACTCGACATTGAATTGAGTTCAGGTGCTTATGAGTTGTTGTTGTTGCTCCCTGCTTCTTTTGATTATGCTTCTTTCTAGTTAAGCTGGTGCAATTTGTTGTAAGTATTGGGTACAATACGTTACTCGCGCACACATCCCACTACTTAGAATCGATAGAGTACAAAAATGCGAGTAAAACGTGGTATAAGTTAATTCCTGAAAAAAATTATTTAACAGCAAACGTTAGAATATATGAAATTAGTATTTCGTTCATCACTCCATAACGAAATCGCGCGCAAACACCCCACTACCTAGAACGTATAGAGAACAAAAATGCAAATAAAACGTGTAATAACTCAATTTCTGAAAAATTTATTGAGCAGCAAACTTTCGAAAATAACGTAAAATCGTCAGAATATATGAAATAAGAATTTTTTCATTACTTGAAAACGGTTTCACATGCATATATCCCACTACACATAATAGATAGGGGACAAAAATGCGAATAAAACGTGGTATAAATTATTTTCTGAAAATTAAGAAAAATCGTCAGATTGCATTAAAGTAGTATTTTATTTATTATTCCAAGGCGATTTCGCGCGTACATATGCCACTACCCAAATTAGATAGATAACAAACATGGGTATAAAACGTGGTATAAGTTATTTTCTAAAAAACTTTCTGAAAAAAATTACTATACAGCAAGCTTTCGAAAAAAAGTCAGAATATATGAGAGAAAACATAAATTATTCTCAATTAAAGAGAAAAATGCCCGAAAGTACGAGAACACAAAAAACCAAATTTCTATCCCAAAACAAGATGTCGAGCAAGATATACATGCAGTTGTTTTTATTAAACATAAGAACACAAATATTTTGTATGTTCTTGAATTTATTTTAATATTTATAGGAATAAAACTTACAAATAACAGTTTTGCGAAACATTTGCATGTATGAAACGTAGAATTTTTTGTATTTGCTATTGTTTACTTTTCAATCAGCTGATTGTTTTTCAGTTTACACAAACTTACCCAAAGAAAAAGTCTGGGCTGTTTCGTGCAGAAAGAAGAAGAATGTTATTCTCTCAAAACCTCTCTCTTCTACCCAAACTTGTAGTACGGGAACAGTTTTCGGTAACATTGGGATCCCGCGGATTTCCAAAATTGAGTACGGGAACGCACCTAATGTTTAAAATTAAGAATAACTTTAACTATTTTATATGGAAATCAATAATTCTTATTTAATTTTAATTATTTCCAGTTCTACTGCATTTAAATTTTTATTAATGCGAACATTTAAACAAACAACAATTTGGTAAAGTTTTAATTGAATGTATGTATAATATGTATGAAAAGCTAATTTAATATACATACATACATATGTATTTAAAAGATTTTTTCTTACTTTCCAAAGTTTGTTACCATATAGCTTTTCCCAAAAAGTTTTTTAGAAAACAACTTAAATCACGTTTGATCCATATTTTTGTCCCCCAAGTTTCTTTAAATTTTATAAGGTTTGCTGCCCAATAATTGTTTGTAGAAAGTTTTTTAGAAAACAATTCGGACAATGTTTGATTCGTACTTTTGTCACAGATAACTAACCAGATCCGAAACGAAAAATTCAGTGTGGCCAGATTCCAGCTTTCGTTAGAGAGGGATAGTAACAGTTCTTGCTTTTTGATATTACTACCCCTTTCTGATAATAGCTGGAATTTGACATTTTATTTATTTACAAAAATTGTAAAGATATTGTGATATTGTGCATTGTGTTTAAAGTGCAATAATATAACAATAATTAAAGTGATTAATATCATTTTAATATTGATAATAAATATAAATTAAAGTAATTAATTTTATTTGAAGATTTTTTGTGTGTTTTTTGTTCAAAATCATATCAAATAAGGGTTGAAAAATCAACCACAACAACAAAGCAAAAAATGTAACATAAGATGTAAGTTAAACAAAGTTGTTTTTAATGTAAATAAGATTTTAGTGAAATTATCTGGTTTCTTTCAGGAGTCGCCGCTGCATAATGGGTTGTGCTGAAGGAGAGAAGCTGCACCAGTTCCCGAAAAATCCGGTCAAGTAAGTTTGTATATAAGTTTCATTAGTGACATGCTTGCGGCAGGTTTTGTACATTAGAGGAACTGTGTTCCTTTTCAATGTACAAAATCTTTAATTTAGTTTGATTCCTAGATAATTGGAATTGTATGTTTGATGAGATTTTATCTTAGCAAACATATACATATGACAGTGTTTCTCCCAATCAGAAAAATTTAAGGGATTTTAAAATAAAAAAGTGCGTGTGTTAATAAGTGTTAAACATATAAGAAAACAAGTGCAAAATGACTAAGAAAGATTTAATAAAATAGTGAAAGTATAAATTTAATTGAAAATACAGAAAGAATATTAATTGTTGTACAAGAATATGAAAGCTCCAATATAATTCAACAAGCAGAATTAGTGCAGCAAATTCAGTGGTCTAAAAGAGAAATAAGATCGTACTCTTCCAGTCTTCAAATATTTTTTGTTTTTAATTACTGGAAACTGGAAGTAGATCGATGAAATTATGTTTATTAAAATAAAGGTATATTAAAATTTTCTTTTTTATATTTTAACACAGATTGTAGCGATGCATTGCTAATTGCCCTGACATGGAAATCAATAATTGCTGAAATTATTTTAAAACTGCTGAAATAAAACATGAAATTTTTCTTATTATAAATTGTTTCTTTTTTTATTATATACTTAAATAAAAACCGTAAAAGTTATCATTAAAGTTAAAAAATATTATAACAAAAATTGTATGTTTTTCTTTATATAAGATTTTTGAAATACAAAAGTAAGTATTATTATTATTGATTAAAACTTTCACTTTTATTCACATCTTTGGAATCTGTAAATTTAGTTGCTAAAGCATATGTATATGTTGTCGGAGAAAGTATGGTTTGAAATTGATTTCTCACAAAAAATTGTTGTATTTTGGATCAATTTTAATAGAACCCATTTCTGGCTTTTGATAGTCTAATTTAATACCGATACATTTAGACGGTGGAATAAAGGCCAACAGCAGATTGTTTTGAACTTTTGATTTTTTAGATGACTTCACAGTGGGTGTAACGGTCGCCATCGGTTTTATATTGGCATTATTCTAGATTTTCTTGCCCGTTTTTGCTTTAGGTTCTGGAGTTCATATACCTTAAAAAATATAAAAACACAAATATTAGTTTTGCTGCAGTAACCTAGAATATTATAACTAACTTACCTTCTGGTGTAACCTTTTTCTTTGCTGGTGGGGCATTCATCTAGTTTGACGAATCACCAACATCATCAATGTAACGTTTCACTTTTATTTTCCGTCCACTTCGACAAACAGGTTCTGTTAGATCTGTACCAAGTGGGACAGACGAGACGACATCTGTTTTTATCTTTTCCTTTTTATCTTTCCCCAATAGCTTCGTTAACCTTTTTAACACTTTCTTCCTTTATATCCATTACCTGTGGTTCGTAAACCGTAGTATTATTGATGACACTTTCATCCACAATACTTTCCAAAGCTTCTTCAGCTTGAGAAATATCTATACCTTCAGACGCTACATTTGGCAAATCAATAGGCGCTGAATCTTCGCCATTGGCTGCAGCATCTATTTGATCAATGGCCTCTCGAAAATTATTCCGCATCATATTTTTGTCTGTGGCGAGTAGTATAGATGTAGGGATACTGGCTCAAGGTATTTTTTAAGAGAAAATTTTGAAGAAAACTATGTAGGGATACTGGCTCAAGGTATTTTTTAAGAGAAAATTTTGAAGAAAACTATGTAGGGATACTGGCTCAAGGTATTTTTTAAGAGAAAATTTTGAAGAAAACTATGTAGGGATACTGGCTCAAGGTATTTTTTAAGAGAGGATTTTGCAGAGACAGTTATTTTTTTTTAAGAGAGGATTTTAAAGAGGCAGTTATTTTTTAAGAGAGGATTTTAAAGAGGCAGTTATTTTTTAAGAGAGGATTTTAAAGAGACTGAAAAATGGAGAGACGGAAATGAAATGGTATTTAAGTAAGTTTTTTTTCAAAGAGTAATAAATTCATCCAAGTAATGGCTTAAATGTGAAGTGCTAGATGATGTTTAGTGCAATGTATGATCACAAGTATATGACAGGAATAGAGAAGCCGAACACAGCAGGTGTGCTGAGAGACACTCATGTCGATACATGTAAAAAATGCTAACAAGTGTAGTTATAGTTTACACATTAGGAAATATAAACAATCTAGGAGAAGGTCACTGAGATTTGATTTTTGGTTTTCATTAAGCAGAAGCGATATGTGATAAGAATGTTTGAGAAGAATATTGATTTACATAATTTTGTATTTGTAAAATGTTCTGTTATGTATTATGATCAATATGTTGATAAGGAATCTTTAGGTTTTGGGTTAGGTGCAATGGTGTCTTTTTCCAATGCTATGATTGATCTTATAATCAAGTTGCATAATCAAATTTTATTTTAGAAAATTCTAGTGTTCAAAAATTTTCTTTTTCGTAAAAAAATTAATTCGTGTTTAGTCGTTTTACTATTCTTGAGTGAAAAGGTTGTTTTGCTGAAAAACTAAAATTATATATATATATATATATATATATATATATATATATATATATATATATATATATATATATATATATATATATATATATATATATGTATATATATATATATATATATATATATATATTTAAAAATGGAAAAAAGCAAGATCAACAATTTATGTTCAAGTCCCATTGTAATTTCATTAGATGCTATACAAACACAACTATCAATAAGCCCTTTCTCCTTCGAAGTTGAGGAAGGAGATATATATATATCGATGGGCTCAATATTGACTACTAGTGATAGCAGCGAGGAAGGTTTAGATATTCCCAACAATCAGCTGGGATATCATATGAACTACTTTGATGATGAAGTCTTCGAATTTTTATATGATGACGAAGGAGATGATTTAATGTTAGCTGTGAAAAACTGCTGGTTTGACGATGAAGGGGACAATATATTGCTAAATATAAAGGAATAGCAGTTTGATGATAATGTTTTAAGTTACAAATAATATATTATAATTATATAAAAAAATAAATATAAAACAAAATTAAAAATATTTGTTTTTTTTTTTTTTTTGTTTTTTTTTTTGTTTTTACTTTTTACTTTTATTAAACAAAACTGGGGCTATGTAATGATTGTTTTATTTTAGTATGCAGAATTATCACGTTGTTGTTTTAGTGGTTATTTATTTATTGATTTTGTTATTATTATTGTCTTATTGTTTTCTTTTAGTATGCAGAATTATCAGGATGTTGTTTTAGTGGTTATTTACTTATTGATTTCATTATAATTAACTTTTATATAAATTCGGTAAAAATTCAAAAAATTTTGACAGTTTATTATAAATTATACAACGATGAACACCAACACGGAATTAATTACAACTTTTAACAAGTTAAACGTAAGACAGAGGCTAAGTATCAAGGATATGATAGATTTAGAAGACTATCATATAACTGGAGCAGCACGAATAACAACAAAATATGGAGAATCTATTGTGCTAGAGTTGGGAACGAGTATATTTTACCTTTCTAAGAGGTACAAATCGTTGAGCGACAAAGATGTTGAACTCTTATCTACGGGCGCTTACATGATAACAAAATTTCCTTTGAACGATGACAGGCATAGCTCTCTCTGCAGGCTGGAGTTAAAACCAGTTCCTCCAATGAGAGACTATTATCCTTTTAATACATTTAAATGAAAATTATTTAAATAAAGCAATCATTATTATAACAAAAAGAAAAAAAAAAAAACTGTTTTGTTTTTCATTTACAATTTAATTGAATTCAGGCTATAAGAGTTGGCTATGATTAATCTATTTATTCAGTATTAAATGAAATTTTAACCTAGAAAGATGAATACTATTGAAGACTTTCTAGAGAAATTTGGAAGTGAAATTTTCAAAGAACATTTAGAAGAAATACAAGCGTTTAAAAATAAATATGCAGATTTTAGTGATTATAATGTAGCTTGCGAACATGATACTTCAAACGGAGATGTTGTTGGCATGTGTGGATGTTATTTCTTTCATAAAAGAAAACTAAAAGTGATGAAAATTATCGAGCAGTATAAAAAATTATTCAACCTATTGTCATCAAGATCCGAAAATCAAAAAGAAGAGTAATAAAGATGAAGTTACTGTACTTTGAAATTTTATAATTAAATAAACAACACACTTTTATATTTAAAAACAAAAAAATGTTTATTTTTCGTTATTCATATTTGTACATATGTGTACATTAAAATTATTGTAATAAGATTAGTTTAGTTCTTTTATACTTATTATTAGTAAGGCATAAGAGTTAGAAGTCTTCTTTAAAAGGCGAGTTTTGAAATGAAAAAGTCAACAGTTTACAACTAACCTTCAAAGAGAATGAATAAAATAATAAAAAATGCTCTGCAGTGTAGTCAGGAACGTCAACCGCAAATATATGACGTTGTGTTTGAGATGGAGTACTTTCTCAACTTAAAATTAAAAGTTTCCTGCGGATTTTCAACCCTCCATGGATTTAAGCCTATGATATGGTTCCATTATAAGAACAAGCATTTTATTGGATTTGGACAAGAAGAATGGCTACACCTAATGAGTTACAAGGACTACATTAGCAGCACACTTTCTCAGCGTGAATTTTTATCTTCAATTAATCTAATTGAAAATACAAGCGAGGAGACCACTGAGTGCACATTCAAATATAAAAGGGATGTATGCTACTTAGTAATCCAGCAAGGAAAATTTAAAATAAAAATTAGTCCTGAAACATGGAAATCGATAATAAGGATAGGAGTTTTTTTAACAACGATACTCTGTTGGAATGGAATTCTAAAGAAGCAAATACTGCATTTTTATTATAACTATTACATACCAACATGCTCGAAGCTAAAAAAGACTCAAATCCTCTTAAGTGATATCAATGGATTAAATGAAAGAGATATCGAAATAGATTTAATACGCCTCTGTTATGAGATTGGGAAAAAAATGCAAAGAAAAATAATAACCGATGTAAAAATTCATAGATTATATTTGAGGATGGAAAATAAATAAAAAATAAAATTGTATAAACAAATTATGTGTATGTGTTTTTTTATTTCTTTACTTTAAAATGAAGTAGAAACTGCAAACATAAGTGACCACAATTAAAGGAATTACTTCTCTGATATCTTTTATAGTTATATTTTATATTATATCCTAAATATCTTAAAACTTCTAGAGGTGGTTGAAGATTTCCAAAACTGTCGAAATATTCCACATAATCATTATCTTTATAATAGGCTACCCAATGTGTACCATCTCCTCTATGAGAGTCTAAATTGATTATTCCACATTCAGTTTGCCGTGGAGTTTTAGGGAGTGTATCTCTCATATAAACTCCCCTAAAACAAGGAATATACTTTTTTCCAAACATTTTCAAATCCACATCGGTAAGAGGTCTATTAGGTAGCTGCTGTATTAGTTTTTTGACGCTTTCCTTTTATTATAAAATATTCCATATCCCTTCTTATAAGGTTTGAGATAGAGACCTTTTCCCATTGCTATTGCCTCTAATGTTCTATTATGACGCTTATTCTCCTCGAACTGCTGCTTAGCATTGCTAGCTGTAGTAATAGCCTTAGCAATCGACGAGCCACCAGAAGCTAAAGCACCCAATGCTCCAAGTGCTGTAAGTATAGGTACAAGCGGTAGAAAGCCCCCAATTTTAGGAACGGTAATAACTCTTGGAATTTTCACTTCTGATTTTTTGCTAAGAAATGATTCATCAATAATTTTTTTTGCAGTTTTTATTGCCTTTTTGACATTTGTTGGTTTTTCTTTCCTTAAGACCAAAGTTGCTGATTTAATTGCATTGCGAAAAAGGTTTCGTTTGCAAGTTTTTTTAAGATTATTCACTTTAACCCCTAAACCAAATTTAACTTTAGACTTCATTGCGTTAGTAACAAGGTATGCATTTAGTTTTTCACCAAGTGTGCTATCTTTAGCTTTCACTCTCTTCCAAGCTTTATCAGCTAGTTCTCTATCAGCTTGATGTCGTTTATTAATATCAGAGTTCTGTGAATAAGCAATATCATGAATTTTACAAGCAGCATCCAAGGGATTGATTCCTTTATCTCCCCTTTGGATACGTTTATCTAATTTCGTTCCAGGTCCGCAAAATTGATAACCAGGTAGGTGAACCTCAACTGGTAGCGAATTAATTAGCTTATTTAGTAGTCCTTCTCCACTAACTATTTGTTTGCCAATAACATTTTTCTTTGTGTACACCTTCATTTATAACATATAGTTTCTGAAAATATGTACGTAAGTAGTAATTAATATAAAGAAAAAGATGTTCACTTGCTTTAACTTTTCATTTGCAAAGATGCGTTTGATTAAACAACATTCAAATATTGTAGTGAGAAATTTAGATTTCAGTGAAAAAAATAATGTAACTAAACATAGTTGCCTTTTATCAAACTCTATAAGAGCATTAATAGTGGGACCGTCCAATTGCGGAAAAACTAACGTTATGCTTAGTTTGATTGAAAGCCCTAATGGATTGAAATTCAGAAATATTTACCTTTATTCTAAATCTCTACATCAACCCAAATATTAGTATCTACGAAAACTAATATCTTCGGTAAGGGGTATGGGTATATATACATTTTCAGAAAACGAAGATGTTTTACCACCTAATGATGCTAAAGTAAACTCTGTAATGATATTTGATGATGTTGCTTGTGAAAAGCAAAACAATATCAGATCATATTTTTGCATGGGGAGACATAAAGATATCGATGCATTTTATTTATGTCAAACATATACACATATTCCAAAACATTTAGTACGTGATAATGCAAACTTAATTATAGTGTTTAAGCAAGATGAACTAAACCTTAAACATATATATAAAGATCTTGTTGGAAGTGACATGAGCTTCGAAATGTTTCAAAACATATGTAAAGAATGTTGGAGGGATAAATATGGATTTCTTGTAATAAACAAAGATGATGAAATAAGTAACGGACGTTATAGAAAAGGTTTCGATATATTCATTCAAGCTTAGTCATAGTTGATTGTTAAACTGCTTCACACGTATAAGAATTTATGTTTATTTGTTTATCATACATTAAGAGCTAGTTTACTGTTAATATAAACTGTTTATCTGTTAAAAGAAGCTGTTTATCTGTTTAAAGAAGCTGTTTATCTGTTCAAAGAAGCTGTTTAGCTGTTTAAAGAAGCTGTTGAGCTGTTCAAAGAAGCTATTAAGCTATTTCAGATATCATAAACTTTTTTAATAATAAAGTCTCTTACACAATAACATGGAGGAAAATGTTTTAAAAGAGTTGGTAAAATCCAGAAAAATTTTAAAACAGAAATTTGAAGCTGTTAAGCGCGGGGAAGCAGAAACAATAAACAAGTTAGAAAATACATTTAAACCTCTAACAGAACCGTTAAAAAAATTAGTCAAGTTATCTAGCGAAAGAACATTTAAACCAAACGAGGTTACAAGTCTAAAAACTATGTTTAAACATGATAATATAACTAAGAACAGTGATAATGGTATTGCGACTAGCACCCCGAAGAAAAAAGAATATTTGGATTCGTTCCCAAAAACAAGTGGTGCAAAAGAAGAAGAAGAAGAAGAAGATGTTGACTTAGATAATGAATCCTTTTATTCACAATCTGATGATTGGCAATTTGATTTAACAGACAAAAAGCTTGATACAATATTTGGACCTTACAAAAATCAAAATGGTGACTGGAAATTTGGAAATTCTGATCTAAAGATAAGTAATGAAAGTAGGAAATAAATCTTGGGCGTTAACTCCTGGTCTATACTCATTACTCTTTCATAAAAGGCCAGAGCACTATGACTCATCAGAATTAGATATATATAAACGAATTTTGATGGATACAAGTGCACACAGAAGAAACTTTGATCCTAATAATCAACTAAAAGGAAATAGAGGTTATAAATACAAGGAAATAATTAATAAGCTATTTGCTACTACTCACATTGGTGAAGGTTTAATGAAAGTAAACCTTAATAAACCAAACTATATATACTGGGATGATCCTAATGAAATAGTAGACCGGTTAAAGCTGTTGATGGCATCACAACAAGCTGGTAACAAAAACCATTCTAATGAGATAATATCAATAATTGAGGAATTAAAAGAATCAAATATAATTGAGTAGTTGTAGTAATAATAAGAATGACTGTTGATAAATTTGGCCATTACTTCAAAAAGCATAGTAGTGACTTGAAAACTAAAAATCTTTTAAAAAAATTTAGTTTTATTCTCGATGGAAGCAATATAAACGTAGAGAATAGAAGAATTATAAATATAGCCTCACCGTTGGACGAATTTGATGCTGTTAACAAAACTTATATTAACTTAGAAATCAAACGTATACAAGAAGATTTGAAAAGTTATATAAGCGAAGCATTGAAATATTCAAACACAAACTTTATAACAAGTTCGAAGAAAGAATTAATAAAATTGAACAATACATTTCCAATAATAATGAAACGGAAAAACTTAAGGAGGAATATGATTCCCAGTTGAATATAATTAAAACTAACATAAAACTGTTGCAAAATTCGTTGACAAAGGATATTGATAATGATGTTAAAATCATTGAAAAAGCTGTGAAAGATCAGATATACAGTGCAAATAAAGACTTTATAAACAGTATCGAAGAGAGATTTAATAAGATTGAGGATTATATTTTCAAGTGGATTAATGACAACTCTATTAAAGTGGACGTTATAAAAAAACAAAAGCTGGAACCACCACCTCCAATTAAATTATCATAATATAAAGCAAGCATATTTAATATTTAAGAGTAATACAACGCTCAGGTAATCTATATAGACATGAATACGGATAAGAGAGAAATAGTTAATGAACTACATTCACGAGCGCGGAAAAAGTTCTTACGACGTCGAGTTATAACGAAGGGAATTGACGATCTCTGGCAAGCTGATTTGGTAGAAATGGGGAATTATTCATCTAAAAACAATGGATTTAAATATATGCTAACAGTCATTGATACATTTTCAAAATATGCTTGGGCCGAATCACTTAAGTCAAAAACTGCAGCAGAAGTTTGTAAGGCATTTCACAAAATATTTCGTATGGGGCGTATACCTAGAAATTAACAGACAGACGATGGCAAAGAATTTTTTAATAAGGAGTTTGAAGCATTAATGAGAAAACATTCAATAAATCATTACTCTACATATAGTGTTATGAAAGCTTCAATTGTTGAACGCTTCAATAGGACATTGAAAGAAATGATGTGGAAAGAGTTAAGTAACAATGGGTCTTATAGATGGATTAGCATTTATAAAGGTTTAATTAATCAATATAATAAAAAAATACACGGAACGATCAAAATGGCTCCTATTCAAGTAACTCATGAACATGAAAAACATTTACTGAATACTGTATACAATCATTTAAAACTATTTAAAGCTTCACGGTTTAAGGTTGGAGACTATGTACGTATTAGTAAATATAAGCACGTCTTTGAAAAGGGGTATACACCAAATTGGACAACAGAAATATTTAAAATAAGATCGGTACAAAATACTTATCCAGTCACATTTATACTCGAAGACTATGAAGGAAATGAAATAAAAGGTGGATTTTACAAGGAGGAGTTACTACGCACTCGTTTTCCTAATACATACTTAGTTGAAAAAGTATTAAAAACTAAGGGTGATAAAGCATATGTAAAATGGTTGGGATTTCCAAGTCAGCATAATTCTTGGATAAGTAAAAATGAAATATTGTAAAACTAGCAATAAGTTAAAATAAATGCATATATTAAATAAAAACAAACTGCAAATAGCGTTTTTTATTTATTTACATTCAATCATTCGTTATGTCAATAACATTAGCACTGAGCGGGAATTCTTCAATTTTAACGGCAAATTTCTTTCTACCAATAGAGTTAGCAGGAGGTTATGAATGTTCTCTAATTGATTTTCATTCATATAATTCGATTCCCAATGTAGACTATGATAATAATCTTTTCCATATTGGAGATCAAATAATTGAAATTCCTATAGGTTCTTATGAGTTGCAAGATATAGCTGATTATATTATCGCAGAATATAAGGAAAAAAATGATAATAAATCAATTATGATTGAAGCCAATAACAACACTCTACAAATTGAAATAACATCCTCACATGATACAATTTTCTTTGATCGAAAAAGATCTGTTGGTGGATTACTTGGTTTTAGTGGTGGTGTTTTAAAGCCTGGTATAAAACATTTATCGAATCATCCAGTAAATATTTTAAAAGTTAATGCTGTGCAAGTTAAATGTAATATAATACGAGGAGCATATATGAATAACTTTCCAGCACACATACTTCATGAGTTTGCGGTGGATGTTCCTCCAGGTTATAAATTAGATGTTATCCCGAATAATCTAATCTATTTACCAGTGAATGTGAAAGAAATAACATATCTCAAAGTTTGGATTGTTGACCAAGAGGATCGCTTAATAAACTTTAGAGGAGAAGAAATAACAATTAGATTGCATTTGAGACCAAGGGAGATATGATTATTTACAATAAAACGGCGCAAATAAAAGTTAGCGAAAACATTCCACTAGAGACTGGTAAAGCTAAAAGACCTAAATTAACAGAAGAAAATAAGAGGTTTCTAAGATTACTTAATTTAAAAGTAAAGAAAAATGTCTGATATACTAAATGTTATGGAAACTCCTATTTCGGATGAGAATATAATAAAAAAGGATTATCATAGTTACGTACCATACATTCAATCATTTAAAAATAATGATGAGATACGAATTACTCTGCAAAATCAAGACTTGTATGTTCTTCCTAGTGAAAGCTACTTGTATATAGAGGGAAATATAAAAAACTCTAACGGGGAGAACTCTCCAAATACCAGACTAAGAAATAATTGTGTTGCGTACTTATTTGATGAAATACGTTATGAAATTAATGGTGTTGAAATTGATCGTACACGATACTTGGGAATGTCTAGCACAATTAAAAACTATGTTTCCTTAAATGAATTTGAAAGCAATATGATGAGAAATGCTGGATGGAGTGTTTCTGGAGACTTAGCCATGCAAATATTTAATTTTTATGTACCCCTTAAACTGTTTTTTGGGATTTGCCGAGGATTTCAATAAAATAATATTAAATAGCAAACATGAACTTATTCTCTTACGGAGTTCAAATGATGAGAACGTTTATTACTCAACAAATGATAAAGAAAATCTTACTTTATTGATTACGAATATTACGTGGAGAAGTCCACACGTACAAGTCTCAGACTCTAAAAAACTGCAAATAATGAAGATTATTAAGGATGGTATCTCTTTACCCATAGCATTTCGGAGTTGGGACTGTTATTTTAATCCTACATTCTTTGGCGGAAGAAATCATATTTGGAATGTTAAGCTATCAATTAACCGAGAGAGGCCTAGATTTCTATTATTCGTGTTAGAAAACAATAAGAAATATATTCACTCTGATTTAAAAAATATAAAAGTACATTTAAATTCAGATTCTTATCCGTACGATGATTTAAATTTAAAGATTGCAGAGAATCGCTATGCTATTTTATATGATATGTATGCGAAATTTCACTTTACTTCTTTCCTGTGAGAAGTTTAAGGAAACCCCAATTGTCGTTATTGATCTAAGCTATCAAAATGAAATGATTAAGAGCGGGCCTATTGATGTGAAAATTGAGTTTGAGACTGCCATCCCGATTCCTATAAACACAAATGCTTATTGTTTAATTCTCTACGATCGCTTGATGAAGTACACTCCATTAACTGGAATTGTCCAGAAAGTTATTTAATGAATTTCATTACTTACATTGTTTATTTATTTATTTTCCAATTTAATGTAAAATGAAAGACATAATAAAGTTTTTTTTTCTAACTAAAAATTTTTTATTTTTATTTTTTAACAAAGAAACGTATAAATATCTTAAAATAAAATTAGCTTTCTATTTCCATTAAACATAAATTATCATCATCATCTTTCATAAATTGATCTTTATATTTAAAATCTAAGTTGTCAATATGATCAAGATCCATTAAGCAATCATCATCATTATTCATATTTAAAAATTTTTCTTTATAATGACCCCAAGCTAGGGTATTAACATTGTTCTTACATATAAATCTCTTTTCATCTTTATAACTTAATGATACTTTATTAGCTAAGGTTGTATACAAAGTATGTAACTTAGACCTAAACATATACATTTCACCATAATAAATTTTGTTGTTGTATAGACAATTTTTATAGTCCGCTAAACTTAGCTTTCTACAAATATTGCTCTTTACTCCTTTTGCTTTTTTTATTTCTACCATATTTTCATTATTGAAGGAGTACATCTTAGACCTCAAACCAATGAATTCCCTCATTATGACACCATTATTCTCATCTTTCATCATTCCTAACATTTTTTTATTTTTTTGTGGAATATTAAATTGGTTATTTATATTATATTCAGATGTATCAAACCTATCATCAATGTCGTTAAGGATATCTTTATAAAAATCATCTGTGTGAATTGTATAAATGAAAGAATCAGTATCCATATAATTAAGTTCTAAATTGGACTTATATTTTGGAAGCATGTAATCATAATGGAAATCATACATTTTCCACTTTGAAAGCTCTAAAATGCAAAGTCCAAGATATATAGGTTTATTGTAAACTGAGTAAGTTCTATTTAACTCAACTGCAATCATGTTTTCATCAAATATGCTTGTTGAATTAAATTCTGGTTTAGCAATAAGAACGCGAGCACCTAATTTTTTACCAATATTTTCCCAAGAGTTAGCAATTTTAATATTCTTTCGTTTGTCGACATTTTCCATAGTTTTGCCGTAAACAGCATTGTTTAGCAGTTTAAAAAAATTTTTTCAAAAGAATTTTTTGCGTTAGTTCTATGGGAATTATTTAAAGAAATATATTTTTTTAACCAATCTGATTGCTTAAATTTCAATATCCTATGAATTTTGGTTAGCTCTAAGCCATGCTTTAAACACTGCTGCAAATTTTTATAATAAATAATGTAATTTGTTTTATCGGTTAAATCAGCAATAAGTTTTTTATCTTTAGTATTCGGAGGGACTTTGTTTTCACAACAAAATGGCAAATCATTATGATAGTCATGAATCGCTTCCGGATATGTTAAATCAACCTCAAGAATATAACCAACACTTGAGTCATCACAAATGGAGTTCAGGGAAAAATTATCAATATCCCTAACCCATTCAAATTCACTCTCCGGGAGATATTGAGACATTGCCCAATCATATAAATTGTTTGCATCTAGATACATTAAATATTTAGATGATATTTCATTATTATAATCTGCCATATATTTGTTGTTTGCTACCGAATGTCTTTTAGAACATTGGACAATTCCCCCTCTTATACCCTTTTGTATAAACGTGATCATATCAATGTCCGTCAGAAGTTCTAATTCAATGTTTGTTATCTTAAGCATAGCATCCCATGAAAGCCCTGGGGCAGTGTAATAATGACAGGGATCTAACTTGTATATGCTTTTACATAACAATCTGAAATTTTCAAAGACATCAGTTAGAAGAAGAACATCCGATTTAAGGTAAAGCATTAGGTAATCTTCTAATGTTTTACAACCGAATACATTCCATACTTCTTTAGCATGATTATAATCATCATCAGAGCAATCAGTCTCAGTCAACATATTAAAAAAATCTTCTCTCTTGGGTAAATGGCATTCTTTAAGCTTTTCAAATGAATCCAAGTAATTATATGGAAAGACTCCTTTTCTCATTAGCAGTAAAAACTGTTTTTCATCTTTAAATATTGACTTTACTGTTATAAAATTGTTTTTAGATAAATTACTTGCTAGTAAGTCTAGACTTGATGACATAAATCTAAGGGAGTCCAAGAATCTAATTTCTACATTTTCATTCTCCACTCTAATAATTTTTGATAAGGATATATAGAGCTCTTTATTTAGTGGGATAATATTTATGGGACCATTGTCAATATGATTTAGTTCTTTAATAAACAAATGACAATCATATGAGGAAAAGTTGTGAAAAATTACAGGAAAAAAATGAGGAATATTAAAATTTAAATTACATTTATTATGCGCAGGTCCTCTATATTTGCCACTTAAATGACAGTGATCCTTTACATTAACTTCACCAATGATAGGTTTTCCACAAATATGACATTCACTAGTTTCATTGAAATGTTTAAATTCTTCATCATTTAAAGGAATCATTGGTTTGATTTCTTTTATATAATTCTTATAAAAATATGTTATATCGTCTACCAGTTCCCTAATAAATAATTTAGGTGAATCTAAACCCTTAAATGTTTTAAATTTATCTAAACTACTGTTAAAACTACACTTAATATAATACGAAAAAGCATAAGGTATATGTTTGTTTATTAACGTTGTTGATCATTTATTAGGATCTGGAATGCATGTATCAATGTTTTGAAATATGCATTCTGTATCCGCATAAATCACAAACGGTATATCTAATGCTCTTTCATATTTTGTAAATTTTAAAATATTGTTTTCCTTACTTGGTAGATATGTTACGCTCTTACTGCATACTGGTATATGATTCTTAAGTTTGTCCTCACGAGTAAAATGTAGCAAGCAATAGTCGCAAACATAGTTTTTCCCCTTATACTTGCTTGTTTGTCGTCTTATTAATCTATAAAATATTTTTTTTGTTTGTTTTATATGTTCAAATAATTTTAAAAATTCCATTTGTCTTACCTTGATATATTTTTTATCCATATATAATGGGCAGTGGTTGTGGTATGTATTTGTTTCTGTAGAAACAACAAATTAATATGGAAATTTTTAACATCTTTGGTTTTGTAATATGGACCAATAGCGATGTTTTGGTCCTCGTCGTATCCAAAAACATTTATGCTAACCCAATCATTATTATTTTCAAATATTTTAACGTCTTTTATTTCCATTGGAAAGCATAAGCCTTTAAAGTTTAAAGTTCTGCCATTAATACTTATTTCTGTTGAGGTAATGTCTATTGGATATGATGATGTTCGGTCACAATTTTTTTAAGATTAGAAATAGCAGAAACCACTGCCCATTTAAAACAAAACTCATCTCTGTTTCTCACGTTGATGCAGGCTTTTCTCACCGCCAACTTTTTTGGTGTAGGAATGTATGTTGAACCCTTTAGCGGTTGGTATTTGTTTAAGTTTAAATTCAGCCTTAATAATTGTATAAGGGTCCAACCACTGTCTCTTTCCTGAAACTCCTCCATTTTTTTAATTATCTCTTTTGTTTTAAGAGGGAAGGTATGAGCGAAATCGTCATTATTAAAAATTATTTGCATTTTCGTTTGAAACATCTTCACCTCTAAAAGAGTATTTTCCAACGCTTCTGTATCTTTGAGCTTAGCATACAATGCAAAAAGCTCAATGTTGAACTTCATTGCATTGTATTCAGCAATCCATAAACCGACTTCCTTTCGCAATGCTAACCAAGCTCGATTTATAAACTCTTCCGGAAATAAACATGCTTCATCCTTATTTTCTACCGAAAGAGTTTGTATACGCGTTTTAAATGCTGAGTTAATTTTTTTAAGCTCAATGTTTGCACTATTTTTTTCATTAGCAATCACATTTGATGTGCTTGCATGAGAGCTTTCATGTGCTTTTAAATCTTTTTGATTTTGGAATTTCTCTCCGCACTCAACACAAACATTAAATAAATTTTCCATTTTTTATATTCTTTAAATTTTAGTTTTTCAGCAAAACAACTTTTTCACTCAAGAATAGTACAACGACTAAACACGAATTAATTTTTTTACGAAAAAGAAAATTTTTGAACACTAGAATTTTCTAAAATAAAATTTGATTATGCAACTTGATTATAAGATCAATCATAGCATTGGAAAAAGACACCATTGCACCTAACCCAAAACCTAAAGATTCCTTATCAACATATTGATCATAATACATAACAGAACATTTTACAAATACAAAATTATGTAAATCAAAATTCTTCTCAAACATTCTTATCACATATCGCTTCTGCTTAATGAAAACCAAAAATCAAAACTCAGTGACCTTCTCCTAGATTGTTTATATTTCCTAATGTGTAAACTATAACTACACTTGTTAGCATTTTTTACATGTATCGACATGAGTGTCTCTCAGCACACCTGCTGTGTTCGGCTTCTCTATTCCTGTCATATACTTGTGATCGTACATTGCACTAAACCTTAATCACATTCTCATACTTATCAATATGTCAACACACATCATCTAGCACTTCTCATTTAAGCCATTACTTGGATGAATTTATTACTCTATTATAAAAAATTTTTTTTCTTATTACATGTAAAATTTGATTATGCAACTTGATTATAAGATCAATCATAGCATTGGAAAAAGACACCATTGCACCTAACCCAAAACCTAAAGATTCCTTATCAACATATTGACCATAATACATAACAGAACATTTTACAAATACAAAATTATGTAAATCAAAATTCTTCTTAAACATTCTTATCACATATCGCTTCTGCTTAATGAAAACCAAAAATCAAAACTCAGTGACCTTCTCCTAGATTGTTTATATTTCCTAATGTGTAAACTATAACTACATTTGTTAGCATTTTTTACATGTATCGACATGAGTGTCTCTCAGCACACCTGCTGTGTTCGGCTTCTCTATTCCTGTCATATACTTGTGATCGTACATTGCACTAAACCTTAATCACATTCTCATACTTATCAATATGTAAACAACAGCAATTCGTTGCAATCATTTTAGTATCCCTAAATTTCTCTTTAAATAAAATTTAAATTTACAACGTATCTCAGTACTCAAAAATAAAATTTTATTTCTGTCTGTCCACTTCTCAGTTTCATCTATACAGTGCATTATTACAAATAGAGATTATGTTTTTCTCACCAAATTACCTACATTCTTTCCACACGCACATAAGATCACACTCTACACTCTTACTATCTACACAACATTTCAACCTTCTTTTCTAACAAGTTTTTTCTTTTAAGCAATTACTTGCAATAATTTATCACTCTTTGAAAAAAAACTTACTTAAATACAATTTCATTTCCGTCTCTCCATTTTTCAGTCTCTTTAAAATCCTCTCTTAAAAAATAACTGCCTCTTTAAAATCCTCTCTTAAAAAAAAATAACTGTCTCTGCAAAATCCTCTCTTAAAAAAAATAACTGTCTCTGCAAAATCCTCTCTTAAAAAAATAACTGTCTCTGCAAAATCCTCTCTTAAAAAATACCTGGAGCCAGTATCCCTACATAGTTTTCTTCAAAATTTTCTCTTAAAAAATACCTTGAGCCAGTATCCCTACATCTATACTACTGTGGCGAATTTTTCTTTGTTTTCAACAGAAAGAAGTCTTCCACATTAATATTGGCAGTCTCACCGGTACCATAGAAATATACATTATATCTTTTGTTGCTGTACTTTGGCAAAAACCAAATCCTATAATACAATAAATATTGTATAAAAACGTTTAATGGCCAATTTTTTTACTTACCAATAAAACCTTTGTTTGCGGAGCCTCCAATGGAATTGTAGTACAACCTGAAATTATAAGGGAAAACATTATTTTTTTAGTTGTTCTTATACATTGTAATATTATAAAAACATTTTATAATTTTTTTATAAATTTCTTATACTGATATTTATACTTTTTTTAATTTTTCTTAAAAAACTAAAATTTTACCCCAATTTTGTTATACATTTTTTGGTTGATGAAATAAAAACATATGTTTGCAATAGGTATGTGTAGCGGTTTCTTCCAACTTATTGCTTTCAGCGTTTTTGAATATTTTTTTATTCACTTAAACGAAAGCTGGAAGAAAATATGATAACACACTTTTTTAAACGTCACTAGTGAGTTATCTGGTTATTTATCTGTGCTTTTGTCCTCTATCGGCTGTGGGTAGTGCCATATGTGCGCGCGAAATAGTTTTCGAGCAATAAATAAAAATCCAACTTAACATATTTTTTTTTTTTAATTGCTTAATTTTGCTACCCTATAACTTTTACCAGAAAGTTTTTAGAACAATTGGGACCACGTGTGATTTGTACTTTTGTCCTCTATTTACTGTAGGTAGTGCCATATGTGTGCGCGAATTAGTTTTCGAGTAGTGCATGAAAAGCTAATTTAATATATTTTGACGATTTTGTATAATTTTTAAAGTTTTTAAGAAAACAGTTAGGAACACGTTTGATTCGAACTTTTATCCTCTATCTATTGGGATCAGTGGTTTTGATTTACGACTTTTATTTTGGATTTTATAGCTTAAGAACCATTACACTTAATGCCTAAGTGTCTCAGGCGTAGCTCCTCAATTTCTAAAAAGATGAAAGTGACAACCGGAAAATCTGATTTTATAAGCGTTGAACTTCATATCTCAGGTTCACATTTAGCAATGCAAAATTGACGAATTGTGAAACCATTAAAATACTTATGCTCCATTTTTATAAAATTTTGTTTTTATTTCGTAAAATATCCGTTTTTTGCAAGTCTGTTAAAAAGGTTTGCCATTTCTCAGAGTTTGCTTACTTCTCTTGCGTGCAAATGCATCTATAAACTAACTGGTGCTTTTAAACCGCTCAAAGGCTAAAAACTGAAACCACAAAGTAAGAAAAAGGGTATAACTAATTTTTTCATTCCGTTTGTAATTCCTACAATATCAATTTTCGAACCCATAAAGTATATATGCATATTATGACCGCCTTACCGTCTGTGTTAGTGTTGCAATCAAGTTTGGCGAGGCACTAGATCAGCTAACTCAAATTTAAATACTCCAATCGATCACCATGTCCTCCGACATAGCGAGAAAAACACCAAGCGTACCTTTAATTTTTTTAATATCATTTGGAACAATGAATTAACTCCAATCCAAAAAACAAATATATAGGGGGGAATTAAAAAATAAGAAAAAAAAACATCAAGTGAAAAAATTGGCCCTTGACTATATTTTCCTAGTTACGGGCCTCTGAAATTTTTAAATTTTTTATAATATCAATATGGGTATTATTTGAAAGCTTTTGAAGAAATCTTTAAGGAAATACTAAAATTTTTAAAAAATGCTTAGCCCCTTACGATTCGATGGCATTTTTATGAAAAATTATGTGTATGTAGTACTTCAAATTTTTTTCTTATTTTTTAATTCTCTGTCACCCCACTATTGCTTGTTCATTGGAGTTACTTCACTAAACTAGATTTACATAAATGGTAATGGTATATAAAATGCGGCAGAGCCGAGTATAGCTCTCTTACGTGTTTTTATATTTATATATATATATATATATATATATATATATATATATATATATATATATATTTATATTATAATTTTATATTTATTAACTACTGGAAACTGTAAGTGACCTATGGTTAGATGACCTACTCCATATGTGAGTAGTCCTATCCTTTTGAACCTTTGTGCAAATGATTTGTCAAAACGTATATATACGGAAGATAATATATAACTTATTTTAAGCAACCTATTTCAAAATATTATTAGGCTTATTTAAATTTATAAACGTTTATTTTATTGAGTTCTTCTATTGCAAAATAATTATAACAACTTTTGTTTCTTAAATTAAATTACACAATTAGACGATTATCTACTTGTTCGCGATTAATACAAAAAAAAAATATACGCGATGGGAACTTTACAACTTTTTTATCAGTTAGAACCGTTTTACCACGAGATTTATCACTAGATGACGTTAATAATCAGAATAAATCAGCACCTATGGCCGTTGCCTTTATATACCCTATTTTAATGCATTCTCGAATTTACTAGAAAATTTTACTAATAGATGGCAGGGAACATCTATTAGTAGAATTGTCCACTATCATTTCAGACACATGATGTGGGCATTATTATTTACTTCTAGAACCTTCCATTATTATTTCGAATTTATAAAATATGTTGTGTATTTTTATTAGTTGTTACGCAATGTAGGTGTTAGTGCGGTTTATTTATTTGCTTTGCGTTAATTGTTTTTGTTTTGTGATCAAGAGTTCTGTAGAAACTTCTAGCTTTGTAAACAGACACAATAGGCCATTTCGTTTCACTTTCTTGGTGATAATTACTTTTGCTTCTTTTTATGACTTAAATAAAACATCTTCACTTAAGCCTTTTTGTCCCGAATAGATCCAACATTGCCTCTGCCGTATTTCCTCGGTCGTTCCAGGCGAACCCGTTTCATTTTTGACCTAGGTTTATGGTATCTCTGTATCCGATAAAGCACGTCATTAAGTTTCTTGATCACCTTGTATGGTCCCTCCCATTGGATTTACAGCTTAGGGAACAATCCTTTTTTGCGTTGTTAGCAATATAGTAGAACCATTTGTCCTTAAGTAAATCCCTCCGTGTTTGCTGCTCGATTATACTTGGCTTTCGTTTTTTCGCTGGACATTTTAATGCGGTTACTGATAAAATCATGAAGCTCATAAAGGTTTTCTTGCGCTTGAAGAATATCTCCATTGTCTTCGTAAGCAAGTACCGGCTTAATACCAAATTCTGAATCTGCTGGCATTTGTAGCTCTGTCCCAAACAAAGTTTTTGCTGGACCACGTGAGGTTGAATCGTGTACAGCTGACCGATAAGCCAGTAGGAACTCTGGTATATGCTCATACCTATACTTTTGGTGTGCACTGACCGCTTTTCTGATATAATCCTCTAGGTTTCGATTAAATCTTTCTACCATGCCATCAGACTGTGGATGCAACGGTTTCGTTCTTGTCTTTTTGATACCATAAAAAATTTCGTCCCTGGTCTGAATGCAGTTTTAGCGGAACACCGTATCGGCATACACAATTATTAACAAGAGCGTCTACTACCGTTTTGGATTCTTGGTTTGGAATGGCATACACTCTAGGCCATTTGCTATAACGACTAGTACATATCGGTTTTCAACATCGCTTACAGGGAATAATGGACCTGCGATAGCAACAGCTACCCGCACGAAGTGGGCACCTGCGTTGTATTGCTGAAGTTGGCACTACTCTTTCTTGTAGGACCCTTGGCCGCAATGAACTGTTCGCAATTTGCTATCCAATCGGCTCCGAATTATCGGCAGCCTACCAAGTAAAATCGTTGCTTTATCTTTTCCAACGTTTTTGTTATACCCATATGACTCCTGCTGGGACTATTATGAAACTGTTCCATTACCTCGTTTCTTGAAGAAGTTGGCACGAAAATAAGGTCCGTTGCGGTTTTGCCATCTGTACTTTCCCAAGATCGATATAAGTAGCCATCTTCCACTTTTATTAGGTGGCTTTCTGCTGATATTTCATAATTGTTCCGTCTTCTGTGATTTTGCTTAGCAAATATAATTTTGCCAAAATTGGGTCCTCATTGTGGGCCTTCGACCAGTCTCCCCTTGATCCAATTTAGGTAAACCGCACATCATTGACGCACCCTTTTTCTTGACATTTGTGCAGTGCTTGAACTCTACATTGCATATGCGTCTTGAAAGGGCATTAGCGTTATTGTGTTTTCCGCCTTTTCTATGCACAGTACTAAAGTCATAGCCCTTGCTCTTCTTCGTCCGTTTTGCGCAGTTTCGCTGGAAATTGCCGAGCTTACCGCAGTTAAAGCATTTGGCGCGAGACCTTTTCCTTTCCTCCTCAAGACATCTAATATTGTTTACCTGACGCTTCGAGATGACTTTTGCAGTCTCCTTAGCTAGCGCGTACGAGATGGTTTCTGCAAAAGATGATTTCTGCCTAGCACAAACAGCTTATTTCACATCTGAATCGCGTATGCCATTCAAAACTGCTTCAATCTTAAATTGATCAAGATGCGGATGATGCTTGCCTAGGTAAGTCAGTTGCGCCAAACGTTAAATTTCAAAGGCGAACTCTTAAAGCGTGTCGTTTGGCTTCTGCTCCCTGCCCCGTAACTTTATTCTGTTAAGATCTCTTTTCTGCTCAGTTCCGTACTTGCGTTGTAAAGCTACCACTATGTCCTTATAATTATTTCTGCAACCGGCTGGTAAGCCTCTAGTATCTCTGCTGCAGCTCCCTATAAGGCCAAAATAAGCTCTATAGCTTTTTCTTCATTGTCCCATCTATTTTTGCTGGCCACTGTTTCGTATTGGAACTTAACAACAAAAAGGTACACTGCCGTCAAATTTTGGACTGTTTATTTTGCTAACATGCTCAAAGATAATTCTCACTGGTCCTTCTCGAATTTAACGATAGTCCATTCATTCAATTCTTCGCCCAGTTTTTTCTCTAGGCCGGACAATTTTTTATCAAACTCGCTCTCATTTCCACGACGTCCACTCGTTTGCCAAAGACAATTCAATTCCATAACGCTGCTTGATGCTGGGATACATACTTCAATCTTTTCTTTTTCTCTGAATTCTTATGTCCCAATATCGATATTACGCTGCTTTAATTCATCTTTTAACCGCTTTTGCAATTCCGCTTTATTGCCCGCAGTCGGCAGATCCATTTACTCAGCTCTATTTTTAATTGCTCAACTTTCAGCTAGTCAAACTTAATAGTGATTAATTTTTTACTTGCAATCCTCCTTCTCACACTAGTTGTTACCTTTATTTAAATTTATAAACGTTTATTTTATTGAGTTCTTTTATTGCAAAATATTAATACATAACTTTTACTACTTTAATTAAATTACACAATTTAATTAGACAATTATTTGCTTGTTCGCGAGTAATACACAGAAACACGCGTTGGCATCTTTACCACTTTTGTAACGGATAGAACTGTTTTAATACTAGATCTTCACTAGATGCCGTTGCTTTTATATACCCTATTTTAAGGCGTTCTCGAATTTACAAGAAGTTTCCTTCCATCTATTAGTAGAAATTTCCATTACCATTCAGACTCATGATGTGGGCATTGTTTTTGCTTCTAGAACCTTCCATTATTATTTCGAATTTGTTATACATGTTGTGTATCTTTATTAGTTGTTATGCAATGTGGTTGTGTGCTGCGTTTATTTTTTAGCTTTGCGTTAGTTGTTTTTGTTTTGTAGTGAAGAGTTTTAGGGAAACTTCTTGCTTTGTAAACAGACACAATAGGCCATTTTGTTTCACTTTCTTGGTGATATCGCAACAATATTATTCCACGCGTTTTGGCTCTAAATGAAGATGCAGAAAAAGTTAACCTTTGTGCTTGTGCAATCGGACTGTGTTTAAATCAGCATAAGCTTAATAATACATAGCAATTGTGTAAAAAACTTTATGTGGTTATTAAAAACGCTACAAATTGTCTTATCCCATCTTTGTTTAGAGGCGTTGAACTGTGGTCAATATTTTGAGATAGCGGCCAAAACTCTTTTTGGTTTTTGTTCTCCGATTTTAAAGTTATTAGACTCGTATGAAAGTAGACAGTAGTAAACCTCGGGAGCCGAAAAATTAGAACTCTATTTCAACTATTTCACTGAGAACAGGGTGATCCAAAATGGGCTTTTTCAGAATTTATTAAATTTATGATATTTTTACTTAATTTTTAAAGTTTAAATGATCATAACTTTTTTGTTTTTCAAGATTTTTAAACGAAATAAATTTTGTATCGTAACTTAACTTATTTCCTATTACTGGTAAAAAAACTGAAGCTCGACTGTTTTCAGAACAATTTAAATATTTTTTTTAAAAAAGGTCAAATTTCTCGCAAATTTTCTGCTTAATAGAGCACAACTCCTGTGAGTCAAGCTGAGTCAAAACACAAATTTACTATTTTGTAGTACCAACTCTCCCCTACATTCCTATATATACATGTCCATGCATCGGGACTGCACTTTTTGAGCTACAGCAATTTTTCTGACCCAAGGTAAGATATTCGGTACAAATGCACGTCATATTTTTTGAGAAGTTATTTGTATATAAAAATTTTGTACAAGAGTTCTTATTGAGCCTAAAAATAATTCTGTTGAAATTAGGAGAAGTTGGCCCATATTTGGACCTAGTCCACATAGAAGGGTGTATAACAATTTTGACAAAAATGACAATAGAACTCTCAAATTATGTGGTATATGGCAATTCATCTGGAAAAGGTAAAAAATGATTTTATTGCCATCTAATATTACATAACTTAAATACCTGAAAATTGCAAATAAATTTAAAACTAATGGAAATAACTGGTAAAACCAAGTACCTGTTATATTATGTTTCAAAGAGTTAAAAAAGATCATGTTGAAACTTCGAGCAATAGTATACTAATCCATGCATTCATTTTTTTCTTCATTATTATTTAAACAATGGCTAAATTCAGTTATAGTGGTCTATCTGATATATATTTTTTGAACGGAAAGATGAAAACGACATTATTTTACATATAATGAATAATGCATTCTTCAAAATATGCGACAAACAAGAAATTAAAATTCATAACTTAAAAATAAAAAACTTTTTATATACTTTAAGAAAACGGTACAATCAATGTTCCAGAAACAAAAAGGATTTTAGAAAGTATGCCGACACCAACTGAAGAAAATAAATTTACTCCAGAAGAAACTAAAAACCAATATACAGAATTGCGGAAGCGAACCAATGAAAAAAATTGTGGAATTTTTCCATCATATTGAGATATAGTTTCTGCCAAAAAAGATTGCTTACCTTCACCAACTGCTATTAGTGTAACTTCAAGTTCAGCAGAAATAAAATTGCAGGATCTTCTTGAATACACTGCAGAACGACTATTGAAGACATTTGATGCTGACTATTTAAAGAAGTTTAAAAACTGCAGCATGACTTTAATTTCTAAATGGGGATGTAATGCGAAAAATTCATCAGATGCCAATTTATTCATGATTTCTTTCGTTCCATTTCATTTCACAAAAACTTATATTGGTTCAGAGCCGTCAACTAGTAGAGCTGCAGAGATAGATGTATGGAAGAATGAAATTTCCTCGTCAACAAAATTTTGTAGATTAATAAAGTTTGCTTACAAAAAAGAAACTAAAGATGTCTTAACTGAAGAAGTTAGCAAAATAACAGATGAAATTTAAGAACTTCAACCAGTGATATTTGAATTTAATGACCAATGCATCGAAGTTAGCTTTAAAATGTCACTTACAATGATCGATGGAAAAGTTGCACAAGCTTTAACCGAAAAAAAATCTTCGTCAAGCTGCACCATATGCCAAAAAACATCAAGTCAATTGAGACAACCACCAACACAAGACGATGCTTTTAATGAAGCACATGAGTTTGGAATGTCACCTCTTCATGCTAGAATTCGTTTTATGGAGCATATTCTTAAATTGGGATTGGATTTAGAATTTGGCCCGTTAGGCGAAACAGTGAGAAACTACAAAGAAAATTTGGAAAGAAAGCAAAAAAAAAAAAAACATATTCAAGAAAATTACCGTGAGATAGGCCTTATAACACTGTGAAAAACCAAAATTATTCAGGGGTTCTCATATACCAATTTTGTTTTGTTGGAGTCCATGGAAAACGAAAATACCTTTGGTTTTTTAGGTCACTTCGAAAAGTGGTTTTATAACCGTAAGTGTAGAGAAAAACGCGTATTCTTTTTACAACAGATTTCTATTATTTTTTTAATTTTAAGAGGGTGTGAGTATTATATTTTAAACAAGATATATATTTTTAAAATCAATTGACAAATGGCTAAGTTACAGTGGTTGAAATGTGAAAAAAACGCATTAAAAAACAAAAAGTTTCTTTCACCAGGCTCTAGGCTGCTTATGAGATACCAAACAATATATTCTTTTATTATAATGAGAAAGGATAATTAATTAGCTTTCAGAAATGGGTAACAACAATAAAATCGATTAAAAAATGGATGACTTATGCATTTTTGTGTTTTAACCTTTTGGTTTTTATTTAGAAATTTCTTAAAATAAATGACTTATGCAATTTTGACCTGCATATATATTCTGAAAACCCACCAACCACAACAAGATTTAGCCTAAAAACAAATTCTAATTAACCCATTAATGTCCATTGTACCTGTCTGAGTACAGAAAGGGGAGTGTTTAAAAAATAGTATTTCATACAGTAAAAATAGCATACTAATTAAGCCATTTTACCTGCTTAGGTCCGACTTAAAAAACACACATTCTAAACTTTTCTTTTTTTATGACTTACAAAAATGTTAATTTTTTAACTAATGGGTTCAACAGGTAAAGACCAATACTGCCTACAATAGTACCAAAAAATTTGGTATAAAAGACTGCGGTTGCGAAAATAGCACAGTTTAATTTTTTGTAAGTGAACAATAATGATCGGAGTGATTTTGGTGCAAATATACTTAATATGTGAACTAATACAAAGTGTTATTATTAAAGTTTACATAAATGTGTAGTAAAAGGAACAACTTTTGTCTTATATGTGGATTGTTTGTGGATAAACGACATAAAATAGATGTGTCGGTAAATAAGCATATTATTCCCCTTTATGAAGAATATTTTAGTCGTCCCTTAGAACAGAGAAAATGGTATATACCATCGGTTTGTTGTTCGTCTTGCTACACAACACTAAAATCCTGGAAAAATTGTCCAGATGGCTCTTTTGTATTGCCATTTCTCGAACCGGGAAACTGGCTTCCACTACGTGTGCATACACCAAATAATTGCTATTTCTGTTTAACGAAAACAATAGGATATTATTTTAAAATAAGACAACATATGAAATACGCAAATGTTGATAGTGTAATTAAGAAACGAAAAACGACGTTGTTCCAGAAAGAATATCACCAGATTTAACTGAGTTTAAGTCATCTCCAAGCCATGTTAAAAGCCCCCAATCAGAGTATGCTCCTTCCGAAAGGGAATTTAAAAGCCAACGCTTTATGTTCCAAGGCGAATTCCATGATCTAGTTCGGGATTTGGAATTGTCGAAAAGAAAAACAGAACTTTTAGGTTCAAGACTTAAACAGTGCAACTATTTGCAAGAAAATGTTAACATTACATTTCGCAGGACCGAGGAAACCAGTTCGCTTAGATCACTATTCAACGAAAGCAATGAAACTTGTGATTTGGCTTGCTGCAATGGTGTGAATAAATTGTTTGAACAACTTGGATATAGTCATGTTCCTCAAGATTGGAGATTATTTATTGATGGTTCAGCAAAAAGTAATATAAGTACTTTTTATATAGTTCCTTTTATTTTACTTATATATTTTTATCTTCTATTTCAAGGTTTAAAGGCAGTGCTTTTGCATAACGATGGATCGCTCCCTTCAGTACCGTTGGCTTACGCTACAAACATCAAACATCAAAGAAACGTAGGATAGTGTGTCTCTAATACTAAATGCCATATGTTATACTACGCACAAGGGGCTAATTGTGGCTGATTTGAAAGTACTAACAATTTTGAATGGCTTGCAAGGTGGTAACACAAAGTATCCCTCCTATTTTTGTGAATGAGACAGCCGAGATTCTTCTAAGCATTATATACAGAGAGACTGGAAACCACGTACAACAGCTATTATTGGGAAAAAAATAGTATAAATATCCCGTTAGTAAATCCAACAGACATTATTTTACCTCCGTTGCACATAAAGTTGGGTTTAATAAAGCATTTCGTGAAAGCCCTTGATAAAAATGGACCTGCATTCAAATACCTTGAACAGATTTTTCCCCGAATTACGAGCGGAAAATTAAAGGAAGGTAAAAAATATATTATGAACGCATGTATAATAAAAACTAATTTGTGTGTAATCAACAGTTATCTTTATTGGCCCCCAAATACGTAAATTGGTAAAAGATGAAAATTTCATACAATGCATGGAATGGTCTTGTCTCAGTGTGCGAAAATTTTCTTGGAAACACAAAAAGTGAAAATCATGAACAGATAGTAAATAATATACTTTCTGCCTACCATGCAATGGGTTGCAAAATGTCAATAAAACTACACTATCTACATGCTCATTTGAAAAGATTTCCATTAAATTTAGGACGGATGAGTGATGAGCAAGGTGAAAGATTTCACCAGGAAATGTCTAAAATTGAACAGCCTTATATAGGAAAAAAATAAAATCAGCATGCTTTCTAACTACTGCTGAGTTTAAAAGCACATCAGACCAATATATATCCAAATATGGAAATCAACCTCATTAGAGTTATATGAAGAAGCTAAACAACTACTGCAAAATGAAAATCAAAGCTATTTGGAAGAAATTTTTACTAATATTGTTTAATTAATACTAGTTTAAAGATTAAAATTTGTTTCTAATTTTAGTATAAATTTTTATTAATACATTTAAATAAAATATATGTGCACTTTAAATCAATAGTAAAAGTTTACTTAAAATTTTATCGATGTTGTGTTCTGTATATAATATATCCAAATGGTATTGATATTGTTAGGAATTTCAGTGTTATTTTTCAGTTTAATCCTCACAGTTCAATCTTCCAAAAAAACCAACCTTTGGCCCCTGTGAATATTGAGACTAAATAAATGTCAGAAATTATAAAAAAAATACCTATTAAAAATGTCAAAATATTCAACTTTGGCATGGAAACTCAAAATAAAAATTAAAATGCATTTTTAACTCGACATTACTTACGTTCCTATCAGTCGATTTTTACGTTTGAACACTTAAATTGAACAAAACACATTGCGTAAAAAATACCAATCCGGTCAAAAGTTATAGAGTTTTGACCGCTATCTCGCTAAATTTACCACTGTGCGTTGGAAAATTTTTTTACGATTTTGCGTTTCTCATGATTAGTGTTAGTGCCGTGACCGGTGATAGTAAGGCCCAAGTAAATCAATTCGTTTTTTTTAAGTTAAATTTGCATGTAATTTAATAAAAATTTCTTATAAGCGGCTGATAAAAATGTAATGTTTTAATGAAATTGTGGGAGTTTGTGCGTAATTTTATCACAGCTATTTATTTCTTTCAAAAGCGAAATTTGATTTAAACATTTGAGTGTTTCTCATCCGACTTATCTGATGTTTTTATCCGCATCATGTGAGCAATAAGCATTTTAATGACCCATTAAACGGTAAACAAATTTTAGATATTTCATAAATTGTTTGCAATAATAAAAGCGGTTGCTCTGAAAATTTGTTGTTTGACCACGTACATATGTGTTAGCTATATTGTACCCTATAAACTTGTACCTTTTATTGGTACAGTGATTAATTTTTAACAATGGGACTAAAAATGACAGAGTTTTTTTATGTTTAATGGTATAAATACATATTCCGAAATAACACTAAACATGCAACTTCCTTCGTTGGCACTTCTTCATAGCATATTCGTCGGAGAGGTAAAATAACTAGTAAAATAGCTTCTTTTTCTTTTTTCACCACCTGTCTTATCTCTTATCTATCCCTTTCCTAAAAAATGTAACATAATTACAAAATAACTCAATAGAAGTGCCTGAGGTGCTAATTCTCCTTAAAAACAAATTAATTGCAATCCTTTAAAACTTTCGCTGAAATCATTTAAATTTGATTTTGAATTACTCTTTAGGAGAAATACATAAACTTAAACTTTTGATGCATTATGAATGCATTTAATATATAATTTAATTTTTGTAGTGACGTAAATGGTTTCAGAGTTCAGCTCTTTTTCTTATAAATTGAATGCATTTTTTATTTATGTAGAACACATTTCGATTTTAATTAATTTTTTAGTTAAACAAATGCATTAAAGTAATTGTAACACATTACGAATTCATTCACATTTAAATTTTATTCATAGTTTTGACAAATTAATACTCTACATATATACATATCGTCATATTAAATGCAAACGGACGTAACTACACTTTTGGTTTTTTTACAGGAGAAGCAAAAAACCTTCTAAAATCCACAAATATAAAGTATTTTTTAAAATTTTTTTTAAATTATACTTAAATTATGGAGTTTTATTTGTTGGTGGAGATATTTTTAATTTTCTTTAAATATTTAAGTTTTTATGTTAGTTACGTCCTTTTGACTTGCTGTTTTTTTAAACAAGAGGACGTAACTACAACGGTTCTAATTCATTAACTTCTAAATTACCGAATGGATTTTGACGAAATTTGGAGAATTAGTAGAAGAGATGTTTGTCTTCCAAATTGATATTGTGAATTTCAAGCACAGTGGAATTTGCAGTGAAAAAAATTTGCCAAATGGGTATATGAAACCTATGGTCCGTATAACTTTTTGACATGTTTTTTTTTCTTCTTATAAATCTTTATTTGGTAAGACGAACATTTTTAGTTGACCAGAAAACCGCCCAAAAATTTTATATATTGTTTTGTATTCTACCATTATAACATTGTTCATGGTATTCGTATATTAATAAACAGTTAAAGCTTTTAAGTAAAAATATATATTTTTTATTAAATTTTTTAAAAATAAAATAGGTATGTAATTCATTTTTAAAGTAAAAACTACAGATATGTCTCAAATTTTATATAATGAATTCAATATATTTTATACAGTTCATTTAAAAGAAAAGAAAATGATGCACTTGTAGAGGAAAAGGATTTTTTCGGGCGTCTTTTATGAAGTCCACAAGTTGTGATTGCAGATTAATTTGCTTATTGTTAATATTTCTCTGAATTAAAGAGTGGGTTGAGTCACACTCCATTTGAGTGTGACCAACTATTAAATATTTCTGTTCAATTGTAATATTTCTTCTCATGCATAAAGATAACAAAGCGTTAGATAGAATAACGTTCCGATTTTGGTAAAAGTACCCATCAGAATAGATTATAATATGGTTAGTCTCAGGAGATTTATTAATCGCATTTGTTAAATGTTTTAAAATGCACGTTGCAAACGTAGATGCGACGAGATTACCTTCGGTCTCATCCCATACATAATTATCAGATTCATGGGTGATTACATTATATATTGGCTTAAGAGTTGGCACCTTTATGTAAGGTTTTCATATAAATGTGTAGTTACGTCTTCTTGCATTTAGAAATACACACGCCCGTAATAACGTCGGTTTGAATTTCGTTAATAAAGTCGCCACTTTTGATCGTAGAAGTCTAAAATTATGCATGAACATGTATTTTGATAAAACGAACCATAATCGATGAAAAACACAATTTCGAATTTTTGTGTAGTTACGTCCGCTTGCATTTAATATGACGATATACGTTTCTAAATTTTTAGTTAAAACCTTAATAACTTTTAATTTTTGTAAAAAATTATTTAATAAAATCGAATATAACAATATTTAAAAAACTTAAATTGAAGGCATTTTTGATTAACACGACATAGATGGGGTGTAATAAAGCCATAGTGCATAAAGCCATATGGCGTCAAGTCCCATTCCATTAAGCCATAAGGGCATATGCCTTTAGGTCTCAATATAAAAGGACTTAACGTCATACATTTCTTACCGCAAATGAGACATAAAGCCATATTTTTGATAATGATCGCATGTCACCCTATTTTATTTAAAAAATGCATTGATGTTTCATGTCCCCTTTTTTATGTCAAAAATGCATTTGTCTGTAAAAATGCTGTTGGAAATCAATCAAATGCTGACATTCGGAAGATATTTTTGAATATAATATAACATCCGGATTTAGGAAGAATAACAAGTTGGCATACGCAGAAAAAGAACAGCAAATTTATAATTATAATAATATATTAATGCTGATTATTATTATTATTGTTATAGAAAGAACTGTAATATGGCAGTTCTAATTGAGTTCAACAGTGCGTTATATTGTCGTAAAGTTGGTAAACAGAACAAGGTACATAATCATGGGCCACAAAATAATCTTTTTGTAAGGTAATAAATTCAATTAAAAGCGATAGTAAAACTGCAAGTTTGAAGAGATCAAGTGTACGCAAATTATGTGACGATAACTGCAAAAAGCCTTAAGCAGGGGGGATATTAATTAAATATGGTAAAATGCGTAGGAATTTTCTGCGAATCAAACTAGAAAAATTACCTAAAGCACCTACGAATTTTCAAGAAATTATTGAACTTTTAAAAAATCAAGATATTAATAAAGAATTTGGATTGCCTCGATATGGTGCTGAAAAATAATTTTATATAGACACTATAGTTGAATAAAATTTAGCTTACACATTATTTATATCGCCCACAAAATCTAAAACTAGACAAGAAAAAAGTAATTTAGAAAGAGTAATTGTTTCAAATAAATTTAAACAATTACCTATAATCCACATAATGCACAGCGTACGTGTTCGCTTTAAATTTGTGTGTTTTTTTATAAGCCAACATAATTGATTAATTTACAAAACCCCTTGTATCCGTGTATACTGTGTATTGTTCAACTAAAATACAATAGCGTATGCTTGTTGTAGGAAATTTTCATATAAAATTTCAATACACCAATACACTTTTATTTTGCATGTTTTTGAAAGGTTGTATTGGTAATCGTGTTATCAACTACGTGTGAACTCCATATTACATTGAGAAGAAAAAAATAAACAAAAGACATTTGTATTGTTGACGTTAAAAATTTGTTAAAAAAAAAGAATAAATGGATAGCATATCAAAAGTATACTTTTCGCATAAAAAATTTAAAATTTTGCTTTTTCCAGTCCATTTTACTTCCTGAAAACCTTCTTATGAATACTTATTTTGTTCTTCTTATTTGCTTTTTGACGTTTAATATACAAAATAAATTGATACAATAATACACTGCGTGATCACAAGCATATAAACAGAAAGTGTATTCAATACAAAATACACTATACAAGGTTTTGTGAATTAAGCAAATATAACTTTAACATGTATATTTCATCTTTCAGGCTTATTTATTTATATATGTATCTACTGATGTCATTTAAAACAGAGGAAGCGTACATGCACATTTATCAATACACTAGAGCCCCGATTTGCGTCGTTAATGGGGACCAAAGAAACGCGACGTAAATCGAAACGACGCAAAAAATTTAACCGATTTTAGGGACGCAAATAGGAAACAAAAAGGATGTACATCGGGGTAAAAACGACGCAACTTAAAATTGCAACGACGCAAATCGAATTTTTCTAGTTTTTAGAAAGCCACGCAAATCGATACGATGCAAGTCAAATGTAATATATATAAACCTGAAAAACGTGATCAGTGATTTCGAATTCGGCATACGCAACGCCTTTAAATACGTATACCCAGTAGTAGAAATTATCGGCTGTTGGTTCCATTACACCGACGCCCTTCGTAGGAAGGCATCTAAAATAACGGGATTCATACCACATTTGAACAGAAATAAGCAAGCCAAAAACTTATATTCAAAATTTGTATACCTATTATTGCTGAAACCTTCGCATATTACTGAAGCTTATCATCTTTTAATAAAAGAAGTTTCTTTAAACCCTCTATAAAGTACTTTGAGCAACAGTGGATGAAAAAAGTAAGTGAATATCTATATTTTTTAGTGAAATTTATAAAACTAACTTAAATATTTTACCATTTAACAATTTTTAGGAGCAACCTGTCAACTTTACAGTTTATAAACAACCCGTACGAATAAGTAATTCTGCTGAAGGCTTTCACAGTAAATTAGGTATGCAGCTTCCTAAGCGTATATATTTTTTTAAGGTTTTGGACGTTTTACTAGCTATCAATTCAAATATGTAAATCTATGGATTATTTAAAAGCAATGTCTGGTAATGCTACGTTGTGTAAACCAAGAAAACGTTAAAAACAACGTGGCAATTTTATTCACGAATGTATTCACTTACTAAATCAAAATAAATTGTTTTTAATGGAAACTCCCACACAGATTTCAAAAATTTCAAACTGCATAATTGCAGAGAACAACATTAATGGAATCCATACATCCGATGATGAGTTTGAAAACGAAAATGAAGAAAATTTAACGGAAAACATTCTGTAAAAGGGAAAATTACAGTGGAAAACTATTACCTTATTTTTAACAAAATGTTTCCAGCCTTAACTCCTGGAGCATAGAAATTTTGGATTTTTTTTTTAAATCATTAATTTCATAGAAAATTGGCATATTGAGTGAAATTAAGTATTTATAACACAAAACATCAAATAGGATATATGTAAAACCATAATGGCTTTATGTCCCATTCCACTAAAACTGATATGAGACTTAAGCTATATTAAAATTACGGCTTTATGTGTCATAAAGCCAAAATGGCTTTATGACACCCACCGTATGTATATGCCCTGAAAAATTGTATACCACAATATATTCCTAGCAATTCTTTCTCAATTACTCTGTTTTGCTTCTTGCATGTATATTCAGTGAACTACTTGCTCAGGAAATCCTCACCTATCTGACCCTCGGATAGAATTGCACCAAGTGCAAAATCTGAGGAAACTGTTGTCAGAATGAAAAATTCATTATAATTCGGGTATTGCAAAAAAAATTTGAATGCTGTTTGGCAATCTTGTGACTATTTGAATTTTGAATTTTTTTTCAAAAGGTTGTTCAAGCAATTTGTAACATGTGTCTTCTATATTAGTTACAGAATGCTATAAATATTCTCACGTTATCAGCACTGCTTGGGTCTGATTTGATGCCATTTGGCGTTATCAAATGCTCTAAATATACAACCTCTGATTTCGGAAAACAATATTTGCAAGCATTCAGTTTCAGATTATATTTAGGCAATCTGTCAATTAGTCGAGCTCAAGAAAAATATTTTGCTCTACAGAATCCATCTCATTTATTATTTTGTCGTTTAACTTCCTTAAACCAACGACCAACCTTCATTACCTTAGATCGTTTTTTCCCTTTTAAGGAACCAACAAAAGTGTGGCGTTTTATGGGTTATAAATTGCCTTAGTATTCTTTCTATCAATAGCCCTTTTACTAAGTCATTCATTTCTCTGTGTGTATCTGTCAAACTCTTTCGTCCAAATGAAATATTGACAGATACGTCTCAAGTATTTGTAAGAACTTAGCATTCGCTTACTCATCATGGTTGTCCAAGTTTAGTTCGTTCAGTATTTAGTTGAATCGCTCTTTATCATGTTTGGTTCTCAAATCGTTAGTTCTGTATATTTCTTAGCTCTTCAATAGAATGATTTCTATTTTCAAGTTTTCTAATACTGAAATTCTATCTGATGTATTCAATAGTTTTGTGTTTTTTCCGTTTTCGGAATAATAAAATTTGCCTACTTCTTTTTTAAATCCATATTACACTATCTTCTTCAATGTTCAATTGAATTGGAGCAATGATTTCACTTCTTGGTGGAATCTTCAGTGTTGTTATTTTAAATGTGTTGTTATGTATGGGTAATGTCACAATGGCTTTTAGTTAGATAGTTAGAAAAATGTCTCATTTTGCAATTGTATTTTAAAAGAAAATCAGTGTAAAGTCATCTTTTACCGTATGTTTTATTTATTTATTGATATATCCGTGGAACCTGTTGATTTAATTTATTCTCTTGTGATTCCTGTCAAACAGCAGTATTTAGCTGGATCTTCTTCGTAGTTTGAAAATAAGTCTGCTTTTCCAAAGGGACATCGGCTACCCTGTCTATTAGAAAAGTTACTGCACGATATGTCCTTAGCACGTTCAAAATGAGTTTTTTAATTCTGTCCCGGAGATCCATGTAGTCGTACGATCTCCGGATTTTATGAGTTCCCTGTTCTTGTTTTTGATATGTGTTTCATCCTCTTTATTGGTTGTTTTTGCTATAACCATAGTTATTACAATAAATGTTGTTATGTATGTTGTCATTATTTCTCTAAGTTTCTTTTCTATTATCATTAATTCATCATGGCTTAATTTATTGGTTTGCCCATTTCTATTTTGATTGTTATGGTTAGGTCTGCTGTTATTATTAGTTTAATTAATGTAAATAATAACTACCGAAACTCACCCTATTTACTAATAAAAGTTATTTCTAATTATTTAACTTATTGTTTATACGGCAAGTTGAATACAAGAATATATAGTGGTACCGGATAGAAATTTTACATATAACTGCTAAAATTTAAATTTTTAGCTTTTATTAATAAAATTAGATTTTAAATAAAACTGCATCATTAGATTTTTATTTGCCGTTTTTGGACTTCTAAAATGTCAAAAACTGTGGTCGTACGCAGACTTTTGTCGGCCACTGCATAAACGTATGTAGGTACATGTCACATTTTTATTTCAACTAACAGTCTGTAGGATCTCCCAGTTACTATTTTATATTAAGATTTAAATTTAAATTGTCGTTAAACTTTTCAATCAAAATAGAGTACAGCTCTGAAAATAGAATGCAACAATCAGGTCTGTTCTGCAAATCACAAACTTTTACTTTACTTTTACTTTTTAAAATCACAATTGTGATTTCATGGTGTTCTGCAAATCGCAATAGTTATTACTTTTCGTTGTGCTTTTTATTTTTCGAAAACACAAGAAAGCAGCTGATTTTTGTTTTGATGTTGCTGCACTTTTTATGCATTGATAAATAATTTGGTGTTTTTTAAACAAAGTTTTTATTAAAAATAAATAAAATTTTCTGTAGTATACGTACTATATATAAAAAATAAAATGCCTGGAGCTGTGTTATTGTCCATTATGGAATTAAAAAGAAAACAGTTAAGAAATGAACGCGCTAAAAATAAGTATTTCAACTTGAGTGTTATTTTTATGTTGTCCCCTATTCAAAATATTTAATAAATCGTTTCGTTGAATATTCTATTAAAGTAGTTACATGTTAAAATAAGTCAATCAAATGAGAAGTTGCCACACGTTGTTATTATTTTTTGTTGCCATTTGTTATTATATTATGAGTTATCTTTTACAACTTAGGCAAACAATTAATAGTTAATAGCAACTTCCAATATAAATTAACAAAAACAAATAAGTTTTATTTAAAATAAGTTCTTTTTTTAATAAAAATTAATACATCTTTTGTTAATAGAAATATTTTGCTATTCTGGCAAGTATCAACGTATTTTCGAAGAACGAAAACAGCTGATCGCTAAAAAGTAATTGCAAATCACAAAAGTAAATAACAAAATTTCTAGCAATAGAAGGTGCTTTTATTTTTTTTATGATTTCATCAGTTTTTTGAGCAATTATATCAGTTTTATTATCGCAATTAAGAAAAAATATATTAAGTTGATTGCTAAATTCATTTTATTTGATTTAGGAATAAAAACAAGTCCAAAATCAAGAAAGTGATTTCAGATCGACATACATTTAGCTGACTGGTTTCAAATCACAAAAGTTCAAAAAGTTTTGCACGCAGAACACCTTTTTTGTGATTTCAAATCATTTTCACAAAAAGTGATTTCAAGAACAGGCCTGAATGTTACATACTACTTTTTAACTATGTATTAGTGCTATAATGCGTAGGTAATTTGTAAGAATACTTGCACTCATATATATGTATGTACATTTTTTAGTCAATAAAATGGAGATCAGTAGAGTTAATTTGATATAGAAAGAAACACGTCTTTTAACCTCTACAATTGGTGACCCCTACAACGAGTAGCTTAATGAATGACGGGAAGCAGCAACAAAATCTTGATCAGACATCTACGTCAGCACAAGCATCGATATTAACTAACACTTCTACTGCTAATTCTTAAAATAATACAATTGTATATAGATTGTCAGTTAAAGTGCCACCTTTTTGGCCAGAGCAGCCCGAGATATGGTTTGCCCAAGTGGAGGCTCAGCTCAACATATCAGGCATAAATAACGACGTTTCCAGATTTAACACGGTAGTTGCTGCCATGGAAAGTGGAGTTTTATCGCAGATATCCGATGCTATTTTAAACTCTCCCGAACGAGACAAATACGACAACCTAAAGATGTGCATCATAGAGATATTGTGACAGCGAACAGAAAAAAATTCAAAAACTCATTTCCGAAATTGATTTGGGTGACAAACGTCCAACTCAACTGTTGAACGAGTTAAAAAAATTAGCTAAAGATAAAATAGGTAACGATTTTTTAAAGTCACTTTGGCTACAGAGACTTCCAGCGCGAGCCGGAGCAATATTACAAGCATCAAATGCAGATCTACCAGAACTAGCAAAACTAGCTGACAAGATACTAGAGGTATCAGACTATCACCATGTAGCAAGCATGTCTACACAGCAGCATCAGCAAGATGAGTTTTATATTCGTATACAACGCATCGAACAACAACTAAATCAACTAGTAAGTATGGGTGGAAGGAACTTTCATGGAAGAAATACCCGCCGTAATTTCACCAGTAGAGGTCGTCGATCTATCACACCAGTTTCTATGCCTACTGGTCAGTGCTGGTATCATGGGCGGTTTGGCAGCAATGCACAAAAGTTTCGACCTCCATGCAACTGTTCTTCAAAAAACGCAAAAAACTAAAAAATTCGCCAGACCCTGCGGGCGGTGCTGGCGATCAATTTTTACAAATTGCTCGTCAAATTATTTGTGATAAAAACACAAGTATACTCGTAAAGTTTTTGATAGACACAGGCGCTGACGTGTCAGTAATACCGACAAACAAAAACAAATGCCATCAGCACCAATTTTTTATGTCGCCAATGATTCGCCCATAAAAACGTATGGCCAACGCCGTCTTTATTTATCACTTGGTCTACGTCGTAATCTTAAATGGGATTTTTACATTGCCGACGTTAATACTGCAATCATTGACTCAGATTTTTTAAAAGCATACGACTTGCTAGTTGATATTAACAGAGGTAAACTTGTTGACAGGAAAACAATGTTAGAAGCTAAAGGTAATTTTATTAAAATAAATGAAATTAATATTCTAACACACCGAACCGATTGTAAGTTTTCCAACATCTTAAGTGAGTATAAAGATTTAGCTATTCTAAATACAAATAAAATGCCTATTACAACTAGTACAACTCACCACATAGTCACATCAGGACCACCAGTTTTTTCGAGGCCAAGACGACTTGCAGGTGAGAGACTCGAGGCAGCAAAAAAGGAGTTTCAGTATCTCATGGAGAAAGGTATTTGTCGCCCATCAAAAAGTAAATGGGCCAGTCCACTTCATTTGGTTAGAAAATCAAACAACGAGTGGAGGCCGATTATCGAGGGCTCAACGCAGCAACGCAACCTGACAGATACCCAATCCCTTACCTTCACGATGTAACCAGTATATTGCATGGCAAAAATATATTTTTATTTGCAACGAGCGTATCATCAATACCAATTGAGCCAGCCATATCAACGCCGTTTGGCTTATATGAATTTGTGTATACGACGTTTGGGTTAAGAAACGCCGCACAATCGTTTCAACGTTAATAGATGACTTGCTAAGGGGCTAGGATTTTACATTTTCGTACATAGATGACATCTTAGTTGCCTCAGAGAACGAACAGCAACACGAGAAACATTTACGTATGGTGTTTGATAGGTTGTGAAAAGGAAACCTTTCAATCAATGCTAGCAAATGCAAACTTGGACAGACGGAGCTTGAGTTTTTAGGCCACACAATTACGAAGCATGGTCTGCGTCCACTTAAAAGTAAAGTGGAAGCTTTGCGTGAATTCGTAAAACCCACTTTGGCAAAAGACCTAAAAAAAATGTTTAGGCATGCTAAATTTTTATCGGCCGTTTCTGCAGCATGCTACCAAACATCAGAGTGGCCTTCAAAAACTCATGGTAATAAAAAGAACGACAAGACCGAAATCGTGTGGTCCCCCGAAACGTTAATGGCTTTTGAAGCTTGCAAAAACGATTTAGCAAATGCAACTTGTTTAAGTTACATGTCGCCTCATAATGACCTTACCCCAACAGTGGATGCATCTGATTCAGCAGTAGGGGCACTGCTGCATCAAATTGTGGATGGTGTATCGCAACCACTTGGATTATACTCCAAAAAACTAAACTATGCTCAACGAATGTATAGTGCCTACGATCGCGAGCTGACGGCTGTTTATCAAGGCGTACAGCATTTCAAGCATGTTTTAGAAGGACGCGTTTTTACAATTTATACGGACCACAAACCACTAGTGTTTGCTTTTCAACAAAGAAGTGAAAAAGCTCCACTCTGTCAACTAGACTTTATAGGTCAATACACCACTGATATTTGTCATATTAAGGGCAGCGAAAATATTACAGCTTATTGGTTGTCACGTATTAATCGTATTGCATCGCCGCAAGAAAGCGACGGCGAATTGAAAGCTATTTTAATGTCAGGTAAGGAATCATTACTCAAACTCACACGCTTGCCCATTCCAGATTCCAAAAATTTTTTATATTGCAATATTAATGATTCGAATATAAGACCATATGTTCCACCTACACAACGTAAAATTGTAATGAAAAAGCTTCATAATTTAGCTCATCCCAGCATTAGAGCCACGCGAAAGCTTGTAATGGAGAGATACGTATGACCCTGCTTGCCGAAAGATGTTGCGAATTTTGTAAGAGGTTGTATGCAATGCCAAAAAGTAAAAGTTATCAGACATACAACCGCTCCATTGAATATTTATTCTACTGATAAACGTTTTCAACATGTCAATATTGACCTCATTGGACCACTACCAACGTCAGCTGGCAACCAATATTGCCTTACGTGCGTTGATCGATTTTCTAGATGGCCAGCAGCAATTCCGATACCAGACATTTCGGCCCAGACAGTAGCAGGTGCTTTTATAGCAGGATTGATATCACTTTATGGAGTACCAGAGAGGGTTACAACTGATTTAGGAATACAATTCGAATCTAAACTTTTTGAAGAGCTAACGAAGAAACTTGGTGTACATCACTTGCGGACCACAGCAAGTCCAGCAGAATTGTTATATGGTGCACAGTTGCGTTTACCAGGTGAGTTCTGGATACCCGACAAATGTTAAGTCAAACCGAATTTGTACAAAAATTATGTCGTGCGATGAGCGATCTCAAAAGGCCTAACCAATCATGGCATACTAACAAAAAATTTTACATGGACCCAAACTTAAGCAACTGCAACTTCGTTTTTGTAGGAGTAGACCGAGTACGTAAGCCGTTAGAACCAGCATATAAAGTGCCTTTTGAAGTCACTAAACGTTATGAAAAATATTTTATAATCCAAAGAGGCAAAATAAAGGATAAAATTTCAATCGACCGACTTAAACCAGCAAGAGTATTTTCCAGTGAAACTTATGATGTATCAAACAAACAACCAGTTCGTCCAGTTTCAGATGATTTTCCAGTTGCTGAAAAGGAGAGCTGTAAGACAGTAATTACCCGATATGGAAGGCGTGTTTGTTTCCAAGTAAATACAGATAACTCAAATGCTAGCCGGAGGGAACTGTAGGGTCTCCCAGTTATTATTTTATATTAAGATTCAAATTTAAATTGCCGTTAAACTTTTCAATCAAAATAGCTTACAGCTCTGAAATTAGAATGCAACAATGTAACATACTACTTTTTAACTGCATTTATGCAAGTATGTATTAGCGTAGGTAACTTTTAAAAATACTTGCACTCATATATATGTATATTTTTTAGTCAATAAAATGGAGATCAGTAGAGTTAATTTAATATAGAAAGAAACACGTTTTTTAACCTCTACAAGTCTTTTTTTCAAAAAATTCGGTTGAATTTTACATAAAATGGAGAAAATCGGGCAAAATGTAATTATTGCAAAAATTTTTTAAGCCTTACAGGTGGATCTACTGGAAATCTCAGCCGAAACTTAAAGTCCAAACATCCATTACAAGCTTGGTATAGACAGACTGATAGTAAAAGCTGTGAAAAATAAACAAAGGATCATTTCTTTTGTTATATCAGGGCTTATAGATTACAGAATCAGACAGTTGTAGTTACTTACGGCACTGTGCAAATAAGTTGTTGCCGAACGCACCATAAGGACACCTTGTTGCAGCATACTTCTCTGTTATTTCATTTTTCCGCCTCCAAATAAAAAGAGCGATTGTATATTTGGATAAGTATATGTAGCCAATTCTAGGCTAGGTCCCATGAATATTTTTTTTTCAAATTTTTGTAATATTTAGTGTGTTGGCACACAAACAATGATGGTGCATTTCTGCCACTGATCACAATTCACATTTTTACTCGCATATGCTAAAATTGTCGCGTAAAACCACAGCATATCACATTCTTAAGCAGCTTAATAATTAAATTCTTTATTTTCATGAATAATAATTACTTTTTTTGTGCTTTCTTGTTAAATATCTAGTTTTATTTATTTTCCATTCTTCATAATAAAAAAGCACTATATGTGTCTCTCTCTTAAGAACCTACAGAAAATCTGATTATATTGTTTTCTATTTGCCAAGAGTTTAACTTCTGTATACTTGCGGTTTGAATAAAAAGACGAATAAATCACATAGAACAAGGATTGGTTTTCAAAATCGTTCAAATTGAACGAACGGACCAGTATTTGATAAATGACCGAAATACACCGGGCACAATTTTACCAGTAATATATAATGCGTCCTGTCTCAATTCGGTAAATTTATTACTATGTTCTTGTTTTTCTTTTAATAAAATATTTAGTAGCCTTTTCTTATTCTTTAATTTCGTTTCTTTTCATTTGTATACTCTCTGTCGTACACGTCTTACTCATTGACTTCTTTGCGTTAGTTGTTAGTATATTGATTGTTTCAGATATTGTATTCATCATTTAGTAACGGAATACACATGTTGTTTTAGTTGCCTAATCAATATTAGTTTTGGTAAATATATGATGTTTACAACCTACACAATTTAAGGTAGATAGATGCGAAGAATGGTGATGAAGGATGTAGCAATCCAGAAAATGCAGCATTAAATTGTGCTGTCGTTTGTTTTTTTTTTGTTTTTCTTAGAAAACGTCCGCATACATTTGTAAATAATTTTACTTTCTAAGAATTTTTAGAAATTTATACAAAAAATAAACCAAAGCCGAAAAAATCCATTTTTATTCTTTTATAATATCCACGGTTCAAATCCTGATTAATTAAAAAATAATAATAATTTTTTTTAATAAAAGTTAAACTAAAAATTAACAAAAGCCGAAAAAGTAAAATTTTAATAGATTTATGATAATCACCGGTTCAACCCCTGGCTGGGACTAAAATTAAAAATAAGTTTTTTATTTTTTTAAATTTAAAATTTTTTTTTGGAAATTGATTTCATTTATTCCTTATCTATTTTCTCAAGTCTTGTAGGTAATTGTAGTCATTTCTTTTACTTTCATGTTTTCTTCTTCTTTTGTATTTTGCAAAGAAGCAGTATTTATTACAGACCCACCTACATTTTGTAATGAATGTTATTTCAACACTCCTCATGACAATGCTTGTGTAAAAATAAGATTCTATTCCAACTTATTACGAACGTTTTAAATTTTAATAGTCTGAATGGAAGGAGCTTTTAAACAAGATTTGAAAAACTCAAAACACATTTCAAATTATGTGCTGTTTCTGTATTACAGGCGATCAACTCGTCTAAAAAATTTGTATGAAAAGCACTCATTTTTTTGAGTTATTTTCATATAAAGTTTCGAGACGAATTGATCGCCTGTAATACAGAAACAGCACCTTAATGTTTTTTCCAATAGGTAAAAAGAATAGTTCTCACGCATTAAACTTTCTTTAAAATTAACTTACAAGGAAGATGTTTTGTGGAACCTATATAAACCTAGATTTTGTTTATATTTTAAAAATTTAGACACTCGTTCATTAGTACTCTAAAGAAATACACTAATTTTTTTTTTAATATTTTTATTGTGACATTAAAAAAGTTTTTAATATCCCGTTCCGTGTGAATTCTACTACATCTAAACATGAAATATTTGGAAAATTTTAATATTGGTGTAGATAGTAACCGATATGGAATAAAAAAGCACCTATTTTTAGAATTTTTGTTTGTCTGTGTTCGCATTACGTAAAAACTTTTAGATGGATTGTAATAAAATTTGTGAGAAGGGCCCTTAAAACCTCTGTATAGAGAAAACTTTTTATTTCTTAAAACTATGTCGTTTCGTATAGAAACTAGAGATACAAATGTGAAAGCACCCAATTTTATCGGTATTATAGTACTATGACAATTCTTAGTACATTTTGAACTCTACAACAAATTTTTAAAAACACAATTTTCTAAAATTCAATTTTGAGAAAATTAAAAATAATGATACGTGGACGAAGTCGTTGCCACTGCTAGTAAGATATAAAACAGAACAATAGGTTACTAATTTGTTTAAAAATTTGAATTTGCGTCATTCGAAGCCACTAACATTTAAACACGTACATGGATAATCTTTATAACGCATTGTTGACAACAAAACCTACTTCAGCAGAGTGAAGCAACAGTATGTCTAGTGAATTGTTAAATGCAGTTTCACTGCAATATGTTTCTTTCTATATTGAGATTTAACGAAAAGTTGGTTCGTATAATTGGGTTAATATAAGCGGAAATCATGGCACAAAAATCAGTCAGTTTTTAAATTTCATTAACTGTTAAAACTATTGTTTATCACATATTTTAATTGTTTTTATAAAACTATGAATTTTTTAATATTATTTCATTTAATAAACTTGTTTTCTTCAAGAAATGTTTTCTGTTTACCGTTTCCAGGGAAATAAAAAGTTCCGGAAAGACCCAAACCCTATTCAAAAGCTTCTGCTTTTGTCCAACGAGCTTCATTTTAACAGAAATAATAATCAATTTTGCATTCGTCTGTAAATTGCAGTCATTTGTATGTTACGCAAATTGTTTAAGAAAAGTATCTGCTTCATTGTTTAGGATGATCAGCATCCAACCTTTGAATCACAAATAGCTGCAAGTTCGAACTTTTTTGAATAATTACTCGAACCAACTAAGTAATAATATTTACATGTTTTTCCTTTTTATATAAGCGTTTAAAATAATACTAGATAATAATATAAGATAGTGTAAAATAAATGTATTAATGCTTATTTTGGTAGAAATAAAAAAATGATATCTGCCTTACGCCGATGTAAAAACGATGACATGAGGTAAATAATTGTATTAACTAAATGGCCACCTTTCGAATTGATGTACATTTTTTGCCTTTTTACGGCATTTTGAATTGTTGCTTGCAAATCTTCTGACTTTTTCAGTGTTTACTTTACAGACTTATAAAGTTCGTGATATGTTTTGGTAGCTGTAAAAGTTTCAAAGAAAAAATTATGTTGCCTTTGATATGAGCTGTTGATCTGTAGACAGCCAGCTTAAATCATGTGTGTGAAGATAAATACGTCAAGTTAAATACGTTTTTTTAAAAATTTCCCCCCTACATACAGTACAAATTGTATAATAAATTCAGTGTTTTTTAACAAATACGATTGCAGCGGCAAAACCCTTCAATCTCGGATAATCAAACCTATTGGGAAATCAAGGGCACATATAGAGCTATTAAACTGCAATCACAGTTTATTCAAACAGAATTTGAGAATTTTTTATAAGACGCGGAAAATTGAGTTTGTGCAATTTTCTCAATTACAATGAGTTCTGTGAGGGATTTTGTTACTGTGGCCAAACCCTTCGATCTCGGCGAATCAAATCTACTGGGAAATCAAGGGCACATATAGAGCTATTAAACTATAATCACAGTTTATTCAAATTGAATTTGAGGTTTTTTTTTTATAAGACGCGAAAAATTGACTTAGTGTAATTTTCTCATTTACAATAACTTCTGTGAGGGATTTTGTTACTGTGGCAAAACCCTTCGATCTCGGCGAATCAATTTTATTGGAAATCAAGGGCACATACAGAGCTATTAAACTATAATCACAGTTTATTCAAATTGAATTTGAGAGTTTTTTAAAAGACGCGGAAAATTGAGTTAGTGCAATTTTTTCAATTACAATGAGTTCTGTGAGGGATTTTGTTACTGTGGCCAAACCCTTCGATCTCGGCAAATCAAATCCATTGGGAAGTCAAGGGCACATATAGAGCTATTAAACTATAATCACAGTTTATTCAAATTGAATTTGAGATGTTTTTTTATAAGACGCGAAAAATTGACTTAGTGCAATTTTCTAATATACAATGAGTTCTGTGAGGGATTATGCTACTGTGGCCAAACCCTTTGATCTCGGCGAATCAAATCTATTGGGAAATCAAGGGCACATATAGAGCTATTAAACCGTAATCACACTTAAATAAAATTATATATATATATATATATATATATATATATATATATATATATATATATATATATATATATAAACATAACGAGCATATAACCATAAAATATATATATATATATGTTTATATATTTGTAGAAAAATATCATTAACACTAGATATACCAGACTAGTCAAAATGACCGTTTTCGGTATTTCAATTTAAAATTCTTACTACGTATATTATTTTTTTCTTACTACGTGTAATACACATCCATATGGATTTAGTAGGACCTTTAACACAGTCCAATGGGTACACATATCTTTTAACAATCAAAGATCGATTTTCTTGGCCAGAGTCCATACCTCTTGAAAGCATAACTGCACAAAACACTGCAAAGTACTTCATACAGCAATGAATTTCTTGATATGGAATACTTCTCACAGTTACCACCGATCGAGGTACACAATTTGAATCATGTTTGTTCAAAGAACTTTCGAACATCCTTGGTAACCACCGTATACGAATTACAACGTTCCACCCCCAATCGAACGGGTTAGTTGAAAGATTCCACAGGCAGCTAAACAGCAATAAGAGCCTCAGATAATCCTAAGAAATGGTATGAACACTTAGGATTATTATTTGTTAGGATTAAGATCAGCCCTAATTAAAACATTAACGTGTCACCAGCACAATTGCTGTACGGACCGACCTTACGACTCCCTGGTGAATTTATCGCTACAGATACCAAAAACAAACCCATATTAACAGCAACCATAGCCAGAGACTTAAAGAATTCAATCGCAAAAATTAAACCAGCGGATACCAAAAACCATAGACAAAAAAGAATCTTTGTGTCACAAGGTATGAAAACGTATACTTACGTATTCATACATCAGGAAGTGTACAAAGGTAATTTAAATCCACCTTATTCGAGACCTCATGAAGTAATTTCTAAGCACGATAAATATTTTAAAATTTATAACGAAAATAAAACTGATAGATTAAAACCAGCATATCTTCCAAATTCAAATATATCTATAAATGATAATGAAAAGAAAAATATATCAATTAGAAATAACAATAAAAAGAAAGTGGTGTTTTTAACATGAATAATATATGAGCATGTACCCTATAGTTTAAAAAAATACATAACAAGAGGATTTAAATAAAATGAACTTGAAATTAAATTGAATGATATAACATGAACTAATTTTTATATTTTTTACAGAAATCAATTTATTGATAATATAACATATAGAATAGAATTAAAAATAGGGTAATAAAAATAATCAAAATTAATTCACAAAGGTTAAATCTTGAAAAAATAATATAGTATATCAAATTGTTTTCTTAAGGGGGAGTAATGTGTCGGTATCATCAGCTAAAGCATTATTAAATATATATATGTATGACAGTTAAAATATACTACGAATATCTAATCTTATAAGAGATAAAATTAAGAGAAAATAAATACGTAAATGATGATGATTTTACAATAATTGAAGTGGAATAGGTTCTTAACAAAATTAAAAAACGAAAAAATATGTAATTGAATGTAAAACAACAGACAGAACAGGAGGAACCTTTGCCTAAATTTAGTTTCATTGTACAAATAAGTGATTTGGTCGTGTTCTCATTGATTTTGTTCTTATAATTGTTTAATTAAAGTTTTCGTATATTTCTGAATCATTTATCTCTTCATCTTCAGTAGAATAATCCATTTTTACGTTTTCTAAAAAATAATTTTCTTTTTTGTTTTGTACAGGGAATTTTAACTTATTTATGTTTTTGCAGCCGCTATATATATATATATATATATATATATATATATATATATATATATATATATATATATATATATTTATATATATATATATATATATATATACAGTAGTTTTCGCTTATAGTCCACAACTACAGTTGCACGATTTTTGTGGACTATAAGCGAATTAGGACTACAACCAAATTTCTTTTTAAGCCACTTTATGGACTATAACTGAATTCAGATAAAATACACATTTTGGACTATATACAAAGTATGCGATTTCTTCAATAAAACCACTTTTTTTTAACAAAATAAAAGTTTGTTTAAAATATAAGCAAATATTGATTTAAATAAAATCAATAGTTTAAGCAAAAACCTTTACATATTATTATTTATTGTAATTCAAATGCTTTAAAAGCTTATTGTAATAAAAAGTTGCCAGAAGTCTAAATAAAAAAGGTTGCCAGTTTGAAAGTTTTTTTCTATACAATATTAGCTATGCATGCAAAGAAAAATTGGCCTTTAAACGAAAATGGACTATAGGCGAAGTGGAGTTAAGAACAAATAATTTGTATGAAATTCGAAAAAACCTGCAAGTGAATAGGACTGTTTTGGCTTACATCCGTTTTTGGTCTTTAAGCGGAATGGACTATAAACGAAAAGTACTGTATATATATATATATATATATATATACATATATATATATATATATATATATATATATATATATATATATATATATATAATATCAGACAAAGATTCATTTCCAACAAGGACGAATTGAAAAAAACTTCAACTGAAGAATGGAACAAAATATCTCCAGACATTACGAGAAACCTTGTGGAACCAATGCCAAGAAGATTAAAAGCGGCGCTAGATACAAATGGAAAACAAACCAAATACTAAAAGTTCAGCCATTTCTAGTTTCTGTACCTAACTTGCCTATTTAATGTACGTCCTCTAAATCGGGAGTATTGTCTATCTCTACATTTGCATTACTGCCCAAGATGCCTTCCTTGTACCTCAAAATATATGACCGAAGTCTATACAGTACACTCGCGATAATATAAATACTCTATTAAATGAACACCCCAAAATATGAACACTTTTTTTCTTCCATTGATTACTCTAAAATATGAACTTAGTGTGAAAGCTTTAAAATATGAACAACTTATTTTTGAATATCTTAAGGGACTTTTATCTAAACAGTGATGAAATCTTTGCAAACAGGGTTGCAAATCAATTTTGGTTTATTTGCATAATAATTTTGGGATTTCCCTAACTATTTGCTTTGAATTGTCTTTTAAGCTATAAGTCAAAATTTCTTACATACGCTTTTAGTTCGCCCTCACATTCAGCTGTACATATTAATTTTTGTATATTCATAAACTTAAAAGCTTTTAAATTTGCATATAAAAAAGCGTAAGTTTTTAACTTAAAAAAAAAGGTCCGAAGTTTTGGAGCATTTATAAAAAGGAGCAAGTGTTATTAGTTTAGCGAATAAATTTGGGGTGAACAAATCCACAGTATGTGGAATAAAAAAATAGAAATTCTATAATTAAATGTGTCAACAATACCTCTGTGGTCCTGGAAAAAGAAAAACTGTGCGACCTTCCGAGTACCCAAAAATGAAACATGATTTATACTGATGGTTTCTGGATATGAGAGATAAAAAGGTTGCTATTAATGGACTTATGTTAAAAGGAAAGGCGAAAGATCTTCATATTAAAATTAAAGAAAATGCTCTGAAGTTCGATGTCAGCGATGGTTACCTTCAAAACTACAAAAAGCGATACGGCGTTTGCTTTCTTCAAATATCTGTAGAAAAACTTTCTTCACAGCCCCACTTGATGGATTCTTTCAAAGCTAAAAAGTAAAATTGAAAAGTTGGGATTGGTCAAAGACCAGATTCATAACGCTGATAATTCCGGATTGTTTTGGAAATTGCAGCACAAAAAAACTACGTGTCATCATTGAAAAAAAAACAGCTTCTGGTGCAAAAGCTGAAAAGCAGCGGGTAATTTTCTTGTGCTGCGCAAACGCCGCAGGAACTCACCAACTTAAAATTTAAATTGTCCTGTTTATTATAGACATTCATCATTTTTAAGGATTGTTTCTATCTTCTATTTGTTTCGAAAGTAAAGTTTATAAACTCCAGCTATTTACCATCTTACAGCTTATTTTTAATTTTTTTTTTGTTTTTTTTTTCATAAGTACATACATATGTTTTAAATAAATATAAAAAACAACAAATAAAAATTTTTACTCACATAATAAATTGTTACTTTTTGGTGAAAAGGGAAAATTAAATGCCATTCGTAAATATGAACAATCTTGCAAAAGTGAACTCACTTGGTTTTAATTAGTTCACATTATCGCGAGTGCACTGTATTTAAATTCTTAAAAATCGGCATGGTCATGAAAACCTCCCTTAGATCTTATTATCCCAAAACAAATGTCAAGAAAATCCTGATTTAGGCGATATGTTAAGTTGTATTCTATATTATAACGATTCTTTAGTTCGTCGTGGAGTATCTTCAATGCGTCATTTGATTGAATAATGCCTGTATAATAAAGTTTTTATAATAGATGCATTTTTTAAAGTTTAAATTAAATGTATGTGTACCTTTTTGAAATGGTAAGAGCAAATTTTTTGCCAATCGCATGAATATCTAATATCATTTGCGACATATAATTTAACGTCTCATTTTGTATTCCAAGTGACAAGTCGTATGCGTTTAGTCGCTCTCTTGCAACCTGTCTTGGTACTCTTGAATTCATTATGTCAAACCAGTCATTCGTCTAGTAAAAAATGTATAATGATTTTATTAGATTTTAAAATAAAACATCTCATTACCAATTTGAAGAACTGACTACATTCAGTCCAGTTTTTATCACTCAAAAATCCTAAGTTGGCCGCTCGTGTAATTGATTGAGCAAGTGTATGTGAGAACAGCTTCGTATCCAGTTTAACTTTTTGTCTCTTAGCTCCAGCAACGCTTAGATAATTTGTGCGTGATTTTTAAGTCACTAGATTGAAGCGATAAAAGATTTAAAATAATATCCTTCTTAACTTCTTTGCCATTGTGAATTAAGCAAATATAACTTTAACATGTCTATTTCATCTTTCAGGCTTATTTATTTATATATGTATCTACTGATGTCATTTAAAACAGAGGAAGCGTACATGCACATTTATCAATACACTAGAGCCCCGATTTGCGTCGTTAATGGGGACCAAAGAAACGCGACGTAAATCGAAACGACGCAAAAAATTTAACCGATTTTAGGGACGCAAATAGGAAACAAAAAGGATGTACATCGGGGTAAAAACGACGCAACTTGAAATTGCAACGACGCAAATCGAATTTTTCTAGTTTTTAGAAAGCCACGCAAATCGATACGATGCAAGTCAAATGTAATATATATAAACCTGAAAAACGTGATCAGTGATTTCGAATTCGGCATACGCAACGCCTTTAAATACGTATACCCAGTAGTAGAAATTATCGGCTGTTGGTTCCATTACACCGACGCCCTTCGTAGGAAGGCATCTAAAATAACGGGATTCATACCACATTTGAACAGAAATAAGCAAGCCAAAAACTTATATTCAAAATTTGTATACCTATTATTGCTGAAACCTTCGCATATTACTGAAGCTTATCATCTTTTAATAAAAGAAGTTTCTTTAAACCCTCTATAAAGTACTTTGAGCAACAGTGGATGAAAAAAGTAAGTGAATATCTATATTTTTTAGTGAAATTTATAAAACTAACTTGAATATTTTACCATTTAACAATTTTTAGGAGCAACCTGTCAACTTTACAGTTTATAAACAACCCGTACGAACAAGTAATTCTGCTGAAGGCTTTCACAGTAAATTAGGTATGCAGCTTCCTAAGCGTATATATTTTTTTAAGGTTTTGGACGTTTTACTAGCTATCAATTCAAATATGTAAATCTATGGATTATTTAAAAGCAATGTCTGGTAATGCTACGTTGTGTAAACCAAGAAAACGTTAAAAACAACGTGGCAATTTTATTCACGAATGTATTCACTTACTAAATCAAAATAAATTGTTTTTAATGGAAACTCCCACACAGATTTCAAAAATTTCAAACTGCATAATTGCAGAGAACAACATTAATGGAATCCATACATCCGATGATGAGTTTGAAAACGAAAATGAAGAAAATTTAACGGAAAACATTCTGTAAAAGGGAAAATTACAGTGGAAAACTATTACCTTATTTTTAACAAAATGTTTCCAGCCTTAATTCCTGGAGCATAGAAATTTTGGATTTTTTTTTTAAATCATTAATTTCATAGAAAATTGGCATATTGAGTGAAATTAAGTATTTATAACACAAAACATCAAATAGGATATATGTAAAACCATAATGGCTTTATGTCCCATTCCACTAAAACTGATATGAGACTTAAGGCTATATTAAAATTACGGCTTTATGTGTCATAAAGCCAAAATGGCTTTATGACACCCACCGTATGTATATGCCCTGAAAAATTGTATACCACAATATATTCCTAGCAATTCTTTCTCAATTACTCTGTTTTGCTTCTTGCATGTATATTCAGTGAACTACTTGCTCAGGAAATCCTCACCTATCTGACCCTCGGATAGAATTGCACCAAGTGCAAAATCTGAGGAAACTGTTGTCAGAATGAAAAATTCATTATAATTCGGGTATTGCAAAAAAAATTTGAATGCTGTTTGGCAATCTTGTGACTATTTGAATTTTGAATTTTTTTTCAAAAGGTTGTTCAAGCAATTTGTAACATGTGTCTTCTATATTAGTTACAGAATGCTATAAATATTCTCACGTTATCAGCACTGCTTGGGTCTGATTTGATGCCATTTGGCGTTATCAAATGCTCTAAATATACAACCTCTGATTTCGGAAAACAATATTTGCAAGCATTCAGTTTCAGATTATATTTAGGCAATCTGTCAATTAGTCGAGCTCAAGAAAAATATTTTGCTCTACAGAATCCATCTCATTTATTATTTTGTCGTTTAACTTCCTTAAACCAACGACCAACCTTCATTACCTTAGATCGTTTTTTCCCTTTTAAGGAACCAACAAAAGTGTGGCGTTTTATGGGTTATAAATTGCCTTAGTATTCTTTCTATCAATAGCCCTTTTACTAAGTCATTCATTTCTCTGTGTATATCTGTCAAACTCTTTCGTCCAAATGAAATATTGACAGATACGTCTCAAGTATTTGTAAGAACTTAGCATTCGCTTACTCATCATGGTTGTCCAAGTTTAGTTCGTTCAGTATTTAGTTGAATCGCTCTTTATCATGTTTGGTTCTCAAATCGTTAGTTCTGTATATTTCTTAGCTCTTCAATAGAATGATTTCTATTTTCAAGTTTTCTAATACTGAAATTCTATCTGATGTATTCAATAGTTTTGTGTTTTTTCCGTTTTCGGAATAATAAAATTTGCCTACTTCTTTTTTAAATCCATATTACACTATCTTCTTCAATGTTCAATTGAATTGGAGCAATGATTTCACTTCTTGGTGGAATCTTCAGTGTTGTTATTTTAAATGTGTTGTTATGTATGGGTAATGTCACAATGGCTTTTAGTTAGATAGTTAGAAAAATGTCTCATTTTGCAATTGTATTTTAAAAGAAAATCAGTGTAAAGTCATCTTTTACCGTATGTTTTATTTATTTATTGATATATCCGTGGAACCTGTTGATTTAATTTATTCTCTTGTGATTCCTGTCAAACAGCAGTATTTAGCTGGATCTTCTTCGTAGTTTGAAAATAAGTCTGCTTTTCCAAAGGGACATCGGCTACCCTGTCTATTAGAAAAGTTACTGCACGATATGTCCTTAGCACGTTCAAAATGAGTTTTTTAATTCTGTCCCGGAGATCCATGTAGTCGTACGATCTCCGGATTTTATGAGTTCCCTGTTCTTGTTTTTGATATGTGTTTCATCCTCTTTATTGGTTGTTTTTGCTATAACCATAGTTATTACAATAAATGTTGTTATGTATGTTGTCATTATTTCTCTACGTTTCTTTTCTATTATCATTAATTCATCATGGCTTAATTTATTGGTTTGCCCATTTCTATTTTGATTGTTATGGTTAGGTCTGCTGTTATTATTAGTTTAATTAATGTAAATAATAACTACCGAAACTCACCCTATTTACTAATTAAAGTTATTTCTAATTATTTAACTTATTGTTTATACGGCAAGTTGAATACAAGAATATATAGTGGTACCGGATAGAAATTTTACATATAACTGCTAAAATTTAAATTTTTAGCTTTTATTAATAAAATTAGATTTTAAATAAAACTGCATCATTAGATTTTTATTTGCCGTTTTTGGACTTCTAAAATGTCAAAAACTGTGGTCGTACGCAGACTTTTGTCGGCCACTGCATAAACGTATGTAGGTAGATGTCACATTTTTATTTCAACTAACAGTCTGTAGGATCTCCCAGTTACTATTTTATATTAAGATTTAAATTTAAATTGTCGTTAAACTTTTCAATCAAAATAGAGTACAGCTCTGAAAATAGAATGCAACAATCAGGTCTGTTCTGCAAATCACAAACTTTTACTTTACTTTTACTTTTTAAAATCACAATTGTGATTTCATGGTGTTCTGCAAATCGCAATAGTTATTACTTTTCGTTGTGCTTTTTGTTTTTCGAAAACACAAGAAAGCAGCTGATTTTTGTTTTGATGTGGCTGCACTTTTTATGCATTGATAAATAATTGGGTGTTTTTTAAACAAAGTTTTTATTAAAAATAAATAAAATTTTCTGTAGTATACGTACTATATATAAAAAATAAAATGCCTGGAGCTGTGTTATTGTCCATTATGGAATTAAAAAGAAAACAGTTAAGAAATGAACGCGCTAAAAATAAGTATTTCAACTTGAGTGTTATTTTTATGTTGTCCCCTATTCAAAATATTTAATAAATCGTTTCGTTGAATATTCTATTAAAGTAGTTACATGTTAAAATAAGTCAATCAAATGAGAAGTTGCCACACGTTGTTATTATTTTTTGTTGCCATTTGTTATTATATTATGAGTTATCTTTTACAACTTAGGCAAACAATTAATAGTTAATAGCAACTTCCAATATAACTTAACAAAAACAAATAAGTTTTATTTAAAATAAGTTCTTTTTTTAATAAAAATTAATACATCTTTTGTTAATAGAAATATTTTGCTATTCTGGCAAGTATCAACGTATTTTCGAAGAACGAAAACAGCTGATCGCTAAAAAGTAATTGCAAATCACAAAAGTAAATAACAAAATTTCTAGCAATAGAAGGTGCTTTTATTTTTTTTATGATTTCATCAGTTTTTTGAGCAATTATATCAGTTTTATTATCGCAATTAAGAAAAAATATATTAAGTTGATTGCTAAATTCATTTTATTTGATTTAGGAATAAAAACAAGTCCAAAATCAAGAAAGTGATTTCAGATCGACATACATTTAGCTGACTGGTTTCAAATCACAAAAGTTCAAAAAGTTTTGCACACAGAACACCTTTTTTGTGATTTCAAATCATTTTCACAAAAAGTGATTTCAAGAACAGGCCTGAATGTTACATACTACTTTTTAACTGCATTTATTTAACTATGTATTAGTGCTATAATGCGTAGGTAATTTGTAAGAATACTTGCACTCATATATATGTATGTACATTTTTTAGTCAATAAAATGGAGATCAGTAGAGTTAATTTGATATAGAAAGAAACACGTCTTTTAACCTCTACAATTGGTGACCCCTACAACGAGTAGCTTAATGAATGACGGGAAGCAGCAACAAAATCTTGATCAGACATCTACGTCAGCACAAGCATCGATATTAACTAACACTTCTACTGCTAATTCTTAAAATAATACAATTGTATATAGATTGTCAGTTAAAGTGCCACCTTTTTGGCCAGAGCAGCCCGAGATATGGTTTGCCCAAGCGGAGGCTCAGCTCAACATATCAGGCATAAATAACGACGTTTCCAGATTTAACACGGTAGTTGCTGCCATTGAAAGTGGAGTTTTATCGCAGATATCCGATGCTATTTTAAACTCTCCCGAACGAGACAAATACGACAACCTAAAGATGTGCATCATAGAGATATTGTGACAGCGAACAGAAAAAAATTCAAAAACTCATTTCCGAAATTGATTTGGGTGACAAACGTCCAACTCAACTGTTGAACGAGTTAAAAAAATTAGCTAAAGATAAAATAGGTAACGATTTTTTAAAGTCACTTTGGCTACAGAGACTTCCAGCGCGAGCCGGAGCAATATTACAAGCATCAAATGCAGATCTACCAGAACTAGCAAAACTAGCTGACAAGATACTAGAGGTATCAGACTATCACCATGTAGCAAGCATGTCTACACAGCAGCATCAGCAAGATGAGTTTTATATTCGTATACAACGCATCGAACAACAACTAAATCAACTAGTAAGTATGGGTGGAAGGAACTTTCATGGAAGAAATACCCGCCGTAATTTCACCAGTAGAGGTCGTCGATCTATCACACCAGTTTCTATGCCTACTGGTCAGTGCTGGTATCATGGGCGGTTTGGCAGCAATGCACAAAAGTTTCGACCTCCATGCAACTGTTCTTCAAAAAACGCAAAAAACTAAAAAATTCGCCAGACCCTGCGGGCGGTGCTGGCGATCAATTTTTACAAATTGCTCGTCAAATTATTTGTGATAAAAACACAAGTATACTCGTAAAGTTTTTGATAGACACAGGCGCTGACGTGTCAGTAATACCGACAAACAAAAACAAATGCCATCAGCACCAATTTTTTATGTCGCCAATGATTCGCCCATAAAAACGTATGGCCAACGCCGTCTTTATTTATCACTTGGTCTACGTCGTAATCTTAAATGGGATTTTTACATTGCCGACGTTAATACTGCAATCATTGACTCAGATTTTTTAAAAGCATACGACTTGCTAGTTGATATTAACAGAGGTAAACTTGTTGACAGGAAAACAATGTTAGAAGCTAAAGGTAATTTTATTAAAATAAATGAAATTAATATTCTAACACACCGAACAGATTGTAAGTTTTCCAACATCTTAAGTGAGTATAAAGATTTAGCTATTCTAAATACAAATAAAATGCCTATTACAACTAGTACAACTCACCACATAGTCACATCAGGACCACCAGTTTTTTCGAGGCCAAGACGACTTGCAGGTGAGAGACTCGAGGCAGCAAAAAAGGAGTTTCAGTATCTCATGGAGAAAGGTATTTGTCGCCCATCAAAAAGTAAATGGGCCAGTCCACTTCATTTGGTTAGAAAATCAAACAACGAGTGGAGGCCGATTATCGAGGGCTCAACGCAGCAACGCAACCTGACAGATACCCAATCCCTTACCTTCACGATGTAACCAGTATATTGCATGGCAAAAATATATTTTTATTTGCAACGAGCGTATCATCAATACCAATTGAGCCAGCCATATCAACGCCGTTTGGCTTATATGAATTTGTGTATACGACGTTTGGGTTAAGAAACGCCGCACAATCGTTTCAACGTTAATAGATGACTTGCTAAGGGGCTAGGATTTTACATTTTCGTACATAGATGACATCTTAGTTGCCTCAGAGAACGAACAGCAACACGAGAAACATTTACGTATGGTGTTTGATAGGTTGTGAAAAGGAAACCTTTCAATCAATGCTAGCAAATGCAAACTTGGACAGACGGAGCTTGAGTTTTTAGGCCACACAATTACGAAGCATGGTCTGCGTCCACTTAAAAGTAAAGTGGAAGCTTTGCGTGAGTTCGTAAAACCCACTTTGGCAAAAGACCTAAAAAAAATGTTTAGGCATGCTAAATTTTTATCGGCCGTTTCTGCAGCATGCTACCAAACATCAGAGTGGCCTTCAAAAACTCATGGTAATAAAAAGAACGACAAGACCGAAAGCGTGTGGTACCCCGAAACGTTAATGGCTTTTGAAGCTTGCAAAAACGATTTAGCAAATGCAACTTGTTTAAGTTACATGTCGCCTCATAATGACCTTACCCTAACAGTGGATGCATCTGATTCAGCAGTAGGGGCACTGCTGCATCAAATTGTGGATGGTGTATCGCAACCACTTGGATTATACTCCAAAAAACTAAACTATGCTCAACGAATGTATAGTGCCTACGATCGCGAGCTGACGGCTGTTTATCAAGGCGTACAGCATTTCAAGCATGTTTTAGAAGGACGCGTTTTTACAATTTATACGGACCACAAACCACTAGTGTTTGCTTTTCAACAAAGAAGTGAAAAAGCTCCACTCTGAAGAGTACGTCAACTAGACTTTATAGGTCAATACACCACTGATATTTGTCATATTGAGGGCAGCGAAAATATTACAGCTTATTGGTTGTCACGTATTAATCGTATTGCATCGCCGCAAGAAAGCGACGGCGAATTGAAAGCTATTTTAGAGTCAGGTAAGGAATCATTACTCAAACTCACACGCTTGCCCATTCCAGATTCCAAAAATTTTTTATATTGCAATATTAATGATTCGAATATAAGACCATATGTTCCACCTACACAACGTAAAATTGTAATGAAAAAGCTTCATAATTTAGCTCATCCCAGCATTAGAGCCACGCGAAAGCTTGTAATGGAGAGATACGTATGGCCCTGCTTGCCGAAAGATGTTGCGAATTTTGTAAGAGGTTGTATGCAATGCCAAAAAGTAAAAGTTATCAGACATACAACCGCTCCATTGAATATTTATTCTACTGATAAACGTTTTCAACATGTCAATATTGACCTCATTGGACCACTACCAACGTCAGCTGGCAACCAATATTGCCTTACGTGCGTTGATCGATTTTCTAGATGGCCAGCAGCAATTCCGATACCAGACATTTCGGCCCAGACAGTAGCAGGTGCTTTTATAGCAGGATTGATATCACTTTATGGAGTACCAGAGAGGGTTACAACTGATTTAGGAATACAATTCGAATCTAAACTTTTTGAAGAGCTAACGAAGAAACTTGGTGTACATCACTTGCGGACCACAGCAAGTCCAGCAGAATTGTTATATGGTGCACAGTTGCGTTTACCAGGTGAGTTCTGGATACCCGACAAATGTTAAGACAGTCAAACCGAATTTGTACAAAAATTATGTCGTGCGATGAGCGATCTCAGAAGGCCTAACCAATCATGGCATACTAACAAAAAATTTTACATGGACCCAAACTTAAGCAACTGCAACTTCGTTTTTGTAGGAGTAGACCGAGTACGTAAGCCGTTAGAACCAGCATATAAAGTGCCTTTTGAAGTTACTAAACGTTATGAAAAATATTTTATAATCCAAAGAGGCAAAATAAAGGATAAAATTTCAATCGACCGACTTAAACCAGCAAGAGTATTTTCCAGTGAAACTTATGATGTATCAAACAAACAACCAGTTCGTCCAGTTTCAGATGATTTTCCAGTTGCTGAAAAGGAGAGCTGTAAGACAGTAATTACCCGATATGGAAGGCGTGTTTGTTTCCAAGTAAATACAAATAACGCAAATGCTAGCCGGAGGGAACTGTAGGGTCTCCCAGTTATTATTTTATATTAAGATTCAAATTTAAATTGCCGTTAACTTTTCAATCAAAATAGCTTACAGCTCTGAAATTAGAATGCAACAATGTAACATACTACTTTTTAACTGCATTTATGCAAGTATGTATTAGCGTAGGTAACTTTTAAAAATACTTGCACTCATATATATGTATATTTTTTAGTCAATAAAATGGAGATCAGTAGAGTTAATTTAATATAGAAAGAAACACGTTTTTTAACCTCTACAAGTCTTTTTTCGGTTGAATTTTACATAAAATGGAGAAAATCGGGCAAAATGTAATTATTGCAAAAATTTTTTAAGCCTTACAGGTGGATCTACTGGAAATCTCAGCCGAAACTTAAAGTCCAAACATCCATTACAAGCTTGGTATAGACAGACTGATAGTAAAAGCTGTGAAAAATAAACAAAGGATCATTTCTTTTGTTATATCAGGGCTTATAGATTACAGAATCAGACAGTTGTAGTTACTTACGGCACTGTGCAAATAAGTTGTTGCCGAACGCACCATAAGGACACCTTGTTGCAGCATACTTCTCTGTTATTTCATTTTTCCGCCTCCAAATAAAAAGAGCGATTGTATATTTGGATAAGTATATGTAGCCAATTCTAGGCTAGGTCCCATGAATATTTTTTTTTCAAATTTTTGTAATATTTAGTGTGTTGGCACACAAACAATGATGGTGCATTTCTGCCACTGATCACAATTCACATTTTTACTCGCATATGCTAAAATTGTCGCGTAAAACCACAGCATATCACATTCTTAAGCAGCTTAATAATTAAATTCTTTATTTTCATGAATAATAATTACTTTTTTTGTGCTTTCTTGTTAAATATCTAGTTTTATTTATTTTCCATTCTTCATAATAAAAAAGCACTATATGTGTCTCTCTCTTAAGAACCTACAGAAAATCTGATTATATTGTTTTCTATTTGCCAAGAGTTTAACTTCTGTATACTTGCGGTTTGAATAAAAAGACGAATAAATCACATAGAACAAGGATTGGTTTTCAAAATCGTTCAAATTGAACGAACGGACCAGTATTTGATAAATGACCGAAATACACCGGGCACAATTTTACCAGTAATATATAAAGCGTCCTGTCTCAATTCGGTAAATTTATTACTATGTTCTTGTTTTTCTTTTAATAAAATATTTAGTAGCCTTTTCTTATTCTTTAATTTCGTTTCTTTTCATTTGTATACTCTCTGTCGTACACGTCTTACTCATTGACTTCTTTGCGTTAGTTGTTAGTATATTGATTGTTTCAGATATTGTATTCATCATTTAGTAACGGAATACACATGTTGTTTTAGTTGCCTAATCAATATTAGTTTTGGTAAATATATGATGTTTACAACCTACACAATATAAGGTAGATAGATGCGAAGAATGGTGATGAAGGATGTAGCAATCCAGAAAATGCAGCATTAAATTGTGCTGTCGTTTATTTTTTTTTTTTTTTTGTTTTTCTTAGAAAACGTCCGCATACGTTTGTAAATAATTTTACTTTCTAAGAATTTTTAGAAATTTATACAAAAAATAAACCAAAGCCGAAAAAATCCATTTTTATTCTTTTATAATATCCACGGTTCAAATCCTGATTAATTAAAAAATAATAATAATTTTTTTTAATAAAAGTTAAACTAAAAATTAACAAAAGCCGAAAAAGTAAAATTTTAATTGATTTATGAAGATCACTGGTTCAACCCCTGGCTGGGACTACAATTAAAAGATAATTTAAAAAATAAATTTCAAAATGCAAGGCACAGCGCATGTACTTTAAAACTTACACTCATAACAATCAATATGTTACTGAAACATTTGTGGCCATAACGAAGGTTGGTACAAAGCAAAAGCAAATGTTCAAGATTAGTTACAGAAAGAACAACGAGGTAATGCTTAAGGTTGTGTAAACTTTGTCTAACCAAATTAATATTGATTATTTGGCTAAATAGACGATATTAAATATGTACACAACCTAAGGTAGATAGATGCGAAGAATGCTGAAGAAGAATGTAGCGATTCAGAAAATGCAGCATTGCTTTCTCCTGGTTTCTAATTTTTCTTGTTTTTTTTTTTTTTTTTTGGTAAATATCCGCATACATTTGTAAATGATATTTCTTTTTCAAAATTTTTCGAAATTGAAATAAAAAATAAACCTCTGCCAAAAAAATCGATTGTGATTTATTTATAATATCTACAGTTCAAATCCTGATATCTTAAAATTAAAAAAAAATTCGATAAGATTTATAAGATCCTGTTGTATGGATGATTAGATTAATTAAGAACTCTTAAATATTTGGTATGATCTTCTTTTCTTTGTGCAGGTACAATAAAAAAATGTGTTTTGACTAAATAATACTTCATTTCGGTTAAATTAAGTTTTTTTTTAAATAAAATTTTAAATCACGGGTATATTTATTAATTTAACTTTAAACCTTAAAAAATCGTGCTGATTATCCCGACCTAATTACTAAAATCACCGATATTGACTACTGATGGCCATTTCGCTACCGCTCACTTAGCTCTTCAGGAAACTTCTCACTTACATTTTTAATAAACTAAAAATTTTTTCCCAAACAATAAAGTAAAGACAACAATAATCAACATTGATATTATTTTTCTTTATCCACGGCTGAATTTTTTTCGGCTCTTTTATACAGTTAAAAGATGTTGAAAAATAAAATAAAAACAACAATAAAATTTCACAAAACACTATGATAATTGCACTTGCAATTTAATAATTAAAATTTTATATCACGGTAATATTTATTAATTTTACTTTAAACCTTAAAAAATCGTGCTGATTATCCCGACCGAATTATTTAAATCACCGATATTGACTATTGAAGGTGAAAGCACGTTTTGATGGCCACTTCGCTACCGCTCCCTTAGCTCTTCAAGAAACTTCTCACTTACACTCTCACTTCTCACTTAAATAAACCAAAGATTTTTGTCTAAACAATAAATTAAAAATAAAAAGGAAAGTTTAAGCAAAAACAACAATAATCAACATTATTTTATTTTTCTTTATTCTTTCCCATAAATTTTTAGACGCAACCATCAGCGCATTACTTTATAGCAGCAAAAGTAAATGTACTTACTGTGCGCATTTGTTCTTCATTACCACCAATTCAAATTGTTTATTTTAGTTTTAAGAAACCTAGATTTAAGAATTTAGTTCTGAATAAAGACTCAAAAACAACATACAGTTAGTTTTTCAGTTATTAATGGCGTAGTTGTTAAACGCAAAAGTAAAAAAACTGTCACGAGAAACTAGCAGTGAAATAAAGTAAAGAAAATATTTGGCGTTTTGTAAATTTAACTTTAAAGTTATTGGAATTAAACATAATTATATATAAAAAACAAAAAGTAATTGCAATATAAGCAATTAACACATGCACAAACAAAAAATGCAAGAAAACATAATAAAATTTATAAATGAATGCGTGGAGATACTGCATAAAATGTAGTAAATTAGCAACAAGAATAAAAATTATAAGAAATAAATACAAAGAACTGCTGAAACTATAGGAAAAATAATTTAATTTACTTGAACAGAAATTTTTGGATCTAAAGTAAAATTTGTATTAAGAATAACGAAAAGTGCAAAACCAAGTTAAGAACAAGGACTTTAAAAACTAAAGAAAGAAAAGTAAAATAAATCTTATATTACCTAAACCACTCGATAAGTATACAAAAAGCGAAAAGAACTCCAGCATAGATATTCCGAGAAAAAAGTCGATATTTTCCGTAATATCAGCTAAAGAAAAAGAAGGAAGGCAAAGCAGCGGCTTATCAACTAAAACTCAAGACCAACTAAGAGAAGAACTCAACTAACGGAAGCAGAATTTTTATTAACATGTTCAGTTACATATATTATTTAAAATAGCTTTTAAGTTAAATAGAAAAAAACTAATAGGTTTCAAACTAATAAGTTAAAGAAAGGAACAATAATAATAAAATGGATAAATTTTAGGTAGCTAGGAAGTGTATTTGTTCAATACAACTGTTTATTGGAAACACCTCAGACCTGCCAATCTTTATAAAACGAATAGAATCATTATCCTTCATTATGGAATCTCTTACTGTAGAATTGAAAAAAATTCTCTTAGGCTATATTGAATATCGATTAGTAGGTAAAGCTGCAGACTATCTGTTAAGAAACGGCCAGGTACAAGCGCAACTGGAGTTGCGAACAATGCTTATCAGGGAGCACAGTGATCACACACCGAAGAAAAAGATTCTAGACCAAAATGCTCTGTGTCGATGTTCGGATGGTATAGAAAATTTACATAATAAATTGAATCAACTTTTAGTTAGACTTAATAACTCATGTCCACTAGATTACGGTTTAACAACTCTTCAAACTAATAAGAATAAAAATCTGGTTTTGGATGTATTCAAACAAAATCTTCCTCAGCCGGTGAAAGGTATATATATGCAGACGCTTATGCAATAATAGAAGAAAATGGCTGTTTGAAATTTACTGGGCTTTCATTTAATAACACATTTTCCCATAATAAGAAACAGTTTCAAAATAATAACACTAATAGCTATAGAAGAAGTAATCCAATGAATTTTTCCTATTAACGCGAAAGTTTGAGTATCCGCAACGCATTGAATATTTTAAAGTAGATAGTTTTCAGTCAAGGAATCAGGAAAAATTTAATAGAAATATTGCAAGGCCAGATACTTCGCAACAAGATAATTTTTTGAGACAATCGCGAAATTTAAACAAATCACAATAAAATAGAAATGAAAGAAACTACCACAACTAATGGATATTTCAAACAATTTTTAAAAATTTTCAGATATGAAGCCCTTCAGAAACATGCCTTATATAATTGTCGATAACCTGGTTAGGAAACTCAAGTTTATAATAGATACTGGAGCAGAATTAAGCATAATTCATCCCGGAGTATCTAATTAAAAATGGAAATCATCCATTAAAATAACACTTAAACCATGTAATTATGACATTATAGTTAGAAAAAATATTGAAAGTTTGTAGTCTGTTTTTATATGTAATTATGCGAACGAACGAACGATTACGACATCGTGAATCTGGCAGGTAGACTTTAAAGTATAATTTTGTTGACATATCTGATGGACTAATTTGTAATAAGATTTTAATTACCCTCGATGCCAATATTTCCTACAAAGACCGAATAATTTGACAGAAAGTAGCATAATTAAAATATTTTTCTAACAAAGAGAAGGAGAATTATTTAAGGGCAAATATGCATCGTCTATCTTGAAAATGTTTTGGTATTCTCCACATCTAATTCGCTTAGGCTGATTCTTTAACGTTTGAGTGAAGTGAGTCTAAAGATACAACTTGACAAATGCTCATTTTTACAGAGACAAACTGAATTTTTATGGCATTTGGTTACTGATAAGGGTGTTAAATCAAATCCATATTTGAGTTATTATCAGAAATTTATTCGGGATTATTCAAAAATAGCTTACCATATGACAAAGTTTTTTAAGAAGGGAGAAAATAAAAATAAACACATCCGTCGAAGATTACATTAATGCATTTAAAAGACCCAAACGGCTTTTGAATAGTGACCCAATTCTAACCTACCCTGACTATTTAAAGAAATTCACTCCTGAAAGAGACGCATCAAATTTCGCAATTGGCGTTATTTTGATGCAGAATGAAAAAGTAGTTTCATAATATAGCAGAACTTTGAACGTAGGTATTCTACGATATAGAACGACCTATTCGCTATACCGGCAGCAACGTAGTATTTGGAAGGTATTTATGGGACAGAAAATTCACTGCCAATCCGAATCAAAAACTTTTGGTTTTGCTGGATTAATTGAAGGAGCTAAATCTTAAACTTGTAACGACGTGTTTTCCACCTTCGCTGGGGTAGCTGTCGGCTCCCAAAGTTCCTTACAAAAATTTATCTAGCGCAAGAGAACAGCAACAGAAGATGAACATAAACACCAGTATTTCGATTTCTCGTTATAAATTTTATTTTTTCTTTCTCAATACATGTATTTGATACAACAGGTTTTGTTTCTCGACAATCCGTTTGTTGACAACCACCCAACTCACTTTCGAATTATTCATCAATTCTCACCACCCCACAACGTCAGTATCGGTTTAATTAACAGCGGAAGATAGCTCTCAGAACTCAAAAAAAAAAAAACAACCAACAGCAGCATCACAACACTAAGCTTATGTTTTATAGGACCACAAAGGTGCTAGATGACATTAGCCACAGCTGGGAGAAACAACTCTCAGGAGAGCTTATATTCTAAACCCTCAGAGGTGTTTGCTCTCATTAAACTCAACTACGCTGTTGCCGCAGAAAGTAACCACGTCTTAGCACCGCTGAATCGTCGTGCCAGCTCTGGGGAAAATCTTGTATAGAGAGATTACTCTGAGGGGAGTTTATACTCCGAACCCTCTGAGGCGTCGCTCCAAACGTTGGTTCAACCACGCTGAGGGCGGTAAATCCACTTCACAATGTCGTTAAACCGACATACTACAAGGTGAGCAAACGAACTTTTGTAAGTTGACAAGTTGAAGAGAGTTTAAGCTCCGAACCCTCAATTTATCAAACTACTAAGATTTTATTTGGTAATGCAAGCAAATAAGGTCTTACCAGTTGCTCGCTTGAGTCGATTTACGATTTATTTATTGTTCCAAAAATTCATTATACATATGTCACTTAAACTACATTTCTTATTATATATTTCCTAACGTTATACAACTTTTCTAAGATTAATTCTCACTTAATTAATTACATTACAGATATTCTGTATACAGTCATTTTAAAATAATTATATTTGTTTACATTTCCAAAAAAGGATAAAAAGTAAAACACTCATTTCTTTAAATTTTACTTAAAACTAATAACTTAAACTACCCTATAAACTAAATAACACTTAATAAACATTGTGACTTAATAAACATTGTGTGGTTGCTGGCATGTTGGAAATATCTACTCACAGACAAACAACACACATACATATATAAAACTCATATGATGTTTGCCTGTAAATGCAAGTAATTTCTCTCATTTGAATTGCTTAAACTCACCACTAGTTGTATACACAATTATATCTGTGGCAATATGGAAGAGTAGCTTAATTCGACATAAGAGAGAAATGAGTTAAGGCACTTGGCGCACTACAAAACCAAAGGCGCTTAAATGTGTTTAGTCCTGAATTTTTTATCAATGTTATGTACGTTTACTTTTTAGCTTATATCTTTTGAATCAATAATGCATTGATAAAAACAACTTATGTACACATACTTTTGTTTACATCATCAAATTTTTCATTCATCATATAACGGTATCGCTTAACTTCACTTAAGCTGTATAAATGTTAACCTTGAATAAATAAAATCAATATTTTCAAACAACTTATGTTTACATGCGTTTTCTTAGTGAAATGTGATTGTTGTATACAGTTATCTTAAGTTCTTACGACGAAATGTTTTTCAATGAAAGAAACAAAAAAGAAATATTTCAGAATAGCTTATGCAGACACCAGCTATTTTAATCATGCGATGCTAAAAATTAACGGAACTGTATGTCTACTTAAGAGTTTTTTGTTCTACGAAATATTATGTCAGTTTGAACATAAGTCTCAGTCATAAAATAATTTTTGTGTAGGTTGTACCATGCGGAGATAAAAAGCCGTATGTGAAGAAAAATCATTCGGATTTGACAGCGATGATTCTGTTTTAGATTTGAATGTTAATATTAATGAATTAGATACAAGCAATTCAGATTCTGAAGGTGAAATAAGTGATGTAAGTAATGAGTTATAGAGGTCAAAAGTGATAATATAATAAAAATTTATAATATAGGAAAGCCAGTTAGAAACAGAAGCAACTACAGATTAGTCAACATTCAAAACTATGAAGAAAAATCTGCGCAACAAAGGTAAATCTTACATTTAAAGCAGTGGCAAAATTGTGCCTTGCCGCGCAAAGCGATTGATACAGCCTTGCCGAAATAAATGAAAGATAAAATTATACCAGAATAACAACAAGTAATTCATAAACTGTACTGGCAGCTGGGATCGTACCAATTGCGACAGGCATTTGTAGCAGGATTAATTGAAATTCATTTCACTAAAACTGCTGTTTCAGAAATGTTTTAAAGGGACTTTATGCGAAAGCGATCAGTTTTTGAAAACTGTAGCAAAAAAAATTTAAGGATATGGTGCTTTTACCGATCAACGTGGAAGACACCGACATCCAAAAAACTTCCAGTTTCAAGGGAAATAAAAGGGATTGAGTTTATAAATTCTTTTCCTTCGTATGAATCTTACTATACTCGACGTTACACATACAACATATATTTGCCCGGCGATTTGTCTGTTGCTGTGCTTCACAGACTTTATTGCGAAAATTATGATCACTCTATATCAATTTTCAAATTTTCTCAGATTTTTCACACATTGAATTTAAAATTAAAAAACCAAAACTAGACACTTGTCACAAATGTGATATGTTGAATTCAAAAATAAAAGTTGCAGAAACAGAATCACTTGATGCCCTAAAAGCTGAACAAGCAGATCACCGTCACCAAGCTAAACAAGCTTTTGAATCAAAACGAAATGACAAACAAAAGGCAAGTGCTGATAAAAATGTAAAAGTATTTTCCTTTGATTTGCAACAATGTCTTCCTACTCCATTTTTACGGTCGTCAGTATCATTTTATAAATGGTCATTGTGGACTTTCATCTAACTGTGCATGACTGCTTAACAAATGAACCATTCTGCTATATGTGGCACGAAGCTTTGGCTAAACATGGCGGTAACGACATAGCGTCATGTTTATTTCAACACTTACAGAGCCTACCACTCTCTGTCAACCATGTAATTTTTTAAAGTGACTGCTGCCCTCGCCAGAATAAAAATTCTTTTGTTGCAACAATGTTTGCCATATTCATGCAATTAGCCGACACAACAGGATCAATAAGTATGATTGATCATAAGTTCATGGCTCCTGGCCACACACATATGGAGTGTGATTGTGATCGTGCTTTGATCAAAAAAAAAGAAAAAAGTAACATCAGTGCAAATTTACCACCCTCGGGACTGGCATCAATTTATTAGGACTGTTAAAGTAAAAAGAAATGAATAGAGCCCAATTTTTTGATTTTGCGAGTGCTCCTAAGGAATTATTTTTATGGAGAAAGGTGGATGACGATGGGCAGAAATACAGTTGGGCAGATATAAAATGGTTACGATTTACTAAAGAATTTGGATCCGTTTTCTTTAAAAGTTCTTTAGGTGAAAATGAGCCTTTTAGAAAAATTAATTTTTAGGAAAAGAGGTTTAAGCTCTATTAAAAAATAATTTAAAACAATGCTATTTTTCATCACTTGAAATTAATCAAAAGAAGAAACAAGATTTTATTGACATGTTGCCACTTGTTAATGAAATTTATAAAGACTTTCATTTAAACTTACGTACTACAGACATGTAAGACTTTTACCCGGACTTAACCGAAGCTGATGATATTTTTGAATAAATAAAAAATTACATATTCAACGATATAATATTATTAATTTTAGAATTTTATTTTAATTTTTCGTTAAAAACAAAAATATTGTCATGTAAACAATAACCTTATCATCTTTAATGTCTTTTTATAAATTTGAATAAAATCTCTTATGTTAACTTAAAACTACACAATATATACTTTTTATTTAAACAGAAGCGCTTAAGTTACTTAACCCATTACTTACCAGAAATTTTAACTTTGGAATTTTTTAATAAAATTTTCAGAAACGTTTAATAGATACATATTAAACATTTTACTAAAACTATTTTTTTTTTCGAAGAGTAGTTTTGTTAAAAATTGACGTGTGTTTGACCACACGCTGGTACTGTTAATAGTTTCTCATATTTGCTACTTAGTTATAAATAAAACAACATTAGTAAAAAAGCAAGTTTATATTTCAATTAATTGTTATAAAAAAAGTAATTTATTAAATTATTCAATTCTTGGTTTTTTGGTAGAACGTGTGGCACGTCGTTTTAAATAAAATGGTTTGTCTTCGTGAAATAATTTGAAGCAATTCTCTGAGTGAAGGTGGACATTACACTTTTCACACTTAAATATTGTGGCTTTTGGTGTGCAAACAATGCAACGACGTCGATCACTGCTTTTTAGAGGAACATGCAAGCCATCTACTCTCGGAAGTTGTCTTGCTTATAATCTGTGTCTGTCCTCATTAGGTGATAGTTCGTCCATTGCATCGTTCGAAGAAAGCAATAGAGATTTTGTTGCAGAATTTTTGAAGTCAAGCTGTGACAAAGGCTTCGCATTTTTCGAAGTTTCAAAAAAACAATGCAGCTTCCAAGCATTGACGACAGCGCTATGTAAACATTGAACCCAGAGCGGCCACCACCACTTTTTGCCTTGAATGCCAATGCGGTAGTTGGAAACAGCATTGTCGTGTAAGTCCACACCGCCCATATACTTATTATAATTGTTGAAGGCGAGAGGTTGCTGAACACCAACTTTTTTCTTTTTCTCCTTGCTATATCGTTGTACTGTGGCCAATGGATTGATGGTGTCATAATAAGTTGCTAAAGTAACTTCAGAATTATCCATCCAACGAATTACCATAATGTCATTCTTTGTATCGTATGCGTAATCGATATCGTATTTAGCAAGTTGTTTTTTGCCAGTTTTTAAAGGGGCGGCGGCAATACGGTTTGGTCGAACCGTTCCAGTTGCGCAGAATCCTCTCTCTCAGCAGGCAAAGTAAATAATGGGAGGTGAAAAAGTTGTCAAAGTGTATGGTGTGTTGTAATGGATGCTCACAATGTGATAATAGATCCAGTACGACGGAAGCACCGAGTCCCAAACTCTTATTGTAAATGGTGGATGCACCTGAATATGAGATAAACTGAAATATGTAGCCCTTGTCAGAGCAAAGTGCCCACAGTTTATATCCAAAATGTATGGGCTTTCCACGTATAAACATTTTTGCCCAATGGCGGCCGAAGTAGGGAACCATCGTCTCGTCAATGGATAAATGTTCCACAAAAATACCAAACTGCATAAAACGTTTATTGAGCATGTCAAACAACGGCCGCACCTTCGCAAACTTATCAGCGACATCCAAAGTGTCATTATTAGCGATATGGAAGTTCGCTTTCAATTTCGTAAACTTATTCCGAAACATTGTTTGTCGAATCAATGGAATACCGAACGCTGGATCTATGCTCCAATATAAATTTGTGTGGGGGACATTGTGATATTCAGAAAACAAAAGAATTCCAATGAAACGTAGCATATGATATTTGTCACATATTTGGCTGATATTATTTTGAGCAGCATATCGATTCGTTTCATCTAAAAGCAATGTCATTATTTCATCGTCAAAAAACAATCTAAATATTTCAAATGGGGATTTCTCGCTTATAGCTTGGAGCAGTGGCTCTTGCTTTTGCTTTTTCAATGGCTCGTGTTCGGGCTGAATATTGTAGAAAGTTTGCTTAATGTTTTTCCAACCCGGTTTGAAATCAGTCACTGGACGATGTGTATATTTGGGTTGCTCCTTTGACGTTGATTGTGTAGCTCTCTCCTGTTGGTTTTCAACATATGGAGAACCATAGTCTTTAGAAACAGATGTGTAAATGACTTCAATTGTGCCTACAAAAGCACGCAAAAAGAAATTGAAGAAAAATAATACCTGATACCTCTGAGAAAGGATTTTCATCGCATTTAATATTCGTTGATATAATATCATCATCAAATGCTTCACAATCGGAATCACCAGCAGTATTATCGGGAGGCAAACAAATCACAGATTCAATCGTGGAAGCGCTCTCCTCTTGGTCAGTGTCATCGCTCCAGTTATCGATGATATATTCTAATTCTGCATTTGAAAGATACTCCCGACGAGATATTTTGCACAGTTTTACTCTTAATTACAATAGAAATTTGATTATTTGTGTTGTTGCACAAAGAAATCACCTGTTCAACAAAAAAGCGCGCCAAAAGTACTAAATGCAACAACAGTACCAGCGTGTGTTGAAACACACGGTGTTCTTTACTGCCCACTAGTCCCAAATATATCGGCCTGTGGGGTGGTAAAATGATATCAGATAACTTTTTGATGGTTTGATAATACAGGGTAACACATATATAGTGATTCTGATTTTTATATACATTTTCTAAAATTAATTTAAAAAAAGTCTACTTTTGGACACTTTATAAATCACATCCTATGGAGGGATGGGAACCTTGCGAAAATTTACCGAAAACAATTTGTTATTTGTAAGACCTCAAACTTTGATATAAATACCCCAAATATGTAATTATATAAGCTCTTCTGTATTTTATATTAACTCAAAGTGGGAAAGTGATAAACGTGTGTTCAAACACACGCAGGTATTTAATGGGTTAAGATCTAGTTCAACACAAATTTCAGTTTCGAAAAAGCGTAAAATCGTCTGCATTCAACAATATATATTTGTTTATATTTATCCTTCTTCTTTAATAAACATGTTACAAATATATTAATTCATAAATTATTCGCAAAAATCAAGCAGAATAAAAATTACACAAAATTTATGATATCTGAAAACTTCAATTTTCGACATAAGCTACTCTTTAATATCGCCACAGATATTTAAAAAACATCAATAAACAGTAAGGTGGCTTGTTTGCAAACGTTCCGGCTTAAAAAACAAAATACTGTTTTCCCTTATGTTCGATATAATAATAAAATAATATTTAGGTATTAGGTATTAATAATAATAATAATAATAATAATAATAATAATAATAATAATAATAATAATAATAATAATAATAATGATAATAACAATAATAGTAATAATAACAATAATAATAATAATAATAATAATAATAATAATAATAATAATAATAATAATAATAATAATAATAATAATAATAATGATAATAATAATAAAATAATAATAATAATAATAATAATAATAATAATAATAATAATAATAGTCATAATAATAATAATACTAATAATTTCAACTATTTCAATGTATCAAACAATTTATTTTACACTATACAATTTTCTTAATGCTAAACCCGCGAAGCCTAGTGCCTTGTCTTCAGATTGTTGGATTAATAATTGTACATCTGTATGAGCGTCATTGCTGAGAGACGTGTAATCGCTGTATTGGTTCTGATATTGTACCAGTAATTTTATGTTCTTGCCTGTGTTCTTCAAGTAGGATGCTTTCCTTGTTAACGTTTTTCAGATTTTGTTGTTTTAGTTTAGCTTGTTGTTTTGATTGTTTATCGATTTAAAAATCTTTATTTAGTTTTAGATTGTGTTGATTTCTAAATTTAGATATATATCTTTGTTTTTCAATATGCATTCATGTTGTTAATCTTTATGTGTGTTAGTAGTTGAAATTGTGTTGTTATTTATGAAGGTTATAATTTTTAGTTTGTTTATAAAAGTTCTGTGCCTTGCCAATTTATGTTGATTTAGTTTGTATCTGTGTTGTTGACTCCTTGTGGTTAACCATTTGTGTGAGGCTGTGCTATTGGGTTATTATTTTACATCTTACGATGATCACTTTTTCTCGGATACGAGGAGCAACGAAAAAAATAAAACACTAATTTTGAAGTTTGTTAACAAAAAGCGACTTTCTTTATTTTCTAATTTCTTAAATACTATTATTTTGTTTATTGCTACATTTTTGTTATTGGAAACGCAGCTATAAAAAAAAAGAAATTAATTGGATAAAATAAGCATGACAATTCTTAAGAAATTTGTTTGTTACATTTGATTAACTATTACAATTCTTTGGAAAAATACAATCAATAAAACATATGCCGTTTGTCGGTTCTTAAAGAGGTACATGAAAATAATAAGAACACATATTGATAATATAATTGAGATATCTATTCTATAACCAATTATTTTTGAATTCTTATCCGTATGCAGTACTTGTTGCAGTGTTTTTTCGTACTCTATTTGTTTTAGATATAAAGATTCAATTGTTATGTCTGCTAGTGTTGTATTACTAGTATCTTTAATTTTTGCTATAAGATTAGGTATTTTATCGTATAACTTGATTTTAACATTGGTAAAAGTTTTATTCAACATTTTTATTTCACAATTTTTAAACTTGATTCAACAATTTCCTCTGATTTTCAATTTAGCTTTGTTGCAATTATGGGATATTGTACTGTTAAAGTGGTTAAGAACCAATATTCCAGGAATTATTTCGCTTATTTCTTGTGTATGTAATGTGTGCATTTTGCAATTAGCTTCTTTAAAGTTTACTATATTATTTAAACTATTATCATTAATTTTTATAAGATTTCTTTTTAGATTATTTTTAACATACGTGTTATAAATATTGTTTTCTAAATCTATGAGAACATCAGAATGGTTACTCTTTATGGATTTATTATTTTTGTCAGGAATGGGTACGAATGTCACCATGGATAGTGAATCTTGCGAATATTGCGGTATAGAGAGAATTATTATAATGTTACCTTCGTAAAGTGCTATGGCTACTTTAATATTAGTGTAACTGTCGAAGTCTTGTAGGATAAGCCGAACAAATGATACACCAAACGTCTTTTCAGTTTCACAATCAGTTTATTAATGATCTATCCTCTTAAAACTAAAAACTTAAAGACCTGCTTTGTACATTCTTGCTTATATTAAGTTACATTGGTAAAAAAAGAGATAAATACAATTATAAAGAATGATCTAGAAAATATAATAAAAACCGTTATCCAACGCTCAAAATAATGAATAGAAAGAAGAATAAGTTACATTGGTAAAAAAGAGATAGATATAATTATAAAGAATGATCTAGAAAATATATATACATATAAATAATAAAAACCGTTATCCAACGCTACAAAATAAGAAAACGAATAGAAAGAAGAATAGATAATAAAGACCGCATTGCCAACTATACTAAAGATAAAACCTAAATGTCAACACTGGCCACTAAGATATCGCCTACAGTCTGTGATTAATTCAAGTTCGACTTGGGTTACGATACCTGCGGGGATGATTCCCAGTTTCCCGGAGAAGATAATCTGTCCTATGTCGTCTACATGATGCCGTAGGAGTGAGATGTCCTTGCTAATCAGGTATTTGTATTCTATAAATGTTATCTCGTCCCCTATGGTTAAAATTTTGTTTCCCATAATACTCTTGAATTTGGTTAAGTAATGCCCAATAGTGTTTTGTTGGTAGTTTATATGCTTAGTTATATTCATGATTTGGGAGTTCATGACGTTGTTCATCTTGTTTGTTAAGTTTTCGTCGCTTGCATGTAACGATTTAAGAGTATTAGTTAAGGCCAGGATTCACTATCATACACAATCGTACGATTAAATCACACAAAAATCTGGCAGAATTCTGTCGCACTTTAAAAATCGTTTTAAAATGGCGTCGTAGGTGCCACACTATTATACAAAAAAGATAGAAAAACAGATGCTTTTAATATTTTGTTGTTGCTTTCTCCTCATCTTCAAAAAAAAAAAACAACTCTGATCGCATAGAAAAAATCATTTATGACTTATTTCAAAAGATTATAAAATCGTAAGATTTGTCAAAAAATCTGTCACACACATGCACTTTTAGTCCACACTATCATACTTGTTGAGCACACATGCAATTTTTGACAGATCGTACGACTGAGTATGATAGTCAATCCTGGCCTTTATTTGTTCTTCATCGTCGCTGTCCGTTGTACCTGCAATAATTTTAAGGGCTTTACCTACAATGTTTAAGAGACCACGTTTCCTTCGGAAATATAGATTAAGATTTTCTATTTTATCTCTTAATAATACCAAGTTCTTGTTTACTGTATTTATTTATTTTTTTGATTCGCTGCTGGATGTCTTTAGGATGTCAATGTTGGTTTTGATTATTTCCATAGTTCGTTCATATTCTGTAGTATTTATTATATGTGGCACCTTTATGTAGTGTTCTATAATTTTTATATCTCCTGTTTTTATTGGTATATATCCGTTTTTGTTCGTTAGGTTTTGTGTGTCGATAGTTTGATCGTTGAATTTTGAAGCAATTGTTAATGTCGTTATGATCCATTTAATCATCTAAAGCAAATAAAAATATATTTATTTAATTGTAGCTTTGATTTTGAGGTTATTTTTGTCTTAGTATTTCCTCTTAGGTCTAACGTGAGCTTTATAATATTTATGTTCAGTTCCCATTGTCTGTATGTGGTCTTCATCTATTTTTTCTGCATTAACTTTCCTGTATTTTCTGCGGTTTTCCCCCCTCTTATCTCTTTAATATAATTTGTTCCGCTTTCTAATTCTATATCTTCCGGTTTTCGTTTAACTTCTGAATATGCTTTTCTTTCTTTGCGTTTATAAGATCACGAATTTCTATGTATCTATCCTCATGTACTTTGCCATTTAAAAAATCAATCGGCTTGATGCCGGTCGTGCTATATATTGTGTTATTGTAGAACCTATTATTCTTATCATTTTATCGTCTATACTTTCGTTCTTGTTTTCTTTGTCATGCCTTAGCAGGCGTATGTGTTCATTGATTGTGTTATGTAGTCCCTCAATGTCGGCGATAGACGTATGGTTACTGTTCGAGGTAAAATGAATGTCTGTATTCTTTTTTTAAAAATTCTTGCATCGGTATAGCTTTAAACCCTAATTCGTTATCCACAATAATTTTATTTATTCTCTTATAAGTATTGATTATCAGCAATAGTTTTGTTTTAAATTCTGTCCAACTCCTACCATTTATTTGGAATGCTAAAGCGAATTTTGAAAAATTATCAATTACTGTCATAAACAATTTCTTACCTAAATTACAAATTTCACAATTGTTTATGAACTGAGTTATCTTTTGCTTAAATTTTGAATTGTAAATTTGCATAATTAATTCTTTGTATACTGCCTGAATTCTTCTATGGTTTTTGTCAAGATGTTCGCTTTTAATAATTTCGGTTAACTGATTTTCACCTTCTATGTCTTCTGTTATAAGTGTACATCTATTTACTTTAAAATTCGTGTTGTTTGAAAACAGTTCTTCGTACACATTTTTAAACATTGTGTAAAATTCATCTGCAATATAAATAGCGTTCAGCTGTGTTGGATTAAAATGGTTCTTTAGTATTGTAATGGCTGTTTCCCCGTACATTTCCTTCATAAAAATTATTTTTCTTTTATTCCTAAAAGCAGATTTATTATTTATTCTTAATGATCCAGAGGTTGTTTTATTATGGCTATTTGATTTTTGAACATATTAATTGGTGAAGTAGGTGTTTGTATTGTTACATTATCACATTGCAGTGTATTTATGCTGGGTTCGGCTTCAATCCTTGACAAAGCGTCAGCATTGCTAATCTTTGTTCCTTTTTTGTACTTGATTTCGTTATCATATTCAGATAGTTTTAACCTCCACATAACGAGTTTTGAATTAGGTTCCTTTATAGAGAAGAGCCATGTCAGTGGTTTGTGATCTGTCTCTACTATAAACTTACGACCGAAAAGATAGGACCTAAAATATTTTGTAGCCCATATGATAGCTAATAATTCCTTCTCTATTGTGCTATAGTTTATTTCGTGCGTATTAAGGGTGCGGCTTGCATAGCATATTGGGTGATTATCTGGCGAGAGCACTGCCCCCAAAGCATAATTACTTGCATCCGTTGTCAATGTAAATGTTTTTGAAAAGTCCGGATATGCTAGTATTGGATACTGTGTTAGTAGAGTCTTAAGAGTATTAAAGCTTTTTTCATACTCCGGATCGTTTATGTTTATTTTTGAATCTCTCTTAAGAATATAGTCATTGGCTTAGCGATAGATGAATAATCTTTTATAAACTTCCTATAATAGCCTGTAAGTCCTAAAAATTGTTTGATCTGTTTTGTCGTTTTGGGTATTGGGTATTATTATTTTTTTTAGGATTGGGTTTGACTCCTTCCGTTGTAACCATGTGCACAAGGAACTGTGTTTCTTTTTTTAAAAATTCCGATTTATCCAGTTGAACTTTCAGGTTTGCTTCTTGTAGCCTTGCGAATATAAGTTTAAGTGAATATATGTGTTCTGGTAAGGATGTTAAAAATATGATTATATCGTCTAGATATACTAAGCATATTTTGTTGATGTAGTCTTGAAGTATATTATTCATTAATCTCTGGAATGTTGCAGGAGCTGTTTTCAGTCCGAAAGGCATTCACAGAAACTCGTAGGTCCTCCTTCAACACTAAATGTGGTTTTGTGAATATCCTCTTCTTCTACCTCAATTTGGTGAAAACCTTTTGCTAAGTCTAGTGTAGTAAAATATTGGCTTCTTCCCAATTTTTTAAGTATCTCGTCTACATTTGGGATAGGAAACTTGTCATTGATCGTTACTTCATTCAGTTTACGATAGTCGATTACAAGTCTCCACTTTGGCTTTCCACTAGCATCGGCCTTCTTTGGCACGATCCAAATTGGAGCTGAATATGGGGAGTTGCTCTTTCTTATTATCTTATTTTTCAACATTTCTCGGATTTGATCTGCAACTTCCTTTTTATGTACGATTTTGCAGTTCCAATTCTATGTTTTATTGCAGAGGTAAATGAAAGTCTATCATTTTCTTGGTAAAAATATCACGATAGTCATTCACTATTTGTAACAATTGTGATCTTTCTTCAGAGTTTAAGTGTTCTGTTCTAATTTGATTCAAAATTAGAACAAAATTTAATTCCATGTTCAAGGTTTCTATTTTTGCTATTCCCCTTTTACCTAATTCTTTAATAAAGTTATTCTCCTCATTCACATGCTCATCACAATGTCTTCACTTTTAACAAAAAGAAGGAGTATATATTCTCTAATTTTTACTGCATTAGTTTCGTAACAGATTTTTGTTTTCAGTGGTCTAAGGAAATCATTTGCTATGACTCCATCGTAATATTCGTGAAATTTGGTTATGAAAAATTCTATTGTTTTTGTTTCTGTGCCGAACTTTTTCAAAGTGGATATTCTGGTCTTTGCATAAAGGTTTATCTTATGTTGTTGCTTCTTTATTTTGAGTGGTACAATTTTTCGCATCCATTTTGGGTGGCATATGTTTGGATTTAAAATAGAATTGGTTGCACCTGTATCTATTATTAGTTTAAGGTGTTCTACTTTCATTCCTATCTTTATATATGGAAGTTCCCAGAGGCTGAAGATTGAAAATTTGCATTTTCAGCCTGTTTGGTCTGTGTTTCGAGACTTTTAATGTCCATGAGTTCAGGTTGGTTTCTAAAGTTTTTTCTGTGGGACTGAGAGGTTTGAGAACGTGGATTTTGTGGATTTGCTTGTTGATATGGTCGGGGTTATTGGAATGATTGTTGGGGCTCTCTTCCGTTATCTTGGAACATTGGTTGGAAATACCTTCTGTGGCTTTGAAATGATTGTGGGGGATCTCTTCCGTTATTTGGGAACATTGATTAGGAATTTCTTCTGTAGCTTTGGAATGATTGCTGTGGGTTCCTGTATTGTTAGCTAGTCTTATTCCGGCTATTATTTTTTTTTTGTATTGTGTGTTAATTCCATATTGATTACTATTCCTGTTATTTGAATGGGTTTTAAATTCTGAGCCGTTCCTATTATTGTTACCAGTTTAATATGTTTTATCGCAAGGTAACCCAGCCACCCCAGATTGTTTAAAAAAAAACTTAGGTTCTTTCCTAAAATTTGTTTATTATTATTATTCTTTTTCACTTAAACTTAAGCCCTTTAATAGTCTTTACTTTTTTTAAAACTGCTTTAATTTTTACTTATTGGTTACGTAAAATTTGAAACTTCGAGGTTATACGACTAAGCAAAAAAAGAAAAGAGTACCCGTCCGCGTGTTACTCGTTCTTCGACTCATCACTAGGAAGACCTATTCTAGACGATTCCGCGATATTTATGGCAAGTTCTTGGTGGTTGCTAGTGTGGTTAGTAAATACTACACCGGGGATTAATGGCTATTGATAGCAGTTTATTCCCAAGTACTACCACTAGCACACATGGGCACCATGGCTGTCAAAACCAGTAGTTGTCCTGTGCACTACTACCATTTACCTGGGGGCTATGGCTGTAAAAACCAGTAGTTACCCTGTGCACTATCACTAGATCAAAATAAAAAGAAAATTATACAATATATACATTTATATATATAAAAAATATGTAACCGATAACTTCGTTACATCTCCCACCTGATTTGCTTTTTTTTTCTTTTGTTCTGCTGAGAGGACTAAGTCTGTCTGTCGCTTCGTGGCTTAGGGAAAATAAGTTTTTCATCAGCAGAGATAATCCACACATCTAAAGAGCGGCGAATATATACTTCGACCGCGTAATTCCGATTTGTTCTTTGGAAACGAGCACGACTACCCTCTCGTATTGGCTTAATCGAAGAGAAGGTGTCGATAAGGACTTCATTTTGCAAGTCAGTTTCTTCATCCTTATCTATCTCCATCTCATGGACAAGGCTTTCCAGAGAATCGTTTCTTGTAAGCGGCCTTGCGATCAGATCTTGGATATCAAGCTTAGGCAAATTGGTATCAATAGCTGTAATCACAACGTTTTCCTTCTGCTGAGGTAGTTCAATTTCGATTATTCTTCTCCTTTTCTATTTTCATTTTCCATTGTTTGTCTAAGCTTTTGACAACTTAATTTAAATTTAAGATCCGCCATTTCTACAATAGTCAAAAGAGAAAAATCATTAAATGTTTAGGTAACTTACATCTGGTACGCCTTGAGGTCGTTTACATACGCGGTCCCCTTTGTCTTTCTAGTGACAGGGTGAACTAACTGCACTATCACCGGTGATATAAATTCACCAACGGAGAATGGTCCTTTAAGCGCGGTGCCTTAGATAAAACATGAGTTTTTACTAAGACTAAATTAGTTTTTACTAAGACTAAATCTTTGAAATCTAGTTATAATGGGCGACCTGGTTACTTGTGGCTGTTTGGAGATTTGTTCGGACTATTTGAAAGATTTCAGTTAGGTGTTTAGCCCTTTCGACAGGACCTAAAATCGGACTTGTATTTTCAGTTTCAATTTTCTCAGTAAACAATCAGTTGGGAAGTCGCAGCCTCCTTCCGTGAACTAAATACGCGGGGCTACACTTCGTTGAGCTTTGTTTTCAGGAGTTTATTAATAGGATTAATTCTGGAAGGTATTCATCCCAAGTTCGGTGATCTAATCTAGCATACTGGGCAATCATAACTTTGGTGGTTCTATTAATTCTCTCGGCAGGACTTTCCTGTGGGGAGTACGGTGCTGTAAAAACCTGCTTTACGCCCAATGATTTAAAGCATTTTTGACAGTCTCTGCTGGTAAATTGGGTTTCATTGTCAGTCAACAGAACATGAGGTGCCCCAAATCTTGCCAAGATCCTTTCTCTGATAGCCTTTATGAACGTTTTAGAAGTAGCTTGTCTTGCCGGAATGAATTCGGACCATTTGCTGAATTTGTCGTGAAAAACAATCAAGGTGGTATTGCCACGGATTGAACAAGGCAGTGGTCCAACAAAATCGGAGCATATTGTGCGCAATGGCTGAGAAACCGGCAGTGTGTGCATTTTTCCAGCCGGAGCCTGTTGCATGGGCCTAAACATCTGATAGCTTTCGCATTTTCTTACATATTTTATTCTTGCTATCGTTTTATTAATACCCAAATGACCTGCTGTGAAATCCTCATGACACTCCTTTAAAACACGTTTTCGTTCTGATTTTGGCACCACTAGCTTCCATGGGACTGGATCTTCTTTGTTATAGGCGCAGGAATCATGTATGTGTCTTCTTAGGTTTCCACTTAAATCGATATGATAGTCTGGAAAATTTTCGGGATTTTTCTTCACGTTATTTAATTTGTTTTTATACCAGTAGTCTTTTTGATTGTCAACTTTCCTCAAAGATTGAAGAACAGCGGAGTATACCTGCGGTCCTCAGGATAGGGAATCAGCTATAATGTTTAACTTTCCTCTACAGTAGCTGATTTCGTAACTAAATTGCATTAATTCTAATGTCCAACGCGCAATTCTTCCAGATGGTGACTTAATATAATTTAGCCACTTTAAAGATTGGTGACCAGTCAGGATAATAAAATGGTACCCTTCGAGATAATGCCTCATCTTCCGTGTCGAAGATCGTTCGTGACGAAATATTTGCTATTCTAAAGTTTTTTTAAAATCGAATTTATTTATGGTATGGGATATGCGTCGCGTATTGAAAGTTTATTTATCTGCCTGTAGTCAACACACAGCCGCCACTCGCTATTTTTTTATATATGGGCTCTTTGATGGCTCAATTCGCCCTTCTTCAAGAAGCTCGTCGATTTACTCGATAATTTTTTGCATCGCCGGATTTCTCGGATAATACTGTTAGCGGAGTGGAGGGGCATGCTTCATAGTAATTACGTGCTCCGTTATATTTGTATATTGGATAATAGAATCGAAACGCGGGAGTTCCTGTTCCAAAAAAGGGAGACTCTTTGTTCAACTAGGGCGTCTTCCTTGGCACAATCACGTAATGTCGCCTGTAAGGTATTAACTTGTAAGAACTTCGTCGTTTTTATTTCTTCCCTCCTACTCTTGCCATTTTGGACAACACGAAGTTCACAACTTGATTGCATGAAGAAATTCATACCAATAATGATAGGGTCAATGCTGGATTTTTATACCAGAAAGGTATGCCAATATACAATGCTGTTAATGTTAAGTCAAGCACTTACGAATCCTAAGATAGGAACTTTGCTTTGATCTGCCAATTGCACTGTATTAAACTCCGCAGAAACAATTGGAAGTCGGAGCTCTTCTACCACGCTTAAGTTAATGCAAAAGAGAGTAGCACCAGGGTCTAGAATTGCTGTAGTATTCTTCTGTTTTATCGTAAGCCGTATACGTAAGCGTAAGTCGTCAATTGGGATAACTGTTATAAGGGAGGGTTTAAAATTTAGAGATCTCCCACTCATTCCCTTCAGAAGTGATCACCCTTCCCATTTCCCGCACCAGCTCTACAACAATCCACTGTTTTAGTATTTTGCTTGCCGCAATCCCAATCGGGGGCCCTAGAGCAGACTGCCCGATTATGACTGGGTTCTCCACAGCAATAGCATACTTGACTTCAAGGAGGATTGGCAACCATGGTGTGCACACGGTGGGTGACCTTAGCCTGTGAAATTTTTCCGCTCGTATACTTTCAAATTCTTTTGCCATTGTAATTAATTCCTGCAAGTTTAAAAATTCTCTTCTCTTTATATATACCTTATACTCCGCCCGACAGTTCCTATATATTACTTCTAATTGTTCCTTGGTAGACAAGTTTGACCAGCGCATCAAGTTTTCAACACGGTTACAAAATTCACAAACGTTTCGTTGCTGCGTTGCACACGATTCCGAATTTCGTCTTCTAGTATTTCAAAAAAACGTACCGGCAAAAAAAATAATTTAATATCGTCCACAAAATCGGTGTATAGCTTCCAATTGCTTTTGTTATTCTGGAACCATGATAAAGCATCCCTTTAAGCAATTCAGGCATGTAGTTAAGTAGTGCATTTTGCGGTATGGCATAACATGTGCCCAATTCTTCGACCCGCTCCAGAAATCCCAGGGGGTTCATACTACCGTCATACTTCACTCCCCATTTTTTTATCTTGTCGCATACCTCAGCATTACTTGAGATCCCTTTGACGTCTCCGATAATCAACGTTGCAGGTGATGAACATCCCGAAATCCTTGGAGGTTGTAAAGACGAATCGTATTTTTGTCCTAAATTTTGTAGGTACTCTTCCTGATTAGGTGGAAGGCTGCCCTTGTCCAGGTATTGTCTCAAACGTGCCCTCATTTCATCTACTATTCCCTCAGCACTTAACCCAAACTCTTCGAGGCATTCGCTTAACACACCTTTCTTCATTTGATTTATAAAACTGCGGCTCGTTATTGCAGCTAATTTGTATTAATATTTTTTTTGTAATTTTTGTATCATTATTGATAAATTTTATTAAACATAAAGTTTTATTTTATTTAATGCAACTAATTTTCTTGTGTAGTTTAGCTTTCAGTTTTGTGTTTTTTTTTTAGTTTTAACTAGTTTTTTTTTTAGTTTTAAGCAGCTTTTTTTTAAGTTCCTGCTCGAGCGCCATTTGTAATATGTTTCACCGCAAGGTATTTGTTTAGAAATAATTTTTAGTTTCCGAGTAGAAGCCAGTCTTATGCCATTTTTATGCCATTTTTACCAAAACCAGTTATATGATAACTTTTCAATATGAACGCTGATATCTCTGGAACCACTGCATCGATTTTCATAAAAACTAGTGCATTTTGTTCGTCTAATATTCCTCTTTCAAAATGTGTCATACTTGTTTAGAAATAATTTTTAGTTTCCGAGTAAAAGCCAGTCTTATGCCATTTTTATGCCATTTTTACCAAAACCAGTTATATGATAACTTTTCAACATGAACGCTGATATCTCTGAAACCACTGCATCGATTTTCATTAAAACTAGTGCATTTTGTTCGTCTAATATTCCTCTTTCAAAATGTGTCATACTTGTTTAGAAATAATTTTTAGTTTCCGAGTAAAAGCCAGTCTTATGCCATTTTTACCAAAACCAGTTATATGATAACTTTTCAACATGAACGCTGATATCTCTGGAACCACTGCATCGATTTTCATAAAAACTAGTGCATTTTGTTCGTCTAATATTCCTCTTTCAAAATGTGTCATACTTGTTTAGAAATAATTTTTAGTTTCCGAGTAAAATCAGTCTTATGCCATTTTTACCAAAACCAGTAATATGATAACTTTTCAACATGGACGCTGATATCTCTGGAACCACTGCATCGATTTTCATAAAAAGTAGTGCATTTTGTTCGTCTAATAATCTTCTTTCAAAATGTGTCATACTTGTTTAGAAATAATTTTTAGTTTCCGAGTAAAAGCCAGTCTTATGCCATTTTTACCAAAACAAGTTATATGATAACTTTTCAACATGGACGCTGATATCTCTGGAACCACTGCATCGATTTTCATAAAAAGTAGTGCATTTTGTTCGTCTAATAATCTTCTTTCAAAATGTGTCATACTTGTTTAGAAATAATTTTTAGTTTCCGAGTAAAAGCCAGTCTTATGCCATTTTTACCAAAACCAGTTATATGATAACTTTTCAACATGAACGCTGATATCTCTGGAACCACTGCATCGATTTTCATAAAAACTAGTGCATTTTGTTCGTCTAATATTCCTCTTTCAAAATGTGTCATACTTGTTTAGAAATAATTTTTAGTTTTAGAGTAAAAGCCAGTCTTATGCCATTTTTACCAAAACCAGTTATATGATAACTTTTCAACATGAACGCTGATATCTATGGAACCACTGCATCGATTTTCATAAAAACTAGTGCATTTTGTTCGTCTAATATTCCTCTTTCAAAATGTGTCATACAGCCAGCCCAGGATGTTAAAAAAAAACTTAAGTTCTTTACTAGAACTTGTTTATTATTATTAACCTTTTTCACTTAAACTTAAGTCCTTTAATAGTCTTTACTTTTTTTAAAACTGCTATTATTTTTACTTATTGGTTTCGTAAAATTTGAAACTTCGAGGTTATACGACCAAGCAAAAAAAAAAAGAGTACCCATCCGGGTGTTCCTCGTTCTTCGACTCATCATTAGAATGCCCTATTCTAGACGATTCCGGGATATTTACGGCAAGTTCTTGGTGATTGTTAGTGTGTTTAGTAACTACTACACCGGGTATTAATGACTATTAATACCAGTTAATTCCCAAGTACTACCACTAGCACACATGGGCACCATAGCTGTCAAAACCAGTAGTTGTCCTGTGCACTACTACCAATTTACCTGGGCGCTATGGCTGTAAGAATCAGTAGTCACCCTGTGCACTACCACTAATATGCTTTGGCACTATGGCTGTAATAACCAGTAGTTGCCCTGTGCACTACAACAATGAGCTGAACTTCTCCCTCATTGTGAAAGGCCACTAGCGAAGCTATCACATACCTGACTAGTGATCTGATCTCATCGATAGACAAGCCCCAACTGAATCTGTAAAAGTGAGTTCACATCAGCATTACTTAGTATAGGTATAGTGGTTAACACACACTTACTCGCTCTTGCACCCACTCTCAAGAAAACGAATTCCTCTCTTAAACCAACACATCTCTTGTTTAATTGCTGAGACGATTCTCTTTCATTCTTGAAAACATGTTAATATACAAAACACGAACGTTTGACGGAGATATTATTAACGAACAGGTAAATACAACCTCCGGCACAATTTTTACACCGCTAAAACTATTAAAACAAACTTACAAAGGAAAAACACCCACAGATGGTCACACTTACCTACCCAATAATAAAAGACTGATATATTAAAATTATATACCTTCAATAAACATGACAGATATCAGGCAATCTACCTGCTTAATTCCATTTAAATAAACACCATCCTAACAGACAAAACTACCAGAACCACTATCTATGCAACAAACACCTTACACTGTCTAACCAGTACTAATCAAAACGCGGCTTGAAAATTATGTCTTTACATCGAAAGCGCTGGCCAATCGTACTAAATAAACAGCCAGTGACGACGGTCTTTACCGAAAGGTATGACAACAGTAAAGGCGACTTTCTTTATTTGCTAAATTTCTTAAATACTATTATTTTGTTCATTGCTACATTTTTGTTATTGGAAATGCATCTATAAAAAATTAATTGGTTAAAATAAGCAAAACAATTCTTGAGAAATTTGTATGTTACATTTCATTAACTATTACAATTCTTTGGAAAAATACAATTAATAAAACAAATACATTATTGCTGCGTTTTCATTATTGGAAATGCAGCTATAAATTTACAAATTTAAATTAAGAAATTTATTTGGTGCATTACAATTAGCAAATTGTTACAATTCTTTGGAAAAAATACAATTAATAAAAGAAATATATTATTGCTGCGTTTTCATTATTGGAAATGTACTTTCATAAAGTGTGAGAATTCGTTGGAAAAATACAATAATTAAAGTTATAAAAAAATAATTTTATTCTTTGGAATTAGACTTTCTTTGTAGCGGATAAAGTATTGGAAATAAAAATAATTATCATTCTCAAGAAGCTAAAACAACATATATGTGTGTGTGTATAATGTTAAGGGAATAGTGGGAGATACTATAACAATGATCTTCATGCGTGATGTTTAAGAAAAAAAAATATGCTATCGTTTTGACGTTCATGTTGCTATAGCCTTCATATTTTATTGATATTGCCTGTTAGTTTGTTGAAGTTTTGTTGATTTATTTAAAATTGTTATTGTTTGTTTATGTTGTGCATTGTTACTTTTTTTATTTCATTTAGTTAAATCTGAAGTTTGTAGTTCTTGTAGTTATAGTTTCTATTGAATTTATATTAGTGACATCGTATGTTTGCAGCAACTTTTTGCGGTGCTTGTATTTATTATTATTTTGTTGTGTTGCTTGTTTAAAAAATATGTTTAATGTATTGTATTGAATAATTTTGGGACCGTCACTAGCAAAATATTTTTCATATTCATTGGTGAATTTTGGTACTTTAAATCTGCATTCAGTCTTTCTTCTAGTTAGGTGGCTGTGGTCAATTTTTATTAGAAATCGGTTGTTATTGTGGTATTCTATTGCCAAAGTTGTGTTATATATATTTGAAATGTTTAGTACGTGGCAGTCTGTTGCAATATTTTGTTTGGTGGTTGTTGATGACGTGTACGTATTAATTTTTTATTTGGTTACTTATTCTGTTTGTGCTTACTTTCGCTTCTAATATTCGTAAAAGCTGATCTTGTGATTTCTGCAGTTTTTTACAATGTACGGAGTTACCCCAAGCTGTGATTCCATGTCGAATATGTGACTCTGCTAGCGAGAAGTATACTTGCCTCAAAACTTTGATATTAGAATAGTAGCTTAGACGGTGCAGCATGTAAGACGCTTTCTGGAGTTTTTCACGAATTTCTTCATTATATTCTCGCCATTTAAAGTTATTGTCAACAATTACACCCAAATATTTATACGTATTTACAATATCTATTATTGTTCTGCATTTATCTTCGTAGTTAAGATTACTAGTTTTGTGTCTGTGTAGACATTCCTCACTATGAAATTTTAGCTTTACATCCTCGTACAGGTATTTAGGTGTTTTAATGTGCATCAGCTTTGTTTTTGATGCATTGATAATTAAGCCATGGACACCACTTAGCAGCAATATCTAGTTGTGCCTGCATTAATTTGATTGCATCTTTTAGGTTCTTATGTGCAACTCCAATCGCTGTATCATCAGCGTATGCGAAAATTTTGGACATTGACAGTGCTTTAATCAACTCGTTAGAATAGATAATGTATAATAATGGGCCTAACTTTGAGCCCTGTGGTGCACCACAATATATATTTGTTTCAGCAATACGATTATTTAGTATTTTAGCAGTAAACATTCTTGAAGTAAGATAATTTTTAAAGAATTCAAGACAGTGTACCCTTATACCAATTTTTTCCAACATGGCCTTACTAAAGTCAATAAACAAAGTTAAGCAGTGAATACTTTTGCTTAACTATTTATTTATAAAACCAGAAAAATTTCCTAGGAGCTGGTTTACACTTTTACTCTCTGAAATCCATATTGGTTTTTATTAATTATGTTATACTTATCTGTGTAATTTGTAATTCTTCTACAAATTATTTCTTCCATTATCTTTTCTATGGTCGGAAGTATGGATATAGGTCTGTAATTGTTGTAGTCGGACTTTATGCCATTCTTATATATTGGACGTACATATGATATTTTAAAGATTTCTGGAATGATTGCCGTATCGATTATTAGGTTCTTTAGTTTAGTTATTAAAATAGTAAATATTTCAAGATTATTTTTGATATCTCTTGGTCTGATGTCGTCACATCCAGGACTTTTGTTAATATTTAGATGATTAATGATATTTAAGACTTCTTCTTCATCTGTATTCCTGATGTAAAGCAATTGTAGTGGATTAGAATTAAATATATTAATTATTTGTATATTACATATGTGTAGGATTCTCTCAACATTTTGTTTCAAACGATCAGCAAAGTTATCGCATATTTCAGTTAAAACCAAATCTTTCAAGTTTTTAACTATTACTTTATCTACTTTGTTAGTTTTCCTACCCAACAATTCATTTATAATTTGCCATGTAACTCTTGCGTTATTTCGATTTTCATAAAATTTGTCTATAAAATATTTGTTTTTTACATTTATAAGTTTTTTGCTCAGAAAATCTCTATATTTTTTATAATCATACTCAAAATTTTGATTATTTCTACTTATAAAGTTTATCCCTAATATCAAAATTTTTTATTTACTCCTCACTTATCCACGGCCTTGACGATCGATTTGTATTTTTTCTTTTTATTATAGTTGAGTTTGCATAAATATTATTAAGTTTTTCGTGCATTGCATAAACATTAGTTGTACATTAGTTGATTTATTTTGTAGTTAGATATTTGTGTTTGTTGAGTATAACTTTTTTTTAACATTGTTAATATGTTCTTTACAGGCAAGACAGAAAAAATGCATAAAATTGTCTGATATTGTTGATTTTATAACTGCTGCATGCGCCTGTGCATGAATATTTTTATTACTCACAAATATATGATGAATATATGTTTGTGTGTTTATGTTTAAATCTTTTCTTGTGTATTCGTTGACTATACTATGCATACCATTTGAAGTCATCACAACTAATATCACCAATCACAATTATACTTCTCTGTTTTTTTATAGTTCTAACCAAACTATCTAGCTCTCTGTTGAACGCATTGATGTAAAAAGAGGTGGTCTGTAATCTGCTATCACAGAAAATTCCTCAAACATATTGAAATCCAACTAAATTGATTCAGATGTTTATGTAAGTTAAGAAACAAAACATTCATAATTACAAATTCACAATTTCGAAACAAATTCAATTGATATGTATTTTTTATTAAAAGAAACAATTATTAAATTAACTGGCCCGAGCATAATAATATAAAGTAAAACAATAATGAAAAGTAAAAACAATCAAAGTTTACCGTGAAAAGTAAAAACAATCAAAGTTTACCGTGAAAAGTTACAACAATCAAAGTTTTACCGTGAAAAATAAATACAATCAAAGTTTACCGTGAAAAGTAAAACTGGAAAATAAAACAACCAAACTGTTGATCGTGGATAAAGGAAAAAAAAGAGGGAGCCAAAAAAATCCAAAGTAAGCTAAGTGGAAAGTGGCCAATCCAACCACCAATCACTAAGTCTGCAGTGCCGTAGTAGCGGAAGGAAAAAGGACTTTGCTGCACCACTTCACCGATGCTATACTTAATGTAAGAGTAAATTTAAGACATTTTATATTCCAAAATTTTTTTTGAATAGCCTAATACAAATTAAAAAAAATTATTTTCTATACTTGATTAATTCAAACCTAAGATAATTCACCTCTCTCGTGCTTGAATAAATGAAAATAAAAGTATACCCAATTTAATTTCAAATTTTCTGATTATAAAAAAATTAATAATAATAAGACAACATGTCAAATCCGAACAACCTCGTAAGACCCTCAATCCTAAATGCATCTAACCCTCCTCCTAATCCTCCTACCAATCAAGGACCACTAGAATTAGAAAATCTTGTGACAAGAATCGTATCACAGGTAACGATTTTATTGATATGTCGAAAAAAACAATTAGATTAGAAAATGCAGGAAACTTGTCAGAACTAGATAAAATCCCAGACGTAGTACGTTGCATAAGGGAACTCTCAGGAATTCCTGGTGTATTTAATTCGTGGAAGAAAGGCGTAGAAAGGGTTGTAAATGTATGAGCCGATTAAGGGATCACCAAAATATTACGGCATCCTAAGTGCCATTAGAAATAAAATTACAGGTCAAGCGAATATAGCGTTAGAATCATATAATATCCCTTTGAACTGGGCTGCAATATCCAGGTTTCTTTTTATCCATTATGCCGATAAGCGAGATTTGACAACTCTCGAATATCAAATGGCCACTATGGTTTAAGGCAATAAAACTATACAAGAGTTTTACCATAATGTTTACTTTCATTTATCCCTGATATTAGATAAAATATCATGCATGGATGTAGGAGCAGCGCCTATAGAATTACTCACCAGAACATATTAAAAATTAACATACACTACAAGGGTTATTGGCGAAATTAGAACATCAATAGATACTCCGGTTTACTAGAAATTTTACCCATACTCTCTGTCGTTAAAAGACGAAGTGGAGTCACAAGTAAAAAAATGTTGGATGACGGCATTGTACGACCTTCTAGGTCGTAATAGATTACCACAAATTGAACTCAGTTACAATATCCGATTTCTACCCAATACCAGATATAAATGAAGTATTGTCTCATCAGGGGCAAAATAATTTTTTTTCAGTCTTAGATTTTAAAAGCGGATTTCATCAAATACCAATGAAAACATCAGACATTGCAAAACCGCATTCTCAATTAATAATGGAAAATTCGAATTTACAAGGCTGCCTTTTGGTCTAAAGAACGCACCATCTATCTTTCAGCGTGGTTTAGACGACATTTTACATGAGCACATTGGAAAAATTTGCTTCGTTTACATCGATGATATAATTGTCTTTAGCAAGGCGGAATGCGAACACTTAAAGCATTTAGAACAGTGTTTGTAGAGCACTAGAGAACACGAATATGAAATTACAGCTTGACAAATGTGATTTTTTTCAAAGACGAAGTAAAATTTGTGGCATTCATAGTTTCATCACAAGGTTTCAAGACAAATCCGAAAAAAATTGAAGCTATATCTAAATTTCCAATACCCAAAACTTTGAAAGAGCTACGCTCATTTTTAGGACTATCCGATTACTATAGGCGATTTGTAAGAGATTATGCCAAATTGGCAAAACCTCTAATATCTCTTTTAAGAGGGGAAGGAGGTCATATTTCAAAAAGACAATCGGCGAAACAATATATTACTCTTGATAAAGCTGCGTTAGACTCATTTGAAAAACTTAAAAGGTCATTAGTATCGCAGGATACTATCCTTGCATACCCAAATTTTGAAAAGCCTTTTGAATTGACGACTGATGCGTCAAATTTCGCCTTGGGAGCTGTGTTGTCACAATCTAATCAACCTATTGCATTCATTTCGAGAACATCGAGTAAGACGGAGGAGCACTACACGACCAACGAAAAGGAGTTGTTGGCAATAATATGGTCTTTGAATTCTTTTAGAAATTACCTATACGGAAAATCAAAAGTAATCATCCGAACTGATCACCAACCTCTTACGTATGCTCTTAACAATAAAAACAATAATGGGAAATGAAACGGTGGAAGGCTGCATTGGAAGAGTACGATTATGTAATGGAATACAAGCCCGGAAAAGCGAATATCGTTGCCGACGCGCTTTCAAGGAACCCCTATATGACTGAAATAAATTCTCTATCAGTAAGCCAGCATAGCGATGAAAGTTCTGGGGACAACTTAATTCCGAGATTAACCAAACTCCATCTTACCAATTTAAAATAATATTTCCTACATATCACCGTCACATAACAAACGAACCTGATTATAATGAAGAAAAATTAATCGCTATTCTAAAAAGATATCTCAATCCATCCGTCATCAATGGTATTAAAACTTCTGAACCAATAATGGGTAAGATACAAAACGTATATCCTTTGCATTTCGCTTATTACAAGGTGAGTTTTACACAAAGCCAGGTCAACGTTGTCACTAGCGAACAAGAGCAAGAACGAATCATCATTGAAACGCATTAGCGTATGCATAAAAACCACAAGGAAAACCAAGCTCAGATACTGGAAGAAAATTATTTCCCAAAAATGACTAAGAAGATAAAAGATCTGGTTTCCCAGTGCTCAGTTTGCAGAGAAAACAAATGTGACCGCCATCCTATCAAACCCGAATTACAGAAAACCCCAATCCCACAGTTTCCTGGCCACATTGTTTATCTCGATATCTAACACACGAAAGGAAATTATGTTCTTACTGCTGTCGACAAATTTTCAAAGTACGCGCAGGTAAACATTATTGGATCACGAGCTGATGAAGACATAAAAGAGATTCTAAGAAAACTCCTACTTATGTTTGAAATACCGAAAGAAGTGGTTATGAACAACGAAAAAGCCTTCAATTCTGCCTCAATTCTGTTTATGCTGGAAGACCAACTATGCATTCACGTTTACAAGACGCCACCATAAAAAGTTCAGTAAATGGCCAAGTAGAGAGATTTCACTCTACCTTAGCGGAAATAATGAGATGTACGAAAGCTGATGGAATAGAAAGATCGTTTTCTGCCCTAGTAGATAGGTCTGTAACTGAGTACAATCTTTCCATACATTCAACGACAAATAAGAACCTCCTGAAGTTTTCTTTTGTATAATAGTTAGCTCAGATCCAGAAAATCTTGAAACGCTAGACAGGAAACTATTGAGAAGATTAGGCAAAAACAGAAATCCGATACAGACACTCATAATTAAATTAGAATGCCGCACAGTGGTCAATTTCGCGAGATAGCGGTCAAAACTCTATAACTTTTGACCGGATTGGTCTTTTTTTACGCAATTTGTTTTGTTTAATAGGAGGGACTTTAAGCTTCAATTTGCGTGTTCAAACGTAAAAATCGACCGATAGGAACGTAAGTAATGTGGAGTTAAAAATGCATTTTAATTTTTTGTTGAGTTTCCATGTAAAAGTTGAATATTTTTACATTTTAAATAGGTATTTTTTTATAATTTCTTATTTTCCTCAATCGTATTTTACAACCAATACTTATTTATTATTCCTAAACTTAATTTTGGTCAGAAAATGCCAACATTTGGCCCCTGACATTTATTTAGTCTCAATATTCACAGGGGCCAAAGGTAGGTTTTTTTTTGAAGAAAGCTAATTCTTGTGAGGATTAAACTGAAAAATAACACTGAAATTCCCAACAATATCAATACCATTTGGATATATTATATACAGAACACAACATTGATAAAATTTTTAGTAAACTTTTACTATTGATTTAAAGTGCACATATATTTTATTTAAATGTATTAATAAAAATTTATACTAAAATTAGAAACAAATTATAATCTTTAAACTAGTATTAATTAAACAATATTAGTAAAAATTTCTTCCAAATAGCTTTGATTTTCATTTTGCAGTAGTTGTTTAGCTTCTTCATCTAACTCTAATGAGGTTGATTTCCATTTTTGTCGAATACTGGACATATAGGGGTCTGATGTGCACAACAAAATATTAATAAGATCTTCATTAGTACAATATCTGGGAATTTTTCTTGTATTGTGCTCGCGAAAGAATCTGTAGTCTTTGTTCCTTTTTTCTTGCGCTTCTTCTGAGAGATCTCCAATTGGAAGCATATTGTGCTGAATTATTTGTTCCCCATGGAACAAAATTTTGTGAACTGTGGTTGGCATATGTTTCCAAGAATATTTTTGGTTATAAAGGGTTGCTGTCTCATTAGCATACTGACCAAATTTTTTGGCATCTATCTTTTTGCTACATGCTATAACTTCTAATATGATTTGGAATCGTCGTATTAAATCATAATCTACTCCAGTTATAGAAGCTGCAGTTTCTGGATCGGTATTTTTCTTGAATATCTTTTTTTTTGCTTTCTTTTTTCCAAATTTTCTTTGTTGTTTCTCACTGTTTCGCCTAACGGGCCAAATTCCAAATCGTATCCCAATTTAAGAATATGCTCCATAAAACGAATTCTAGCATGAAGAGGTGACATTCCAAATTCATATGCTTCATTAAAACTATCGTCTTGTGTTGGTGGTTGGCTCAATTGACTTGATGTTTTTTGGCATATGGTGCAGCTTGACGAAGACTTTGTTTCGGTTAAAGCTTGTGCAACTTTTCCATCGATCATTGTAAGTGACATATTAAAGTTAACTTCGACGCATTGATCATTAAATTCAAATATCACGGGCTTAAGTTCTTTAATTTCATCTCTTATTTTGCCAACTTCTTCAGTTATGACATCTTTAGTTTCTTTTTTGTAAGCAAACTTTATTGGTCTACAAAATTTTGTTGACGATGGAATTTCATTCTTCCATACATCTATCTCTGCAGCTCTACTAGTTGACGGCTCTGAACCAATAAATGTTTTTGTTAAACGTAATGGAACGAAAGAAATCATGAATAAATTGGCATCTGATGAATTTTCCGCATTACATTGTTTGTATTGTTTCTGGCCAGAGGACCCATCACATCCCCATTTAGAAATTAAAGTCATGCTGCAATTTTTAAACTTCTTTAAATAGTCAGCATCAAATGTCTTTAGTAATCGTTCTGCAGTGTGTTTAAGAAGATCCTGCAATTTTATTTCTGCTGAACTTGAAGTTACACTAATAGCAGTTGGTGAAGGTAAGCAATCTTTTTTGGCAGAAACTATATCTCGATATGATGGAAAAATTCCACAATTTTTTTCAGTGGTTCGCTTCCGCAATTCTGTATATTGGTTTTTAGTCATTTTCAAATCCAAAAATAGTGCAAATGCTTCTTCTGGAGTAAATTTATTTTCTTCAGTTGGTGTCGGCATACTTTTTAAAATCCTTTTTGTGCATCTGGGGCTTGCTTCCACTTTTTTATTAATGATAGCAATTTTACTCTTTTTAGTTTTCGATGGTTGAATTTGATGCAGAAATGAATCCTTTCCAGTTTCCGTGTTAGTTACTGATGCCTTTTTAAAAATAAGTTTATTTCTTAGCCATTCTTGGTTGCGTTAGTAAAACAATTTCTTGTTTCTGGAAAATTGATTGTACCGTTTTCTTAAAGTATTTAAAAAGTTTTTTATTTTTAATTTATGACTTTTAATTTCTTGTTTGTCGCATATTTTGAAGAATGGATTATTCATTATATGTAAAATAATGTCGTTTTCATCTTTCCGTTCAAAATATATATCAGATAGAACACTATAACTGAATTTAGCCATTGTTGAAACAATAATGAAGAAAAAAAAGGAATGCATGGATTAATATACTATACTTCAACATAATCTTTTTTTCCTCTTTGAAACATAATATAGCAGGTACTTGGTTTTACCAGTTATTTCCATTGGTTTTAAATTTATTTGCAAGTTTCAGGTATTTAAGTTATGTAATATTAGATGGCAATAAAATCATTTTTTACCTTTTCCAAATGAATTGCCAGATACCACATAATTTGAGAGTTAACAGGTACTGGTAATAATATAACAGGTACTTCGTTTTACCAGTTATTTCCATTGGTTTTAAATTTATTTGCAATTTTTAGGTATTTAAGTTGTGTAATATTAGATGGCAATAAAATCATTTTTTACCTCTTCCAAATGAACTGCTAGATACCACATAATTTGAGAGTTAACAGGTACTGGTAATAATATAACACGTACTTCGTTTTACCACTTACTTCCATTGGTTTTAAATTTATTTGCAATTTTCAGGTATTTAAGTTATGTAATATTAGATGGCAATAAAATCATTTTTTACCTTTTCCAAATTAATTGCTAGATACCACATAATTTGGGAGTTCTATTGTCATTTTTGTCAAAATTTTGATACACCCTTCTATGTGGACTAGGTCCAAATATGGGCCAACTTCTCCTAATTTCAACACAATTATTTTTAGGCTCAATAAGAACTCTTGTACAAAATTTTTATATACAAATAACTTCTCAAAAAATATGACGTGCATTTGTACCGAATATCTTACCTTGGGTCAGAAAAATTGCTGTAGCTCAAAAAGTGCAGTCCCGATGCATGGACATGTATATATAGGAATGTAGGGGAGAGTTAGGACTACAAAATAGTAAATTTGTGTTTTGACTCAGCTTGACTCACAGGAGTTGTGCTCTATGAAGTAGGAAATTTCCGAGAAATTTGACCTTTTAATAAAAAAAAATATTTAAATTGTTCTGAAAACAGTAGAGCATCAATTTTTTTTACCAGTAATAGGAAATAAGTTAAGTTACAACACAAAATTTATTTCGTCCAAAAATCTTGAAAAGCAAAAAAGTTATGATCATTTAAACTTTAAAAATTAACTAAAAATATCATAAATTTACTAAATTCTGAAAAAGCCCATTTTGGACCACCCTGTTCTCAGTGAAATAATTGAAATAGAGTTCTAATTTTTTGGCTCCCGAGGTTTACTACTGTCTACTTTCATATGAGTCTAATAACTTTAAAATCGGAGAACAAAAACCAAAAGTAGTTTTGGCCGCTATCTCAAAATATTGACCACAGTGCGCCGATGACATTATATACGTTAGAACAGATAAAAGGTTAGGAAGTAAAATCACACCTAAATACAACTAGGAAATAGTAAAAGAGGACAAATCGACTACAGTACTGACAGAATCAGGCAGAGTCGTTCACAAAAGCAACATAAAGAGTAAAATTTTTTCATGTTTTTCTTTTTTGTTACAGACTGATTATTGCTGCGTCAGTGCAGGCTGACGTACAATTCTACAACTATACATCATCTAAAATCGCAACGATAGACAATGAAATTGCTAAAATCCAAAACGGAATTTTCCGATTCATACACAAGTTTGACACCAACAAATACGAACATTGCTTACAAGACATCTAAACCTTTATAAATTCCTTTGAATCATCCCGAAATCCTCTACTTTCTATCCTCAAGGAGGAATTAACGAAAACATTTCAATTATTAAAAAGAGATCAATAAATATTTTGGGTAGAGCATGGAAATATTTAACTGGTTCCCCAGATCATGATGACCTAGAGAAAATAATAAAAAATTTAGATTAGTTAAATACAAATAATAATGAACAATTTATTATAATTGATCTATTTGAAACAAGATTAAATAACAAACTAGGATGACAGATTTTCTGTTATTATAATTAATTATTATAATTAATCAAAATAAATAATGACTTTTGCAAGAAGAAATTTTGAATATAAAATATGCTATCCAATGGTCCAAGCTAGGTATGATAAATTCATTACTTTTAAATCAGAAATTAAATTAGAAATTAAATTAGCAATTGAAAATTTTGAAAATAAAAAGATAGCAATTACATGCCCAGAAGAGACAGTAGAATTTACAAACATTAAGTGTAATAGACGTCTTTTATTTTATAAATAATTTTCATGTTATCAGCAAACAATTATTTTTCAATTACTTATTATATATATTGTTTTAATGTTTAAAGAAGTGATTTTGTCAGATTGTGTTATAATTGTTTTTGCATTGACCGTATTTTATTTTTGAGAGTATTTTTGTTTTTTCAAATTTAAATTATGTACTCATTTTTCTTATTGATGTTTAATTTTTATATTGCAGTTATTAACTGCTCATTTCTCATTTATACCAGTCAACTCTCTATTTTCTTTCTTTAAATTAAACCTGAATATATTAACGATCAAAGATTAAATTTTGTCATTCCATTACAAGCTTTCGATAAATAAAGACTTACTTTAAACCTAAATTAGCCGTTTAAATTATTTCAATTATTACAAAATAATATATGTGGGCGAATATAACGCTTTAGTTTAAGCAGTTTGTTCAAAGCTCCATATTAATAATTAAAAAAAAAATATTAAAATAATTGAGGTCGATTATGACGAACCCGTCTGATTCCGACCCTTTGTTTTAATATATTTATAAACTTATTCGAGTCTCATCTCCTACATTGGCGCCCAACTCAAAAACCTAAAATTTTTACAAAATTAATATATTGAAGTATAAAAGAACAATCCAGAAACCATATTCCAGTCGCGCAGTTGTTGTTGTCTTGGAAAATCAGATCAATATTTAAATTAAATTCGCAAAAGAGTGTTGTTGGTTTTGGAATTAAAAAATATTTCTTCATTTTGTTGCTGTAACTTAACTGTATTATTTTACATTTATTGATTTTGAGTGATTATCATCGTTTGTGTAGTTAATTCTGAGCTACAAAAATTAATTTTGCATTATAAAGAAAGATTCGATTTATATGTATAAGAGCAAATCACTTTAAGAGAAATTGATCAACCACTTTTTACTGTTTTCCTGAAATTTCAACATAGAAAGAGAGTTGCATTAACTAATGTTACGAATTTGTATGAAAATAAATATTTTTGAAAGAGAAGTTTACATACATCATCGTCATTATTCACAATTTATACAGGGTGTTGAGAGGATTTTGACACCATAGATCAAATCTTAATAAGCCTTTGAATTATATTTGTACAAAAATTAAAAATATTGTTTTGATTGTTCAATTAAATATATATAATTATGAGGAGAAGCCCACCCAATATGCCAAATAATCCGCAAAACTCGAGAGTTTTGCCAAATGTTTCTGGTAATCAAAATCAAACTGCGCTAACTACAATAAGTGGCCAAATTTCAAATGATCTTTTACAAAGTCAAGATACAGTTATTGCCCAATACTCAACTGATTTTTTTTTTTCAAATTCTATGCAAAATACAAGTAATATTTCTGCTAATATTATACTTACTCAAGGTCAATTTACAGAGTTACTGGGAAGTCTAAATGCAAGACAAGAAACAAAGTCAACATTTGTAAACTGTAGTGCCAGATTTAATGGTGGTAAAAGTGTGACTAAAGTTGAAGATTTTATTGCAACAATATTGGTTTTTAAAGAAGCAGAGAAAGTGTCTGATGGAACGGCCTTAATAAGTTTTCCCTTGTTATTAGAAGGCTACGCCTCCACTTGGTGGCAAGGTGTAAAAACCGAGGCTGCGAACTTTTAAGTGGCAATAGATATATTGCGAAAAGCTTTTTCTCCACCAAAGCCAGATTGGCGCATATTTTCAGAAATCAATCCAGAAAAGCAAAAAATATTCGAATCTACCGACAGTTTTATTTGCAAGAAACGTAGACTTTTTGCTCAACTATCAGAACGTTTGTCAGAAAAAAAAAATGCTCAATATAATTTTTTCTCAAATACTTCTTTCAATAAGAAAGAAAATTCCTAGAGAAAGCGTTAATTATTTCAGAGAGCTATTACAAAAAGCTATAGAAATTGAAATGCTTATACAAGAAAATAAGGAACCCAAACAAAAAACAACGGAAATAACAAATAAGTCGGCCATGCGTTGCTCCTTTTGTAGGAAAAAGAACCATACATCAGACATTTGTTATAAAAAGATAGAAGCTGACCGAAAAGGAAACCTAAAAGCTAAGGAAACCACTTTGAAATGTTATGGCTGCGGTTTAGCTGGATTCTACCGCTCAAACTGTCCAAATTGCAACAAAAAAGATCCTATGAGTAGCCCAGAAAAGTTAGATTTCAATGCAGTTCATACTACAGTAGTGGGAAGAGATGTTCCCACGGTCGATATAAATATCAGCGGCTTAAAAGGCGAAGCATATCTTGATAGTGCTGCTCGTACGAGTGTTGCTGGCTATTCCCTTTTTCAAAAATTAAAGCAAAAAGAGGTAGAATTTCAACAGGTTTTAGCAGAAATTATTTTAGCTGATGGTGTATCACATGAACAAATTGGTTATGCAACCATTGTAAATGTTTTAATTGGAAACCGTCTTAAGAGAATTCGATTTATCTGCTTGCCAAAAGCGCGCGTAAATCGAACATTAATTGGCATTGATTTTCTTGAACAAGCTGGAGTTGTGCTAGATTTAGCTAAAGAGTTTGGCATTTTAAAGACGATCCGAATACATATTTTAAATTTAAGACCTCTAAATCAAACATAGAAAAATCTATACCGTTAACTCAAGCTAACATTGTTGAACAGGATAATATTAATAATTTTCTAACAAAGTTTGAAAAACTCGAATACAAACAAAAATAGTGTTCAGTGTACTCCTAAAAGCAATAATAATTCACGAGTGAATGATTATTCCCCTGGCGGTATAAAAAAAATATTTATAGGAAGTATTCCTGATAATTTAGAAACAGATGTGTTATTTTTCACCACCAAAAAGAGTTAAAGTTGATGATAAACTAAAAACTGATGATGCCCATATACTGGAAATCAATTCTTTGGATTTAAAACTTAAAAACTTTGAAGGAACAAACTTGCTTGCGAGTCAAAAATTAATTTTAGAAAATTTATTAGAAGAGTTTCAATCAGTTTTTGAAAATACCAATGAAACAGTCCCATGTGTACAACGTTTTATTAATACTGGCACACATGCTCCTATTTCATGTTCTTCATACCGTATTTCACCAGTAATGAGAGAAAAACTTACAAAGGAAATTGCTAATATGGTTAAAGATGAAATAATAAAAGAAAAAGTATCACCTTGGGCATTTCCAGTTGTGCTTATTCCAAAAAAAGATGGTGGAATTAGAGTTTGCGTCGACTACCGTTGTTTAAACGCAATTACTGTTACAGATAAATACCCGCTTCCTAGAATGGATGATTTGTTACAAGCTGCAAAAGTTTCGTCTTTCATGTCTACTATAGACTTAAAAGCAGGATACTGGCAGATCAAAATGTCTGATGAAAATAAATTAAAAACTGCTTTTACAACTCCTTTTGGCATTTATGTTTTTAATAGAATGCCTTTCGGACTTAATAATGCACCGGCGACTTGTCGACAAATTTCGAAATGGCCTGCCTAAAATTGTCATTTTGGCATATTTAGATGACATAATTATTTGCTCAAAAGATTTCGAATCTCATATCAAAGATTTTCGAAACACATTTGATAGAATTAAAACATTTAAACTTCAACTTAATCGAGAAAAATGTAATTTTTGCAGACCAGAAGTAAAATATCTCGGTCATGTATTAAGTGTTAATGGACTAAAACCAGACCCAGAGAAAACAGCAGCTATTTTACAAAGACAAAACCCTACAAATGTGAAATAGCTGATTTCATTTTTGCAAACATGTTCGTGGTACCGTAGATTCATACCTAATTTTGCCGAAATTTCTAAGCCTTTGTCAGACCTAACAAAAAATATTATGAAGTGGAAGTGGAAAGATGAAGAGCAGAATTCGTTTGATAAATTAAAAAGTTGTTTGGTATCACCACGAATTTTACAACAAATGGATGAAAGCAAACCATTTTTTTTGAAAACCGATGCGAGTAATTATGCCCACGGAGCTGTTCTACTTCAGGGGGAGAAGGAAAATGAACATCCTATAGAATATGCCAGTCGTTTGCTTCTGGCCGCCGAAAAAAACTATTCTACAACGGAGCGAGAAGCTTTAGCTGTTGTTTGGGCTGTTAAAAAGTTTCGAGGCTATATCGAAGGATCAGAAATTTCAATTTTAACCGATCACCAACCGTTAAAGTGGCTTTTTAGTTTAAAATCGCCTACTGGCCGTTTAGCAAGATGCGCTCTGCAACTCCAGCCGTACAATATTAATTTTGGATATACACCTGGGAGACAAAATGTCGTGGCAAACACATTGTCAAGACCACCTTGTCCTTTAGAAAACCACAAAAATATTTCATGCGAATGTTGTTCAATATCTATCGATTTTCTGCAAATAGGCTCAGCAGAGGTAAGAAAAGCTCAACTCGAAGATGTTGTAATTAAAACTATTATAACATCTTTTAAAGCTAATGATGAAAACTTATATAGATACACTAGCCGTGGATACCTTATGATTGATGGAGTGTTGTATCGTTATTGCTCGGACCAAGATTCAGAGAATAGACAACTGGTTGTGCCAAAATCAATGCGAAGCATAATCTTGAGAAGATTTCACAATGATTCCACTGCGGGACATTATGGCATAAAAACGACTATCTCCCGCATTGTTCCTTAGTATTACTGGCAGGGTATGAGAGCAGAAATAACATCGTACGTAAAAAATTGCATTGAATGTCAAAAATATAAAGCAACAAATCTAAAACCTGCAGGCTTGTTTCGCACAGTTGCAAGCAACCAACGTTTAAAAGGTATTGCCATAGATCTTGTCGGACCACTACCGCGCACAAATAAAGGTCATCAATGGATATTAGTAGTAGAGGACATTTGTAGTCGTTGGGTCGAACTATTCGCCTTAACAGAAGCTAATGCAGAAAATTGCTCTATTATTATTTTAAATGAAATTGTTTTGTGTTATGGTGTTCCTAGAAGAATACATACCGACAATGGTTGTCAATTTATTTCTGCAGTTATGCAAAAACTTACTTTTTGTCTGGGTATAAATCAAACTTTTACTCCTGTTTACCACCCTCAAGCGAATCCAGTGGTGAGGAAAAACCGTGACCTGAAAACTCAATTGGCAATCTGTGTTGGAAAAGGGCACACGACATGGCATTTAAAGCTACCAATGATACGTTTTGCGATGAACACATCAAAATGTGGTAGTACTGGCTATTCAGCGGCTTACTTAACAATTGGCAGAGAATTAAGAAGCACTTTAAAAGCACATCATGATTTGATTGTGTCCGAAAACTTCATTCCCCAAATCACACCCCATTTAATAAGACTTGCTGAAATGCTCAAAATCGCAAAAGATACTATTGAAAAAACACAAGATCGAAACCAAGGATATGTTAATGCAAAGCGAAGACCGCAAATTGATTTTAACATTGGCTACAGAGTTCTGGTTGAAACTCATGTTTTAAACAATTCTTCAAAAAACATAACATCAAAATTTACTCCTCGACGAGATGGCCCTTATAAATAATAAGTAAAAGAGGTCGTTGTTATACAATAGCTAAAGAAGAAAGCCCTGAGATACTAATAGCAACTTATCATGCAACAGATCTCACACCGTATGAGAATTCCTCGGATAAGCCGATTTATCCCTTGCGTCTACGTGGTCGCCCTGCATCTAACACAAACACAACTGCTATCACTCAAAATCCATCTTCAATAAATGTAAATGATTCAGAACCATCACCAAATTCTACAGAATGTTCAACAGCAGAAAACAATGCACTTAGTCAAACCAACACACAGAATGAAGACATCAGCTGCAGAAAACTAACTAACTAACTAAGACATAAGAAGCCAAAAAATACTTTTGAGATCCTGCCACATTATCGGGACGATTACCGAGGCAGAGGGGGAGGCTGTAATAGACGTCTTTTATTTTATAAATAATTTTCATGTTATCAGCAAATAATTATTTTTCAATTACTTATTATATATATTGTTTTAATGTTTAAAGAAGTGATTTTGTCAGAATGTGTTATAATTGTTTTTGCATTGACTGTATTTTATTTTTGAGAGTATTTTTGTTTTTTCAAATTTAAATTACGTACTCATTTTTCTTATTGATAATTAATTTTTATATTGCAGTTATTAACTGCTCATTTCTCATTTATACCACTCAACTCTCTATTTTCTTTCTTTAAATTAAACCTGAATATATTAACGATCAAAGATTAAATTTTTTCATTTCATTACAAGCTTTCGATGAATAAAGACTTACTTTAAACCTAAATTAGCCGTTTAAATTATTTCAATTATTACAAAATAATATATGTGGGCGAATATAACGCTTTAGTTTAAGCACTTTGTTCAAAGCTCCATATTAATAATTAAAAAAAAAAAATATTAAAATAATTGAGTTCGATTATGACGAACCCGTCTGATTACGACGCTTTCTTTGAATTTATTTATAAACTTATTCGAGTCTCATCTCCTACATAAGGTAATACATAATTCAACGCTGATGCTCTATGTAATAGAAATTCCGTTGACTTCGAATATTGTCTATAAGAAACTTTTAATCAAACCAATAAAATAACTTGATTGTGAAATCAAAATTAATGAAATATTAACATTTGAAACACAAATTTATGGAATAATAAGTAAATGCAAAAGATTTTCGAACTTGAAAATTTGTAATAAAAATAACTTAATAGATCTATCTACAGACTCTTGTCTACCCAAAACCCTAAACTCTCTTCCATCTTCATGTTATACTATAAATGGTCATCACATCCCTAAAGTTTAAGAAATTTCCACAACGTTAACAAAGAGCCTAAGAATATAACGGGAAGCTTTATCGTATCCTACACTAACACTTCAATCCGTATTGCAGATAACATTTACAAGAATATTCATGCGAATCCACCGAAAGTCATACCCCCGGTAAATCAACTCTCGCCATCAGAAATCGAGCAGCTACAATTCCTATCATTAGAAAGCCTACATGAACTTCATATAAATAACACCAAACGAATTTCCGACTTTAGTAGATCAACAGAGATAAGAGAACTATTCCTGGCGTTAGTAGTTTTGGTAATAACAATTTCTCTTGTAACATTGATAATATTCCAAAAAGTAAACAAAAAACTATATGTGAATGAGATACCAAAGCCCCCTAGAGTAGAGTAGAGTTCTATTCCCATCAATCTTGGAGAAGCACCAGCGGTACCATCCTACAGCAATTTTAGACTTAATGATCTACCATTTCTGTATTCGATTGCGGACAATCGAATTTAAGAGGAGAAGAGTTAAGAAACAAAACGTTCATAATTACTAATTTGCAATTGCGAAACAAATTCAGTTGATATGACATTATGTTGTTGACCTAAATATAGTTCAACGTAATAACTGCTCTAATCAACAGAAGCAATTTCATTTCCGCATTTTAAGCACTTTTTAAATCAAAAACAAAATGTAAATTATTGCGAAACAATTAATTGTAATTGACTCAAATAAATAATAAACTTTGCAAATTTATCTTTAAAAATAATAAGAATAATAGTTGTAATTAAATCTAAGAAATTACTGTAAGTTCAGTTTAAGTCAAGAATTCATAAGTAAAAGACACATAGTGTCTAAATAACGATAAATAAATAAAAATAACAAAAATTGTTTTTTTTATTAAAAGAAACAATTATTAAATTAACTTGTTTTCAGTGGTGCAAACGTAAATTGGATATTCTCTTTGGATAAGTAGCTATTCCTCCCCCACATCTGCTTTCCCTGTTAATGAAAGTCACATTGAAACCCTCTATTTGATAAGAAGAGCAATCATTGTCATTTAAGTTAGTTTCGACTAATACAATTAGTTTTATCCGATCAATTACGTAATGAACTGTGGCAATAAACAAGTTAAAATTCGTTCGCATGGAGCGTATACTCAAATAGATGATAGATAGAGGATAACTTAAATAATCAGTTGTAATTTCTTTACAATTTTCAGTTTTACTAAAAGCTTTTTATCCATTTTATATGTCATAAGCTTTGTATTTTGTGTTATTTTTTCTTGTTGATAATTTTTATATTTAATTAGTTTTTAACAAAGGAATAAAAATATATAAAAAGTTCGAGAAGCAAACTGATTAAAAAATAAGCTCAATATCATCATTACACTTAGTATTTAAAACTGAGGCATTTTCATTTTTTTAGAAAACACTTGTCTATTACGGACCCAAACAAATTTCCACAGCTTTTCTTTTGCTTTTGTTAGCCATAGCAGTCTTTTGTTGTTACCAGTGAATTGGTCATTTAAATATATAAAGTAGTTATTAATGTTATTCTCAGCTCTTATATTAGTATCTACCTGTACAGATGTTTGCTCTTAGTTGTTTTTAAACAAGTCACCTTTAATTCTATGCTTGCGAATTTTTGACATTATCGCTTTTTTTTTTGTTGTTTAAAGAGCAAAATTCAACAATTATTTTATTATTTTTGTTGACTCTGTATGCATTGTTTATATCAGACTCGTGAATATCTGCGCTTACTGAAAAAGCAATTCTTTTTATTACCTCTAATGCAGTTGTGTTGTTGTCCGTGATATTTTTAATCTCTATATTATTTCTTAACGAGTTCTGTTCAAGAGCGTTTACTTTATTTCCCATAATTTTAATTCTATTATCTTTTTCAACATTCTCTTTTTTAAGTTCATTAACCTGTAAAGATAGGTTTGATATCGTCTCAGTGAGTTTAGCAAATGCACTTGCCATTTCTTCTCTCATTTTATTGGTTGAAATTAAAATGTAGTTGATATTGACTTTTATTTCCCCTAAATCATTTGCCGCAGTAGATTTAAATGAAATAAAATCTGATTTTAGTTCAGATACATTTCAGTTTACAGCATTTATGTGAAGAGAGTCCTTAAATCTTTTGCTACTGCCACTAGCGTCACTTAGGTTGTCTTCGTCATCATCAGTTCTTTGCTGCTTACCACCCGACTGTTGCTGTTCCACATGCACAATTTCCTGATAAAGACTATTAGGTGACTTGTTCCTACTCTTCCCGCCTCTACATTTATGGCATTTCCATGCTGATTTCTTTTCCATTTTCATGGTCGTATATGTCGATTCTGAAAGCGTAGCGCACGATGAGTAGTGGTAGTTGGAGCCACAATTCTTGCATTCAACATATTCTCCTATTATAGGCAATGTTTTATTGCAAGTATTGCAGAGATTGATATTGCCAGAAGTTTTGTTTTTATTTTTAATTTATTTCAAGTAATTAAGAGAGTTTTATTAGATACAAATATTTATGTGTTGCACTTTACGATAGTTGAAAATTTGAAAACTTAAGACTTTCTTATTCAAACACTGCTTTCTTTAGAAAAGAACAAAAAAATTCCCGTTTCACATTTGCACCAGAATGTTTATGCACAATTAAACACAATGTTCACAAGTTCTGCAATCTATATATTTTTTTATTTTAATAGAGAAATATTTGGTATTGTTAGCTTTAGGTCTGTTCATTTACTAAAAATTGTTACAAATTTCTAACAATTGTTACTGGAAAGTGTTCATTAACCCAAAAAATTTGCAACGAGAGAGTGTAAAAAGAGAGAAAAAAATGAGATACAAAATATATCTTGCAAATTCTTACTAGTAAAATTTTTACTTGCAAGAATTAGCCACAGAGCTGTTTCTTACTTTTGTTTACAAAATAATTTACTTTAAAAATGCCTGATAAAAGAAATTTTTGTAACATTAAAGAAAATGCAAGTATTTGACAATAAAAAGAATATAAACATAATATTATTTTGTAATTTTTCTTTAATTTAGCTATGGAAGTACAAATCAAAGTAGTGTAAAACAACAGAAATTTGGTTTAGAATCTTCGTGATTTGCAGGTGTTTGTATTGTTTTTAGAAATAAAAGTAAACAAGCCAGTAATGAAACATTCAATGCAATGTACTTTTTTCCGTACAATTTAAAGAAGAGTTGTTCAATTCTTATATATAAGTTATGTACATGTTAAAACTATTTTTAATATAAGTATTTTTACATCTTAATTACAATAAGAATGTTTATTAAAACTAACTGTAGAAAAAAAAATTATATACATGATGAGCTTAAACATCATAAACGCGTTTGCAAATTACAAAATATTTAAAAGAATATTTAAAACATTTTACATATTTTTGCTATTTGGTACTTGGAGTATTATTTTAAATTTTTTTCGTGTGGTTACCAGTTTGCTAACTTTCAGTGGTCTTTGTTTTATACATTTTTGCACTCTAGTACATTTGCTTTAAAAATAGTACTATTTTGTGTGCATACCATACAGTTTTTACGTCTTACATATCATTCCCGAAGCCAGAACAATTTTCTTTGCTAGTAAAGCGTTCATTTACTTTTTTAACTTTTTGAGAGTAAAGTAAATGAACAGAACTTTTATAGAGAGCACAGGAAACAACACGTCCATTCGCTACGACAACTGTGTTAATAGTCAATAATAATAATAATAATAATAATAATAATAATAATAATAATAATAATAATAAAAACATAAAATGGTGCATTCGCAGTAGGCATATTAATAAAGGAAAGAAAAGAAAAACATTAATATGTCCCAGTTTACATTAATCAATTTTTGTCGCTGCAATTTTTCTCTTTTATTCCTTAAAATTGCATTCGCGTTTACATTGTACAATTTTTATTGCAGCAATTTTAATAGATGTACGCATGTGTGTATATATTGGTTAACTTCATATTTAAAAACGAAAGAGGGAACAAAACGAATTGCAAGAGTACGGGCATATGTGTACCCATTTTAATTCCTCTCTCCCTTCTCACCCATAAAACAGGAATTGCAGCGACAAAAATCGTCCAATGTAAACTGGGACTATAATCCTTTTAGTGTAAAATAATGTTAATAGAAAGTAGGTTGTTATCCAAGAAATAATTTAAGAAATAATTAAAAGAAGCTATGATAGGTGTTTATGAGTTAGATGGATTCAAGTGCTGTGAATTGTGGTCTACCTGTATGAAAAAACGTACTTTTTCTTCGGTGTTAAGAAATAAAAATTGGTGTAAACAAAATATAATTAAATTGCTGTTAAAATCAATTCAAAAAAATGCCTAGAAGTCGTAGAAGTATTGCAAATAAAAGTATAGTTAAATGTGCAGAATGCGAACAAGAGATCAAAGAAGAATTAAACGATTACATCCAATGTGCCAAGTGTATGAAAAGCTTTCACTCTCAATGTTCTGGTTTAAGTAGGAAAGCTTTTGAGTCATTAGTTAAAAATGTAGATGAGTTATTTATTTGTCGCACTTGTAAACAAAACAATAATCAAGGTGAAGATGAAATTAAGAAAGAGTTAACAATAATTAAACTAGAATTAAAAAAACTTGAAAAACTTGAGAAATTAGAAGAGCTAACAGATTCGATAAAGTTTATGTCTGATAAGTTTGATGAAGTTCTTAAAGAAGTAGCTGATAATAAGATGAAAATAGTTGAAATTGAAAAAGAAAATAAAAAACTTAAAACTGAAATACAAACTCTTGTCTTCAGTTAAAGTTTTATAAAATTTTAAAGTAAAAAATGACTGTTTAATAAAAGGCCTTAAGGTTGGTGAAGGTGTCAATGCAATAAATGTAGTTACTGAATTGACTAGAGGAGTTGGAGTTGAAATAGAATCGAGTTCCATAGAAGATGCCTTTTTTATAAAAAATTATAAAAATACAAAAGTGATTCTTGTGAAATTTTTGTCAAAACAAAGTAAAGATAAGTTGATGTCGTCGAAAACCAAATTGAAGGAAAATGAAAAGACTAAAGAAGTTCTTATGTATGACTTTCTTAGTACTGAAACTCTAACACTTTGAAACCATGCTAAATCGTTGAAAAACGTTGGTTACCAACGTTTGTATGTCAAAAATGGAAATGTTTTTTGCACGAAAAATAATTTTTGTAGACAGCAGCTAATAAAAACTGAAGACGATGTTGACAGATTGCTTTATGATGCAACAACAAACAACAATTGGAAGCGAAGATCTTTAGTTCAAAGCAGATATGTATTTATACTAATCTTTAAACTTATTTTTATGATTAACAATAAATATTTTGAAGAACTCAATGAATTTAATGATTATATACGCAATTTAAAATTTAATATAATAAGTTTTAACATTAGAAGTGCTTCATCTCTTCAAAAATTTAATCAGTTTAAAACATTATTATCCACTATGTCAAAGCTGCTGGATGTCATTGCGTTACAAGAAACATGGTTTGATAAAAATATTGTTCAAATATATAATATACCAGGGTATGAAGGTGTGCATTGTTCTCGTGATGATAAATGTGGAGGTACTTCTGTATATATAAGACACCATTTGAATTTTTCTGCGAAAATAAGTGAAAGTAATAATTTTTTTGAATGCTTAGTTATAACTTTAAGCAATTTTAAAGTTGCAAACAAATCTCTACGTGTTATTAAATTTTATCGATCGCAGAAATGCAATACTTTTAATTTTTTTGATAAAATTGACAAAACTTTGAACGATAATGGCCAAATACCTCTTGTGATTGTTGGAGATTCTAACATAGATTTATTTCAAAATTCTCATTCTGAAGATTTATTATCAATATTTCAAGGCTTTGACTGCCACAGTGCTCACAATTTAATGACTAGACCTAAAAGCAGTTTTTGTATTGATCATGTTTTCAGTAATTTTTCTGATATAACTTCGATAGATAGAATTGAATCTGATTTTTTAGATCATAATATACTCTGTTGTGAAATTGTTAATGAAAATATAATAAAAGCACATATTCAGAATACAAAAATTCATTGTGACTACGATAAAGTAAAGGAACACCTGCATTATAATTTACCAACAAAATTTTCTTCATTAAATGCTTCTGGGCTTACCACTAATTTGATTAATACTGTGAATGAGGCTACAAAACATTCAACTGCTATCATAAACAGTAAAAAAGTTTTAAAGTTTGAGATTTCACCATGGATCAATAAAAATCTTCAGAAATTAATATTGTGGAAAGAAAAGCTGCTACTTAAAAGGAGAAAAACGAATAATAATCAGCACATTAATGAATCTTTGAAAAGAATAAGTAAAGTGATTAAAGCTGCAATCACCAAATGTAGAAGTCAGTATTATGTTGAGAGCTTGAAAAAAACAGAAAATGATCCTGAACAAAATTTCTGGTAATGATAATATAACAGCTACGCTTGTTAAGAAATGTAAAGATGTAATTATGCCTATATTGGTTACTATTTTTAACAAAATGATCAACACATTAATTTATCCGGATGTTTTGAAAATACATAAAGTAATTCCAATTCCTAAAGAAATCAACCCACAAGATGTAAGGAAATACCGCCCTATATCGGTTTTATCGACAGTTGATAAAATTTTTGAAAAGATATTGTACGATCGACATTAAAATTATTTTGAAGAAAATAATTTATTATATAACCATCAATTTGGATTTAGAAAAGGAAGTAGTACAGAAGATGCTTTGGTCAATGTTGTAAGATTCATTTGCAAAGCATTAGATGAAGGATTTAATGGTGTCGCTGGGATGTTCTTTGATTTTACAAAGGCGTTTGACTTGGTTGATCATGATATTTTGTTGCAAAGACTGTCATGTTATGGTATACAAAGTCGTGAGCTATTACTGTTTAAAAGTTATTTTGCAAATAGAAAACAATATGTGGAAATAAATAATTCTTAAAGTTTTGTTGGTGATGTGATTTATGGAGTTCCTCAAGGCAGTATCCCTTTTATTCTCTATTTATTTAAATGACCTTAAAAATATAGACCTTTGGGGTCAACTTTACATATTTGCTGATGACATATGCGTATTGTATCCATACAAGAATGAGTTAATATTAAAGATAAGCATTGAACGGGATGCTGCGTTAATTTTTGAATTTTCCCGCCTAAGTAGGTTAATACTAAACTCAAAGAAAACGAAATTCATTCGTTTTGGACCAAGATCGATTGAAAATAATTTTTCTGTGAATATTAATGGTGATGTAATATATGAAACACTTTTAGTCAACTATTTAGGAGTCATCTTACAGTCAAACTTAAGTTGGGACTTGCACATTTCTAATATTAAAAAGAAAATAGCACCTGCCATTGGAATTTTATATAAATTAAAACGTAAACTAAATGAAAAAGCTAAGCTAATGATATATAAAGCCCTAATCCATTCACATTTAAATTACTTAGCTGTTGTTTATGCTCATAACAAAAGAAATGTTCAAGTTAAGTCGCTTCAATGCCTGCAAAATAAGGCATTAAAAATCGTTTATTGTTTACCTCAATAATTTTTCAACAATTTCCTTATATAAAGATGTGTGTAAGACAATATTACCAACTCATGGATTATATAATTATCAAGTGCTAACTTATGTGTTTGAATGTATACATAATATTAAACTTCAACCGATTTCTTTTCCACAAAATCAGAATCAATTTAATACTCGAAACAGTTCTAATTTACGATTTCCAAATCGCAGACTGGAAAAATGAAAACAACGTATTGATTACACGGGAAGCAAGTTATCCAATGAGTTACCGGATGAGATAAAAAATGTCAATAGAATTTCAATTTTCAAATCTAATTTGAAAAAGTATTTATACTCAAAATTCGAAACACTTCTAATGTAAAATTAAAAATTTTAATAATGTTATTATTTTTATTAAATTAGTTCTGAACTGAGATACTAACATTTATTTGTACATATGTAGTTTCTATTGTTCAAAACATATAAAATTTCGCCAACCTTTCCTCAATAGTGCCTTAGAGGCACTGAGGACAAATTAATGAATTGTAAAAATAGTTTGGTTCAATTAAAATAATAAAATAATAAAAAAAATACTGTGTATGTCTGGGTTTTTTAGGGTATATCTTCTATTGGAGTAAGGGGTGTTGTGACACCTGTAGGAACTAAAAGTCGGACTTTCAATACTCCCTCATAACATTGTTAGCCGATGTATTGAATTGCTGTCTCGCACTTCTGCGTGTCTTAGTTCGATCCGTCTTTCATCCTCTGAATATAGTGATGGTGGCGATCGAGGTGGCAAAGGGGATGGTGGTATAGGGAGGCGGATATCTGACGTACGATATAAGTCACCCATGAACGTTCTATCTAGCAAATTTATAAGGTCTTTTTCCACCCCCAAAGCTGCAAGTATTTCTTGAAATTCTTCTGCCGACCTGGGTTGGCATTGGTATCTTATTTTCTGCCGCTAATCCCGAACGATACTGCTGTGTGCGGCAAGGATTCGAGCCTGACTCTGACAAATTATTAGTCAAAATTGGGGATGGACTACGAGAAAGGGTTACTGGGCCGTAAACTCGTCCGCACCTAGCTGGTTGTTGCCAATCGTGTTGTGGGTGAGCAGATTTTGGCTTTGGAACTTTTTTTTATGGTTTTGTCCGCAAGGCCCTTTTGCCTTTTCTATAGTTAATGGTTGAGGGAACATCACCGTCGTCTAAGAAGGTACGTCTTCGTTTGGCTTCTCCATTCTCCCATGACGTCCGAAATTGTCTTCGTGACTTTTCAAATTTTTTCCCCATTATAGGGTTTTTTTCTTTTCATTATTTTCGCGTGGTTATCCTAGAGTAAAGAGAGGAAAACAAAGCATAAGAGTTAACAAATAAGCAAGGTCAAAGATATAAAAATTATTAATGTTTAAGTGACATAAGGCCGTGGAGATGCGCGGTTCGCATTTCGCCACCTCGTAAGTGTTTGACTTTAACGATGACGTGCGAAATAAATTTTTCAAAGAAATACGGCCCCTCGAATTTTGGAGCCAACTTAGCGGAAAAATGGTCACTGGCCTTGGAAAATTAATGTTGTCTGACAAACACTTGGTCGCCTATTTTCGGTTTTCGATTTCTACGCCGCAGATTATAATGTCTTTGTTGTTCGAGTGAAGCAGCGAGGTTGCGCCTTACGGAGCTGAAAGTTTCTTGTAATTGTTTTGCGCGCTCGTCAGGGTGCGGGTTCGTTGATCCAGTCCCAGTTATGACTTCCTCAAATAAGGCTTTGGGCAGAAGGTGTTCTCGTCCTTGGGTAAGAAACGCAGGAGAGTACCCCGTGGATTCAGAGACACTGAATTTTATTGCGAGCATGATTCGGGAAGAAACTCATCCCATTTTTTATGCTGTTTTTCCAAAAACTGCGCGTTTATTGTTTTAATGGTGCGGTTAGCACGTTCCGTAGGATTTTCCTGGGTCCTATATGGAGCTGTGAACTGCTGTTGAACCCCAATATCCTCTAAGTATCTTTGGAAAATGAGGAAAGTGAATTGTGTACCATTATCAGTAATAATGGTTTTTGGTACACCATAGCGTGATACAATCCGTTCCCTAAATGCCTTAACTAGACCTTCAGCAGGGTATTAATTCATTCCATTTGGTAAAACGATCGACGAAGACTAGGAGCATAGTAGACCCGTGTTAAGATCGTTGAAGAGGTCCTACAAAATCCGCACAAACTATTGTTCAAGATTCCTCAGGAACGCTAGTCAATATTTTTCACACTTACAGATATTACGACTTACTCACCGGGAGGCGATGCGGTTTGCACTTTTTCCAACCCCCAAATGGCCTGAAGCAGCGATGTCGTGGTTTTCCATTAATAGTCGACTTCTTAAGGGCCCTACCAGCAGCTTCAAAGGGTTTGTATCGTCGTCATTAACGAAGCAAGAGAAATACCGATACAGTCCGATTACCAAACTATAATCGGGATGTTTCACAGGCTGGTCTTGCAGCTCTTGTATACGTTTTCTCAGCCAAGCACATTCCAAATGAGTTGCCTCAGTATGAATAATACGAAGTGTCTCTCTTGGTTGGCGAGATAATTCATCCGCTACTACGTTCTGGTTCTGGTTGACTCTAAAGTTGTATTGCTAAAGCTATAATGCCCAGCGCGCTAAGCGTCCAGTAGGGCTTTCGATCAAATTCAGTCATTTCAATGCTAGATAATCTGTGATAATGACAAATCGATAGCCTTTTAAATAGGGCCTCATTTTGCGAATTCCCCGTATGATGGCTTGGCATTCTTTTTCCGTAGTGGAGTAGTTTTTTTCAGACTGGTTAATGTGCCGGCTAACGTATGCTATTACTCGCTCCGCTCGATCCAATTCCTGAGTTAGTACGACACCGGGACTATAATCGGTCGCATCAATTTGCAATGTAAAGGTTTGATTAAAATCAGGGCATGCCACGACTGGGGCCTTAATAAGGTGTTCCCTAAGCAGCTCAAATGCTTCTTTCTGTTCTGTTGTCCAGTGGTAATGTTTTTCCTTTTTCAGCAGTTTCGTCAAAGGTTGAGATACTTTTGCGAAGTCGGGTACGAATCTTCGATACCATGAGGAAGCGCCTAAAAATCGCCTAACCTCTTTTAAGTTTCGCGGGGATAGCATTTCTTTGATAGCGGCTACTTTGTTTGGATCGGTTTTTATTCCTTCGGCGCTTACAATGTGACCTAAATATTTTGTGTCTTTTTTAAAAAACTCACAATTCTCTGGATTGATTCTTAGCCCGGCTTTTCGGAGCCGTCGAAAAACTTCCTTCAAATTTGCCAAATGTTCATCTAGTGTTCTCCCAATCACCATAATGTCATCGAGGTAGGCGAATGCGCAAGGCTTTATAACAGCTCCAATTACACTATCCAGCGCTCTTTGAAAAGTGACGGGAACGGAATGTGGGCCGAACGGCATAAAGCGCCAATGATACAATCCACTACCTGTCACCGCAAAAACCGTATACTTTTTGCTGTTTTTATCCATAGGAATTTGCCAGTACCCATCCTTTAAGTCGAGGCTGTTAACATAAGTAGCGTAGAATCAATTCTGGGCAAAGGGTAAGCATCAGGTACTGACCTGTTATTCAGTTGCCTAAAATCCATGCACATTCTTCAGGCTCCACTCTTTTTCCGAGCCAAAGTAATAGGGAAACTGTACAGGCTATTAAATGGTTCGATAAACCCTTGCCCAATTAGTTTGTTGACTTCAGAAATTCCTTTGAGCATACCTCAGCTTAATAGGGCGGTCTTTCTTCATGACGATTTTATACGTGGCAAAATTTTAAAGTCCAGTAATGGTATTAAAATTTAGTAATACCCCTTCCAGGAATTTTTTTAATATGCTTTGCTCTGTGGAGTCATGATCGGTGAGGGTTTTGTGTCCGCAGCTTTCAGTTGGTGATGTTATCATGCGACAGGGAAGAGAGGTAGACACATTTTCTTTGGGACTAAAGTCACAACTCGAAGTCAATCCGGCACAGCTAATAGTTGCGTTACCATTTCGGAGAAATTCTAAACCTAGTATCACGTCTTCACCACAACCGGGTAGGATGAAAAAATAACATTGATTGGTCTGATTAATGAAGTCCACTCTGTATTTGACGCCGTTTGATATTTGCCTTCTGAAACCATCTGCCAAAATTACTTTCAAGCTTTCTTGTTTATTGGACGGCGTTACTCCAAAATTTCCTACAAGTTCTGGACTAATAAAGTTTCGGGTTGCACCTGTATCAATGGTGCAGGTCACAAGTCTGTTATTTATTAATATTGTAGCGGTTATTCTGGTCTCTTCACACTGAATTGTAGCTTTGTTTTTTGTGTGTGAATCTGTTAGAGGGACGACTCGCCTAAGTTTTGCCGCCCTCCGTATATGTTTCCCGTATTTCGAGAATTATTGGGACATCTATCCGTGCGATGTTCACCAGCTCCGCAAGTCTTACACACGTTCCGTCTATTTAACGGGTTTTCGCACTGATTTTAAGCATCATCTTTTATTTAATTCGTTTAGTGAGGGAAAATCTTTCCTACGAATATACCACAAAAAATCAGAGTGGGCGTTTCGAAAAATACGCTCCAAGTTTTGTTTTTCGTCGAGACCCGAATGCCGCATAAGATTTTGCAGAGATAGCAGATAATCCTTAAAGGGCTCCTAAGCACCTTGTATTCGCTTCTGAATTTCTTCCTCAACTTTCTCATAGTATCTCGGAGGTAGGAAAAATGTACAAAAGTCGTCCCTGATACTCTTCCAACTTGTCCAATCCTGATTGTTGTTGCGAAACCATACTAGTGCAGGTCCAATGAGAAAGTCAGACATTATTGCGGGCAGATCATTAAAGGATACCCAAAACATAAGCGAGAGCTCTTCTACACGTTCCACGAATTCCAGTAGATCCCTCTTGCCGTCATATTTTAAACCCCATTTTCGGACACGGTCAATGGTGTTCACCCGTTCCTCGGAGTGGGGTGTTTCAAAGTTTCTTTCTGGTATGGACCGTTTATTTGCTACGGACTCCACTTTTGCTGGTGATTTTTCTTCTTGGGTATTTGTACCGGGAACTGTTAAAAAGGTGTAATTTTACCAGGAGAAACAGCCTCATGCTTAGCCTGAAATTCCAGAAGTCGTTTTGATTGCTCATTTGTATGTTCACCACTAAAGAATTTGACCCAACGCTTTCGTATCTCTTCAACTGTGCCAGTAACCTTTAAGTAAAACTCTCCTAGATGAGCTAGTAAATCTTCCCGCTTAAGGCATAACGCCCATGATGTTAGCAGCATTCTTCAGACCCTTTTGCGCCCTTTTGCTTATGATAAAAGATTTATTCTATTATTATATATATTTATTATTAAGAAAAAATTTATGTTATTATTAAAATTACCAACGGTTAACCGATTTTGATTTGTGTACGCTGATATTATTACGCTTAGTCAGGCTTTTTTTTATTATATATTAATTTTTTTCCTTTACTGTATTTTAAATAAATATTCAGTAACTGATGACGAATAACCGGGTTTGAAGTTAGTTTATCGTTTTGACCGTCACTTTACCTTGCTTATATCTTATTTTTTCCAAACTAATTTATGCTTTTTTACTCTCTTTACTTTACTCATGTATTGAAACAATTTTTGTTATTGTCCTGCTCGGGCGCCATTGTAACGACGTGTTTTCCACCTTCGCTGGGGTGGCTCTCGGCTCCCAAAGTTTATTACAAAAATTTATCTAGCACAAGAGAACAGCAAGAGAAGATGAACATAAACACCAGTATTTCGATTTCTCGTTAAAAATTTTATTGCTTCTTTCTCAATACATGTATTTGATACAAAAGGTTTTGTTTCTCGATAATCCATTTGTTGACAACCACCTAACCCACTCTCGAATTACTCATCAATTGTCACCACCCCACACCGTCAGTATCGGTTTAATTACCAGCGGGAGATAGCTCTCAGTACTCGAAAAAAAAACAATCAACAGCAGCATCACCAAACTAAGCTTATGCTTTATGGCACCACAAAGGTGCTTGATTACGTTAGCCACAGCTGGGAGAAATAACTATTAGGAAAGTTTATACTTTAAACCCTCAGAAGTGTTTGCGCTCACGAAAGTCAACCACACTGTTGCCGCAGAAAGTATCCACATCGTAGCGTCGGTGAGTCGTCGTGCCAACGCCGGAGAAAATCTGAGGGGAGCTTATACTCCGAACCCTCAAGGGTAATATAAATGTGGCAGACGGATTGATAAGACTACCAAATTTAGAAATATATAGTAATAAATTAGTTTCAGATAAAGAAACCCACGACGACACAAGTTCCAATTGTGCGACTATATATACTATATTTTCAAAAGGGATCTACAGAAAAGTTCGTCATGGAAATTAAACATACAAAAGTAAAAAGTTGTATAAAAGTCACAGATAATAGCGACATGATATCGATTATGAAGAAAGTACTGATAGATAAAGGCGTCATCTACATATTTTGCGATGACGATCGAAACTACAAGATGTTTATGTACATTATTTTTCCAATAAGAGAAACATAAAAGTGCTAAAATTCATGAAAAAATAATCAAAATTGCAGATAGGGATGAAACATTAAAAATTATAAAAGTGAAACCCTTCATCGTGGCATTGATGAAGAATTTAAGGAAATAAAATTTAAATATTACTTACCTGGATTGGTTAAACTAATAACAAACATAAATAATTGCGAAGTCTGTTATTTCGGATAAATTGATAGAAGACCAGAAAAAGTCCCATATAAAGTGAGTGAATTCCCAGTTAGTTTTAACGACATTTTCCATATGGCTATTTAGTTTCCATTTCGAAATATTATGTTTTTGACAACTATGTATAAGTTTTCAAAGTATGCAACAGTACTTAAACCGACTGACAAAACGTGGATATCTATACTTGCGGACCTCAAAGAAAGAATGAGAGGTGCATGCTTCCCGAATGTGTTGAATTGTTTCAAACCGAAAATTATATTAAAACTCACGTAACGACCGGTCACCATAAGACAGGTAATGAAGTCGTTGAACGTCTACATGGCACACTAAATGAACACATTCGTATTATAGCAGTTGATAAAACAGAACAAAATGAAGACACTGAAGACAAAATACACAGAATAATTACAATCTACAATAGTACTATTCATTCAACTACTAAATTACGATACATCTATATTCTTGAGAAAAATTTCGACAAGGAATTTATACAACAGCTTGCAATACAATTCAATAAAGAAAAGACTTTAAGAACTAAAAATATTGATTTGACCGATGAAATTGTACGGAACAGGAACATTCAGAAAAAATAGTCATAACACTACAAGGCTCTTACAGTTTACATAGGATGGAAATAAAATTATTGATAGTATTATTAGGAGAAAAAAGAAATATTATAGAACTCAAATGAAACGAAGGTTCAAACAACAGATTTAATAGTCTTTTGCAGAATGTACTTATTTTTTATCATACTGTTGTTAGTGGCAAGCTCAGGAGCAAAACAAAAGTAACAGAGTTATTATCACGACAAAATCTTTACCGTTTATTTCCAACATTTTTATACAACTTACATGAAAGGATACAAAGTCAAACGATTGACAAATACAAGCGAGTGGAAAGAAAGTTTACAAAACTTACAAAACACACTGACAAACGCGCCGACTCAGAATTTTACCCACGTGTGAAAAAACCTAACAAACGTACAATTCAGTGACAATGAAAAAAAGCTAATAGAAAAGGGACTAAAGCATAATCTACCTTTTGATAAAAAACAATTGAAATCCAAATTGTAGACGCCGAAGCTACTATTACGCACTTACCAACTGACCGACAAGAACACACGAGACATAAAATAGCCGATGTACTTAAAAAAAATAAAAGAACACACTACATTTAAAACAAATCCTAGCGAACAGAAAATTACTAGACAGATAAAGACAAAGCTACGAAATAATGATCTAAAAATGATCCAACTGATTAATTCCAAAAGCAAATACGCAGCCAAATAAAACGTTGTAAATTGTGTACTGACGGTAAACTATACATATACATGAACATGAATCCAGAACCCCCTACACTTGAGCACAACCCAAAATTCATAAGGAAAATATACCGATCAGACCTATAGTAAATTAAAAAACCTGCACCAGCTAAACACCACCCATACTATTAAAAGAAAAAATAAAATTGCAGAGCACATATACATGGTACAAAATACATAAGACCTTATCAATAAACTTAATGACATCAGAATTACCGAAAATACGAGACACGTTCCCTTCGACCTTAAGGAGCTATTTACATCAAAACCCACGCAAGATATGTTAACTATTCTACGTAACATACTCTCTAAATTATACGACAATCAATACATCAATGAAATAATGGACATTGCAAAAATGGTACTAAAATAAAACTACTTTAGATTCAACAATAACTTTTATATGTTACCTGATGAACCCGAAAAAAAACCTTATATAAACTTAAAAGATATAATGAAATTTATTTAACCAATCACCAACTTAGATTCTTTCTTTCCAAAAGAATCTTAGTGATTGCTTAGTACATTTCTTATAGATTCATATTAGACGATCTGCATTTTTCATTAAATGACAGCGTCAGGTCCGTTACAAATGAACTAATCATTTTATGTTCAAAATTTGAATGTAGTTAGTCCTTGGGAAGTCTACGTGGAAGGTTGTGTATTATTTTAAAGTTTTTATTCAGAATAATTTAAAGCTTCTACGTGAGAGTTTTAGCAGTTTTGCTAAAGTTTAAAGCCTGCTGCATTCTCTTGACTATGTCGTATGATACCTTGCCACAACATATAAAAGCTTTGTCTTCAGCATTAAAAGAAATATGACTCCAGTACTTTTGCGTTGACTTTTATTATTTTCAGCTAAATTAATTGTCCTTTTCAATTAATGAATGGTAGAGTGTTTCTTATGGAATCCAAACTTATGGGTTTAAACACTTTGTTCAATGGGCTTAGGATGCTGACTAGCCTGTAACTCGTTGGCATTTTAGGATCTTTTTCAGATTGATAAACTGGAATTACTTTAGCTAACATTAAATATCTTTCATAGTGTTTCAAAAAAATTAAGCATATTTCTAAGAACAATGGCATTAATTTCTCTTAGCCTGGGGCTTTATTATTTTTCAATGAAAACACATATGACTTGACTTCAATGGCATATTACTATACTATATTACTATCACTGAATAGGACTCATTGTTAAACCAATCCACGTAATCTGCAAAGGAAGTATCCATAGTTGATGGATTATTTATTGTTATAGCGTGAGAGCGAGCAAATGCATCATCATTTGAATCAGCATTATCTTCACCCATTTTTTTAAATTTCACCGTTTACATGCAGATCAGAAAACGGTAAATTCTTCCAAAACTTTTTAGAGCCGGGAGGCAACTAAGAAATAAATCTGGAATCAGATTAAATACCTGTTTGGCTATAGAACACAACTAGATTAGTGTCATATCTATGTTATTAGTGTTATCATCGACATGATCAATGTCGTGACGCCTAATCTCATTCGCTTCCCAGCCTCTAATGACTGGTTATATAAAGGAACAGGAAATGTATTTATTTGAAAAGTCGATTGATAAAACATGAAATTGAAACATGGTCTGAATTTTAAATATCTGAATGGGATTCTAAAGATATACAGGTATTCGCGAACAAAATGTCTACTGCAGAAGGTTGAACAGGTAAAACATTTTGACCAATCCTGGTGAATGAGTGTGGGTAATATATAAAATAATGAGATAAAAGACATTGTTTCAAAAGTACTTTACCAGCAGAGTTGTTTGAAACACAGTTCCAATGGGTGTGATGGCCGCTTAAGTCTCCAAATATAAAATATTGATTTGAGGTATAAGTTAGCAAATTTAAATCAGATCTAAAGATTTTCGTGTACATTGGGTTATACGCAGAAGTAGAAATAACTGATCGTCTTTTTATGAAAACTTGTATAGAAATGTTCTCAATTATACCAGTTTTAATTTTAGGTAATAACTTATGATATATTTTAGTTTTTACCGCTATGAGTACACCTCCTCCGTGGATAAGCTGTATATTTTGTAGCCTCTAAGTTGAAGTTTTTGATGCGGTTTTAAAAATGTTTCTTTGAGGAAAAGAATATCAAATTTTTTTCATAGAGAACTAGTTCGAGCTGTGACGCTGCTGAATCTGTCGTTATGCCTTAAACATTCCAGTGCAGAACATGAACATTTTGGGTACCAGTTGAATTATATGACATGTTTACGCATCGTACCGAATACTCTTATTTTGTCAAACTTGTTTTGACATCAACCGCATCGAGGAATATTTCCATTAGCCTTTCGTTGGAAATATCATCGTCGTTGTTAACAAGGGGTTTGCTTTTCGGAACTTCAGAGTAAAGTTTTTGCTGTGAAAACTTGAATCACGTACAATATCTTGATGTTCAAAACTAAGGAAAGTTTGCTTCATCAATGTTAAAACTTGTGTAAATTGGTCGTTTATTAGACGTTTTAGTTTTGGCCGTTACACGCTGGCGTATTTCTCGGTTACAGTTCTTAGCACCGTGACCATACATTTAACATTTGGCACAATGGGTAGGGCCTCTATTTCCTCAGAATGGTCGTTTCCAATAAACAGAAATATTACAAAAATCTCTAATTTTCATTATTTCTTGTTTTGAAACATGTTGTCTGTCGAACTCGATTAAATATAAGGCGTCATCCTCATTAGACCGTTTGGTTGTAATTTCCTTTACACTTACCAGCTTTATACTGTGTTTCCTAACAGACTTATCCTCTATTATTTCTGTTGACAATCGAGGTAGACCAAATAAAACCATCTTGAAAATTTTGTCACCTTTTACTACGTGAGTTAAGAAGCAGAACTTTCTGTCTTTAAGAATTTTAATCGCTTCTCCATAGCGAGACAGCGAGTTGGATATTGTTTTTGTTCCAACGGATATTTTTTGAACATCTATAACTCACCAATTAAACCAAATATAGCTAGAAAACTATGTGTAGAATCCACGATTATCGGTGGAACTTTTTCCTTCATTGATATTTCTTCTTCTTTTTCATCAGATAACAAATGAAATCTGTTGTTGCTTGTGTTTATGGCTATTGCCCCAATACTTTTTCCGTTTCTGACTAATGACAGCCGAAAGAAAATTAAAAATAAAAAACAAAAGTTTTTTAGATTGTTTATTAAAAATTATATTAACTTTTTCGCACTTATAAAAATTCACACGTTGTTTTCTAATTGAAAACAATGTTGCCAATCAAACACAATACGTAACACGAGAAATTGACTCCTTAAACTTTGACATTTATAGAAAACCAACACAACTATCCACAGTTGCTCAGACAGCACATTTTTACTTACACAGGACCAGAAATATATAGATTAACTAAACTTTTTCAAAAATAAGGTTTACAAACAGCACTAAAAACGGGCAACACTCTATGAAACAATCTCAAGACATCAACAGAAATAACCGATAAATTTAACACCAGCGGAGTATACAGACTTAAGGCCAAACTATAATGCGCTTAACATAACTTAAACAACTTGGCGATTACACATAATCAAATGTGTAAATGTGTATGACTATATTGTACTTAAGCGACTGTTCGTCAAGTTTCGTCAAGCGTGATTTTCCTAAGCAAACAACGAAGCCGACCGTACTTTGCTTAAGAAATCAGATGTCAATCGTTTTATAAAAGGTCTGTTCAATAACTAAAAATTGTTAGTAATTGTTGCAAATTGTTACTAGAACGTGTTCACGTACTCATAAAACTTGCAAGTAGATAGTGAAAAAAGAGCGTAAAAATGTGAGAAAAAGTATTTGTTGCAAGTTTTGGCTAGTAAAATTTTTACTTGCAGGAATTAGCCAAACAGCTGTTTCTTACTCTTATTTGCAAAATAATTTGCTTTAAAAATGTCTGATAAAAAAAATTTTTGTAACATTGAAGAAAATGCAAGTATTTGGCAGTCAAAAAAAATATATAAAAATAACAATATTTTGATATTATTCTTTAATTTAGCTATGGAAGTACGCAGCAAAGAAGTGTTAAACAACAGAAATTTGGTTTAGAATCTACGAGCCTGCATTGTTTTTAGAATTAAAAGTAAACAAGCCAGTGATGAAACATTCTGTGCAATGTACTTTCTTTCGGTCCAATTTAAAGAATATTGGTACAATTATTATATATAATTATAAATAAGTATTACAAATGTTTGAAGTTTAAATCATTTTTAATGTAAAGATTTTGACATTTAAATTTCAATAAGAATGCTTATTAAAATTAACTACGCTTAAATATTGTAGTTGCCGTTAAATTAAACTATTACACAATTTGAGTAATTAAAAAACATTTATTGATCAATTTTGGGTTACACAAATTTATTCTTAAAATAACTTTCGTCTTGATGGACGTTTCAACTACGACTAAATTAATTCGTTAACTTAAGAACTAAAAGAAGTTTCGAGTATGTCTCTCATTGTTCGTCAAGTCTCAAGGTTGTACTTAGTCAAAGTTGTATTTAGTAAGAGTTACCACTTCTTGTTGTTCGTCCTAGTCCTACATTCGGCCGTCCTGCATGATCATTCGCCCCACCTCTTCATAAACTCAGCTACAGTAGTAGTTTTTCGCGTACCTTCCACTTCACCCACTTTCTTCACCTCATATCGGTCATGTTTAAGTCTTTTAACAACCTTATATAGACCGAAAAACTTCGGTTTTTTTTGGGTTCTTTTTATTGCCAGTAGCTCTTTCTCTTTGTATAAAGGAGCCTCTGTCCTCTTCTTGTTGAACCCTTTGCGATTTTCCTCCTGCAATTTAGAGATATTCTCTTTCGCAATAGCACGAATTTCATCTCTTTCTTCATCCAATTCCTTGAGTGCGAATTCCTCAATTTACTTATTTACGTCCGAATGCGTTTTTGTGCGCATATCACAACCAGTAAGTATTTTGAATGGTGATACTTTCGTACTTCTTTGCGGAGTATTATTGAGATATTGCTGCACTTTACCGACATGCCTATACCATGGTTAGGATTTTCTACCCAGAGTTTGGATAACAGGGATATTATCGTCGTTCCACTTGGCCATTACCTCGAGGGACCCTCGTTGCAATTAGCAAGTTTTGAATACCCTGATTTTCACAATAATCCTTAAACGCATTTGCCGTAAAAGCAGTGCCACGATCCGATATAATACGTTCTGGGTTTCCGAAAATGGTCGATTAGCGCTCTAATCGGTTAATTACTTCCTCAGTACCTGTTCCTCTTGTCGGATATAACCATACAAATTTGGAAAATGCATCCACGATCACTAAGATGTGATTGTACTGTTGTTTCGTCTGTTCCATTGGCCCAATATGATCTATATGGTAAGTCCGCAGCGGCTTGTCCGATTTATAAAAAGGGCTTAAAAGACCTTCACTTTTCCCCATTTTTGCTTCACTAACAATACACTCAACGCAGTGACGTACCACTTTGTTAACCTTCTGGGAAAGATTTGGTATATAAAATTCCCTTTTTACCAGCTCACGCGTTTTCCTTGTACCAAAATGGCCTTCACGATGTGCAACTTGTATAATTGCATCCTCCATTGTGGCCGGAATCACTAAGAGTTCATAATTGTGATGTTTATAAAGTAAGTCCAGTCTCAAATAAAAGTGCTCGTAAGAATCTTTCTCAACAATTTTTCAGATGGCACTTATCCAAGCATCCTGAAGTTGTGCTTCCTTGAGTCTATGTTTAATAGAATCTCCTACCAAAAGACACGAAACCCTACTTAAAGCATCTACATGGCGCATTTTGCTTCCAGACCTATGCTCTATAGTAAAATCAAACTCCTGCAAAAACATTGCCCACCTTGCAACTCTCAAAGATACATCCTTTTTTCTTATTGCCAATGCAAAAGCATTGCAGTCTGTAACTATTTTTATTCTGCTACCTATTAAATAGACTCTCCATTTCTTCAATGCCTCAATTATGGCTAGGACTTCGAGTTCATATGAGTGAAATTTCCGTTGAGCATCAGATGTTTTGAGACTCATGTATTCTACCGGATGAAGCTGTTGGTCCTCTGAATTTTTGTGGAGTAATATGGCGCCGTAGCCGTACATACTGGCATCCGTATGAACTTCAGTTGCTGCTTTAGGATTAAATAAATGTAATATTGGTGCATTCACCAAACATGCCTTCAACTGGTTGAATGCAATGACCTGCGCATCTCCCATTTTGAATACAACATTCGCTTTCAAAAAGTCAGATAATGGTCTCGCCGCTGTCGCAAAATTATCCACAAATTTGCTAAAATAGGATGTAAGTCCTAAAAAACCGTCGAACAGATTTCTTATCTGTCGGTATAGGGAATTTTGATATTGCAGAGGTCTTTTCATACGATGGCCTTATAGTAGAGTTTTCTACGATATATCCCAAGAATGTGACCCTTTTCTTCAAAAATTGACATTTCTCCCATTTTATATTTAACCCATATTTTCCCGCCACAGATAACACCTGAATAAATTTCCTAATCCCATCCCCTTCGTCCACTGATGGGACGATAATGTCGTCAACATACACCATGATGGTACCCCCCTGAATCATTTCCCTATATATTGCGAATATAAATCTTGAAAACACTGCTGGCGAATTAGAAATTCCAAAAGGCACATAATTAAATTGATATTGTCCATTATGAGTGACAAATGAAGTATATTTTCTGGAACTGTCTTCAATTGGTACGTGGAAAAACCCGTTTCCTAAGTCAAGTGTAGTAAATAATTTCGCTGACTGGAGTTTATGCAAAACATCATCAATTAAAACCATAGGAAAATTGTCCCTAAGTATCTTCTCATTTAGTTTGCGAAAATCGCAACATAGTCTCTTACTTCCATCCTTTTTTGACACTAAAACAACGGGAGACGCATACTCCGATGTACTTGGCTCTATGATGCCATTATGTAACCATTCCTTTATTTGTTGTTCCACAATAGGCTGATCTTCATATGTTAAACGGCGAGGCCTTTGGTAAATAGGTATGTCATCAGTTAATATTATTTTCATCTCTATCGGAGACGGGTTTTTCTTTCTGGCCGATATTTCTCAATTATATTCGTTAGTGTAGCAGCTGTTTTTCCTGACAAATGCGCCAAATCATATTTTCGTTCGTTCTCGATTGCTACGGTTGAACAAAATACCTCAAATTCATTCAAATTGTTGCCCTCACTCATATTATTGCCCATGTCCCTATTATGGCCCGTACTTTTCTTGCGTTTAGCAAGACTTGCCTTCTCCACCAACGCTGCTCCTTAAGAAGTCACTATAATGTCGGCCTGTTCAAGAATATCGTTACCGATTGCAGCTGGATATACGAAATCCTTGGCGATGCAAAATATGATATTGACATTAATTCCGTCTACCCTTATTTGCCTTTCAAAATATCCGATGGTTACTAATCCATAATTTCCAGCAGGTATAAAATTTCTCTCTCCCCTAACGAAGTTTACATTGCCCAGCCTTTCAAATATATCATGCCGAATTATCGAAATATCGCTACCACTATCTATAATTGCCGAAAATTTAATGCCATTTACTTCGATTTCCTTAAAGTTACGATTAGCTGCAGGATTATTGTCCTGGGTATAATTGCGGAAACGTTTAACCATACATGAATTACTGAATTCTCTTTTTACGTTAAAAGGTGTTTTTTCCTGGCATTCAAACGATCTGTGTCCCTGTTTGCCACATTTAAAACATTTTAAGTGTACTGACTTACAGTCTCTAGCAAAGTGGTCACCCTCACCACATTTATAGTATTTCTTTTTTCCAGCTGAACTAGTTTTTTCGTTGTGATTATCCCTTATGGATGCCGAAGAAAACTTGGGGTTGCTGTCTGATGTGACGATCCACGGATTTTTTCATAGGTTTTTATATTTTCCTTTAGTTCTCCGATGTTTTTTGTCTGGTACAAAATGGTTTTACCAAATTTCGAGTCTGAAATTCCATCTACGAAATATTGTATTAGGCTGCTCTCATCTATGGGTCTTCCAATTTCCATCAGGGTGTAAAGATATTCCCTATAGCTTTCATTGTTCTTCTTCTTCTTCCGGTCTTTAAGCTTCCGGTGTACATCAATTGCCGATACTACTGCCCCAAATTCATCTAGCAAAGCTTCCTTAAGAGCGTCCCAATTATTCAACCCATTTTTACTACGAATAAACATGCGAACTGCGCCCTTCAATAACTGCTTGCCATAAATCACTTTTTGCAGCTGGTTCCACCCCACAGCCTCAGCATTATTCTCAAAATCTTCGATCCAATTATGTATTTCCTGACCATCTGTGCCACAAAATGTGGTAAGCGAATCTTCTATGTCTCGCAATGTGAACATGCTACTTCTTACCACTGGAGAAACTTCGTTATAACGAGATGGAGCATCACTGTAAACCGAGTCTGAATCATTATCAGTCAGGCCAAAATGTTCCTTAAGTCGATCCAGTAATTCACTCTTGCGTCCAGTCGTAGCTAACCCTAACTCCGACAATTTAGTCTTCAACCCCTCAACGTTCAGTGATAAAATTTGCTGTAAGTCCATTTTGTCCCGTCAAATAATCTCAAGTGACTAATAATAATACAAAAAAAGATATATGAAGCTCCTATAATGCAAAAATTAAATTTTTAAAACCTTATATTAAAACTTAAAATAACTTATTAATGTCTATTAAATCTATTTATGTAAAATAAATTAAGTTCCGTATTGAATAATGGTTATACAGTTTTTAACTTAAAAATGTAATAATAACGATATTGTGAACAAAAGGTATTAGGCCCTTGCCTTAAATTAATTAAATTAATTGGTAAGTCAAATGAAAAATTTAATATAATTCACATAATTTATATTTCAATCCAAACGTTCATCAATAGTTCACAATTTCTACCAGGTGAAATTTCCATTAAATTTAAATAAACTGTAAAATAGTATAATTTATCTGAGATGATTTCATTCGTTAAATTATTATATTAGATTAAAATTACAATTGTAACTGAAAACAAACTGACATTATCTTTCACAATTTTACTTAGCTTAAATTAGTGGGCCCCTCGTATATGTTCTGCTTCTTATTCGTTGCTTTCTCCCTCATTCAGCTGCGATTGATACGGTTTGCTCACACTTTCACATATAGTTACTGCTTCTCTTCTGTTGATCTTGTTTTATTGTTGTTGTTGTCTATCTTTTAGGGGTTGGTTTAATATTTAATTGCAACAGAATTCAAAAGTGTCATAATTCATTTTAATGTATGTACATGTATTAGATTTAAAATTTGTTGTTGTTTAGAAATAATCTACAAAATATTAATTGTTTTTATGTATGCTGTTTTCTTACACCTTTTATTCGTTAGAATACCCAGAATTAGTTTCAGTCACAAACTGTTCGTACAAAAATTATTGCTCTTCAAGTTTATTATGATTTGCGTTCATATTGTCAACTCTTTCGCAGCACTTTAAAATTGCTATACTCGTCGGTGTTTTTATTTTATTTTACGTTTCGCAAACAAATACACTTCTTCGTTAAGTTAAACTCGTCAATATAATTTTAAAATTAACGTTCTTTCACCATTACTCGTTACTTTTAGCGATTGCGTGTTTTTCCCCGAATTTCTTACTTACGTGTATGTACGTACATACAAGTATGTATGTATACACTTTTGTATTTACTGTACAAGATTTTCTTTTTTTTTAAGTTTTGTGTTTACGTATTCAAAGTTTTTATGTAAACTATCCACTCAGAACAAGTATTTTCCACCTTCTTTCTGTCCACTCAGAACAAGTATTTTCCACGTTCTTCCTCTGAACACTCAGTTCAGTTTTATTCTTTTAACTTTCTCTCAACACTAAAAATTTTGGCTTAATTCCCGGACGAGCCCCCAAATGTAGTTGCCGTTAAATTAAACCATTACACAATTTGAGTAATTAAAAAACATTTATTGAGCAATTTTGGGTTACACAAATTTAGGCTTAAAATAACTTTCGTCTTGATACACGTTTCAACTACGACTAAATTAATTCGTTAACTTAAGAACTAAAAGAAATTTCGAGTATGTCTCTCATTGTTCGTCAAGTCTCAAGGTTGTACTTAGTCAAAGTTGTATTTAGTAAGAGTTACCACTTCTCGTTGTTCGTCCTAGTCCTACAATATCATAAACGCTTTTAAAAATGACCAAGTAATTAAAAGAAAATTTAAAACATTCTATGAACCAATATAGCTGTTCGGTTACTTAGAGTATTATTTCCAATTTTTCCTTGTGGTAATCAGTTTGATGGCTTTTTGTGGTCAACTGTTTTATATATTTTTGTTCTCAAGTACATTTACTTTAAAAATTGTACTATTTAATAATCATGGGGTACATATTTTAAGTCTTACATATCAGTCCCGAAACTACAACAATTTTCTTTGTCAATTATTGCTAGTAAAGCGTTCATTTACTTTTTGGCATTTAGGAGAATAATTTTAAAATTTTTTGTTTTACTTTCTCGTTGCTACTTTTTGGTAGTAAAGTTACTGAACAGACCTAAGTTTAAAAAAGCAAACAGCAATAGACGCTGAAAATGATTTTTTTTTTTTTTGAAAATTTAAGTTAAGTTAAATTAAAAAATCATTAAATAAAATATCTAATGCAGTTTTTAATTATATTCAGAGTCTTTAATAATTTTAACTTTTTCCCATATTTTTCCATATTAATAATAAACTTTCAAATATTAAAATATGTTTTTAGGGATGTACACACTAGTGCATTTTTAGTACTTTTTTATTTATGTAATTATTTGCTTCATTGTTATTAAAAGAATAATTCATAATCATTAATTGTTGGTAATATATTTTTAAATTGTAGATAATTAATAACTTTTTGGGTAAAAAATCTATACATTTGAAAAGTATAAGAAGAAAATAATTTCTTCAGAGGGGAAATATTTGCTACTATGTGAAGTAAGTAGGTACGTAAATTAGTTGTTTGTTGTAGACCTTTTTTATCTATTTTAATTAAGTTTGGTAATTTTCGGCTTGAGGTCCTTTCTTAATAAATTAAAAACAAAACGTTTTGTTGTTTTTTGTTTTTTATTTATTTTTCAATATTCCAATATTTCGACCAACTTTGTTGGTCATCTTCAGGGAAATTGACTAAAATATACAAAAATTACGCTCAAAACAAACAAATAACAAATAAAATAATAACAATAAATACAATAATAAATTACACTTACATTTATTAAATTACATTTATAATAATAAATTAATTATATATCGTCGTCCGTTGTTTTTATTACACACTTTGTCACTGACTGTTGTTTATGTTTTTCTCTGTTTATTATTTAAATGTTTACTAATTGTGTATCGATATATGTGAGCGCAATTGTCCACGTCTGTTTTGTAATTTATTCTCTTTTCTATAGGAATGTTTATGATGTGAAGCATCTCTTGATGTATTTGTTTCTCCTACTAAAATTTTTACATTTTCAAAGTTTGGTTTATGTCCAGTTATTGCACAGTGGGCAGCTAGGGCAGTTTTTTGGTTAAAAGGTTTGCTTGTATTTACGTCCGATTTATGCGATGCTAATCTTGTCTTTAGTTTTGTTTTAGTCGTGCCCACATATACTTTTTTGCATATGTTTGCGTCGTCACCATTGCATTTAATTTCATATACTAAGTTCGACTTCTCCATCTTATCCAGTTTTGATTTAACGTTGTTAAACAACTTCTTTGTTGTGTTTGTTGTCTTCATCGCTAATATATATTTTTTATTGTCATAAATATCGGAATTTTTAAATCTCTCGGAGAAGCCAGGAATGTAGTCAAATGATTTATACATCTTTGTCGGTTCTTCTTTTGTTCTATTTTTGTCAACTCGTGACACGTTTCTGCCCTTTATTATGTTATGAATTAATTTATTTATTATTTTGATAGGGAAGTCATTTTTGAGTAGTGTAGTCTTTATTTTCTCTTTATTTGCTGCATGAAAGTCTTTATTACTAATGTTTAGTACTCGTGAAATAAAGTTAGTTGCTGTATTTATAATTATGTTTCTAGGGTGTTTCGAATAAAAATTGATGAGTCTTCCCGATGCCATGGGTTTTTGGTACCAGTCGAGCTTAATTATATTTCCTTTCCTAATAATTAGGGCGTCCAAATAGGGTAGTTTTTTGTCCTCTTCCTTTTCTAGTGTAAATTGTATTTGTTCATGAAATGCATTCAAGGCTTTTAACGTGTTATCCACTTGATCAATTTTTAGTATTCCAAATAAGTCATCTACATATTTTGTCATCAATCTGGGTTTAATATCCATTTTATTAAGAACGGTATTCAATAGTTCTTCCATTATTATATCCGCAATAACTGGAGATACTGGAGATCCCATCGGCATTCCCTTATTTTGCTGGTAATACTTGTTGTCATATACAAAATATCTGCAATCCTTAATACAAAACTTCAGTAACTCTAAAAACAGCTTTTTTGGTATTTTTGTATGTTTCTCTAATATTTCCCACTTTCTATTATATTGATGGCCAGATTTACCGGAATACTGGGAAACAATGAAATAACGTCAAAAGATATTAATATTTCGTCCTCATCGATGCTCTTGTTGTCTATTCTTGATTTAAAATCTTTTGCATCCTTAATATTATATATTGAATTTATTGTCAAGTTCCTTAAAATATTAGTTAAATATTTACTAAGTTCGTATGATGGTGAATTTATAGACGAGCAAATAGGTCTTAATGGCATATTTTCTTTATGAATCTTTGGAAGACCGTATATCCTTGGTGCAACTGCAATCTTAGTTGTCAAATTTTTCTTAAGGGCAAAATTGATAAGGTTCAGTGAATATAATTTGTCGACAAGTTTATTGTTATTATTTTGTAAAGTTAAGGTGGGATCTTTTTTTAGTCGTCTATAATTGCACATATTTGCTAGAATATCTGTCATCTTTGTTTTATATTCGTTTTTAAATATCGCAACGGTTTTATTGCCCTTATCAGAATTTAATATTATTATATCATCATTTGTTTTTAGATATTTTTCTGTCTGAGCTACTGTGTCTAGTATCATTTTGTCTCTTATACATGGTTTCATTTTTCTCTTATTATCTTCAATGAGAGTTACGAGTTTTACTCTTGAGATTTCTTGTTTTTCTTTTTCGTTAATTGTTTGTATGCAATGTTCACCATCCGTAATACATTTAAATAATGGAAAATTGGATTTTGCATATGGAAGTGCAAATTTTGATCCTAATGATAATAACCATTGTACATTTGGTGGTATAATCTTATTAGTTCTGTTTATAAACCAATCGCTGTTAGAAGTCATATTGATCTTCTTCATTTCTCTTGTTCTCAATAGTTCTAGTTTTTTGTTAAGTCTTGTATTGTTATTTTTTGTTATTGTGTTATAAAAAGTCGTTTCACTTAACATAAGCATATTATAGTCTTGTTCTCCTAACTTATTTTCTACACTTTTCTTTAATTTATCTATTGTATTAAGATTCTTATGAATTTGTTTGTGTTTATGTTGTATTAATAATCTTAAGATAATGTTGTGAAAATTATAAAGGTGTCTCTGTAAAGTTTTATCCAATTCTGTACGTACATTACCATTCTGTAAAAATATGTTCTCAATGTTTACTGTAGCATTACTGATGAATCCAGGTATAACTCCAATTTGTCTGCATTTAATTAGAAATGATGTTGATGACTTCAAATTCGCCATTTGTTTGTTGAGCTTCGAAAAGTTTCTTATTAAATCATTGGTGTTTTTGTCATATTTTTGTCTTATGTTTTTATAAAGTGTCATGATGACTTTGTTTCGGCGTGCCTTCCGTTTAATATAAGTAAATTAGTTGTTTGTTGTAGACCTTTTTTATCTATTTTAATTAAGTTTGGTAATTTTCGGCTTGAGGTCCTTTCTTAATAAATTAAAAACAAAACGTTTTGTTGTTTTTTGTTTTTTATTTATTTTTCAATATTCCAATATTTCGACCAACTTTGTTGGTCATCTTCAGGGAAATTGACTAAAATATACAAAAATTACGCTCAAAACAAACAAATAACAAATAAAATAATAACAATAAATACAATAATAAATTACACTTACATTTATTAAATTACATTTATAATAATAAATTAATTATATATCGTCGTCCGTTGTTTTTATTACACACTTTGTCACTGACTGTTGTTTATGTTTTTCTCTGTTTATTATTTAAATGTTTACTAATTGTGTATCGATATATGTGAGCGCAATTGTCCACGTCTGTTTTGTAATTTATTCTCTTTTCTATAGGAATGTTTATGATGTGAAGCATCTCTTGCATGTATCTCTTTGATGTATTTGTTTCTCCTACTAAAATGTTTACATTTTCAAAGTTTGGTTTATGTCCAGTTATTGCACAGTGGGCAGCTAGGGCAGTTTTTTGGTTAAAAGGTTTGCTTGTATTTACGTCCGATTTATGCGATGCTAATCTTGTCTTTAGTTTTGTTTTAGTCGTGCCCACATATACTTTTTTGCATATGTTTGCGTCGTCACCATTGCATTTAATTTCATATACTAAGTTCGACTTCTCCATCTTATCCAGTTTTGATTTAACGTTGTTAAACAACTTCTTTGTTGTGTTTGTTGTCTTCATCGCTAATATATATTTTTTATTGTCATAAATATCGGAATTTTTAAATCTCTCGGAGAAGCCAGGAATGTAGTCAAATGATTTATACATCTTTGTCGGTTCTTCTTTTGTTCTATTTTTGTCAACTCGTGACACGTTTCTGCCCTTTATTATGTTATGAATTAATTTATTTATTATTTTGATAGGGAAGTCATTTTTGAGTAGTGTAGACTTTATTTTCTCTTTATTTGCTGCATGAAAGTCTTTATTACTAATGTTTAGTACTCGTGAAATAAAGTTAGTTGCTGTATTTATAATTATGTTTCTAGGGTGTTTCGAATAAAAATTGATGAGTCTTCCCGATGCCATGGGTTTTTGGTACCAGTCGAGCTTAATTATATTTCCTTTCCTAATAATTAGGGCGTCCAAATAGGGTAGTTTTTTGTCCTCTTCCTTTTCTAGTGTAAATTGTATTTGTTCATGAAATGCATTCAAGGCTTTTAACGTGTTATCCACTTGATCAATTTTTCAATATTTTTACAGAATGGTAATGTACGTACAGAATTGGATAAAACTTTACAGAGACACCTTTATAATTTTCACAACATTATCTTAAGATTATTAATACAACATAAACACAAACAAATTCATAAGAATCTTAATACAATAGATAAATTAAAGAAAAGTGTAGAAAATAAGTTAGGAGAACAAGACTATAATATGCTTATGTTAAGTGAAACGACTTTTATAACACAATTACAAAAAATAACAATACAAGACTTAACAAAAAACTAGAACTATTGAGAACAAGAGAAATGAAGAAGATCAATATGACTTTTAACAGCGATTGGTTTATAAACAGAACTAACAAGATTATACCACCAAATGTACAATGGTTATTATCATTAGGATCAAAATTTGCACTTCCATATGCAAAATCCAATT